>CM038673.1:464401974-465001974 GCA_021605145.1 Aegilops bicornis | reverse complement strand
TGGAGGAGTCGCTTCCCATCCGGTGAGGAGCAGAGTCCTTTTTACGCTTTTTGTTCTCGTCTGTTAGATTTCTGGTCTCGCTCTGCTTCGCTGCCCGCGAGCTCTTGGAAGAAATAGACAAATAGTTATCCTTTTCTTGGGCGATATTCGCTGGACGCCGCGCGTTTGGGATTGGGGAAATAGGCACATTGGATATCCTGCTCTCGTGTTAGCGCGGTGGATTGCGTCTGCATTCTCTATGTTTTGTTTTTGCAACTGCAAAGGGGAGAGTAGGACGACAAACATGTTTGTGTGGACCGAGCTAGAGGATTACTCCAACGAGTACTAGTAAATAAACTGATATTGCCCCACAGCTGGTCAACCCAAGGCTCCGATTCAACAAATGAGCCAATGTGTGCTGCCACATGTTGAAATTATATACTATAGTGCATGTTCTTGATTACAACTTCTCTTAGAGTTGTGGATCATTTTATTCAGTTGCGTGATGATATGGAGTGCTCCACATTGTTTAGTTGATGGGACAGGTCTGTGCCATTTGCCAGCCAATTGTGTGCTGATGACTGTTGCATCGCGTCGTTCTCATGTCTTGCTTTAGTAATGTTTAGTATTATTGTTGTGAGGTTGGCGAGGTGTACCTATCTTCTCATGAATACTTGCACATTTTTCTACAAACACATTGCTTGTAGAGGAAATAGCAAGAACACACTATTAGCTGGAAATTCTACAGTACAACTCTTGACAACACAATGCAAGTTTCATGTCGGGATCCTTCGCTGTATATGAACCCCACGAAAGAGTGTTCCATTTGATATATGTTTGCCACTATACAAAGTGTGGCTTTGTTTATTAAGCGAAACATTTTCCTACATGTTTTGCAAACAGTATGGTCCTTCTATGGTTAATATACTCTGGTTAAGTATCTTACATTTCCTAATACTGAGAAGTAGCTTTAGTTTTTCTTGCCAACATGGTCTGCTAACTGCTAAATGCAAAAATTCCTTTGTTTGCTGACATAAATTTCCCTGATTCCTTCTGATCCGGAAACGCTTACTTTGGTATTTTGTCCGGTCAGTTTGGCATGCTTGCTCATAAATAATGCACCACCAGAACGGCAATGCTTATCGCTACAGCTGCTATGTTGTTATACTTTTCTGCACTACACGCTTCATGTGTGTGTTCATTGCATCATTATGGTGTTTATCTATATGCTACCTCTGATATCCTCATCATTTTGTGGGGCAGGCGTGGCATCTCTAAATTCTATAACGGCAAGTCCAGATCTTTCACATTTCTTAAGGAAGCTATCGGGCCATCTGGTTCTGCAAAGGTCATTGCCAAGGCAGACAATGCTTACTCCAGGAAACGGAAAAATCTTCTTGCATACAGCATCATGTACGATAAGTCACAGATCACCGTGCCGGAGACCTACAAGAACGGTATCACTAAGAGGCTTGCGGGTTTAAGCAGGTTGAGGCCCTTGGATGGTATGAGCTCCAACAGCAGCAGTAGCAGCAGCCTCAGCAGCGACGATAACGAACCGCCTCAGCAGTTCATTTTTGTTCAGTCACCTGACAACACTGCACAATTTGCTTCTCCAGCGATCACCACACCTCGGCTTGGGTCCTGCGCGTCTAAGATATTGCCCATGCCAATGAGGTCGTTTTCGATGGTGAATCTGCAACGTTTGCACAGCCGCTGCTCATCTGTTTGCCTGGAGGAAGAGCCAGAGGCTGATTAACAAGGAATCAAGAGGCATTTCCATCTTTTCGTGTTTTTTTCTTGTGTTTATTCTGGGGCTAATATACGCATCTCTCTTTTGCTAACCTAAGGTTGCATTGGGGTGTTTGCCTAAATAAGAGGGAGCAGATGAAAAAAAGAGGGAGCATGTATGGTGACGGTTTTGTGTGTAAAATAGCTTGTTTGACAATGTGTAAATGTAAATTGACATAATCTGCTAAAATCAAATGCAGTAAGTCAAAGGCAGAAATTACACTCCCTCCAGTTTGCAGAAAACTAATATTTTGAACATTGGTACTTGTGCAATACTTCCTCGGTCTCGAATTACTTTTCACAAAAATAGATATATCTAGACATATTTTTAGTTCTAGGTACATCCATTTTTGTGATATATGAGAAGACATAGATAGGCCAAGTTCTAAATTTTGAGAAGATTTATTCCAGGAACGTAATGCTTTTGTGAACTGATATGAGCGTCATGTGGTACTATGTGGGCTGGATCTTGTACGTGGTCGTTACTCAGTCGTGCTGAAATTAAGGAGAATATGGCTTATGGGTGCAACCGTTGGGAGATGGTAGCACGTGATACTTACAACCGGTTTGTATGGCGCTCAAATAATAGGATTGGTGTATAGTCATCTTGTCCTATTTCTGCCGATTGTGGCAATCTTTATTTTTTTCAGCTTAATTCATGAAGTTGTATCAAACTACGTACTTGGTGGCTACTTTGTTTAATAATATGGCTCAGTGCATCGTTTTGATGCAGAGGCGCTCCTTAAAAAAAGCATTATGTGAGTAAATTTGGTCACTCGTCGCGCTCATTATGTGGAGGGACGCAACCTCATAACGGACCGGTTCGGTACTAAGTACTATAGTCTATAGTATTTGCCAACTACCACTTTTTATAGAGAAAAAGCACACACCCGACTTTATAAATAAAACCAACAGGTAGGGTTCACAACATACAACCAAACAGAACGAGATTAAGACAATAGACATGCAGGCCAACTAACTACACCCAAGGGGCACAACAAACAAAAAAGAACATGGTCAACCAGCATTGGCATGGTCGTTCTGGAGCAAGGAAGACGCTGTAGAATGTACTCGTGCGATCAGGTCTTTAGTTGCTCCACGATCCTGGTCCTTAGTCAATAATTTCCACTGCCGTTGGAAAGAAATCAACTCGAAAAGACAATTAGCAGGTTTAGACGGGAATATGTTTTCAATAGTAAATTTATTCCTAGTAGTCCACAGGACTCAGGACAGAGCCAGAACATGGGTCTATTTTGACCAGCAAGAGAACTAGAGCAGGATCGAAGGTTGGAGAAAGAAGTTGGAGACCGGTTAACATCCAACCAGGATCTGATACAGCTCCACATAAGTTTAGCCAGATGGCAATTAAAGAGCAAGTGACCTCTCTAGCCCCACAAAGCATACAAAACTCAGTCCCAGGACCATTATGTTTGCGGATCTGGTCCGCCGCGGGGAGCCACCCACAAATGGCTTGCCACATAAAGATTTTTATCTTAAGGGGGATCTTGGCACGCCAAATATCTTTGAATTTTGAGCAAGGAGAACCTATAATCAGCCTGGAATAAAGCGACTTAACCGCAAAACAATCGGAGGCTGAGTGAGGCCAGGTCACTTGGTCCGCATTCTTCGAGAGTAGGGGA
This sequence comes from Aegilops bicornis, assembly GCA_021605145.1. NCBI lineage: Eukaryota > Viridiplantae > Streptophyta > Magnoliopsida > Poales > Poaceae > Aegilops > Aegilops bicornis. Next base: position 464,998,564 of record CM038673.1, on the reverse strand, counting down.
AACAGCTTCAGCATGTTGCTGCCACCGATTCATCTCTGAGGAGAAAACGCACGACGAAGTTGTAAGTCCCAGCCAGAACGGGCGAGATCCGAGATGGAAATCTCAGGAAAGGAAACAAAAAAATAGTAGGAAAAGAAAGACAAAGATGATTATCACCACACCAGCAGTCGGTCCAAAACCGGATAGATTCGCCATTACCAACTACAAATTTAACCTGAGAACGAAAGATATCCCTCACCCTGATCAAATCGCGTCAGAACTGGGATCCACCAGTCGCAGAAGCAAACATAGGGTTGCCAGAGGGAAAGTACTTTGCTTTGAGAATGTCACGCCACAACATGCCACCAGGAGTGTTAAAGATCCTCCACCACCATTTGACAACGAGGCAGATATTCATGACAGAGGTATTGATGATACACAACCCTCTTAGTCCTTTCGATTTACACATAAGTTTTCACTTGAGCAAACTGTATTTGCGTTTATTATCAGCTGAGTTCCAGTAGAACGCACTACGATGCTTATCGAAGCCAGCATGGGTGCCTTCATGCAGACGATAAATCCCATAAGAAACATGGGGAGGGAGGAGAGACAAGCATTAATATGGCAAACCTTGCCCACACATGAATTATAACGCCTGCGCCATGGCATCACCCTGTTGCCAACTTTGAGCACCATAGGAGCCAAATCAGAGGAGAAAAGGCGACCTGGGGAGACCAGAAGGCCCAAGTATTTAAGGGGAAAGGAGCCCGGCAAGCAGTTGAGACCGTGGGCCACATGGGACGCCTCTTCGTTAGATCCATTAAGGAGAATAACCTCGCCTTTTAGGAAATTAATTTTTAGCCCCGACATGGCCTCAAAACAGAGAAGGATGAATTTAAGGTTGGCAAGACAAGGATCGCTCTATTCTAACAGGATAATGGTATCACTAGCGTATTGTAGGTGAGACATACTGGCCGGGATAAGGTTAGAAATCACACGCGTGATATGCCCAGCAGCCGCAACTCTGTTGAGGCGACAAGAGAGAGCGTTAGCCACAAAGTTAAAGAGAAGGGGAGAGATGGGGTCCCCTTGACGCAGGCCACGACTGTTGACCCACCACCCCATTAACACTGACAGTTGTGTGCCCACCACACACGAGTTGCATAATTCTATGGACGTAGGCTCCTTCAAAACCTTTAGCCAAAAGTAGTGAGCGTAAAAAATCCCAGTTAATAGACTCGTATGTGTTTTTGAAGTAAGCTTGAGAACCATAGCCTTAGTGCCTTTAGAGTTGATATCATGCAGAATAAGGAAGCCATCAAGAATAAAACAACCTTTGATAAAAGCAAATTGAGATTGACTAATGACTCTATTAGCCACATGCACAAGTTTAGTAGTAAAGGCCTTAGTAGGGAATTTAGCGAAGTTGTTGATAAGAGCAATAGGTCTAAACTGCCGAATAGAGTCCACATCTTTCACTTTAGGGATATGGGAGGGGAGAGCATAATTAAGTCTTGAGATATCGACCATACCCAGACATAGACCTTGAATGACAACATAAACTAGGGGTTTGAGAACTAGCCAGAACTTCATAAAGAAGGCAATAGAGAACCCATCTGGTCCAGGAGCCGAGTTAGAATTAGAGGAGGCCACGGCCTCATTGATCTCCTCCTCAGACAGAGGGGACATAAGCATTGTGTTTTCCTCCACAGACACTCTCTGAGTGCTAGCCCAAATAGATGGGGAGAGACGGAAGCTAGAGGTTGGGCGAGCGGATTAAAGATCAAAGAAGAAATCATGGACATGTTTCATAATCAGTGATTGGTCCGAGACCACTAAGCCATCAATAGACACACTGAAGATGGCACATCTACGCCTACGACCATTGGCCAGTGCAAAGAAATACACAGTCAGGGCGCACCTTTCAGGACCCAATTGATGAGCCCATGTTGTTGCCAGTACGCTTCTTCCTGACGATGTAGGGCCATGAGGGCCGCTTCTAGCGAAAACTGAGCCTCCCAACCACCTTGGTTGAGGGCCACAGAGTCAGCCCTCGCAATGAGGGCCTCGATCTGCCCCAACAGATCAGTTTTTCCACGGTGAGTCTCAGCTGCCCTATTGAAGGAAATATGCCCTAGAGGCAATAATAAAGTTATTATTTATTTCCTTATTTCATGATAAATGTTTATTATTCATGCTACAATTGTATTAACCGGAAACATAATACATGTGTGAATACATAGACAAACATAGTGTCACTAGTATGCCTCTACTTGACTAGCTCGTTAATCAAAGATGGTTAAGTTTCCTAACCATAGACATGAGTTGTCATTTGATTAACGGGATCACATCATTAGGAGTATGATGTGATTGACTTGACCCATTCCGTTAGCTTAGCAATTGATCGTTTAGTATTCTGCTATTGCTTTCTTCATGACTTATACATGTTCCTATGACTACGAGATTATGCAACTCCCGTTCTGGGAGGAACACTTTGTGTGGTACCAAACGTCACAACATAAGCTGGGTGATTATAAAGGTGCTCTCTGGTGTCTCCGAAGGTACTTGTTGGGTTGGCGTATTTCGAGATTAGGATTTGTCACTCCGATTGCCTGGAGAGGTATCTCTGGGCCCACTCGGTAGTGCACATCACTATAAGCCTTGCAAGCATTGTAACTAATGAGTTAGTTGCGGAATGATGTATTACGGAACGAGTAAAGAGACTTTCCGGTAACGAGATTGAACTAGGTATTGAGATACCGACGATCGAATCTCGGGCAAGTAACATACCGATGACAAAGGGAACAACGTATGTTGTTATGCGGTTTGACCGATAAATATCTTCGTAGAATACATAGGAGCCAATATGAGCATCCAGGTTCCGCTATTGGTTATTGACCAGAGACGTGTCTCGGTCATGTCTACATAGTTCTCGAACCCGTAGGGTCTGCACGCTTAAAGTTAGATGACGATCGGTATTATGAGTTTTGTGTTTTGATGTACTAAAGGTAGTTCAGAGTCCCGGATATGATCACGGACATGACGAGGAGTCTTGAAATGGTCAAGACGTTAAGATTGATATATTGGAATGTTATATTCGGACACCGGATGAGTTCTGGGGGTTATCGGATAAATACCGGAGAAACCGGGAGGTTACCGGAACCTCCCGGGGGTTATTGGGCCTCATGGGCCCAAGTGGTGGAAGAGGAGAGGCGGCCAGCTAGGGGCACGTGGCCCCACTAGCCCAAACCAAATTGGACTAGGGGGGGCCGCCCCCCCTTTCCTTCTTCTTCTCCTTCCCTTCCTTCCCCTCTCCTACTTGGACTAGGAAAGAGGGGGGGAATCCTACTTGGAGTAGGATTGCCCCCTGATGACCCACAAGTATAGGGGATCTATCGTAGTCCTTTCGATAAGTAAGAGTGTCGAACCCAACGAGGAGCAGAAGGAAATGATAAGCGGTTTTCAGCAAGGTATTCTCTGCAAGCACTGCAATTATAGGTAATGAGATAGTTTTGTGATAAGATAATTGGTAACGGGCAACAAGTAACAAAAGTAAATAAAGTGCAGCAAGGTGGCCCAATCCTTTTTGTAGCAAAGGACAAGCCTAGACAAACTCTTATATAGAGAAAAGCGCTCCCGAGGACACATGGGAATTACCGTAAAGCTAGTTTTCATCACGTTCATATGATTCACGTTCGGTACTTTGATAATTTGATATGTGGGTGGACCGGTGCTTGGGTGCTGCCCTTACTTGGACAAGCATCCCACTTATGATTAACTCCTATTGCAAGCATCCGCAACTACAAAAGAAGTATTAAGGTAAACCTAACCATAGCATGAAACATATGGATCCAAATCAGCCCCTTACGAAGCAACGCATAAACTAGCACTACAAAAAAATACACTTCTGTGATGATACGTGTTTGTCATAGTAGGTCGCGTTTTTTGTCATGCATGTACATCCATGACAAATTTATGACAGAATCAAGATAGTCATACCTGTGTTGTCGTAGAAGTGTTCCATGACATTACCAAAATTATCATCACAGAAGTGTCCACTTCCATGACGATAAATCGCGCGTCACGGAAGTGCTTTCGTCAAGGGTGACCGACACGTGGCATGCACCGTAGCGAACGCCGTTAAGCTATCGGGTCGGGTTTTGGATCCGATAACCCGTTAACAGCCCGACCAATGGGGATTTTCCACGTGTAAAATCATCATTGGTTGGAGGAAACACATGTCGGCTCATCATTGGGACATATGTCATCCACTCCTTTGGGACAGAAGGCGCCTATGATACGTCGACCGTGGCACGCCCAACAAAGATGGCCCATTCTCGTGAAAAGGCCGCCCGTTTGACTTGGTCAAAAGTGGCGGGCCAGACCATGGAAAGCGTGTTAACGGCATGTTAGCATATAGCCCATTCTGACCGCTAACCCAAGGCCCGTTCGCCCTATGCGAATTAGGCCCGATGGCGTCATCTGGGCCATCCAATATGATTCCACTGTTTTCGCCGGCCCATGTATGACCCATGACGTCTTTTGGCCCATTTGAGGCCCTTTGTAACTCTTGGCCCATTAGCGGCCCGTGCTAAAACTGGCCCGTAAGGAACAGTGTATTACTTTACACCCATTAACGGCCCGCGGTGAAATCGCCCGTAATGAGCGATGTAACACTTTATACCCATTAGCGGGCCGTTATTTCGTTGGGCGTTTCCATTAAGTTAACTTTCGGCCTTCGAGGCCCATTTATTCTTGGGCTAATTTGCATGATTCAGTTACTTACGGCCCGTTACTGTCATTTTCTGCTTGTGGGCCAAATTCAGCCCGTCGTTATAGTCGGCCCGTTTGTGGTCCGTTAGTCTGTTGGGCCATTTTCATAGCATCACCAAATACGGCCTATTAACGGCCCGTTATGGTCAGCCCATAAAATGTACGATTTCCATTATAGGCCCGATCACGGCCCATTAAAGGCCAAGAGAAGACCCATAAATGAGTCGGCGGCCCATGGATCTCACGTGACGTAGAAGGCCCATGGATCCTGCGAGACGTAGAAGGCCCATGGACACTGCGAGACGTAGAAGGCCCATGGATCCTGCTAGACGTAGAAGGCCCATGGATCCTGCTAGACGTAGAAGGCCCATGGATCCTGCGAGACGTAGAAGGCCCATGGATCCTACGAGACGTAGAAGGCCCATGGTCGGGCGAGTTGGCCCCCATTTGAACAATATAGCATATTCAAAGAATTATCCTACTAAAAAGCATACACTATACAACAAAGAGATCAAGGCATAGAAAAGTAGAATAATCCTACACTATACAATAAAGAAATTATGACCGATTATACCTTTGGGCATTATGGTATGGCACGGTGATAATAAAGCATACACAAACAGCAAATTACATACACTTTGGGCAAATACGGCTCATACATCATGGACGACGCATCAACTTAACTCCATTTGAACTATAATATCTTGAGAAAATAGGATTGGCGGATTCGAGATAGCACAAATTTCAGTCTGCCAAAATCTCCAATTCCTTCATGGTTACCTCGGTGTCTTGTTTCATTTTTTGACTCTGCATCTAATACTGCATGTCGGTCTCAACTTGTTGATTATCGTTGACAATCATGTACACGTTGTCTTGCCACCTCTAGTTGATGCTCGAGAACATCAAAGACATTGCAATTCCAATCCATAATCATTCGCTAACGGCCATGCCGCTTTGCTTTCATGATTTTTGTGTTGATGTCACTTCATCCTGAAATGTTTCTGTAAGTACACATGACTAGGGTAAAAATATAGTTACAACAGTGAAGCGAACAAGACACTATTTTGTACTACATGGCAAAACAGGACTAATAATAATGTTACACGTCACTTTCACAAAAAAAATGTTACACATCATGAGGCATAAGCAGGTGATATTTTAAAAATTATAAAAAAGATAGTCTGTGCAGCCTGCATCAGAAATCCCTCTTAGCTCACCAGAGGAGCATGATGTTGGGGCCCAATCAAAAACACAGACAAGTTACAAATTTAGACAACACGTTGCGTATAAGTAAGCAAGCAGTTGGCCATTCTGTACCTCAATTAAAGTCTTAGGGAGCATAATGAACAGCAGAGAGTTTCATACAAACATACTACAAAGAGGCAAAACTATGCAATCATTAGCGTAGTATAAACTAGATTGTGAGCCTCATGCAATAATAGTTGGTTAATAGACTTCAAAGCTTGAGGCACACTTGGTGAGTAATTAAATGGCAAGGCCTTTAATTATGTCAACTAATAGTGATACAAGTACCGAACATCAGGCATAATTATTTGGGCATCTCATTAAGTGAGGACAAATAAAGCAATTGAAAAGAGAAAATTAACTATGCCTGAAACAAACAAGGAATTGAAATGTTGAGTTGCATACAGTGACTTACCTTAGCAGGTTGACGAGGCTCAACGCAGCTCCTACTTCTCTTGCAAGGCTCCTTCCTAACATCTTGTACTTGGAAATCCTCAATCTTATCTTCATTGCACCCCCTCTGCAAGGTGACACAAACTAGTTACTCGTCTTCTTGGAAGATAAATATGCATACTTTCCAGTCTGTGAACATAAAAGGATGAGATTATAACAAAACAACACCATAATGAAACATGCCGCATCTCTTGCACTTGCACACAATGAAATGAGCATTTACTATATACGCACTATGTAAAAACTAGGCATACCTTCGAACTGGATCTCCAGGTACTCTTGGAGAGCCCATCAGTGTACAACCAAACCTTTATGTCACCTATGAGTTAGACAAGGCCCCACTACAGCAGCCCTTAGTGTTTAAATCGTTGACAAGCTCTGTTAGAGTGTTAGGTCAAGAAAAACAAGTAATCAAAGCAAACAGTCCTAGTATGGCTGGCTGATGCAAACAAGCAATTGAACAGATGTGTGAGCAAATCTTACATATCAAGAAAAGAAGCAAAGAAGGAGGCTTAAAGACCATTACTTGACTGACCAGATTTAAGGGGCATTTAAACATCATGTGCAACGTATGAACTAACATAAGCATTGCATATTCCAGATTCTACAATGGAATGCACATGTATTAGGTTATGCCATGTATGATGATGCCTAAATGTACAGATAGCAAGCAGGAGTGATTCATCATTGCACACACAATTGAATTGCATGTTAAGGGCTAGTTCGATTCCGCCTTTTCAGGGTATATTGTCAAAATAAGCCATAAAAGATGTAAAGAAGTCATTTTTGAGTTATGGGCTTGGGCTTAACTAATTTCGCTTTGGAGGGGTTTTTTTCGGGTAGAACCTCACGAAAAATTGAAGGGAAGGGAATAGTGAAATGACTCTGTTATGCGCCTATATTACACTCAAAATGTAGCTGGCGGCCTTACGTGTCACACGACCCTCAAGTAAAGACAAACACGCAAGCATTCATTGCCACGCCCGCTTGCATCTCCTCTCTCCTTTCTCTCTACCTTGATCCCACACTGCGGCACTAGGGTTCCTCCGGCCGGCCGTCGCCACTTGGTCCCATCTGGCTGGCCCTCGGCGATGCTATGTCCGGCTAGGCTACATGGCCGTGGTGGGGCAAATCTCCTGGCCGCTCCTCCTCTGGCGCCGCCCTCATTCTCATGGTCTCCAAAGAATTTGCTCCACTGTGGTTCGTCCAACGCACTACTCCCGTGGCGCTTGCACAACTACTGATGCCACTGCGTGAAGGCACCTTGTTCCCCTCCCTCCTCCCACGCCATGGCCTTGAGGTGCTTTTGAAGGATGAGCTCATCCAACAAGGTGAGGATCTCCTCTGATTTTTTGCCAAATTTTCATTCTGATCCACTATCGATGAATTGCTATGAGTCGCCTGCTGCTGCTATATGATGCATTGCTATGAGCTGCTCCTGCTGCTATATGATGAATTGCTATGAGCTGCTGCTGCTGTATGATGAGTTGCTATGAGCTGCTGCTGCTGCTATATGATGAATTGCTATGAGCTGCTGCTGCTATATGATGAGTTGCTACAAGCTGCTCCTGCTGCTGCTATATGATGAATTGCTATGAGCTGCTCCTGCTGCTGCTATATGATGAATTGCTATGAGCTGCTCCTGCTGCTGCTATATGATGAATTGCTATGAGCTGCTGCTGGTATATGATGAATTGCAGACTGCTGCTGCTGTATGATGAGTTGCTATGAGCTGCTGCAGCTATATGATGCTTTCAGGTGGTGCTGCTATATGACAATAACCAGCCACTTGGACCATCGAATTTCAATAACTAATTGTTCTTCATTTAAATGTGGGTCATCGTTCTTCGTTTAAATTAGGCAATGGGATCTCTATAGAAAACATTGACCGAGTAGATTGTGCCAAGTAGATGGTATCTTTGTATTTGCATTTTGAGCAAATAGTGATGGTCTGTTTTCCTATCATATTAATTACTGCATTGGGTTCAATTTGTGATGTTTGCAAGTCAAATTAATTTCCATATGGGCAGCAAAATGAAAAATATATATAATGCAATCTAGACTTTCCACTGATCATAAGCTGAAAACGCAATGAAAAGAACTGGTTGGCGTATTACATGGAGCTTATATTCACAGGTGCTTATTTTCTTAGGATAACTCGTAATAACTTGTTGGAAATATGCCCTAGAGGCAATAATAAATTAGTTATTATTATATTTCCTTGTTCATGATAATCGTTTATTATCCATGCTGTAATTGTATTGATAGGAAACTCAGATACATGTGTGGGTACATAGACAACACCAAGTCCCTAGTAAGCCTCTAGATGACTAGCTCGTTAATCAATAGATGGTTACAGTTTCCTAACCATGGACATTGGATGTCATTGATAACGGGATCACATCATTAGGAGAATGATGTGATGGACAAGACCCAATCCTAAGCCTAGCACAAAGATCGTAGTTCGTATGCTAAAGCTTTTCTAATGTCAAGTATCATTTCCTTAGACCATGAGATTGTGTAACTCCCGGATACCGTAGGAATGCTTTGGGTGTACCAAACGTCACAACGAATCGGGTGGCTATAAAGGTGCATTACATGTATCTCCAAAAGTGTCTGTTGGGTTGGCACGAATCGAGATCGGGATTTGTCACTCCGGTTGACGGAGAGGTATCTCCGGGCCCACTCGGTAGGACATCATCATAATGTGCACAATGTGACCAAGGGGTTGATCACGGGATGATGTGTTACGGAGCGAGTAAAGAGACTTGCCGTGTAACGATTGAACAAGGTATCGGGATACCGACGATCGAATCTCGGCAAGTACAATACCGTAGACAAAGGGAATTGAATACGGGATTGATTGAGTCCTTGACATCGTGGTTCATCCGATGAGATCATCGTGGAACATGTGGGAGCCAACATGGGTATCCAGATCCGCTGTTGGTTATTGACGGGAGAACGTCTCGGTCATGTCTACATGTCTCCGAACCCGTAGGGTCTACACTTAAGGTTCGATGACGCTAGGGTTATAAAGGAAGTTTGTATGTGGTTACCGAATGTTGTTCGAGTCCGGATGAGATCCCGGACGTCACGAGGAGTTCGGAATGGTCCGGAGGTAAAGATTTATATATGGGAAGTCTGTTTTGGTCACCGGAAAAGTTTCGGGTTTTATCGGTAGCGTCTGGGACCACCGGAGGGTCCTGGGTCCACCAAGTGGGGCCACCAACCCTGAAGGCTGCGTGTGCCAAGTGTGGGAGGGGACCACCCCTAGGTGGGCTGGGGCGCCCCCCCACCAAGGCCCAAGGCGTGGGAAGAGTGGGGAGGGGCAAACCCTAGGTCCAGATGGGCCTTAAGGCCCACCTAGTGGGCGCCCCCTCTCTCCCCCTTTGGCCGCCCCCCCTAGATGGGATCTAGGGCTGGCCGCACACCTTGGGGTGGGAAAACCCTAAAGGGGGCGCAGCCCCCTTCCCCCCTATATATACTTGAGGTTTTGGGGCTGCCATACACATGAGAACTTCTCCCTCTTGGCGCAGCCCTACCTCTCTCCCTTCTCCTCTCCCGCGGTGCTTGGCGAAGCCCTGAAGGATTGCCACCCTCCTCCACCACCACCACGCCGTTGTGCTGCTGCTGGATGGAGTCTTCCTCAACCTCTCCCTCTCTCCTTGCTGGATCAAGGCGTGGGAGACGCCACCGGCTGTACGTGTGTTGAACGCGGAGGTGCCGTCTGCTCGCACTAGGATCTCCGGTGATTTGGATCATGACGAGTACGACTCCTTCAACCCCGTTCTCTTGAACGCTTCCGCTTAGCGATCTACAAGGGTATGTAGATGCACTCTCCTTCCCCTCTTGTTGCTAGAATCTCCATAGATTGATCTTGGTGATGCGAGAAAATTTTGAATTTCGCTCGTTCCCCAACGGTGGCATCATGAGCTAGGTCTATTGCATAGATTCTTTGCACGAGTAGAACACAAAGTGGTTGTGGGCGTTGATTTTGTTCAATATGCTTACCGTTACTAGTCCAATCTTGTTTCGACGGTATTGTGGGATGAAGCGGCCGGACCGACCTTACACGCATTTTACGTGAGACAGGTTCCACCGACCGACATGCACTTGGTGCATAAGGTGGCTAGCGGGTGCCGATCCTCGCCCACTTTAGTCGGAACGGATTCGATGAAAACGGTCCTTATGAAGGGTAAATAGCAATTGACATATCACGTTGTGGTTTTGCGAGGTAAGAAACGTTCTTGCTAGAAACCCATAGCAGCCACGTAAAACATGCAAACAACAATTAGAGGACGTCTAACTTGTTTTTGCAGGTGTGCTATGTGATGTGATATGGCCAAGAAGAATGTGATGAATGATATGTGATGTATGAGATTGATCATGTTCTTGTAATAGGATTCACGACTTGCATGTCGATGAGTATGACAACCGGCAGAGCCATAGGAGTTGTCTTTATTTATTGTATGACCTGCGTGTCATTAAACAACGCCATGTAATTACTTTACTTTATTGCTAACGGTAGCCATAGTAGTAGAAGTAATAGTTGGCGAGACAACTTCATGAAGACACGATGATGGAGATCATGATGATGGAGATCATGGTGTCATGCCGGTGATGATGATGATCATGGAGCCCCGAAAATGGAGATCAATGGAGCTATATGATATTGGCCATATCATGTCACTACTATATAATTGCATGTGATGTTTATTATGTTTATGCATCTTGTTTACTTAGAACGACGGTAGTAAATAAGATGATCCCTTACAACAATTTCAAGAAGTGTTCTCCCTAGCGTGCACCGTTGCTAAAGTTCGTCGCTTCTAAGCACCACGTGATGATCGGGTGTGATGGATTCTTACGTTCACATACAACGGGTGTAAGACAGATTTACACACGCCAAACACTTAGGGTTAACTTGACGAGCCTAGCATGTATGCACATGGCCTCGGAACACGAGACCGAAAGGTCGAGCATGAGTCGTATAGTAGATACGATCAACATGAAGATGTTCACCGATGATGACTAGTCCGTCTCACGTGATGATCGGACACGGCCTAGTTGAATCGGATCATGTAATCACTTAGATGACCAGAGGGATGTCTATCTGAGTGGGAGTTCATAAGATGAACTTAATTATCCTGAACATAGTCAAAAGACCTTTTGCAAATTATGTCATAGCTCACGCTTTAGTTCTACTGTTTACATATGTTCCTAGAGAAAATATAGTTGAAAGTTGATAGTAGCAATTATGCGGTCAGTAGAAAGCTTATGTCCTTAATGCACCGCTCGGTGTGCTGGACCTCGAACGTGGTCTGTGGATGTTGTGAACATCTGACACACACGTTTTGATGACTACGTGATAGTTCGGTAATGTTAAAAGGCTTAGAATTAAGGCACCAAAGACGTTTTGAAACGTCACGGAACATGTGAGATGTTCTGAGGGCTGAAATTGGGATTTCAGGCTCGTGCTCACGTCAAGAGGTATGAGACCTCCGACGATTTTCTTAGCCTGCAGACTAAGGGAGAAAAGCTCAATCGTTGAGCTTGTGCTCAGATTGTCTGAGTGCAACAATCACTTGAATCGAGTGGGAGTTGATTTTCCAGATGAGATAGTGATGTTTCTCCAAAGTCATTGCCACCAAGCTACTAGAGCTTCGTGATGAACTATAACATATCAGGGATAGATATGATGATCCTTGAAGTGTTCGCGATGTTTGACACCGCGAAAGTAGAAGTCAAGCAGGAGCATCAATTGTTGATGGTTGGTAAAACCACTAGTTTCAAGAACGGCAAGGGCAACAAGGGATACTTCATGAAACGGAAAAGCGATTCTTTGCTCTAGTGAAGAAACCCAAGGTTGAACCCAAACCCGAGACTAAGTGCTTACGTAATAAGGGGAACAACCACTGGAGCAGAATTACCCTAGATACTTGGTAGATGAGAAGGCTGGCAAGGTCGATAGAAGTATATTGGATATACATTATGTTAATGTCTACTTTACTAGTACTCCTAGTAGCACCAGGGTATTAAGATACCGGTTTGGTTGCTAAGTGTTAGTAACTCAAAATAAAAGAGCTACGGAATAAACGGAGACTAGCTAAAGGTGAGCTGACGATACGTGTTGGAAGTGTTTCCAAGGTTGATGTGATCAAACATCGCACGCTCCCTCTACCATCAAGATTAGTATTAAACCTGAATAATTGTCATTTGGAGATTGCGTTGAGCATAGACATGATTGGATTATGTCTATCGCAATACGGTTATTCATTTAAGGAGAATAATGGTTACTCTATTTATTTGAATAATACCTTCAATGGTCTTGCACCTAAAGGAATGGTTTATTGAATCTCGATCGTAGTGATACACATTTTCATGCCAAAAGATATAAGATAGTAATGATAGTACCACCTGCTTGTGGCAATCGCCATTTGAGTCATATTGGTATAGAACGCATGAAGAAGCTCCATGTTGATGGATCTTTGGACTCACTCATTTTTGAAAAGTTTGAGACATGCGAACCATGTCTATTGGTGTATATGCATGAAGAAACTCCATGCAAATGGACCGTTTGGACTCACTTGATTTTGAATCACTTGAGATATGCAAATCATACCACATGGGCAAGATGACTGAAAAGCCTCGTTTCAGTAAGATGGAACAAGATAGCAACTTGTTGGAAGTAACACATTTTGATGTGTGCAGTCCAATGAGTCCGAGGCATCTGATGAATATCGTTATGTTCTTACTTCGTAGATGATTCGAGTAGATGTTGAGTTTATTTACTTGATGAAACACAAGTCTGAATTATTGAATGGTTCAAGTAATTTCAGAGTGAAGTTGAAGATCATCGTGACAAGAGGATAAAATGTCTATGATATGATCATAGAGATGAGTATCTGAGTTCTGAGCTTTGGCACACAATTAAGACATTGTGGAAATTGTTTCACAATTAAAACCGCTCGAACACCATAGTGTGATGGTGTGTCCGAACATCATAGTTGCACCCTATTAGATATGGTGCGTACCATGATGTCTCTTATCGAATTACCACTATCGTTCAGGGGTTAGGCATTAGAGACAACCGCACTCACTTTAATAGGGCACCACGTAATTCCGTTGAGACGACCCTGTTTGAACTATGGTTTGGAGAAACCTAAGTTGTCGTTTCTTAAAAGTTTGGGGTTGCGACGCTTATGTGGAAAAATTTCAGGTTGATAAGCTCGAACCCAAAGCGGATAAAATGCATCTTCATAGGACACCAAAAACAGTTGGGTATTCCTCCTAATTCAGATCCGGAAGAAATAAAGATTGTTTCTTGAATCAGGTCCTTTCTCGAGGAAAAGTTTGTCTCGAAAAGTTGAGTGGGAGGATGGTGGAGACTTGATATGGTTATTGAACCGTCACTACAACTAGTGTGTAGCAGGGCACAGGAAGTTGTTCTTGTGGCGCCTACACCAATTGAAGTAAAAGCTTATGATAGTGATCATAAAGTTTTGGATCAAGTCACTACCGTACCTCGAGGGGTGACAAGGATGCGTACTACTTGAGTGGTACAGTAATCCTGTCTTGAAGGTCATGTTGCTAGACAACAATGAACCTACGAGCTATGGAGAAGCAATGGTGGGCCCAAATTCGACAAATGGTTAGAAGCCATGAAATCCGAGATAGGATCCATGTATCGTAACAAAGCATGGACTTTGGTGGACTTGCCCGATGATCGGCAAGCCATTGAGATGAATGGATCTTTAAGAAGAAGACGGACGTGGACGGTAATATCACCGTCTATGAAGCTCGACTTGTGGCGAAGAGTTTTTCACAAGTTCAAGGAGTTGACTACAATGAGATTTTCTCATCCGTAGCGATGCTTAAGTCCATCGGAATCATGTTAGCATAAGCTGCATTTATGAAATCTGGCAGATGGATGTCAAAATGAGTTTCCTTACCAGTTTTCGTAAGGAAAGGTTGTATGTGATACAATCGAAAGTTTTGTCGATCCTAAGGATGCTAAAAGGTATCTGGCTCCAGCGATCCTTTCTAAGGACCGGAGTAAGCATCTCGGAGTTGGAATGTGCGCTTTGATGAGATGATCAAAGATTTTGGGTTTATACAAAGTTTATGAGAAACTTGTATTTCCAAAGAAGTGAGTGGGAGCACTATAGAATTTCTGATGAGTATATGTTGTTGACATATTGATGATCAGAAATGATGTAGAATTTTGGAAAGCATATCGAGGTTATTTGAAAGATGTTTTCAATAGAAAACCTGGATTAAGCTACTTGAACAATGAGCATCGAGATCTATAAGGATAGATCAAAATGCTTAATAATACTTTCAAATGAGCACGTGCCTTGACATGATCTTGAAAGTGCTCAAGATGGATCGATCAAAGAAGGAGTTCTTGCACGAGTTGTAAGGTATGAAGTTAAGACTTAAAGCTCGACCACGGCAGAAAAGAGAGAAAGGACGAAGGTCGTCCCCTATGCTTTAGACGTAGGCTCTACAAAGATGCTATGCTAAGTATCAAGACTGATGTGTGCCTTGCCACATGTCTGGCAAGAGGGCACAAAGGTGATCAAAGAGTGGATCACCAGATAGCGGTCAAAATTATCCTTAGAGGAATAAGGACAGTTTCTCGATTATGGAGGTGATAAAGAGTTCGACGAAAAGAGTTACGTCGATGCAAGCTTTAACACCTATCCGAATGACTCTGAGTAGCAAACCGGATACGTATAGTGGAGCAACCATTTGGAATAGCTTCAAGTGGAGCGTAGAAGCAGCATTTACAATATGACTTAAAGATTTGCGAAGTACATACGGATCTGAATATTGCAGACCCGTTGACTAAAACCACTCTCACAAGCAAAACATGATCAAACCTCAGAATTCATTGAGTCTTAATCACATGATGATGTGAACTAGTTTACAGACACTAGTAAACTCTTTGGATGTTGGTCACATGGCGATGTGACCTATCAGTGTTAATCACATGACGATGTGAACTAGATTATTGACTCTAGTGCAAGTGGGAGACTATTGGAAATATGCCCTAGAGGCAATAATAAATTAGTTATTATTATATTTCCTTGTTCATGATAATCGTTTATTATCCATGCTGTAATTGTATTGATAGGAAACTCAGATACATGTGTGGGTACCATAAACTAGCCATGACTCTGTATGCTGGACTGGCAGGCACTCTAAGGGAGCCTAATGTAGTGCACTGGAATTCCTACATGCCACCTATGATTTTGTGTAATGTCTTGCTGTTCCTAAATATATGTCTTTGTAGAGATTCCAGTATGGACCACATACAGATGTATATAGATGCATTTTCGAGTGTAGATTCACTCATTTTGCTCGTATGTAGCCTATAGTGGAATCTCTAGAAAGACTTATATTTAGGAACGGAGGGACGAGGTAGTATCATGTATGACATCTCCATATCTAATTTAGCAGCCAGGAGTAGATATCATTGTCTGCACAAAGGGATTCTTGGTGAAAATCCTAGCAAAGCATTTGGCGAGCCTGAGAACAATACAAGAGAGAGAGACATGCTTACAAGGTCATAGCAATGCCTCAGTCCAGGATCTTGGTTGGACAAGCTGTTAGATCCGGAAGAAACATCGTCCTTGTAGTTTTTGCCTGCATAACAGTAACAAATGACCGATTAGTATATTTGAAGTACATCGGGCGTGTGATCTTTGGACGGGTTTAAAGGTGACAAGTACCTAGGCCGTGGCGGGTGCTTGGCATCTCTCTAGACAGTGGGAATCAGGTTAGAAACGTCGAGGGTGATGACACTGCGCTGGCTGTCGGGGTCCGGTAAGGAGATCTATAACCGTCGAGTAGGGTGTTTGTGGAGCGGCTTCGGTAGGGTGGACTATGGTGTGGGCGAAGCGGATCTGTGGCCGTGGACGAGGGCGTAGGTGAAGCTGCTCCGGTGGTTGGGTTAAGGATGGTGTCGACGACGCGGATCTGCGGCCGTGGACGGGACGTCAGAAGCTGCTCTGGTGGTTGGGATAAGGATGGTGTCGACGATGCGGATCTGCGGCCGTGGACGGGGCGTCAGAAGCTGCTCCGGTGGTTGGGTTAAGGGTGGTGTCGACTATGCGGATCTGCAGCCGTGGACGGGGCTTCAGAAGATGCTCCGGTAGGTTGGATGAGGGTGCGAGGAAGCGGATCTGAGGCCGTGGACTTGTGAGTTGGCAAAGCGGCCCCGGTAGGGTTGAGAATGGCATAGGCGAAGCTACTCCGGTAGGGTTGATGCTGGTGTCGGCGAAGCGGCTCCGGTAGGGTTGAGGAAGGTGTTGGCGAAGAGGATCAGAGGCCGTCGACGGGGGCGTCGGTGGGGCGGCTCCGGGGGGTGTGGACGAAGCGTCTCCGGTGGGGAGTACCAATGAGCCGCAGCAGATGCGCGGCGGTTGACGAGAGTACCGGCGAAGCAGATCCGGCGCCGTGGACAAGGCCGACACTGAATGGGCTGTGGTACAGTGGTGGATGAGTAGTCTACTTGTTTCTAGGGGAGGTGGGAGGGGTAGATGCGGCCGCAGAAGCAGATCCGGCGAGGTGGACGCCACCGGCGATGAATGGGCTATGGTACGCGGTGGATGAGCAGTCTAGGGTTTCGAGAGGGAGGGAGAAAGAGGCGATGAAATACGGACGGCGTGATGTAAGATGCTTTCTGTGCCGTGGAGTTAGTCGTTTTTATGGAGGGGAGAGGAAATGGGGGTGCCGTGTAGTGGGGGAACCGGAAGTTACCAAAGCAGCCCGACCTATCATGTAGATGAGGCGGTATTGTAACTGTTGGTCTCCGTGCACCAAGGACAAAGGGGATTTCGCATGCTAAAGACTAAGGTGGCGGAAATTTTAGAAGGAGGCGGAGATTTTGCCACCCGGGATCGTTCGTATCCAGTTTCAACTAATTTTGGACCGTGCTAGCGGAAGGTCATGCTAGACTGTGTACACGGGGCACGCGTCAGCAGTTAATAACTGGTGTGAAGTCCACCCTAGAAAAAAATACAATAACTCGGGATGATGCGCCGATAACTTGGCCGTTCACACGGGCGCGGCCAATCGTACGAGTGTAGTGGCGCGTTCACAAAAAAGGGATCAAACGCTCAGCCTATGTAGTTCTCGTGTAAATAGATAATTTAGTGCCATTGGTTATTTACTTTAAACATAATGCATTGACGTGTTAGTGTAGAGGCGCACAAAAAGAAATGGATATTGTAGTTAGCTACTTAAAAGTGTTACCTCGTATGATTACATAGCCTCCATTTCATAAATTGCGTACCCGTTGAATTCATATATGAATATTACATATATTACTTCAAAATAGAAACTTAAATCATCCAAGACTAATGAATTTGAATGCAAGAGTAACAATGGTGCATGTGCATGATAGCTACATTGGTTGTTTGAAGAAACATCAACGTAACTTTGGCATGCACAACTGAAAAGGTTTATTTAAATAGAAAAAATGTGATATGTGAGTGTCCAATCTTTATAGCATTGAATCGATATTGTACCTTTGGCCACGATCTGAAGTAGATATTGACTTATGTTCAAGCGATGCACGCCCACGATCGCTAGATAGTGATACGTGAATGAATTGTGCAATCTCTCACACACGCATACATATCTCATTTCCTGTGGCCATCGGAATCACACACGCGCGCCGTGTATTTCTCTCCTCCGTCGGGGTTAAATTAAATCTTTCTACCCCGTCCTACAAGTCTCTCACACAGAAACATACACGCTCTCTATGTCTAACACGCCCACCCCTTTAATTCTGCCCACCCACAGCCACTAATGTCTCAAAGTATAATAATGTCTCTCACACATATGCTATCTACCTATCCCTTAATATAGCTAGATATGTGTCACACAAACTCCTTCTCCCTACTAGCAAGATGCCCATGTGCTGTAACGGAACATCAAGATGCATTTATATGAGAAGTTTATCTTGTGGGAGAAAAGGATGAACAAGGGAATGCCTTATTTGCAAATGCGGAGAGGGGTGTGGGTATCTTTTTGAAAAATTGCCATATTTTCCTTCCTGTCCATCGGATATAAATCGGATGGCCTATATTGCAGGATGGCAGGAACACCATCATCACCAACTCTGTTTTTTATAAGAGTAGAGATATGTGAGTGTCACTGCCCCCCCCCCCCACACACACACCCACACTTCCCAACACCGAAGGAGTAGGGTGACACCTCGATCTTGATACTAATCTATCGACTGGCTTCTCTCTGAAACATACACACACACACACTACCCGGCACCGAAGGAGTAGGGTGACACCTCGATCTTGATACTAATCTATCGACTGGATTCTCTCTCAAACATACACACACACACTACCCGGCACCGATGGAGTAGGGTGGCACATCAATCTTGATAATAATCTATCGAATCCTATTTCAAACACACACACACACACACACACACACACGCTAGTTGTGCCTCTGTGCCCTCACAAGACACTCTTGATACGTCCTTTCTCTCCCCCCAACAATGACAGCAGAAGGGTGACAACTCGATCTGATCATAACACATCAATTGGTTTCTCTCTCAAACATTGTGTCTCGGTGCCTCGCTTCGGTAGCCCCCTCGATATGTAGACTTCTCGCAAGACAGCTGTAGTGACAATGACGCTGAACCAAGTGTGCCTTGTTTTTACCGGCCTCATGTGATAGCTTTCACCCTGTTTTATGTTAATTAACAAGGCAACCTTTTCTTTGTTACTACTAGTGAATCTGAAATCATTCAGGGCAGACATAAAATATATCAC
Organism: Aegilops bicornis; assembly: GCA_021605145.1. Classification (NCBI taxonomy): domain Eukaryota; kingdom Viridiplantae; phylum Streptophyta; class Magnoliopsida; order Poales; family Poaceae; genus Aegilops; species Aegilops bicornis. Next base: position 464,979,308 of record CM038673.1, on the reverse strand, counting down.
TTCAACCCAATTATCGCAGCAACTATTTAAAAAAAAATTAGCTAGCTGCTTGTGCGTTGCACGGAACATCAAGATGCATTTGTATGAGTAGTTTATCTTGTGAGAGAAAAGGCTGAACGAGGGAAGGCCTTATTTGCGAACATGGAGAGACGTGTGGGTATATTTTTGCAAAATTGCCAGAGTTTATCTTGTGAGAGAAATCCGACGGCCTATATTGCAGGATGGCACGCACACCATCATCACCAACTCTGTTTTCTACTCCCTCCGTCCGAAAATACTTGTCATCAAAATGGATAAAAATAGATGTATCTAAAACTATAATACGTCTAGATACATTTCCTTTTATCCCTTTTGATGACAAGTATTTCTGGACGGAGGGAGTATTTGTCTTTTTAGAGATTTCAACAAGTGACTATGACCAGACCTTACCAACATACTCAAAAAAGTAGTCCATAATTTTGATGTTACCCTCTTTTCTTGGCGGTGCAGTGCCATCTGGATACCTCATAAATAAATCAAGGACAAATCTCACCCCTTCCTGAAAAGACATACGTAGCAAAATGAGTGAATCCACACTCTAAAATATGTCTACATACACATCCGTATGTGGTAGTCCATTTGAAATCTGAAAAAGACAAATATTTAGGAACGAATGGAGTATATATAAGAGTAGACATGGAGATATATCTCCATGCATGGTCTACAACAAAAATGTCTTTGGGCTGGTTAGCGCCGGATGCTCGCAACGCGATGACATGAGTTCAATTCTGTCTTTTAACTTTAGATTTGTATATTATATATTACTCTACTTATTTAATATATACTTCTTTTCGCATCTTGTCTTGACAGTGGAACCCACAGAGTACTTATAATATTAAGGATGGACTTGTTTCTTTTTAAGTTTCTGTACGAAGCTGTAGCCACCCTGCAAGTCACGTGTAGACTGTACATGCAATTAACTTTTTATAGAGGGACAATCATACAGGCAATTAACTCAAATGGATTGGATGTCACTCTATTATTTCCAGCATAAAGAGCATCTCCGACGGCAGCCGGCAAATTTCCTCCTGCTTCCTTCCGCGGAGGACGACATCAAACGCCAGTGGCAAACATTTTTACAACTCTAACCAACCAGATGAAATTCGTGCAAACACGGACTGATTTCATATAAGCATGAAGGATTTCGTATAAAAAAACTGGATCTTCATATAAACATGATGTATTTCATTAGATTTACATGAACTAAGAGGTGCCAATTCGGCTCTCTTGTATAATTAATACTCCCTCCGTCCGGAAATACTTGTCCTAGAAATGGATATATCTAGACTTATTTTAGTTCTAAATGGCCGCCCGCGGATCCCTTTGTCTTCCTCATGTCCGTCAGACACTTGCAGGGTCGACGAAGGTCCTCGGAAGAGACGAAGCAGCAAAGAAACCACCTGAATCCGCGGTCGTCACCTCGGCGGTGGCCTTCATGGGTCCCAAGTGGTGGCGGCCTCCCGTGTTCTACTTCTCCTCGATGATGGCGGCGGACACGGAGAAGCTGGCCACCGACTCGTCGCTCTCCATGCACCCAGCTTCTGTCTCTGCCTGCATGGTGCTGCCGCAGGCATGGGAGGCGCGCCCACAGACATGGGAGGCGCGGCCACCGCAGACACCGGTGGCGCGGTACGACGTGGCAGCAACGGCACCCGTACCGGCGTGCTCGCCGCCGTGCCGGCGTGGGCAACTCGCCACTCCTCATCGAGCTAAACTGGAGCGGCGAGTTGCTGAACCACGCGCCTGCTTGGGGCGGCAACTGGCTCCGTCGGGCCAAGCGAGGTTGGTGAAGCACCGAGCGGCCTCGCCCGTATCCGGAGGGCTCGGCGGGCCACCCAGCCGGGTAATATGCCGGAGAACGGCTCACCGGAAGCCATCGGAAGGGTGGAGAAAATGGTGAAGGAGGAGACGGGGGAGCGGCGGAGGGGTGCAATTCTTGCCCGCTGTCTGGCTGGCCTCGTGTAAATAGAGGGCGGGCGTTAGGAGCTTGGCCGGCGTCTGGCCTCGTTTAAACTAAGGGCGGACGGGAGGAGCTCAGCCGGTGTTGCGTTTAATTCCGGCCCGCTCATGAACGGACGTGTGGCCGGAGTAGGATTCTCGGTTTGCATGCGGGTTTAATGGAGGGGTTTAATGGAGGCGCTGGGCGTGCAGCGGGCGGCGCAGCACTATTCGATTTGATAGCATTAATGAGCCGTCAAATCACAAAGGCCCTCACCTCTTGTGAAACCGACCGAGCTAGACTGCCCCGCCCTCTAGCCTTTAAAAAAATGTATATACTCCACTTATGTACAGTAGTAGTATCGATGGATTGCGCCATGGAGCAAAACTTGAAATTTAAAAAAAGGTGTTACATATAAAGAGCGCTCGTGAACTATGTGTCATGCATGGCAATGAATAAAGTACTACATGATACTTATATGATACATGGCGCATGAGTACTAAGTATTATTAATACAGTTTGGTAGAACTCATCTAGATGAGGTATAATTTGGTCTCATTCATCTTTTATAGCCATTGGATGTGATGCTATAAGATGCATGTGTGCTGACGTGGATTGTATTTGTTCTTGTGCAACGAACTGACCACTGCATGTCATGTTTGATAGTCTCAAGTCATTAAAAGCATACAAGCCCCGCATCTCTTCTTGGTTGATTACTCTATTTATGTCAAAAAATAAGAAACAACGTGAGAGTTAATGCACCACGCCTATGTGTTTACTAGTATTTGGTTTTCGTAAGGTGACTTAATACTCACCTAGACGGAGGGAGTATTCGATTTGATAGCGGGCGGCCTTGATTCGACACGCCTTTAATGCGCATTTAGGAGGGAGAAGCGGTTCCCGATATGTTGAACGGCCAATGCATCCTCCTTCAATTAATGCAGGAGGGAAGTAATGGGAGGAGGTCATGGAAAAGAGGCTGCACGATGTGAATGCAACGCAGTTTGCCCTCATTGCCCTCATATAAAGGCGCCCCTCCTCCATTCCAATGCATCTACCACATCGTACACACCTAAGCACTTGCCTAAGCACCTACACTAAGCGCAAAAGAGCTCGCTCCAGACCCATGGCGGTGATGCGCGTGAGCGGCCAGCGGCTGCGCCAGATGGTCCACGACGCCGGCTTGCGGCATGGCGCCGAGGATCGTCTCCAGACGGTGTTGGAGACCGGCTGGTGGATGGCCGCCGTCGACGCCAACTACGACTCTCAGTTGGACCAGATGATCGTTGCCACCAGCAACAAGTTCACCGTCCTCAAGAAGCTCGCGGACGACATCGCCAGATTTCCTCCAGCCAGCGCGCCGGGCTCCTCATTGCCTGCCACCCTAATCGGCCTCCATGGCGGAACCTCTTTCAAGCACCGGTGGCCCTGCGATCGCCGCCGACGCCACGAAGAATGTCCACCTGGAGGTCGCGCTCGCCGCGAGGTGCCTCGCCCTGCAAGAATTCGTCGACCTACACATCCACGTGTACGAGCAATCGTGTACATAGGTATCTAAAAGGCCAGTGAGGATGCTATGAAGTTGGCCTTCCTCAACCGGCTGGAAGCCTTGGATGCCTTTGTTGAGAAGCACCTCGACCTCGCCACAAAAGCCGCCGCTCCTTAGCCGCCGGTCGGTGGCCCGGCGCACAAAGTTGAGGAGGAGGAGGTTAAATGCGTTCGTGGATCCATCTTTCTTCTTGCCTTCAGAACCACCATCGCGATCGCATCATCGTGGCCTTAATTCTTATTGTCTTTGTTGCATTCTCGTTCCGATCAATACCGACATGTGTGATCCCTTTGCTTAATTATATGCATCACTGTAACTAGTACTCCATCTGTTAAGTTGTGCTTACCTTTTCCATCAACTTCGTGCAACGCGCGGGCATCTTGCTAGAAACACTAGAATATGTCTATATAATCCATATGTGGTAGTCCATTTGAAATCTCAAAAAAGACAAATATTTAGGTACGGAGGGAGTAATATATTAGGAGTATATCAAAACAATAGTGATTTCTTTCAAGTTTGTGAACAAATACTACTATTCTACTACTTTGGATCCGTCGCAACGCACGGGCACATTGCTAGTAAAAGGAAAAGGCCTGCCACGTTCGCGTCGCACTCCCCCCAACAACGCCCGGGAATCGGGAGTACAACACGGCCCGTCCGGCATGACAATAGCTTAGGGAAGGCGTGTTGCCTAGCAATGGCGGAGCTTGAAGCAAAAGCGTTAGGCGTGCCGATCTAGCGAGCTATAGAAATTACCCTTGCGTTGACGTTCCATGCCTCAAAAGTGGATGTACAACTACGAAAATCCTGCTAGGTTGGGCGGGCCAGGCACGTGTTGGCCCTCACGTACCTCCGCCTGTGCCTAGCATTTTCACTTTCATGTGGGACCGCCCGTTGAGCAAACCGACACCCTGCCCGCCGGGTTGGAAAAGCAGAAACAAGGGAAGATCTAGCTGTAGCACGGGGCTCGTTGATAGAGTAGGAGCATTCCGTACTAGTACTACTCCTACTAGTACTTTCCAAGTTTGTACTCCTAATACTATATTACTAGTACTACCACTATACAACTAGTAGATACGTGCACGGCACAACATCGTAGGAACAAAAAACGGGAAGATCTTGTTTTGGGTGATTTATCTTTTTTCAATCAACGTAGTATTAATAATATGATGTTGGGGGGCACCCATGAAGCTTATGTGGCTTGGTTGCATGGCTACGGAAGGTTAGAGAAAAATAAATAGATAATGTGTTTAGAGTGCACTCCACTAAATAGATATACTTTGGATCCATTGCAACGGACCGCCACATCTATATCTATACCCCCTATATAGTGTGTGAAAAACTTTGAAAGTTGGTCGTTGGATGAAGCCAATCCGACGGTACAAAGATGGCAAATCCGAGCACTACTGGCCATTGGATATCATCCACCAGATTCTGCCACATGTATAATCTAGAAGACTCCATGGTTGAACTTAATTCATGACTAACTTTACTAAGCTCAGACAAAGTTATTAATAAGTTCTTCAAAATGAGAGCCACAAGTTGGCAAGCCTAAGGGAATCTTGCCACATTTTTTGTGTGTATGTCATGTGGGGCCAGTGTGGCTTGCCTAAGGTGTGGCTTGAACCAAACACTGACCTGAGTTAATCAAACTTGCCTAACCTTACATTCCACCAGATTTTGCCACATGTTAGAATCCAGAAAACTCCACATGTAGGAGCATAATGCACAAACCACCAGAAAATAGTTCCTTATAGTCAAGCGGACCCACGCTACTACTCTGTTCCAAAGACATGCACACCATCGAAATAGTCCATCTATATCAATATACACCAAGAGGGAATAAATTTTTTTACAAGAGAGGAAATAGTTCATCCATCCATAATGCCCTCTTGCTGGTGCAACGTTTTCTTCTTCTTCTTCTTCTTCTTCTTCTTCTTCTTCTTCTTCTTCTTCTTCTTCTTCTTCTTCTTCTTGTTCTCATTCTCTGTGGGAGACGGCTTCGCAACAAGCTCTTTGGAACATGCAGCTATCTCAAAACTCACACGGGCATCGAGGGCAGCATATTTTATCCGGCCAAATGCGTCAAGGGATAATTCTCCCATCCAGACGACCTTAATGCTACCGTCTCGTCACCCTTATGAAGATTTGTACCGAGCACAAAATTTGCTACGTCGAATAGGGATGGTGTCTGTTTAGCACAATCTTCTACAAGAATTTTGATTCTGGTTTGTAGGTCAGCGATGCTTTTCAAATCAAGGTTGTACGGCTCCAGCTTCTGTTTGTCCCCTTCGATGGCTGCCTCACAGAAGTATACGTCCTCCCGAGACATGAAATCGTGAAGCTCACTTGGTATGGAGGGCGAGTGTATGATGTGGTACACCAAAACATCATCTTCGAGGCACAGCTGAAGGACGGCGGCGCGCTGGATCTTCCTAGGGGCACGCTCCGTATACTCTGCGTCGAGACCGATGACCCTCGTCTCTACCTTTTTGAGGGAGTTGGATACATTGTTGATCCACTGCCGAACAACCCTTGGGTGGACAATGACGGTGGCAACTATGTGCATCGAGCCTTCGATGAGGACATGTTGGACGCTAAAAACCTGCATCTCGATCTCTTTCGCCATTTGGAACCGCTGGAACGGAGGGCTATGGTTTGGAGAATTAGGATTAGATGGCTAGTCTAACTGAAGTAGTAGATGATTATTTAAAGAGGTTAAAACAATGTGAACGCAGTGGGGTTTGGATGCAAATGAAGACGAAGGGGAGGTGAAGAAGCCGAGGCGAATCGGTTCCCCATGGAGAAGTAAATGGGAGAAGTGGCATGCAGGCAGTTGATTAGACGACTAGGTAGACTAAACGAAAAGGCTATGCGGGTAGACTGAGGAGTCGTACCTGTTCGTGTATGTGCCCATCCTTCTTGATAGGTGGGACCTATGCAAACAGATAAAAAAAATGTGTCGTAGCTTTTTTTTGAGCGCGTGAGTGGGAGACACAACATTCTTTGGTTAAGGAATACTCCCTCCGTTTAGGTGAGTATAAGTCACCTTATGAAAATCAGGTTTTACCAAAACCTTTAGGCATGGAGCATTAACTTCCTGCTCGATCCCCTCCCAGCCTCGTTAGCCAGCGTTCTCTTCCTCTGCTGCCGCGTTCTACCTTTCCATTTTTCCTCTTCTCAAGTGTGGAACGATCGCATGCCGTCCTTGATGCACCAGGCGACCACGTGCATGCATCCCGGCAGGCGTTGATTGGGCATGCACGAGAATTTGGTTACGCTTTCATAATATGGATGATACCTGAACGATGAAGTGAACAGGAATGCTAGCATGGGAGACCTATTTCCGCTATACAAAACTGGAGTACTCATGTTCCTACTACTAGTAGTAGTAGTAGTAGTAGTAGTAGTAGTAGTAGTAGTAGTAGTAGTAGTAGTAGTAGTAGTAGTGGTGGTGGTGGTAGTAGTAGTAGTACAACTGTGGTACACTTGATGGTCAAAATACTATTCATCCGGTCCTCACAGTGAAGTGACAACACCCTGCGCCTGACACTAGTCCAGGCGAGGCGGCGTGTTCGGGTTACCAAAGTCAGTCTCACCACATGCCTTTGTGCGATCTGTCACCGCTTGTTGTCTGACACATTGGTGCCTCGCCTCGTCTCCCTCTCCGCTCCCATAGCACCACTCCATCTCCATCTCCTTCTCCGTCTCCATCTCTGTCTCCATCTCACTGTGCCCCCGTGTACCGTCGCCTCACTCGCCTCCCCCAGTACCACTTTTCCCTCGCTAGCCGCTCCAAAGACCGACATCCTTCTCCCCGTAAATCAAGCCCCTTCCAAACTCCACCATGGCCGAACGCTAACCGCGCAACATCCATATGAGCCGCGATTGGAGCAATCTCCCCAGTGACATCCTTGACCTCTGTTGTTCGTGTATGGATATGTTGACCGCCCTGCGGCTGGCTGCATGCTCGAGGGACATGCACACGGCCATCATCGAAGTGAGGCCTAAGCTTTTCAAGACACCCTGCTTGCTGCTATCTGGTCTTGCGAGATTGGCTCACCATGATACGGAGGCGTGCATGATGCCCCTCGACTTCAATCCAATCTCCATTAGACGAAACTTCTTTGCGGGTATGTAGTGTGTCGCCGTACATCATTTCCCTCGACATCGATCCGATCACCATCGCCCGAAACTTCTTGGCAGGTATGTACTGGGTCGGCATGAACTCCCACTGGATGGCTGCCTTCAGAGAAGACGGTAAAAAGTTGGTGCCCGTGAACTTCCAAACCTCCCATGAGATTATGCTTCCTCCGTTGGATTATATAGAGTATTACCATCGCGGTCCAAGTGATCTAGATTACTACGTTAGTTGGACGGACCTTGTTTTGCAGAAGATTGTAATCTGCCAAGTACCCACACGACATGCGAATTACGCAGACTTCAAGCTAATTGCATGGTTCGACCGCGGACTCACCTATCTTTACGCCGGTGCCTTTTTTAGCTGGAGACAACTCGGCTCATAGTGGATCATCGTCAAAGCTGATACACACTTCTGTGATGCTATTGAACACAATGGCATCATCTACGCAATTGACAAAGCAGATGGCACCACGTATTGCTGGGACGACACGTGTAAGTTGTTCCCATCTCATGTTAATGATGACGCCATGAGACTGTTTGAACTTTTTGTGATGATTGGCATATCCCTGTTTGAGCAGAATTTGAGTAGAACTATGGCAATATATTAGAGACGCCGTAAATCAGCTATATTTGGAATGAGTTAATTCATGCGATTGTGACCATGTCATTACAGCCAATTTGTACCCTGAATAATCAATCGGTTAGGAATATATGGATATGATCCTTATTTTACCATAATCTATATACTACTACTAAATATGAGTATGTATCAATGGCCATGTTAGTTTCCTCATTTTCATGATGTAGAAACATGCACCACATTGTTGGTTTCATCTAACCATACATTAGGGAAGTAAATGTGCATATGGAGAACTCTATATTTGGACGTAGTGAAATCCTGAAATGCTTACCATGTGTACATACCTATATTCGCCCTTGACAATCAATGGCTAGAATAATATCCTCACAAAATTTTTGCCCACAGAACACGAGTATATAACAATGCATGGTGCATTAGTTACCTTGAAGAATTTGTTTGTGAGGACAGAACATGATTACATAACATGCATGACATGGTAGTTTCCTGTGAAGAATCGATTGCGAGATAACATGAGTATAACCATGCATGGCACTTCTATATTTTCGAACCCAGTATACATTTCCCTGTATTTTCCTCCCAGTTCCAACAGGGACATATCAGTGATTTTTCTTGCATTATCCTACTCATACTCTGAACAATGCTGATCTTACATTAACAATGCCTGTCCTTTTTGATATGATGCAGTGTCCCTACGATTCTTGCCCTTTGTAATTACACCACCTTTGCCAAAAACAGGGAAGCACAACTGGTTCGTCGCTCGATCAGACGACGACAAAAGACTGATGATCATTCGGACACATGAGCCGGAAAAGTTATATTGCAAAACCCCCACTGTATACAAGCACCGTGTAATACGTGAGTATCCGCACATTGGCTGTTACGTCTATGAGCACGATACCAGCTTGTTGGGGCCTTTAGGATTTTTTAGTTGGAGGCGGGTAAACAGCCTTGGTTCACACTCTCTGTTTCTCGGACTCAATTATCCGATTAACCAGGAGATCACCGTTGGCAAGGACCTTGATGGCGGAGAGGCTCCGTTTGCTATGGAAAACTGTGTCTACACGGCGAGCCCTAGGAGTTCGGGAGCAAACTCCCCTGATTGTCAACGTATGACTGCAGCCAAAAGAAGGTGAGAATGACAAAGGCATCCGGGATAACTTTGATCCTTGGATGTCTCAATTACGACAGGCAGAGATGTGGTTCAAGCCTTGAGGTTGATAGGTAATTGGGCTATTGCATCGAAAGGGTGGAATCTTGGTGTCTCCGGATCATTGGTCATTTGAAGCAGGGCCGCAAATTATGATGGTGTTGGATCATCTCTTGAATGACTTTGTTGTCTTTGCTGCTGGTTACGGATGGGTAGTTCTTTCTTTTGTTATGCATATTCCTTGTCATTTGGTCATCCTCGTCTATGTCACTCTTTCTATGTAATAGTTGCTTACATTTAGAATGTCATTCTAAATGCGGATCACGAGAGTCTGAGCGCCGCAGATGGGTATGTTTTGGTGGTGTAGCAAGACTTCTTATGAACTATCATGTCTTCTTTGTTTATGTCGATAGTAGTCACTCGTCGGTGTTTGAATGTTGTATATATCATTGTTTCGAACTGTTTATTGTCTCGAACTACTGGTGGGCTAAATGAGGGCATCACCATTCTCCAGTGTTCAGAGTATATCTCCTTTTTTTCAAGTTATATAATTTGAGCTAACTGTCTTTTCGATGATGTAGACTTGTCAAAGCTCTTGGCGTTGCGCACGGCATCCAAATAAGTGGCTTGCTCGTCGAAGTCTGTCCGCCACCGGCTGATTTCTTCGTCAGGTTCCGAACAACTTTCGACTGCAGTCGTGTGTTCGAATCTTCCCAGCGTTGTTTTTTTGCGATGGCGCTACCGGGTGAGCTTTGATCGGTGGCACCCAGGATGGGGCTCGGTGCCCTCTGAGCTTGAGTTTTTAACAAAGCTTACCTTCCACGGCATGCCTCGACGTGCTTGGAACAATGAGTCCATGAACGAGCTTATCAACGACCTTGGAGGTGAGCTCGTAAGTATGTTTGTTCCTCCAGACAGCTGGGCTCTGACGGTTATGGCATGGATGAAGAAGTCGTCCACCATACCGAAGGTGATTGGTGTTGAGATACGGTGCAGGAACCGGGTTGTACTATTCGTCGCCACCAAGGCCGCCGCGGACCACGTTTGGGATGTACCTGTATCGAGTGTTTGTGCATGTCGAAGAAGTGGTCAATCCATCAATCGAAGTCCTGCCGCCGCCGCTAGTGCCAGGGTCCGTCGACAACGTCCATTATAGGAGTCAACGTCAGACTTTCCACGTGTTGCTCGGAACGATGGATGGCACAGGGCCTACTCCATCGCGCGGCGGAGGGCACTGCTTCTTTGGGAGAAGAGGCAGGGCTGGCTGCCTGGATGTGCTCTAATTTGAGGTAACAACTGAATCTTGTCAGATAGTACTAGTTAAATCTGAGCTATGGGTGCGAAGCAGCGATATGCGTACATTTGATTGTGACCTGTTCTAATTTTGTACCTGAACTTTTTTAGAAAGAGCTGTCGTCAACTTAATGTGCTAGCAGAACTTATTGTGTTGTCTGCATGCATTTTCTTTGCACAACATTCAAGATATTTCCCGTCATTTATAAAGGCGATGAACCGTTATGTACGACTTCGTTGGTTTCAACATAGCCCTTCCGTAGCGATCCACTTGCTTCCATCCTGATTGCGCGCCGTCTGCGTGAAATTTTTATATGCAAGTTCGGTGTGCTATGATGTTCTATATGATTGTGTCAACTATATAAGTTTTCTTGAGCATCGGCAATGCATATGGCTGAAAGATGTATTCTGAGCATCGACCGATGGGTGTGTCCCTCTATCTCTCTCTCTCACACACACACACACACACGCACACACACGCACACGCACAAGTGGGACCCGTTGAATTATTTATTTGCTCGTGACAGCTTTTAATTAGGTTCCACTGTAATCTAACTTTTTTCTGAAGTTATTAATTGAGCTTAGTGACTTCAAAAAGTTGTACAGAAGCCTTGTTTGGGCCTTTCCGGCATCCCAGAATGTGGGCTGAGTAACCATGTTAGGTTGTACTATACTACACATGCCTTTTTTTTAACATCAGCAATGCAACTGGGCCGACAGTTGTACACAATATCCGGGTCAACTTGTTATCCGCCCCGCTGGGCTGCAAAGTTTCCTAGGAGGTATGCATTAGGCTTAACAAGAAAATGGAATTTAAGAAATAATGAATGGGATGTAGTTATAATAACTAGGCAATTACTATGCACCAAACACGTAATTAGTTTGAAAAATATATTATTTTTGGAATTTGGAAATTTTAATTTCATTACTTGTTCTTGTATAATATTTCGTTGGATTTTAACGTGATACAACTTTATTTTGAAATTATATTTAACCTGACTAGAAATTTCGGATAAAAATATTTGGATCCCATCAAAATGTGGGAATTTTTTTTGAATTCTGTTTTGAGCGGTTGTTTGAAATTATTAATCATTGTCCTAGCTAGAAGTTGGGCTGTACTTTTAACAAACCCGTAAATGGGTTGTAGTAAATTCCATTAGAATTGAAAAATGGGTTGTACATTCTTAAAAATCGCAAATGGGCTATATGTTCTCTGCCAAATCCGAGCTGTGGGCCTACTAAGTTGACGCGTACCAAGGGCTTTGTCAACTTAGTCAATATAAACGATTTAGCTGCAGTGATTGTACGATGTCCATCCAACGGCCGTAGTGCTTCTTTAACCTCTGGTCTTGTTGCTCCAGCCGCCCAAAGCAGCGCCGGTCGTCTCGCGTGCTCCTGCCTCCCGTGGCCGGCTGTGATGCCGCGGAGGCCTCACCGCCCCGTACTACTCCCACCGCTGGCCAGGCCATCCCTCTGCTCATCCACACCCCCTGTTATTCTGCGGCGACGGCAGCCTCACACCGCAGCCGAACCAGTGAACCCTCGTACTCCTCTCCGCGCGGGCTACCGCTGCTGCGCCTTCCCCGGCTCCGCGTCGTCCCCTTCCTAGGACTCGCCGTCGTCCAGACCACCGCCCTGGTGCTCTCGGCGCGGCGTGGTCAACGTGGTCAACGACCGACTTCCATCGGAAAATCTTGTACATGGAGATCTCGACAATTTGGGTCCAGGCGGCCGCAAGGAAGTGCCTCCTTATTATGCACAAAATAATTATTCCTCCACCCGACAGCAGGGACCCACCGGACGGGCCACCTTATTTCGTGAAAAAAATGTTTCCCCCTGACTACTGGGACCCATCGGACGGGCCAGCATATTTTGCGAAAAAACGTTCCTCAAGATTTGTCAGTCGGACCCATCGGAAGTGCCTCCTTATTACGCACAAAAAATGAATACTCCCCCTGCTAGCTGGGACCCACCATGGTGGGAGGCTGACTTGTGGGCCTACTAAGTTGACTGGGATGGGGGCCTTTGTCAACTTTAGTCAATATGAACGATTCTAGCTCCAGTGACCGTACGATGGCCATCCAACGGCCGTAGTGCTTCTTCAACCTCTGGTGTTCTTGCTCCAGCCGCCCAAAGCAGCGCCGGTCGTGCCGCATGCTCCTGCCTCCCATGGTCGGCTGTGCTGCCCGGAGGCCTCACCGCCCCGTATTATTCCCACCGCTGGCCAGGCCCTCCGGCGACGGCAGCCTCACACCGCAGCCGAACCAGTGAACCTCGTACTCCTCTCCACGCGGGCTTCCACTTCCTCGTCTTCCCCGGCTCCCGTCGTCCCCTTCCTAGGCCTCGCCGTCGTCCACCGCCCTGGTGCTCTCGGCGGCGTGGTCAATGTGGTCAACGACCGACTTCCATCGGAAGAAATCTTGTCTGAGGAGAGGCTGACAGCTGGGTCCACGGCAGCCGCAAGGAAGTGCCTCCTTATTACGCGGAAAATAATTATTCCTCCACCTGACAGCAGGGACCCACCGGACGGGCCACCAGTATTTCACGAAAAAAACGTTTCCCCCTGACTGCTGGGACCCACAGGACGGGCCACCGTATTTCGCAAAAAAAAACGTTCCCCCCGCTGTCAGCTCGGACCCACCGGAAGTGCCTCCTTATTACGCACAAAAAAATGAATACCCCCTGCTAGCTGGGACCAGCCTTGGTGGGAGGCTGACTTGTGGGCCTACTAAGTTGACTGGGACGGAGGCCTTTGTCAACTTTAGTCAATATATGAACGATTCTAGCTATAGTGACCGTATGATGTCCATCCAACGGCCGTAGTGCTTATTCAACCTCTGGTCTTCTTGCTCCAGCCGCACAAAGCAGCACCGGTCGTGCCGCCTGCTCCTGCCGCCCGTGGCCGGCTGTGATGCCGCGGAGGCCTCACCGCCCCCTACTCCCACCGCTGGCGGGCCATCCCTCTACGCACCCACACCCCTGTTATTCTGCGGCGACGGCAGCCTCACACCGCAGCCGAGCAGGTGAACTCTCATACTCCTCTATGCGTGGGCATCCTGACGCGTCTTCCCGGCTCGCGTCGTCCCCTTCCTAGGCCTTGCCGTCGTCCACCGCCTCGGTGCTCTCGGTGGCGTGGTCAGCGTGGTCAAGGAATGGCTTCCATCGGACGTGGATTGATGCGTGGAGAGGTGACGGTGGGTGCACGGCCGCAGCAAGGAAGTGCCTCCTTATTACGCACAAAATAATTATTCCTCCACCTGACAGCGGGGACCCATCGGACGGGCCACCGTATTTAGTGAAAAAAACGTTTCCCCCTGTCTGCCGGGACCCACCAATTACATCTTCGCACGCAAGGAAGTGCGTCTGAAAAAAACGATTCGCCCCTGACTGTTGGGACCCACCAGCTACATCTTCGCACGCAAGGAAGTGCACGGCGGTCGGGACCCACCTGGTCAAGCGTCGTGGCGTTGTCATTACGGTCGCGAATGTATGCGTACATATATCTTGGTGGATGTAGAGGCGCGCGCGTCGTAGTAGTAAGGCGCGCCGCGTGTCGTAGTAGGCGTGCACGTCTGTGGCGAGGGTGCAAGAAATAAAATCTGACCACATACGTACATACGGGCAGGGTCTCGACGCCTATCGCGCATACATACATGGCTGGGTCGGAACAGAAAGCAGTGTCGTAAATGCGTGTTCATGGGGAGCCAACCGGCTGGGTCAGAACAGAATGCGTGGTCGTGTTCATCGGGAGGGCTTGGACGGAACAGCGATGGAAACGAGGCCTCGCGTACCGCACAACAGAGGAAACGGCCTTGTGTTCGATGGGCCACGTTCGGAACGGGGTCCTGTTGATCGGGAGGGGCCTGGCGTACCGAAAAATGGAGGAAACGAATGTCCTACGGTCGAAACGGGGGTCCTGTTGATCGGGAGGGGTGGCGTGCCAAAAGCGGAGGAAAGCGGACCTCCCTACGGTTGAAGCAGGGGTCTTGTTGATCGGGAGGGTGTGGCGTACCGCAAAAGCGGATGAAACATACTTGTGTTGGAGCGCCACGGTCAAACGGGGTCCTGTTCATCGGGGGTGTGGCGTACCGCAAAACGGGACTCCACGGGATACTGTTCATCTCCACCGTCGTCCTCCTCCAGCCTCCACGGGCTACCGTCGACCTCCTCCAGCCTCCACGGACTCCTTTTCATCCAGCCTCCACCGCGCGCTACCCCACAGGCTACTGTTCAACCACCCCTCCACGGGCACCCCTCCATCGTCTACTGTTCATCCAGCCCTCCACACCACGTGGTCCTGTTCAACCACCCCTCCACGGCCACCCCTCCACCGTCTACTATTCATCCATCCCTCCACACCACGGGGTCCTGTTCATCCAGAGGCAACGTCACCGCTCACTGCTCATCCAACCCCCATAGCGCTCCTTTGTTCATTCAATCGACCTGCTTGATTAGCAGCAGCAGCGGGCGAATTGCTCCATCGGGTTCGATTAACAGCCATCGATCGATCGCTCGGGTTCAATAACGCGTAACTGCGGTCTGTCGCTTCGGGTTCGATTAGAAACCCACCGCCTCGCTCGGGTTCAGTTAGAGCGAACGCCTTGCACACATGCGCGTATGTACGAGAGAAACACGCATCGCTCGGCCCCCAACCTCCCACTGTAACTGGCAACTCCACGAAATTTTCCTCCCCCTCGCTTCTACCACGGTTTTTTCCGTCATGGACGGCCCAAAGAATGTCATGCATCTGCGTCTCCGGCCCGCCCAGGACGAAAAGCCCATTTTCTGTCATGATGTTTTGTCATAGAATTAGGAGCCCACCACATCTATGATGATACCGGGTTTTGTCACAATTACCGTCATAGAAGTGTCATGTGTATGACCGAATTTTTTTTCGTTCGGCCCAAAATGTCACGGATGTGTCTTTTTTTTGTAGTGTAGGGTTTAAGCTTCTGTCACTCTAGCAACCCATCATCTACTTATTACTTCCCAATGCCTTCCTCTAGGCCCAAATAATGGTGAAGTGTCATGTAGTCGACGTTCACATAACACCACTAGAGGATAGACAACATACATCTCATCAAAATATCGAATGAATACCACATTCACATGACTACTAATAGCAAGACTTCTCCCATGTCCTCAGGAACAAACGTAACTACTCACAAAGCATATTCATGTTCATAATCATAGGAGTATTAATATGAATATAGGATCTGAACATATGATCTTCCACCAAATAAACCAACTAGCATCAACTACAAGGAGTAATCAACACTACTAGCAACCTCGGTACCAATCCCGGACTTAGAGACAAGAATTGGATACAAGAGATGAACTAGGGTTTGAGAGGAGATGGTCTTTGGTGAAGATGTTGACGGAGATTGCCCTCTCCCGATGAGAGGAGCGTTGGTGATGACGATGGCGATGATTTCCCCCTCCGAGGGGAAGTGTCCCAATGAGCAGCTCTGCTGGAGCCCTAGATTGGTTCCGCCAAGGTTCCGCCTCGTGGCGTGAGTCTCGTCCAAAGCTTGCTTATGATTTTTCTTGGACGAAAGACTTCATATAGCGGAAGATGGGCATCGGAGGGCCAACAGGAGCCCATGAGGCGTGGCGCCCCCACCCTCGTGGGCTGTGGTGTGTGGGCCCCACTTGTATTTCTTCCGCTCAGTATTTTTTATTATTTCCAAAAATGACTTTCGTGGAGTTTCAGGACTTTGGGAGTTGTGCAGAATAAGTCTCTAATATTTGCTCCTTTTCTAGCCCAGAATTCCAGCCGCCGGCATTCTCCCTCCTTATGTAAACCTTGTAAAATAAGAGAGAATAGGCATAAGTATTGTGACATAATGTGTAATAGCAGCCCATAATGCAATAAATATCGATATAAAAGCATGATGCAAAATGGACGTATCAACTCCCCAAGCTTAGACCTCGCTTGTTCTCAAGCGGAAGCCGATAACGATAAATATGTCCACATGTTTAGAGGTAGAGGTGTCGATAAAATAAAATACGGACATGAGGGCATCATGATTATTCTCATAACAGCAACATATATGGATATTGTCATATGATTTCTTATGCTCAAGTAATAATCTATTCACAATGCAAAGTATGGATCAGAAACTTTGTTGAGAAATAACAAACTATAATCTCAGTCATTGAGGCAATTGCAATTTATCATAACATCAGAAAGAGTCTATGTCAGAGCTTTCTACCAAGTACACATACTCAACTATCATTTAGTATTTCATAATTTCTAACACTCACGCAATACTTGTGGTTACGAAGTTTTAATCGGACACAGAGAAAGATAGGGGCTTATAGTTTCGCCTCCCAACCTTTTACCTCAAGGGTAATGTCAACAATAATAACTCATGCTAACTTACATCCAATTATATATATATATATATATATATATATATATATATATATATCAGGATATTTCCAACACACTGTGCTTGCCAAAGGATAAAATGTAAAAAGGAAAGGTGAAGATCACCATGACTCTTGCATAAGGTAGAAGGTAATAATAACAGATAGGCCCTTCTCAAAGGGAAGCAGAGGTTGCCATGCGCTTTTATGGTTGGATGCACAAAATCTTAATGCGAAAGAACATCACTTTATATTGCCACTTGTGACATAGACCTTTATTATGCAGTCCGTCGCTTTTATTTCTTCTACATCACAAGATCGTATAAAGCTTATTTCCTCCACACCAATCAATCATACATATTTAGAGAGCAATTTTTATTGCTTGCACCGATGACAACTTACTTGAAGGATCTTACTCAATCCATAGGTAGATATGGTGGACTCTCATGGCAAAACTGGTTTAAGGGTTT
The DNA here is from genome assembly GCA_021605145.1 of Aegilops bicornis. Lineage (NCBI taxonomy): Eukaryota > Viridiplantae > Streptophyta > Magnoliopsida > Poales > Poaceae > Aegilops > Aegilops bicornis. The sequence goes on along the minus strand of CM038673.1, from coordinate 464,961,755 downwards.
TGGAAGCACAAGTAGTATCTCTACTTGGTGCAAAGAATTTTGCTAGCATGAGGGGGAATGGCAAGCTCAACATGTTGGATGATCCATGACAATATACTTTATCTCAGATATAAGAAAACAAAACCCATTACTTTGTATTCCTTGTCCAACATCAACTCTTTAGCATGTCATATTTTAATGAGTGCTCACAATCATAAAAGATGTCCAAGATATAGTATATTTATATGTGAAACCTCTCTTTCTTTATTACTTCCTATTAATTGCAATGATGACCAAAGCTATGTTTGTCAACTCTCAACAACTTTTAATCATCATACTCTTCCTATGTGAAGTCATTACTCTCCATAAGATCAATATGATCTCTTTGTTTCTTTTATTCTTTTCTCTTTTATTCACTCAAGATCATGGCAAAATAATCAAGCCCTTGACTCAACACTAATCTTTATTATATATAGCTCACGGACTCGATTACATAAAGGGATCATAAAGCAAAACTCAAAACTAAATCATACCAAAACTTTATTCCACTAGATCAAGATAATACTAAAAAGGATTGAACTAAGAAAAACGGTAAAGATAGAGATGTGGTGGTGATACGATACCGGGGCACCTCCCCCAAGCTTGGCAGTTGCCAAGGGGAGTGCCCATACCCATGTGATTTTGTCTCCTTCTTCGGAGGTGATGATGATGGAGGATGATGACAGTTGTGCCCTTAGCTTCTTCATACTGTAATTGAGAAAGGCAATTTCCTCCTTCAAATCATCGACCTCTGATTCCAGCTTCAAGATCTTATCACATAAATATCCTTTGCTTTTCTGCCGAAAACGAGAAGGAATAGATCGGTTGTTAGATAGTTTAGCCCTCTTAGGAAGACTACATTTCTTGAACTTCACGTGCATGTCCCCAGGTTGAGGTAGACGGACATCCTCCTCCTCCGAACTTGAATCATTGATCCTCATCAAATGAGCATCTTCCTCCTCATCCATAATTCGACCACAAGGAGATAGATCCCCATAGGTCTTTGGGTCAGCAATGAGGTGTGAGACATAGCTCTCTCCGTCGGAATCCTGAGATGACATCTTGCTCCAAATCTGCTACAGAAATAGCTCGAAACAAAAACAGAGGATAATTGCGTGATACAGGAGTCAAAACCTTTGGGAGATTATATAATGAATTTTTACCGACCAAAATACATATCGTGCAAGAAAACGGAGTCCGGAGAGCGCACGAGGTGCCCACGAGGCAGGGGGCGTGCCCAGGGGGGTAGGGCGCGCCCTCCACCCTCGTGTCCTTCTCGGACTGCATCTTATTTTTCTATTTTTCTAAATATTCCAAAACAGAGAAAAATTGCCTTTAGAACTGTTTTGGATTCGGTTTACTTACCGTACCACATACCTATTCCTTTTCGGAGTCTGAAACGTTCCGGAAAGTGTCCCTTATGTATTCCCCCGGGGTCACGGTTTCAATAACATTGGTTTCAACATTTATGGGATTACCTAAGATATAATGTTTGATTCTTTGACCTTTCACCACCTTCGGATTTGTGCCTTCGAAGTTGTTGATTTTTATGGCACCGGAATGATAGACCTCCTCGATAACGTAAGGACCTTCACATTTAGAGAGAAGTTTCCCTGCAAAATATCTTAAACGAGAGTTGTGTAGCAATACATAATCACCTACATTAAACTCACGCTTTTGTATCCTTTTGTCATGCCATCTTTTAACTTTTTCTTTAAACAACTTGGCATTTTCATAGGCTTGGGTTCTGCATTCATCAAGTGAGCTAATGTCAAATAACCTCTTCTCACCGGCAAGTTTGAAATCATAGTTGAGCTCTTTAATGGCCCAATATGCCTTATGTTCTAGTTCGAGAGGTAAGTGACATGCTTTTCCATAAACAATTTTTTTTGAAAAAGACAGTAGGAGAGGCTCCTACTGGTTGTATATATTTCTTCCTTTGTAACTAGTTGCATGTGTGTTACAGAGAAAAGTACATGGTGGTGTTCTATCATCCCTCCACCCCGGGGGGAGTGGAGTTATAGATGAGCACCAAAACAAGTGTTCACTACACAAAGATCGTGGGGAGGAGTTTTAGGCTAGTGAGTCACAAAAAGTAGTTACAAAAGATCTTTGCACATCCTTCACCCTGTATTGGAGGAGGCCAAAATCACCCTTGAAACGTGTCAACCAGGAATCAGTGCTAGGGTTGACCCCTCTGAAGTGTTTGTTATTGCGTTCCTTCCACAAACTCCAAGCTGCTGTGAGGAAAATTTCCATGAAGAGATGTCTACGCTCAGACTCATTGATATGCGCGATCGGATCAAGCCTGGAGTCAAACTCCGGCCATGCAATGTCAATCTTCTCCCAGCAAGCTTTACTAAATGGCCAGGTGAAGATCATATGGTCCACTGTTTCTTCAATATGTTGTGCACAGAGAAGGCAGTCAAAAACCTCACCAATGTTGTAGTGATGACGCTTCAGCATGTTCCTTGTGTTCAGGCGATCAAGAAGTAGCAGCCATCCAAGGACTCTGATTTTCATGGTGCTTTTAGATTTCCACAGCAGCCCGAAGGTTGGGTGTCTTGGTGCCAGTCTAAACAGAATTTGTAGTAATCAATAGCTTTAAACTCTGTTTGCCCCCAGGTATAGTGCCAAACGTCAGTGGTAGTCGTGGATGGGCGCATGTGGGTGGTCAGGGTTTGCATATCACGGACTTCCAGAAGTACTTCAGGAGAGAGCGGCAGGTGAAAAAGGTCATGCAGTGACATGCTCTCCAAGAAATCCTTGACGGACGCATCTTCATGCAAGGCAAAGGAAAAGGCCCGAGGGTGCGATGTCTCAAAGGTGTTGTCAAGCCATATATCTTTCCATATGAGAGCAGTTATCCCGTCAACCACTTGGGCATTTAAATGCCGCGGTATTTAGGTGCAAGTTTAAGCACGTCTCGCCACTGTAACGAGCCCACCGCGTCCAAGGCGTGCGCAATTTTGCCTGCGTAGTAGGTGTCCCAAAGCAGGTGCACCCATGGGACATCCTTCTTGTTATAGAACTTGTGTAGGAATTTCATGAGCAAAGCTTCGTTTTGAAGTTCCATATTAATCACTCCTAGGCCTCCATTTTTCTTGGGCTTGCAGACCAAGTTCCAAGTTGTTAGTGAGTTGCATTTATCCCCGTGTTTGGTCTTCTTATTCCAAAGGCAGCGGCGACGGATCTTATCCAATATCTCAACTATTTGTGGGTGTAACTTTAGTGTGCACATGGCATAAATAAGCAGGGACGTGACGGTCGCATTAAGCCATGAAAGCTTCCCCCATATGACATCGTGGAGATCGTGGCAGTGAGGCGTCGTTCGGCACTGCAAACAAGAGGCATGAGGTCTTGCACTGTAGGTTTGGAGGTACCCATGGGAAGTCCAAGATACGGTAAAGGCATGGTGCCAACCGAACAGCCAAATATGGCAGCGAGCTCAGCAGTTGAAGTATCATCAAGGTTTATAGGGATAAGAGTGGACTTGTTGAAGTTGATCTTGAGACCAATGGACAGTGCATAGTCCGAGAGAATTTGCTTGATAATTTCAGCTTGACGTGGGCATGCGGGGAGGGCCAGGATGGTATCGTCGGCATACTGGATGACAGGATATTCAGATTGACCAGGGCAAGGGAAAGGCAGCTCGATCTGCCCCTGCCTAAACGCATTGTTGATGGCAGCCTGAAGCAGATCAGCCGCAATGAAAAAGAGTAGGGGGAAAGAGGATCACCCTGGCGTACCCCACTCTTACAATGAAATTGGCGGCCCGGTACGCCATTTAGCAGAACGGATGATCTCCTAGAAGAAAAGATACATCAAATCCAGTTGAGCCACTTGTCAGAGAAACCCATATGCCGCAAGATGTTGATCATAGGATCATGGCCAACAGTGTTAAAGGCTTTTGCGAAGTCCAGCTTGAGCAATATGATTTTTCTTTTTGATGCATCACATTGGTGGATGTATTGGAAGGCCCAAGCCAGGCAATCTTGGATGGTCCGGCCCTTTAGGAAACCGTACTGGTTGCGGTGGACTAGACTCAGGATGATCTTTTGTAGTCGATTAGCCAAGAGTTTGGTGATCAGTTTGAGGAACAGTTTAGCAGCGTAATCGGTCTATAGTCATTGACTGACTGAGGCGAGCGAACCTTTGGGATCAGAGTAATAAGACCATCATTGATGCTTGTTAGATCAAGGTTACCCGCGTGGAATTGGGAGCATAGGGTATAAAAATCATACTTGATCAGAGGCCAGCAAGCCTTGAGGAATGCTCCACTAAATCCGTCCGGGCCAGGCGCTCGGTCAGGAGGCATCTCTTTTACCACAGCATCTATCTCTTCATGTGTGAATGGTTCTGTTAAGTGATCAAGATTATTGGAGCGCCGTAATAACGAAGGTAAGTCAAATTTCATGTCAGCAGGTGATGTAGAACCCAGGCGATTTTTGTATGTCTGAAAGAGTAGAGCCTCTTTGCTAGTGTGATCCTCCACTTGATTGCCCTCATTATCCAGAAAGCTAGCAATATTATTATTACGGTAGCGTTCTGTGGCAACAGCCTGAAAAAACTTCGTGTTCTCGTCACCGAATTTAATCCAACGGATTGTGCACCGTTTCTTCCAGTAGAGTTTTTGATACTGTAAGAGTCTCAGAATATGTTTTTTGAGGATGTTATGAAAGTTGCTTTCAGGGATGGTAAGGGGTCTTTTGTTTTCTAGCTCGTCAAGATGTGCCAAGGTTTGGTTACAGTTGCCAATGGCGATCGTCAGGCGAGAGATTTTTTTCCTCCAAATCTTGAGGGCGTGTCTGAGCCTTTTGAATTTAGCACAAAGGACAGTGGCTGCATTAGACGAGTTCACCGTTTTGTTCCAAGAGACATGCACAACATCCATGAAACCAGGGTGTAGAAGCCAATAAGACTCGAACCTGAAAACCTTACTGCGTGGTATGCATGTTTTAATTGAGACAACGCAGGGTATGTGGTCGGAGACAGGTTTACCGAGCGGCTTGACCAGTGTTTTGGGGTATACGTTGGTCCAATGCAGTGAGGTAAAAAACCAATCTGACTGCTCGAGTAGAGGATCAAGTTGCATATTACTACACGTATAGACTCGACCTTTAACAGGAAGCTCAAGAAGGTTTTGCGCACGGATAATATCATTGAATGTGAACATGTCAGTGGTACTACCGCCAGGTTTATTGCAATTATCAGGTGCGCGGATATAGTTGAAATCACCCAGCAAAAGCCAGTCCTATGAGGCAGGTATGTCTAACTCATATAGCCAATTTGTGTATGTCACCCGTTCATCCCCAGTACAGGGCCCATAAATATTAGCTAGCGTCCAAGTTTGCCGAGACTGCGTACTGATGAAATTGACAACGAGCGCAAAATGATCGGAGAATAAAATCGAGCCCGTAAACATTGAGCTCTTCCAGATCGTAATAATACCACCCGAGGCGCCATGAGAAGGCACACAAGCAAAACGATCAAATTGTCTGGGACAACATGATTTGATAAAAGCAAGATCGAACGAGGTCTTTTTGGTTTCTTGTAAACAAACGATCGCACAACCACTGGTGATGATAGCATTATGAAGCACTAACTGCTTAGCTTCAGAGTTCAGGCCGTGAATATTCCAAGAGAGAACATTCCAAGAGCACAAAAGAGACATAGTAATGCGGGTAAATTAAGCAGAGGTTGGATTACCACTGCCTCCAGCAGCTGCAATGTTAGGAGCAGCTTCTGTGTCTTTGACAGGCGTCACAGTAGATGGTGCTACCAAGAGAGCTTCTTCAGTTAATTCTGCGGCTGGGATAGCACACCTGTTGATGCCGACAACTTGCAGTGTAGCAATGGGAGTTGGGGGTGGGATATCATCAGAAACCTGCACAGTTGTGGTGGAGGAGGAGGAGTCCACCTCAGGTATGATTCTGGGCTTAACCTTGGAAGTGGCAGCGCGAGTATCAATGGGCATGTTGACCTTGAAACCATTGTATTTGTTGGTCCTGGTGCTGCGACGAACTTCAACAGTGGAAACTGGCGCCACAGCAGTTTTGGAGCGACGGCCACGGGTCACCAAAGGTCCAGAAGGTATCTCAATGTTGACAGTTGCTAGGCCCAAACCATCGTGCTGGAGTTCTGTCAGCTGTGAAGAGGAAGAGCCAGGGTCCAGAAGGCATGTCTCAGGAGCTGTGCTTGTCATCAGTTGGGCGGAAGTTCAGAAACATCAGAGTGAGGGTCTGCAGTTGGGAGTGTCTCATCTTTAGAAGCAGACAACTGAAAGTGGGCAAATGGCAGAGCAGACAGCGCATTTGGTGACACAGGATCTGCAGGTTGCAGTTCCTGAATGACCACAGACGAGGAAGGCAGCTGCTCGAAGTGAACTCCAGTGTGATCAGAAGAAACCAAAACTGAGACTTCAGCACTCGCATTTCTCATACCAAAAGCACTGCGCCAGGGCCCAATGGATGCAATCATTGGCCGGAGAGCATCAAATATGAACGTGTTGAGCCGCTGCCTGGGAATTGGATCTTCAATCAGAAGAGATAGGAGAGCAGAGCCTTGGGACGAAAGACCAAACTGAATTCCATGATCATGCGGAACCACAGACACAGAAAAGGAGTCAGTTGGCAGTGGAGGGTCCAGAGGCTGCAGAGATTGCTGTGGGAAAATGATCATATCGGTGTTAGCAGAGCTCCTGTCTTCATCAGAAGTGGAAAAGGAATCATTCCAGGCTTGTGTTGGGTTGTCCGTAAGGTTGTTTTCAGGGAGAATGCCATCTTGAAAGGTAAGACCTTGAGCAGCCAGCCATGCTTGGTAGTTGACCAAATGCGGTGGGAGCGGGGGAAGGGGAGGTGCAGGCGGCTGCGGCCACGCACCCCAGGCAGCATTGGCACAAACATTGTTGTCTTTGTTGACAACCTCCTCAGGGTCAGCAGGAGCAGCATTCTGCACAAGCCAGTTATGAACCTGCTGTTGACACAGTTGCTCATGATGAGTTCGAGGCCAAACTGAGGATGTGGATTGCCATCGGGCGGCGGTGGTTCTTCACCAGTAGGTTGAACTTCAGGAAGCAATCCATTCCAGTCATTGCTGCGAAGGATGGTAACTTGCACAGTCCAGCAATCTCTAGCTCCCTCAAGCTGCCAGACAACGAAGCTCTTCGGAATCAGGCGCAAGCAAAGAACACGGGATTTTATCAGCATGTAGCGTCGTTCTTGCCTAGGATTGTACCAGGTCACAAGAGATCCATAGCCGCCAAGAGCCTTGGTAATGTAATAATCGGTCTGATAGTCATATGGAAAACCAAAGAACATCAACCAAACCACTGGGCCAAAAGTAGTGGTGCGGCAAAGAGCTTCATTGTGCGGAACAAAGTTGATAAGAAGATCTTCATCCTCAAGTTCAATGGGCGTGTTGACAGCAGTGTCACACAAGAAAGAATCCGCAAAACCGAAAATCCCAATGCCAAGCGGATGATCACTAACTTCAGTAGGAAAGAGCTGAGAGGCATGGAGCTGACTTTCGGTTGCATTGCGAACGGCAGCACGGCGATGCAGAGGGACATACTCACTGGCCTCCGCGATGGCCAAGAACTCATGGCTGAGCGGCGGAATTGGTCCAACAATCACCCCGCTGCGCACCACACGGTCCGCCGGTCCAGGCTCGACGGCGAACCCCGGAGGAAGGAACGACACTGGATTCAGTGGATAGTTCGCCATTGCCAAGGTCTGCAGGGGCGGCTGGGTTTGGCCAAAGGAGCGGACTGGTGATGGGACCGGGCAAGAAAGGCGTCGGTTGAGAACTCGAGGAGGGAGACGGAGCGTGAGGGGTAGGATTGGAAAGCAGAGCAGATTTGGGAATCCATTTCCATCTTTGGGCGCGGATGCGTTTGTGACAATATCGGGCCACGTGTCCATAAAACCCACAAGCAGTGCATCGGACGGTGCTTCTGTTATCTTTGGGTGGGCCGGCTATAGGATTGTTAGGAGCAGAGGATCCAGTAGCGGTGCCCAGATTTTTAGTCACCAAATTAAGCTCATCAATTAGACGAGACTTACCAATGCTGGGGCAATGACTTGCCTTGTGATCAGGTGCGTAGCATTGAATGCAAATTAATCTGGCCTGGCAAGCAATCTTGCAGAGGCCCCATTGCAGGCAACGAGAACAAAGAGAGGCCCAAGTAGAGGATAAAGTAATAAAATCCTGTAGCGTGTAATGGGCTTGGGCCAAATCTGCTTTGTGCTTAGCAATGAGTGAGGGTGGCCACGAAGTATGTTCCGGCGCATAGGTGAGTGCAGATTTCAAAAAACAGCGTGGTAAGGGCGGATACGGAGCATTTAGGGGGCAGTTAAAGGCCCCGAGAATAATGCCATTGGGTGATTGCTTAGTGATAATCCCCAAGTGCAAGGAATCATCGTAGCACTTTCCAAAGATGGAAGTGATAAGTATGGAGTGTCGAACCACAAAGAGCTAAAGGTAAGATCAATATTCTCTCAAGCCCTATCTGCCACTGATACGACTCTACGTGCACCGGACGTTTACTTCCAACTAGAAACGAGAAATAAAACTACGTTGTGGGTATGAAGAGGATAACTTTGCATGATATCGGAGAGCTAAAATATAAAAGCAGGTGCGGCTATCATAAAGTCAGAATATATTACTAAATAATATAAATAGCGAGTGTGGAATAATGGTGGATCGGTGTGCGGAATTGTCCTAGGCAATTGTTAACAAGACCGGTAATCACTATTGCAATTTTATATGAGGGAGAGGCATAAGCTAACATACTTTCTCTATTTGGATCATATACACTTACGATTGGAACTCTAGCAAGCATCCGCAACTACTAAAGATCATTAAGGTAAAACCCAACCATAGCATTAAAGCATCAAGTCCTCTTTATTCCATACGCAACAATCCCTCTTACTCGGGTTTGTGTTTCAGTCACTCACCAACCCACTATAAGTGAATCATGAACGTATTGCAACACCCTACAACGGGAATCCCTCACGCTTGCGTGGCATGGAGGGCACCATAGGACAGCACCAAAGTAAAACATACAACTCATACCAATCTAGATCATCAATCAACCCAAAGACAAAAGTTATCTACTCAAAACATCATAGGATGGGAACACATCATTGGATCATAATATGTGGCATAAAGCACCATGTTCAAGTAGGGGATTACAGCGGTTTGCGGGAGAGTGGACCGCGTAAAAGAGATGAGCATGGTGATGATGATGGTGATGTTGATGAAGACGATCACCGTGGCGATGATTCCCCTCCCGATGGCACTCTGGCGCCACCGGAAGAGAGGAGGCGAGGTTCTCCACCTTGTGCTTCCTCCTCCATGGCCTCCACCCTCTGGTCCTTGGCCTTCATGATGATGAAGACCCCTCCGGGATACTCCTCCATGGCCACCGGTGATGATGTCCCCCTTCGGCAGGGTGCTGGAGAGGGCCCCGATTGGTTTTTTCGTGGCTACAGAGGCTTGCGGCGGCGGAACTTCTGATCTAATCTCCGTTCTGGAAGTTTTAGGATACGAGAGTATATATGGGTGCAGGTAGGATGTCTGTGGACTTCCGGGCTGGCCACGAGGTAGGGGGGCGCGCCTGTGGGGTGGGCGCGCCTCACCTCGCTGGCAGCCCGGACTCCCCTGGAGAGCTTCCTGTACTCAATGGGCTTCTTTTGGTCCAAAAATAGGTTCCTTGGAGTTTCAGGTCTTTTTGACTCCGTTTGATATTCCTTTTCTTCGAAACACTGAAATAGGCAAAAGAACAACAATTCTGAGCTGGGCCTCCGTTAATAGGTTAGTCCCAAAAATAATATAAAATTGGAAAATAAAGCCCAATATTGCCCGAAACAGTAGATAATATAGCATGGAGCAATCAAAAATTATAGATACGTTGGAGACGTATCAGGCATCCCCAAGCTTAATTCTTGCTCGTCCTCGAGTAGGTAAATGATAAAAAAGATAATTTTTGATGTGGAATGCTAGTAAGTGCTTAAGTTTGATCAATGATAATTCCAATCACTTTTTCTAGCATCAATATGTGTCATAATAGCAGCTTATCTCATAAAAATTTTCATGATCAAGTAACAATCTATTCACAATGTCAAGCATGGTTCAGTAACTTCATTGAGAACTAACAAACTATAATCTCAGTCATTGAAGCAATTGCGATTTATCATAACATCAGAAAGAGTCAAGAATAGAGCTTTTCAGCAAGTCCACATACTCAACTATCATATAGTCTTCTACAATTGCTAACACTCACACAATACTTGTGGTTATGGAGTTTCAAATGACATCGAGAAAGATAGGGGCTTATTGTGTTTCCTCCCAACGTATTCACCTTTAGGTGATGTCAACAATAATAGCCCATGCTAACTTACATCCAATTGGATATATATATCATGATCTTTCAAACACAAGGAGCTTGCCAGAGGATAAAATGAAAAAGGGAATGGTGAGGATCACCTTGACTCAAGCATAGAGTAAGAACATAAAGTAAAAGATAGACCTTCGCAGAGGGAAGCAGAGGTTGTCATGCGCGTTTAGGGTTGATGCACAAAATCTTAATGCAAAAGAACGTCACTTTATATTGCCCCTTGTATGTGGACCTTTATTATGCAGTCCGTCGTTTTTATTACAACAAGTTCGTACAAAGCTTATTTTCTCTGCACTAATAAGTCATGCATATTTAGAGAGCAATTTTTATTGCTTGCACCGATGACAACTTACTTGAAGGATCTTACTCAATCCATAGGTAGGTATGGTGGACTCTCATGGCAAAACTGGGTTTACGGTATTTGGAAGCACAAGTAGTATCTCTACTTGGTGCAAGGGATTTGGCTAGCATGAGGGAGAAAGGCAAGCTCAACATGTTTGGAAGGTCAATGACAATATACTTTAACTGAGATGTCGGAAAACATAAACCATTACGTTGTCTTCCTTGTCCAATGTCAACTATTTTAGCATGTCAGACTTAATGAGTGCTTCACAATCATAAAAGATGTCCAAGATAATATATTTGTATGTGAACCTCTCTTTCCTTATTACTTCCTATTAATTGCAACGATCACCAAAACTACGCTTACCAATTCTCAACAACTTTTATGCCTCATACTTTCTATGTGTGAAGTCATCACTAACCATGTTATAAGCAAATGAAACATATAAAAGTTCAGATTTATGACATTCAATTCATTCCCCATTTACTCATAGGATATATATGAAGCACATGAGTAAATGACAAACTACTCTAAAAGATATGAGTGAAAGACACTGAGTAGTCAAATAATTAACTAGCCATGGGAGGGTTCCTTTTCTATTCAATTCAATAATTCAGATCCAATGATTTTATTCAAACAGCAAGTAAAACAAAATAAAATTACATTTCAAGGATAGCACAACTCATGTGAAGAAGCAAAAACTTAGGCTCAACAGATACTAATCGATAGTTGCTGAAGAAGAAAGGTGGGATGCCTAACGGGGCATCCCCAAGCTTAGATGCTTGAGACTTCTTGGGATATTATCTTGGGATGCCTTGGGCATCCCCAAGCTTGAACTTTTATATCTCCTTAATTCCTCTCATATCATGGTTTCTCTTTTTATCAAAAGCTTCATCCACACCAAACACAACAAGAACTTGTGAGATAGGTTAGTATAAACCAATGCAAAACCTTATCATTTTCTACTGTAACAAACCGCTAAAATTATTATTCAACATTTCATACCAAATGACTCTGCATATTTAATACTTCTATCCTTAACTAGAATCATTAAACAAGCAAACATATGCAAACAATGCAAACATAACAGAATTCTGTCAAAACAGTATAGTCTGTAAAGAATGCAAGATTCATCATACTTCCCTAACTCCAAAAATTATGAGAGAAAATTCCCACTGTATTATATTTATCAGAGCTCATTATGCAAAAAGTTTCAACATTATATCATGCTCTGACTTTTCTAGGGAATTTTTTTCAACAGCGGTAAACTTTCTGTTTTCAAACAGCAACATGTATACTAGCAAAATAAGCATGGCAAAGGCTATCCTTGACATTTTTATTGAAAGTAAAGATGCAAAACACTATTCTAAATAGAATCTAGGTAATACTAACAAAATAAAATGACGCTTCAAGTAAAACACATATCATGTGACGAATAAAAATATAGCTCTGAGTAAGGTGTACCGATAGTTTTGAAGACGAAAGAGGGGATGCCTTCCGGGGCATCCCCAAGCTTAGGCGCTTGAGTCTTCCTTGAATATTACCTTGAGGTGCCTTGGGCATCCCCAAGCTTAGGTTCTTTCCACTCCTTATTCTCCTCATATCGATATCTCACCCAAAACTTGAAAACTTCAATCACAGAAAACTTAGCCAAACTTCGTGAGATAGGTTAGTATGATAAAGAGCAAACCATTCACTTTGGTACTGACAAAGACAAGGTTCATAATTGTTTTCACACAATGCCTACTGTACCATATCATTTCTACAATTTATATTGAGAAATATAAGCCATAGAAACTAGAAAACAAGCAAACTATGTAATGAAAACAGAATCTGTCGTAAATGTAATAAATCTGTAATGAACTAATGATCTGAACAATAACCATACTTCTGCTACTCCAAAAATTATGGAATAAATTGGTGGACGTGAGTAATTTTTCTATTAATCTTGTTCAAAAAGAATCAACTCAATAGCACTCTTCTGTAAAAAATGACATCTATTCTCGTGAGCGTAAAGTTTCTGTTTTTTACAGCAACATCACATTAACTTTCACCCAAGTCTTCCCAAAGGTCTTACTTGGCACTTTATTGAAACATAAGATATAAAACATGATTACTACAGTAGCTTAATCATGTAAACGCACAAAAACAGTAAAGGTAAATATTGGGTTGTCTCCCAACAAGCGCTTTTCTTTAATGCCTTTTAGCTAGGCATGATGATTTCAATGATGCTCACTTTAAAGATAGGAATTTAAACACAAAGAGAGCATCTTGAAGAATATGAATAGCATATTTAAATCTAAAAAACTTCCTATGCCTAGGGATTTTGTGAGCACACAACTTATGGGAACAAGAATCAACTAGCATAGGAAGGCAAAACAAGTATAACTTCAAAACCTTAAGCACATAGAGAGGAAACTTAATATTATTGCAACTCCTACAAGCATGCATTCCTCCCTCATAATAATTTTCAGTAGTATCATGGATAGCAACTTTGTTCTCATACTTGATTGGAACCTCTTCCGAAATAGTGGAATCATTACTAACTAAAGTTGACACTCTTCCGAATCCACTTTCATAAATATCACACTAAGATTCAACATCCTCCAAAATAGTGGGATCACTAATTCCTAAAGTAGACACTCTTCCAACCCACTTTAATGATAGTATTATTCACACTGAAAAATATATAAGTGAATTTCATGGAGCATTCTACAATTAACATAGACTAACCAATATCGAAGGTCAAAATATATAAGTGAAGCACACGAAGCATTCTATAAAACCATACTCAAAAGATTTAAGTGAAGCACAAAGAGCAATTCTATAAGACCGTACTTCAAATATTTAAGTGAAGCAAATGAATTATTCTATAAATCAATGAAGTTCTATCTCATGCTAGCATGGTTCTTGAAGGAAAGGAAAAACACAAAGGACACAAATCATGTGAACGAAACAAAAACCGAGGTATACCGATATTTGTTGAAGAAGAAAGATGGGATGCCAACCGGGGCATCCCCAAGCTTAGATGCTTGAGTATACTTTGAAATATTTACTTGGGGTGCCTTGGCATCCCCAATCTTGAACTCTTGCCTCTCTTTATTCTTCTCATATTGATAGCTCCTCGACCTTCGGACACTTCATACACACAAAACTTTAACAAAAACTTGTGAGATCCGTTAGTGTAATAAAGCAAATAACTACCTTTAGGTACTCTAATGAACTCATTCTTTATTTTTATTAATGTTAAATCTACTGTATTCCAACTTCTCTATGGTTTATACCCTCTGATACTACTCATAGATTCATCGAAATAAGCAAACAACACACGCAAAACAGAATATGTTAAAAACAGAACAGTCTGTAGTAATCTGGAAGTTTGGCAAACTTCTGTAACTCCTAAAATTATAAACTAAATTTGACAATTTGAAAAATTTGTACAGAATTAATGTGAAAAAAGAATCAGAACCATTTGACTTTCCAGTTAAAAATTTAAATTCATGCACTACAGCCAAAGTTTCTGTTTTTGTTTTGCACAAAGCAAACAAGCAATCTAATCATCCTAAAACCAAAGCTTGGCATATTATTTTTATAATACAAGGAATATATATACAAGGGGATAATTATTTACAGAGAAACTTCCATGAAAAATTCTACATTTTTTCCGTGAGCATGAACACAAGTGCTCAAGGTCGACCCTCACTTCTTCAATGCAAAACCTTCCAATCACTTCTCTTTTTGAAAAACTTTTTAGGCATGAGAGGCAAGTAATAATTTTTTTTGTATTTTCATTTTAAATTTTTTTTGGATGTTTCACCCACAACTAAACAGGAACAAAAAGGAAAAACAAAATCTACTTAGTGAAGGAAGCAAACAAGCACACACGAGAATATCAACCCCACACTATTGCTCCCAAGAATAGCCGTAAAAGAGCTTGATAATCCCCAAGTGCAAGGAATCATCATAGCACTTTCCAAAGATGGAAGTGATAAGTATGGAGTGTCGAACCCACAAAGAGCTAAAGGTAAGATCAATATTCTCTCAATCCCTATCTACCACTGATACGACTCTCACGTGCAATTTAACGCTTACTTCCAACTAGAAACGAGAAATAAAACTACGTTGTGGGTATGAAGAGGATAACTTTGCATGATATCGGAGAGCTAAAACATAAAAGTAGGTGCTGTTATCATAAATTCAGAATATTATTACTAAATAATATAAATAGCGAGTGTGGAATAATGGTGGATCGGTGTGCGGAATTGTCCTAGGCAATTGTTAACAAGACCGGTAATCACTATTGCAATTTTATATGAGGGAGAGGCATAAGCTAACATACTTTCTCTACTTGGATCATATGCACTTATGATTGGAACTCTAGCAAGCATCCGCAACTACTAAAGATCATTAACGTAAAACCCAACCATATCATTAAAGCATCAAGTCCTCTTTATTCCCATACGCAACAATCCCTCTTACTCGGGTTTGTGTTTCACCACTCACCAACCCACTATAAGCTTAATCATGAACGTATTGCAACACCCTACAGTTGAATCCTCACGCTATGCCGACATGGAGGGCACCATAGGACAGCACCAAAGTAAAACATACAACTCATACCAATCTAGATCATCAATCAACCCAAAGACAAAAGTTATCTACTCAAAACATCATAGGATGGCAACACATCATTGGATCATAATATGTGGCATAAAGCACCATGTTCAAGTAGGGGATTACAGCGGTTTATGGGAGAGTGGACCGCAGAAAAGAGATGAGGATGGTGATGATGATGGTGATGTTGATGAAGACGATCACCGTGGCGATGATTCCCTCCCGATGGCACTCGGGCGCCACCGGAAGAGAGGAGGAGAGGTTCTCCCCCTTGTGCTTCCTCCTCCATGGCCTCCACCTCTGGTCCTTGGCCTTCATGATGATGAAGACCCCTCCGGGATACTCCTCCATGGCCATCGGTGATGATGGCCCCCTCCGGCAGGGTGCCGGAGAGGGCCCCGATTGGTTTTTTGTGGCTACAGAGGCTTGCGGCGGCGGAACTTCTGATCTAATCTCCGTTCTGGAAGTTTTAGGGTACGAGAGTATATATGGGTGCAGGGAGGACGTCGGTGGACTTTCGGGCTGGCCACGAGGTAGGGGGGCGCGCCCCAGGGGGGTGGGCGCGCCCCCCACCCTCTTGGGCAGCCCGGGACTCCCCTGGTGAGCTTCCTGTACTCAATGGGCTTCTTCTGGTCCAAAAATAGGTTCCGTGGAGTTTCAGGTCTTTTGGACTCCGTTTGATATTCCTTTTCTTCAAACACCGAAATAGGCAAAAACAGCAATTTCGGCTGGGCCTTCGGTTAATAGGTTAGTCCCAAAAATAATATAAAAGTGGAAAATAAATCCCAATATTGCCCGAAACAGTAGATAATATAGCATGGAGCAATCAAAAATTATAGATACGTTGGAGACGTATCACTTAGCCTCCAATTCCGCCTCAGACATGAAAAGCTCCATTAATGCGATGTGATCAATGGTGTCCGAGGAAACAACGTTGATGCCGCATTGCTGAATTGGCGGTTGGATCGAACCAAATTGAATTTGAATATTGTCTTTGTTCTTCACCAACGAGGAGGTAGAAGCTTCATGATCATTCGAGCTAGAAAAACTCCATTGCTTCAAATTAACAAGATTAAACTTGCTGAGCTCTTTGGCCGACGAGTGATCATGAGATTGCCCCTTCCGCAAGAAATCCAGAGAAGCAGAGATGGCCACAGGCTGTCGATCCAAAACCTCGACCAATTCTTTATCAGCATGCCAATGTGAAGCAGAGAAACGCTTAGCAAAGTGGCCATTGAACAAATGGAAGTGACAAACAAAGTCAGGCCAAACACGATCCTTTAACCCATAGATAAAATGCCCCACTTTATTGTTGGCCACAGAAAAACGAAAAGATCGTGAGGAAAGGGCCACAACCTTGAAACCAGAGCAAATTCCTCCAAGGCAACATTGCAATGCCAATCCAACCGAATCATTCGTGAGAGGGAATGAAGCCGAAGAGAAAGAAACAACCAAATAGAACTCCTTGGCGTCTCGGGAGGGAGAGAAGTGCATCGTAGAAGCAAACTTACGTCTCACCTGATCGGCTAGGGACAAACCAGGAGCAAAATCCCAATGTAGAAGGCCTTCCATAGTGGTGGAATCTAGAGATCTCCATTGTTGGTGGACAGCAGGTGGGAGAGGAGAGGGAGGCCATTTGGTCTCGCCCGTTCAAGGACCTTCCATAAACCATTTTATACGGAGACATTCCCATGGGATTTTTATATGCAGTTCTATAGGCCCATAATGCATCATCAAGTTTCTTGGACCAATTCTTTCTAGATCTATTAACAGTCTTTTGCAAAATTAATTTGAGCTCTCTATTGCTCAACTCTACTTGACCACTAGACTGTGGGTGATAGGGAGATGCAATTCTATGATTAACATCATACTTAGCAAGCATTTTACGAAAAGCACCATGAATAAAATGTGAACCACCATCAGTCATTAAATATCTAGGGACTCCAAACCTCGGAAAAATAACTTCTTTAAGCATTTTAATAGAAGTGTTATGATCAGCACTACTAGTTGGAATAGCTTCTACCCACTTAGTAATGTAATCAACATCAACTAAAATATGTGTGTATCCATTAGAGGTGGGAAAAGGTCACATATAATCAAAGCCCCAAACATCAAATGGTTCAATAACAAGTGAATAGTTCATAGGCATTTCTTGACGTCTACTAATATTACCAATTCTTTGAAATTCATTGCAAGATAAAACAAACCTACGAGCATCCTTGAAGAGAGTAGGCCAATAAAAACCGGATTGCAATACCTTATGTGCAGTTCTGTCTCCAGCGTGGTGTCCTCCATAAGCTTCGGAGTGACACTTGCGTAGGATCTGTTCCTTTTCATGCTCAGGTACACAACGTCTAATAACACCATCTACTCCTTCTTTATAAAGGTGTGGGTCATCCCAGAAGTAATGTCTTAAATCATAGATTTTTTTTCTTTTGTTGGTATGTGAAACTAGGTGGTATAAATTTAGAAACAATGTAATTAGCATAATCATCATACCATGGAGCACTACGAGAAGCATTTATGACATTTAATTGTTCATCAGGAAAGCTATCATCAATAGGTAGTGGGTCATCAAGAACATTTTCCAACCTAGACAAGTTGTCTGCAACGGGGTTCTCAGCTCTCTTTCAATCAATAATATGCAAATCAAATTCTTGTAACAAGAGAACCCATCTAATAAGTCTAGGTTTAGCATCTTTCTTTTCCGTAAGATATTTAATAACAACATGATCAGTGTGAATAGTTACTTTAGAATCAACAATATAAGGTCTGAACTTATCACAAGAAAATACAACTGCTAAGAATTCTTTTTCAGTAGTAGCATAATTTCTCTAAGCATTGTATAGAGTTTTACTAGCATATTGAATAACATTTAATTTATTATCAACTATTTGCCCTAGAACAACACCTACATCATAATCACTGGCATCACACATAATTTCAAAGGGTAAATTCCAATCAGGTGGCTAAACAATAGGTGCAGAGACCAATGCTTTCTTAAGTATTTCAAATGCTTCCACACAATCATCATCAAAGACAAACGGTATATCTTTTTGCAATAAATTAGTCAGAGGCCGAGAAATTTAGGATAAGTCCTTAATGAACCTCCTATAAAAACCGGCATGACCAAGGAAACTTCTTATACCTTTGATGTCCTTGGGACATGGCATCTTTTCAATAGCATCAACCTTGGCTTTATCAACTTCAATACCTCTTTCAGAAATTTTATGCCCCAAGACAATACCTTCATTAACCATAAAGTGGCACTTTTCCCAATTCAAAACAAGATTATTTTCTTCACATCTCTGCAAAACTCGATCAAGGTTGCTCAAGCAGTCATCAAAAGAGGATCCATAAACGGAGAAATCTTCCATGAAAACCTCACAAATCTTTTCACAAAAGTCAGAGAATATAGCCATCATGCATCTTTGAAAGGTAGCAACTGCATTACGTAAACCAAAAGGCATACGTCTATAAGCAAAAGTACCGAAAGGGCAAGTAAAAGTGGTCTTTGATTGATCATCGACCATTACGGTATTTGAGAGAAACCAGAGTAACCATCTAGAAAGCAAAAATGTGTATGTTTGGATAATCTTTCTAGCATTTGATCGATAAAAGGTAAGGGGTAATGAACATTTTTAGTAGCTTTATTTAATTTGCGGAAATCAATTACCATTCTATAACCTGTAATAATTCTTTGCGGAATCAATTCATCTTTATCATTAGGAACGACAGTAATGCCTCCCTTCTTAGGGACACAATGGACATGACTTACCCACTGACTATCAGCAACAGGATAAATAATATCTGCTTCAAGAAGTTTAAGTATTTCCTTTCTTACAACTTCTTTCATCTTAGGATTCAGCCGTCGTTGGTGATCACGAACTGGTTTGGCATCTTTCTCCAAATTTATTTTATGTTGACATAGAGTGGGACTAATGCCCTCAAGATCATCAAGAGTATATCCAATAGCAGCACGGTGCTTCTTCTGAGTTTTTAATAATCTCTCTTCTTCATGCTCTGAAAGGTTAGCACTAATAATAACAAGATATATCTTCTTCTCATCAAGATAAGCATATTTAAGAGTATTGGGTAACGGTTTAAGCTCAAACACGGGATCACCCTTGGGTGGAGGAGGATCCCCTAGGATTTCAACAGGCAAATTGTGTTTCAGGATGGGTTCCTGTTTAAAGAATACTTCATCGATTTCCCTTCTTTCATTCATAAACATATCATTTTCATGGTCTAGCAAATATTGTTCTAAAGGATCACTAGGAGGTACGACAATAGAAGCGAGACAGATAATTTCATCCTTACTAGGCAATTCCTCTTCATGGTGTTGTCTACTAAATTTAGAAAAATTAAACTCATGAGACATATCATCCAAACCAATAGTAACAACATCCTTTTCGCAATCTATCTTAGCATTAACAGTGTTTAAGAAGGGTCTACCAAATATAATGGGACAAAAGCTATCTTGTGGGGAACCAAGAACAAGAAAGTCAGCATGATATTTATTTTTTCCACACAAGACTTCAACATCTCTAACAATTCCAATGGGTGATATGGTATCTCTATTGGCAAGCTTAATGGTAACATTAATATCTTCTATCTCAGCAGGTGCAATATCATGCATAATTTCTTTGTATAAGTCATGAGGTATAGCACTAGCACTAGCACCCATGTCACATAAGCCATCATAACAATGATCTCCTATTTTAACTGAAATAACAGGCATGCCTACCACATGTCTATGTTTATCTTTAGCACAAGGTTTGGCAATTCTAGCAGTTTCATCATAGAAATGAATAACATGCCCATCAATATTATCAGACAAGAGATCTTTAACAATAGCAATATTAGGTTCAACTTTAACTTGCTCAGGAGGTGTATAGGTTCTAATATTGCTTTTACGAACCACGGTTGAAGCTTTAGCATGATCCTTTATTCTAACAGGGAAAGGTGGTTTCTCAACATAAGCAGTAGGAACAATAGGATCATTATAAGTGATAGTATTTTCTTCAACTTTAATAGGTGCAGCTACTTTTACTTCTATGGGAGGATGATATTTAAACCACTTCTCCTTAGGGAGATCAACATAAGTAGCAAAAGATTCACAGAAAGAAGCTACTATCTCAGAGTCAAGTCCATATTTAGTGCTAAATTTATGGAAAACATCAGTGTCCATAAAAGATTTAACACAATCAAACTTAGGTGTCATACCTGACTCCTTACCTTCGTCGAGGTCCCAATCTTCAGAGTTGCGTTTAATTCTTTCCAACAAATCCCATTTGAATTCAATAGTCTTCATCATAAAAGAGCCAGCACAAGAAGTATCGAGCATGGTGCGATTGTTATCGTAAAGCCGAGCATAATTTTTTGAATAATTATCTCTCTTGGGAGCTCATGATTGGGGCATGAATATAACATTGATTTAAGCCTCCCCAAGCTTGAGCGATGCTTTCTCCTTCATGAGGCCAAAAATTATATATATAATTGCGATCACGATGAACAAGATGCATAGGATAAAACTTCTGATGAAATTCCAATTTCAATCGTTTGTAGTTCCATGATCCCATATCATCACATAGACTATACCATGTCAATGCATCTCCCTTAAAAGATAAAGGGAAGACCTTCTTCTTAATAACATCATCAGGTATACCTGCAAGCTTAAATAATCCACAAACTTCATCCACATATATTAGGTGCTCATCAGGATGCATTGTTCAATCTCCTACAAAAGGATTAACTAGCAGTTTTTCCAACATACCCGAAGGAATTTCAAAGTAGACATTTTCATTTTCAGTAGATTCAGTAGGTTGAGGAGCAACTCTTTGCTCTACTGGTCGGGGTGAAGATACCCCGAACAAGCCCCTCAGAGAATTACTTTCCATAATAACAAGTGACAGTAAATTTTAGCACACTATATAAATTTTTCCTTAACAAATTCCACCTACCAAAGGCGCTTCACTCCCGGCAATGGCGCCAGAAAAGAGTCTTGATGACCCACAAGTATAGGGGATCTATCATACTCCTTTCGATACCAACGAGGAGCAGAAGGAAATGATAAGCGGTTTTCAGCAAGGTATACTCTGCAAGCACTGAAATTATAGGTAACAGATAGTTTTGTGATAAGATAATTGGTAACGGGCAACAAGTAACAAAAGTAAATAAAGTGCAGCAAGGTGGCCCAATCCTTTTTGTAGCAAAGGACAAGCCTGGACAAACTCTTATATAGAGAAAAGCGCTCCCGAGGACACATGGGAATTATCGTCAAGCTAGTTTTCATCACGTTCATATGATTCGCGTTACTTTGATAATTTGATATGTGGGTGGACCGGTGCTTGGGTGCTGCCCTTACTTGGACAAGCATCCCACTTATGATTCACTCCTATTGCAAGCATCCACAACTACAAAATAAGTATTAAGGTAAACCTAACCATAGCATGAAACATATGGATCCAAATCAGCCCTCACGAAGCAACGCATAAACTAGGGTTTAAGCACGTCACTCTAGCAACCCATCATCTACTTATTACTTCCGAATGCCTTCCTCTAGGCCCAAATAATGGTGAAGTGTCATGTAGTCGACGTTCACATAACACCACTAGAGGATAGACAACATACATCTCATCAAAATATCGAATCTAATACCAAATTCACATGACTACTAATAGCAAGACTTCTCCCATGTCCCTGTGAACAAACGTAACTACTCACAAAGCATATTCATGTTCATAATCGAGGAGTATTAATATGCATATAGGATCTGAACATATGATCTTCCACCAAATAAACCAACTAGCATCAACTACAAGGAGTAATCAACACTACTAGCAACCTATAGGTACCAATCCAGACTTAGAGACAAGAATTGGATACAAGAGATGAACTAGGGTTTGAGAGGAGATGGTCTTTGGTGAAGATGTTGAGGGAGATTGCCCTCTCCCGATGAGAGGAGTGTTGGTGATGACGATGGCGATGATTTCCCCCTCCCGGAGGGAAGTGTCCCCAGCAGAACAGCTCTGCTGGAGCCCTAGATTGGTTCTGCCAAGGTTCCGCCTCGTGGCGGCGGAGTCTCGTCCCGAAAGCTTGCTTATGATTTTTCTTCGGACAAAAGATTTCATATAGCAGAAGATGGGCATCGGAGGGCCAACAGGGAGCCCACGAGGCAGGGGGGCGCACCCAGGGGGTAGGGCGTGCCCCCACCCTCGTGGCTAGGGTGTGGGCCCCCACTTCTATTTATTCCGCTCAGTATTTTTTATTATTTCCCAAAATGACTTCTGTGTAGTTTCAGGACTTTTGGAGTTGTGCAGAATAGGTCTATAATATTTGCTCCTTTTCCAAATTCTGCACTTAGGCATTCTCCTCCTTATGTAAACTTTGTAAAATAAGAGAGAATAGGCATAAGTATTGTGACATAATGTGTAATAACAACCCATAATGCAATAAATATCGATATAAAAGCATGATGCAAAATGGACGTATCACCCCCCTTGGGCGTGCCTCTTCCCCTTGGCCGGCCCTCACCTCCTCCCCCCCTTTATATATGGAGGAGGTGGCACCCCATAGACACAACAATTGTTCTCTTGATCTCTTAGCCATGTGCGGTGCCCCCCTCCACCATATTCCACCTCGATAATATCGTAGCGGTGCTTAGGCGAAGCCCTGCGTTGGTAGCATCATCATCACCGTCATCACGCCGTCGTGTTGACGGAACTATCCCTCAAAGCTCTGCTGGATCCGAGTTCGTGGGGCGACATCGATCTGAACGTGTGCTGAACTTGGAGGTGCCGTTCGTTCGGTACTTGGATCGGTCGGATCGTGAAGACGTACGACTACATCAACCGCGTTGTGCTAACGCTTCCGCTTTCGGTCTACGAGGGTACGTGGACACACTCTCCCCTCTCGTTGCTATGCATCACCATGATCCTGTGTGTGTGTAGGATTTTTTTTGAAATTACTACGTTCCCCAACAGTGGTATCAGAGCCAGGTTTTATGCGTAGATGTTATATGCACGAGTAGAATACAAGTGAGTTGTGGGCGATACTAGTCATGCTGCTTACCAGCATGTCACACTTTGGTTCGGCGGTATCGTTGGATGAAGCAGCCCGGACCGACATTACGCGTACGCTTACGCGAGACTGGTTCTACCGACGTGCTTTGCACACAGGTGGCTTGCGGGTGTCAGTTTCTCCAACTTTAGTTGAACCGAGTGTGGCTACGCCCGGTCCTTGAGAAGGTTAAAACAACACTAACTTGATGAACTATCATTGTGGTTTTGATGCGTAGGTAAGAACGGTTCTTGCTCAGCCCGTAGCAGCCACGTAAAATTGCAACAACAAAGTAGAGGACGTCTAACTTATTTTTGCAGGGCATGTTGTGATGTGATATGGTCAAGACATGATGCCATATTTTATTTATGATATGATCATGTTTTGTAACCGATTTATCGACAACTGGCAGGAGCCATGTGGTTGTCGCTTTATTGTATGCAATGCAATCGCCCTGTAATGCTTTACTTTATCACTAAGCGGTAGCGATAGTCGTAGACGCATAAGTTGGTGAGACGACAACGATGCTACGATGGAGATCAAGGTGTCGCGCCGGTGACGATGGTGATCATGATGGTGCTTCGGAGATGGAGAACACAAGCACAAGATGATGATGGCCATATCATGTCATTTAAATTGATTGCATGTGATGTTTATCTTTTATGCATCTTATTTTGCTTAGATCGACGGTAGCATTATAAGATGATCTCTCTCTAAATTTCAAGGTATAAGTGTTCTCCCTGAGTATGCACCGTTGTGAAAGTTCTTCATGCTAAGACACCACATGATGATCGGGTGTGATAAGCTCTACGTTCAAATACAACGGGTGCAAGACATTTTTGCACACGCGGAATACTCAGGTTAAACTTGATGAGCCTAGCATACGCAGATATGGCCTCGGAACACTGAGACCGAAAGGTCGAGCGTGAATCATATAGAAGATATGATCAACATAGTTGATATGGCCTCGGAACATTGAGACCGAAAGGTCGAGCGTGAATCATATAGAAGATATGATCAAGATAGTGATGTTCAACATTGAAAACTACTCCATCTCATGTGATGATCGGACATGGTTTAGTTGATATGGATCACATGATCACTTAGATGGTTAGAGGGATGTCTATCTAAGTGGGAGTTCTTTAATAATTTGATTAACTGAACTTTAATTTATCATGAACTTAGTCGTGGTAGTATTAGCATATCAATGTTGTAGATCAATAGCTCGCGTTTAGCTCCTCCGTTTTATTTTGATATGTTCCTAGAGAAAAACTATGTTGAAAGATGTTAGTAGCAATGATGCGGATTGGATCCGTGATCTAAGGATTATCCTCCTTGCTGCACAGAAGAATTATGTCCTTAATGCACCGCTAGGTGATGTAATCGATTGCGAGGAGCGTGCATGAGACGTTATGAAACGTTTGGCAAGCTCGATATGATGACTACTTAATAGTTTAGTGCACCATGCTTTATGGCTTAGAATCGGGGCTTCAAAGACGTTTTGAATGCCATGGAGCATATAAGATGTTCCAAGAGTTGAAATTGGTGTTTCATACTCATGCCCATGTCAAGAGGTATGAGACCTCTGACAGTACTTTGCCTACAAGATGGAGGAGAATAGCTCAACCAGTGAGCATGTGCTCAGATTGTCTGGGTACTACAATTGCTTGAATCAAATGGGAGTTAATCTTCCAGATAAGATAGTAATTGACAAAGTTCTCTAGTCACTATCACCAAGTTATTAGAACTTCGTGATGAACTATAATATGCAAGGGATAATGGAAACGATTCCCAAGCTCTTCGTGATGCTGAAATCGACGAAGGTAGAAATCAAGAAAAGCATCAAGTGTTGATGGATGACAAGACCACTAGTTTCAAGAAAAGGGCAAAGGGAAGAAGGGGAACTTCAAGAAGAACGGCAAGCAAAGTTGCTGCTCATGAGAAGAAGCCCATGTCAAGACCTAAGCCTGAGACTAAGTGCTTCTACTATAAAGGAAATGGTCACTGGAAGTGGAACTGCCCTAGATACTTGGCGGATAAGAAGGATGGCAAAGTGAACAAAGGTATATTGGATATACATGTTATTGATGTGTACTTTACTAGTGTTTATAGCAACCCCTCTGTATTTGATACTAGTTCAGTGGCTAAGAGTAGTAACTTGAAACGGGAGTTGTAGAATGAACATATACTAGTTAAGGGTAAAGTAACGATGTGTGTTGGAAGTAGTTCCAAGAATGATATGATCATCATCGCACACTCCCTATACTTTCGGGATTAGTGTTGAACAAAAATAAATGTTATTTGGTGTTTGCGTTGAGCATGAATATGACTTGATCATGTTTATTGCAATACGATTATTCATTTAAGTTAGAGAATAATTGTTATTTTGTTTACATGAATAAAACCTTCTATGGTTATACACCCAATGAAAATGGTTTGTTGGATCTCGATCGTAGTGATACACATATTCATAATATTAAAGCCAAAAGATGCAAAGTTAATAATGATAGTGCAACTTATTTGTGGCACTGCCGTTTAGGTCATATTGGTGTAAAGCGCATGAAGAAAATCCATGTTGATGGGCTTATGGAATCACTTGATTATGAATCAGTTGATGCTTGCGTACCATGCCTCATGGGCAAAGATGACTAGGACTCCGTTCTCCAGAACAATGGAGCGAGCAACTGACTTATTGGATATAATACATACTGATGTATGAGGTCCGATGAGTGTTGAGGCTCGCGGCGGGTATCATTATTTTCTGACCTTCACAGATGATTTGAGCAGATATGGGTATATCTACTTGAAGAAACATAAGTCTGAAACATTTGAAAAGTTCAAAGAATTTTAGAGTGAAGTGGAAAATCATCGTAACAAGAAAATGAAGTTTCTACGATCTGATCACAGAGGAGAACATTTGAGTTACGAGTTTGGTCTTCAATTAAAACAATGTGGAATAGTTTCACAAACTCATGCCACCTGGAACACCACAACGTAATGGTGTGTCCGAACATCATAACCGTACTTTATTAGATATGGTGCAATCAATGATGTCTCTTACGATTTACCACTGTCGTTTTGGGGTTATGCATTAGAGACAGCTGCATTCACGTTAAATAGGGCACCATCTAAATCCGTTGAGACGACACCATATGAACTATGGTTTGGCAAGAAACCAAAGTTGTCATTTTTTAAAGTTTGGGGTTGCGATGCTTATGTGAAAAAGTTTCATCTTGATAAGCTCAAACCCAAGTCAGAGAAGTGCGTCTTCATAGGATACCCAAAAGTAACTGTTGGGTAAACCTTCTATCACAGATCCGAAGGCAAGATATTTGTTGCTGAGAATGTATCCTTTCTAGAGGAGTTTCTCTCGAAAGAAGTGAGTAGGAGGAAAGTAGAACTTGATGAGGCAACTGTACCTGCTCCCTTATTGGAAAGTAGTTCATCACAGAAATCTATTCCTGTGACTCCTACACCAATTAGTGAGGAAGCTAATGATGATGGTCATGTAACTCCAGATCAAGTACTACCGAACCTCGTAGGAAACCAGAGTGAGATCCTTACTAGAGTGGTACGGTAATCATGTTCTGGAGGTCATGTTAATTGACCATGACGAACCTACGAACTATGAGGAAGTGATGATGAACCAAGATTCCGCGAAATGGCTTGAGGCCATGAAATCTGAGATGGGATCCATGTATGAGAACAAAGTGTGGACTTTGGTTGACTTGCATGATGATCGACAAGCCATAAAAAATAAATGGATCTTCAAGAGGAAGATGGACGCTGATAGTAGTGTTACTATCTACAAAGCTAGACTTGTCGAAAAATATTTTGACAAAGTTCAAGTTGTTGACTACGATGAGATTTTCTCGCTCGTAGAGATGCTTGAGTCTGTCCGAATCATGTTAGCAAATTGCCACATTTTATGAAATCTGGCAAATGGATGTCAAAACTACATTCCTTAATGGATTTCTTAAAGAAGAGTTGTATATGATGCAACAAGAAGGTATTGTCAATCCAAAATATACTAACAAAGTGTGTGAGCACCACTGATCCATTTATGGACTGGTGCAAGCATCTCGGAGTTGGAATGTACACTTTGATGAGTTGATCAAAGCATATAGTTTTATACAGACTTGCGGTGAAGCCTGTATTTACAAGAAAGTGAGTGGGAGCACTACAACATTTCTGATAAGTATATATGAATGACATATTGTTGATCGGAAATAACGTAGAATTTTCTGGAAAGCATAAAGGAGTATTTGAAAGGAGTTTTTCAAATAAAGACCTCGGTGAAGCTGCTTACATATTGAGCATCAAGATCTATAGAGATAGATCAAGACGCTTGATAAGTTTTTTAAATGAGTACATACCTTGACAAGATTTTGAAGTAGTTCAAAATGGAACAATCAAATAAAGAGTTCTTACTTGTATTACAAGGTGTGAAATTTAGTAAGACTCAAATCCCGACCACGACAGAAGATAGAAAGAGAATGAAAGTCATTCCCTATGCATCAGCCATAGTTTCTATAAAGTATGCCATGCTGTGTACCAGATCTATTGTATACCCTACACCGAGTTTAGCAAGGGAGTACAATAGTGATCTAGGAGTAGATCACTGGACAGCGGTCAAAATTATCCTTTGTGGAATAAGGATATGTTTCTCGATTATGGAGGTGAAAAAAGGTTTGTCGTAAAGGGTTACGTCGATGCAAATTTTGACACTGATCCAGATGAGTCTAAGTCTCAATCTGGATACATATTGAAAGTGGGAGCAATTAGCTAGAGTAGCTCCGCAAGAGCAATTGTAGACATAGAAATTTGCAAAATACATACGGATCTGAATGTGGTAGACCCGTTGACTAAACTTCTCTCATAAGCAAAACATGATCACACCTTAGTACTCTTTGGGTGTTAATCACATAGCGATGTGAACTAGATTATTGACTCTAGTAAACCCTTTGGGTGTTGGTCACATGACGATGTGAACTATGGGTGTTAATCACATGGTGATGCGAACTATTGGTGTTAAATCACATGGCGATGTGAACTAGATTAACGACTCTAGTGCAAGTGGGAGACTGAAGGAAATATGCCCTAGAGGCAATAGTAAAGTTATTATTTATTTCCTTATTTCATAATAAATGTTTATTATTCATACTAAAATTGTATTAACCGGAAACATAATACATGTGTGAATACATAGACAAACATAGTGTCACTAGTATGCCTCTACTTGACTAGCTCGTTAATCAAAGATGGTTAAGTTTCCTAACCATAGACATGAGTTGTCATTTGATTAGCGGGATCACATCATTAGGAGAATGATGTGATTGACTTGACCCATTCCGTTAGCTTAGCACTTGATCGTTTAGTATTCTGCTATTGCTTTCTTCATGACTTATACATGTTCCTATGACTATGAGATTATACAACTCCCGTTTACCGGAGGAACACTTTGTGTGGTACCAAATGTCAGAACATAATTGGGTGATTATAAAGGTGCTCTACAGGTGTCTCCGGAGGTACTTGTTGGGTTGGCGTATTTCGAGATTAGGATTTGTCACTCCGATTGTCGGAGAGGTATCTTCGGGCCCACTCGGTAGTGCACATCACTATAAGCCTTGCAAGCATTGTAACTAATGAGTTAGTTGCGGGATGATGTATCACGGAACTAGTAAAGAGACTTGCCGGTAACAAGATTGAACTAGGTATTGAGGTACCGACGATCGAAGCTCGGGCAAGTAACATACCGATGACAAAGGGAACAACGTATGTTGTTATGCGGTTTGAACGATAAAGATCTTCATATAATATGTAGGAGCCAATATGAGCATCCAGGTTCCGCTATTGGTTATTGACCGAAGACGTGTCTCGGTCATGTCTACATAGTTCTCGAACCCGTAGGGTCCGCACGCTTAAAGTTAGATGACAATCGGTATTATGAGTTTTGTGTTTTGATGTACCGAAGGTAGTTCGGAGTCCCGTATATGATCACTGACATGACGAGGAATCTCGAAATGGTCGAGACGTTAAGATTTATATATTTGAATGTTATATTCGGACACCGGATGAGTTCCGGGGGTTATCAGATAAATACCGGAGAAACCGGGAGGTTACCGGAACCTCCCGGAGGGTTATTGGGCCTCATGGGCCCAAGTGCTGGAAGAGGAGAGGCGGCCAGCTAGGGGCGCGCGGCCCCCCTAGCCCAAACTGAATTGGACTAGGGTGCCGGCCCCCCTTTCCTTCTTCTTCTCCTCCCCTTCCTTCCCCTCTCCTACTTGGACTAGGAAAGAGGGGGGAATCCTACTTGGAGTACGATTGCCCCCCTTGGGCGCGCCTCCTCCCCTTGGCCGGCCCTCTCCTCCTCCCCCTTTATATACAGAGGAGGGGGCACCCCATAGACACAACAATTGATCTCTTGATCTCTTAGCCGTGTCCGGTGCCCCGCTCCACCATATTCCACCTCGATAATATCGTAGCGGTGCTTAGGCGAAGCCCTGCGTCGGTAGCATCATCATCACCGTCATCACGCCGTCGTGCTGACGGAACTCTCTCTCGAAGCTCTGCTGGATCGGGGTTCATGGGACGTCATCGAGCTGAACGTGTGCTGAACTCGGAGGTGCTGTGTGTTCGGTACTTGGATCGGTCAGATCGTGAAGACATACGACTACATCAACTGCGTTGTGCTAACGCTTCCGCTTTCGATCTACGAGGGTACGTGGACACACTCTCCCCTCTCATTGCTATGCATCACCATGATCCTGTGTGTGCGTAGGAATTTTTTTGAAATTACTACGTTCCCCAACACCTATTCCTAGCCCAGCCCCGCAAAAATTGTCTAAGAAGTTTTGAGCTGTGACTCCAATCATCAATCGGGCCAAAGGATCAGGAAATCGAAGTAAGTAGGTTAGATATCTTGGAAGAGAGGATAGGAGTAAACCCCTTGACCAAAAGCCAGGAGGAATCAAACTAAAAACACTTAGTAAGACTGATGGCGCACTCCCCAGAATCCAGGACAATGGGGGGTGTGATCAGAACCAATATGAGCTAACTCCACCAAAGAGGCCCGCGGAAACAAGGCATCGCAAGTAGTACACATGAGGACACAGTCCAGCACCGATCGGACCGGACATGATTGTCTATTATTCCACGTAAAACAAGCACCGGTTCGCTGAATTTCCCACAGGGCGAAAGAGTTATGAAATTGTTAAAGGCAATCACCCTATGCCAGTCAAAGTTGTCATTATTCTTGTCAGCAGGGGAGCGCAACAAGTTAAAATCACCCCCAATAATCAGCGGTAGCATAATAGACTCCATTTTGTTAGATAATTCATCGAGGAAAAGGAGGATAGGGAGTGTCTGCCAGGCCATACACCACAATGATTTCCCAAAGCTTATTGAGAGATTTATGTAAGAACACCAACTAGCAAAAGAAAATACCATGTTCAAATTCAACCACATAAAAAACATCTAAACTAGCCCCTACAAGAATTCCACCAGAGTGGCGTGACGCAGGGGCCCATCTCCAAGCAAATCGATTCGGGCCGGCAAAAGAAGAAAGTTCATTGGGAGATAAGGAGGATTTCATGGTTTCCTGAAGGCAAATGAGATCAATGTTCGCATTTCTAATATACTCCCAAAGTTAGCTCCCCCTAGCCCCGAAGCCCCGCAAATTCCAGAAGATCTCTCTCAACGGAAAGAGAGGTTGCGCAGGCTCGACCTGCAGGGCGCGACACAAACCTTAACTTTTCTTCCACGGCATTCGGTGACAGTGGGAGCTGAGAGCTGGCTACTACCAGCCTCCAGGGAAGAGAAAGGAACAGTAGCATGATCGGTGAGCTAACAATGCAGCAAACTTGGCCGCATCCCGAGCCTTAGCAAGCGCCACTTGCGCAATTTCGTTAGCCCGAATCAAGGAAAGTAAAGCAGTTGGAGAACCCAGGTTATGATCAAGAACAAAACCCGAATCGGAGGCTACCTTCAGAAGATGAGAATCAGGGAGATCGTGCAAAACTGTAGGAACAGTGGAAGAAGGTGAGGAAATACCTTGGGGCCAGCCGCCAGAGACGCCGCGCGCCGCTCGGCCCAAGCAGTGATCAACTCATCATTGTCGCGGGCCAGGCGGCTGTTTCGAGCCGTGGACACTGGAGACTTGATAGGCACGGACTTGGAAGAGGAGGGCGACTTCCCCACAACCCCAACTTAGTACCAGAAGACCGCCCAAGATCAGCATCGAGTTTGCATTAGAGCCTTGCGACAGAGTGCTTGGAGCAAGCAGGTGTACGCGAGCTAGAACGAGCCCGAGCAGAGACTTTGTGGACCGCAAATTTCTTCTTAGTAGCCAGGCTCGAGGCCACAGGATCACTGGGAGGGTTGTCATCCATAATTCCAGAGAGGGAAGGAGAAGCGGGGCGCGCTGGAAGGTTGGAACATACAACCGAGAAGGGGGGTGCCAAACAACTCATCCACTTGGGCCACCGCATTGCCAGCAGACAACATCACCTTCGCCCCCCATCGCGCAGTGCATCACGAGGAGCTCTAGGTTTGAAAAGTCGCTACATCTTGGGACTGAAGGCCGCCCACTCTTCCTCGGTAAAAGGGTGGCCGGAGTCATCCTCGAAATGGTTGTCCTCATGATCACCACCACCCGAAGAAGGAGGCGGACGTTTCTTGGGGGGGGGGGAGGGGGAGCTTGAGAATTTGGGGCACCTTCAATGCTCACCTTAATACAGTACGCATCCGAGGCAGGATAGAACTCAACAAAATCACGAACACACTCTGGCACACTACACCAAATTTTCATGCGCACCAGACCCAGATGACCAAGGGAGGGCTCATTGACCACGATAGGTTTGCCAATAAGCTCTCCAAAGGTCATCATAGCAGGAACTTAACGCATAATCGGCGACACATCCCCCAAAAGCACCCACGATTCAACCAGAGATCCAAAAGAGTGGCTCCCACCATCAGATTCCTTCACAGAGACGACAATATTGTTGCGGGGAAGAGTGAAGCATGTACATGTGCCCATCCTCTTCAGATTATCACTAGAAGGAAAAGATCACCCCAAAGGAGGAATCAGACAACTGTTGGATTTGCCAGTCCCAACCAGCCTGACCCCATGACCCCCAGTTCATCAGAGAATAACTGCAGCGAGACTGCATCAGACAGCAAAGTAATAATGGCAGCACCGGCAATAGCCGACATGACGGCTGTAGGATCCAGAATTCCCTCCAAACCAAAGAAACCACAACCTGGTAACCCCGGCCTGTAGTGCCTAAAGGAGGGAGGCTTTGTTGGAAATATGCCCTAGAGGCAATAATAAAAGGATTATTATTATATTTCCTTGTTCATGGTAATTGTCTTTTATTCATGCTATAATTGTATTATCCGGAAATCGTAATACACGTGTGAATAAATAGACCACAATATGTCCCTAGTGAGCCTCTAGTTGACTAGCTCGTTGATCAATAGATAGTCATGGTTTCACGACTATGGACATTGGATGTCAATGATAACGGGATCACATCATTAGGAGAATGATGTGATGGACAAGACCCAATCCTAAGCATAGCACAAGATCGTGTAGTTCGCTTTTGCTAGAGCTTTTCCAATGTCAAGTATCTCTTCCTTAGACCATGAGATCGTGTAACTCCCGGATACCGTGAAGAGTGCTTTGGGTGTACCAAACATCACAACGTAATCGGGTGACTATAAAGGTGCACTATGTATCTCCGAAAGTGTCTGCTTGGTTGACACGGATCGAGACTGGATTTGTCACTCCGTGTTACGGAGAGGTATCACCGGGCCCACTCGGTAGTGCATCATCATAATGAGCTCAAAGTGACCAAGTGTCTGGTCACGGGATCATGCATTACGGTACGAGTAAAGTGACTTGCCGGTAACGAGATTGAACGAGGTATTGGGATACCGACGATCGAATCTCGGGCAAGTAACATACCGATTGACACAGGGAATTGTATACGGGGTTGTTTGAACCCTCGACATCGTGGTTCATCCGATGAGATCATCGAGGAGCATGTGGGAGCCAACATGGGTATCCAGATCCCGCTGTTAGTTATTGCCCGAGAGCCGTCTCGGTCATGTCTACGTGTCTCCCGAACCCGTAGGGTCTACACACTTAAGGTTCGGTGACGCTAGGGTTGTATGAATATGAGTATGCAGTAAACCGAATGTTGTTCGGAGTCCCGGATGAAATCCCGGACGTCACGAGGAGTTTCGGAATGGTCCGGAGGTAAAGAATTATATATAGGAAGTATTGTTTCGGCCATCGGGAAAGTTTCGGGGTCACCCGGTATTGTACCGGGACCACCGAAAGGGTCCCGGGGGGTCCACCGGGTGGGGCCACCCATCCCGGAGGGCCCCATGGGCTGAAGTGGGGAGGGGAACCAGCCCATAGTGGGCTGGTGCGCCCCCCTTGGCCCACCCCCTGCGCCTAGGGTTGAAAGCCTAGGGTGGGGGGGGGCGCCCCACTTGCCTTGGGGGGCACTCCACCCCCCTTGGCCGCCACCCCCTTGGGAGATTGGATCTCCAAGGGCCAGCACCCCCCCTGGGGGCCTATATAAAGGGAGGGGGGAGTGGGCAGCCGCACCCTGAAGTTCTGGCGCCTCCCTCCCTGTAGCGACCCGACCTCAGACGGTCAAGCCTCTGTGTATCTGTGCCATCCCTGGATCAGTATGCTGGCACACACAGTACATCAATGTATATATCAAAGTGCAATCACATGTATAAATAACGAAATGATATATACCTCGTAATACTCAGCGAAACAATCAAACGAGTGTGGAGTCCCATCAACGCCATCGGCAAAGTTGAGTGTAGACCGTAACCTGTATCGTAACTCTTACTCGTCGAGGAAATATCGCAACATGATACGTTGCAGCCGTGTAGGTCAAGACATTGAATGTACCGCAAGATCACAATAAGAGAAAACAGATGATAAACTATACTATATGCAGTATGGCTTTGTGGCTCAGATTCGAGTTTTGTTTATGTAAAAGCTAGTTTTATTTTCCCTACATCAAAGGAATAAATGAAGTCTGTACTATAGAGTTTTCTATCATGACATGGTTCCGCCAACTGATGTCTCATAGCCCAAATTCATCATAAGTTGCCCACAATTAAGTTATTAGTCCGGTGTTGAGAGTTCCGAGATAGATCCAGGTCCAGATGCTCAAATTATCCGTAACCGGGGACACGGCTAATCGATTAGGTTTAAACCCTCTGCAGAGGTTTGTACACTTTACCCGCAAGATTCGATCCCTCTTTACGCTCGCACTTCGTGGTGTTTGAGAACAAGATGACCGAAACATGGTCTTCCGAAGAGTTCCTGACCACCGTCCGGTGCTCATCCAATCCTACCGTAGTTCTACATCTGCTAGCACCGCCCCACCAGAGTCACAACTAAGGTCAACCAAGCGAGCCCATAGTGACTTGCGGTTGCATGGTAAGCTTTTCGGGCATGAAGTATTCTTCCGTCTCTTTGAGTCTGGGTGAAGCTTTCCGCAAGATGTCATGGCGCTTCTCCATGCATCCCGCCAACCACCGGATTCTCCAGGTGCCCGTCAACCATCCTTCACCCAAGAATGTGTATTGAATTCTTGTCTCGAGTCTTGAAGTCTTGAGGCCTTGAAGATGCAGTCCTTGCAGATTCCATCATGGAGTTGTCGTCATTGACGTAGATCCTCCATTCTCACACCACTCCCGAGCGCTCATACCAACCCCGTCTACTATAACGGAGCATTAAAATAAATAACGTCCCGGGCTTGGTAACAGGGTGATGGGTTCCTACCTCATGCATACTACTCAACTACAAGGATTCAATTTCACTACTGTAGGGATTGTTGCGAAGATGACACTAGATGCAATAAAACACGTAGGTATGAAAAACATGGTCAAAGTGAACTTGCCTGGTATGTTGATGAAGATATAAACACTCTCGGAAACTTGATAAAACTATTCGTCACTCCGATGTAAATCTATATATAGTCAAACATGGTAATCATATAAGCAATCATTCTAGCAAACAATACCAGCAATCAAAATAAGCATCAAAAAGCAATAAATAAATCCATAATGAAATCAAATAAAACCAAATAAAATTCCAAAGAAAACTTCAAGGAAAAGAAACCAACTCACACAATAATAGTCAATACTCTTGTAGCAACACTAAATTACTCTAATAATTTTTCTACAGCAAAGAGAACATAATTCTAATGCAACAACAGAAAATTATTTACTAACTTAATAACTAGCAAATAAACTAATATAAAAACTACTAATACTATCTAGTTAACACTAGGAAACTATAACAACTAACAAAACACAAAGACAATAATGCACAATACTAAAATAATTATGAAAACTAATTTACTTCTAAATAACAGAATCAATCACAACATAGATTGAAGTGTCAAAAGAATTACTTTTAAAACTAATAAAACTATTTTTATCAACTATCACTATGAACTAAACAAGCAAACACAAAACCCGTAGCTAAACACTAATAAATAACTACCAAAATTTATCTACTGTAGTATAACAGAAACATATAACAACATGTAAAACTTACAAAAAGAATTAACTAAAAATAATTAAAAACACTAATTATATGACTAAAACAACTACATAAGAAAAACAGTACTGTTTTTAATAAAACCCTAATTTAAATTATTCAAAAATTACCAAACTAAATCCTATAGCTAAACAATACCACAAGTGACCAGTAGCAAAAAGAATCATGTAAAAATCTATTTTTAAACTTAAGTTATGGCCAAAATACTAATCTGAACAAAATTTATCAAATTCAAATTTAAACTACTCAAATTTGAAATCTAGAGACACTAACAGAAACTTCAGCAAATTTGTGACACATAGCAATTGGAATCACTCAAAAATACTAAAAACTCTAAAAGATATGAATTTTCTAATATTGCTATTTTCTGAAAAAAATGAATTACGGGATTTCGTGGATCTCACCGGAGTAGTCGTCGGAGTTGGGGAAGAAGATCGGATCCGATGTTGCAGTTGATCCTAGAGGAAAGGAGATCACGGGACGGTGGAGAGGAGATCATATAAACCTCAGGAGAGGTTGAGGCGGGCGGCGGCACTTGGCGGCGGCGGTGGTGCCGCCGGCCATGGAGAGGAGAGGAGAGGTGTTGGTTTGATGTGTTGGAGAGGGGGGGTGCTTGGGTATTTATATTGGGGAGGGGAGGATTTTGCTTGAGGTAGGGGACAAGAAATAGACTAGGATAAGGAAACAAAAGGGAAAAGATCTAGAAACAAATCGGAATAAACGGAAGTAGCACAAAAGTCCTACTAGGAAAAGGAAAAGGAAAAGGAAAAGGAGCGTCTCCCTCCTGGCTCCTCGTAAGGCGTGGGCGTTGGCCTTGGCCTCGGCCGGCCGGCTGGTCGGCGGCTTGGGCCTTTGGCCCAAGGCGCTTCATTTTTTTTAAAACAAAATTTTCAGAGAACTAAAATAAAAAAACAAAATGACTAAAACTTTTATATAGGCATATAGTATACCAAAATTTGCAGAAAAAGATTTTCTACAACATGGACATTATTATAGCATTAAAAAAATACACACAAATTTAAATAAAGCAAAGAATGCTTCAGCTCTAATAAAATCCAATAAAAATCATTTTAAAAATACCAAAATGAATTCAAATTTATTCCTCTCCAATTTTAGGTTGTAGGGAATCATGTTACCCTATTTTGCATGTATTTTATTTTTTGGAGAAAAATAATTTGAATAAAACTCAAATAACTTCAAACAAATAATTTCAAAAGAACTTTGAATTTAATTCTTTTAAAACTCCCAACTCATATTTCATTTAATTTGAAGAAGTCATTTTATCTTCTCTCGTGAAAATCATTGAGTTGCATATAGTTTCAGAATTGGAAATATTTTCCAAATGAAATTCAAATATTTTCAACACCCCTTGTCATTTAAATAAATGGAAGAAGTCATGTCATCTTCTCTCCAGGGTTTTTGTGATGAAAAGAATTTGAATTCATGGAGATCATAAATGCAAGGTGGAAGTTTGGGAAAGTCATTTCATTCCCTCTCATTCAACTTTTAGAAAGTTTCAAATTTCACTCAATTTCACACAAGCAACCACACCACTATCAAACAAACAAGCATAATTATTTATTTAATATAACATTCCAAAATTTAGAATTTTGGGATGTTACAAATCTACCACACTTAAAATGAATCTCGTCCTCGAGATTCGAAGAGGCTAGCAAGAAAAGGTTAGGGTTTGGAGGTCTTCCAGCAAATCCATTGATCGGTATGGTCTAGTGTGCTACCACACTTAGAAGCATGGTTATGTTCCGACAAATCTCATGTACTTCATCCTTAGGGTTGGCGGTGTCGATCTTCTCATATCTTCGGTATGAATCCTTTACTGATACTCTTCCGGTAGGGCATAACCCTTTCCACAATATCATGTGTCATTTCATCATGGTAAGGTTCTTCCGAGACTGGGTCTTCATCTCGACGGGTCTCTGTCGCCAATACTAAACAACTATCGAAAATCTCATGGTGGTCGACAATTCATGGTTTCTCCCGCAGGAATAATGGGTTGGGTTGGGTCTCACCGTATGACCCACGTTTGGCAACGGTTTCTGGTACATGGATCAATCGTCCTACCATTCTAAGGTTTTTGGCTTGTCGTATCGACGCTCTTCTAAAGTTTTCAAGTCTCTCTGATTTTCCATCAACATATGATAGTTCATGATAGAAGTCTCCGGTATGGGGGCCAATCCATCCCGTACTTGAATCATTACCACATGCGTAAACAATGAATCACGTATTCTAACACTTGGGCATACTCACAAGCATTGCAGAATTTCTCTTGTTCTCGAACTGGGTTCGAGTAAATCCTTTGGTTCAGCAAGCCAAACAAAACATCTATCGTTACTTCACCACTCTCGTGTTTTTATGCGTAACCTCCTACGTAAACGTATGCTGATTGGATCACAGATTCTTCCAAATTTATTCCTTTATCAAGGTTACAACTGTTCCTTTTTAAAATCCTCGGCCTCTGGGTTATGGCCCACTTCAACACTAGTGCAGCTTTAACTCATCCTTGGAGTAACTCTCTTGTTCCATATTACACCTCCTTTAAATCCAGTAGTACTCTGTTTCTTCATACCATCATATTAAAAGCAAAACTCCAAAAAAAATTTCCTTCGAACTACAGTCCGTGGAATATATATTTCTTATCCATTAGTCTAGTCTTCTTCATAGGGTACTACCACCCTAAAATGAAATTCACAAATCCATCCATAGACCATATTTCTCATATCCTCGAAAATGGTCAAAATCCGTGTTCATAGAGTAACAACTCATACAATTAAACATATGAAAACATGTCACCTTAACTTTATTGATTTCATGAATTCATTACAATATCCGAGACTTTCATTACATAAATTCAACTCCATATCCTTATGGAAACAATTGCTTCCTACTACACTTATTACCAATATCAAAATTCCAACTACTCAGCTCCAGCTTTCATCTTGTCGGAACATTTAGTAGCATAATGTCCTGCTTCCTTGCAGCGAAAAACAAATGACTTTCGACAAGTCTTTGGGCTTCTTGGAGATGGTGCCCGCTCCTTGAGTTCCTTGCTTCCTTTCGAGACAATGATTGGCATAATGCCCGACGCCCTTACATTCAAAATGTAATATGACTCTTGTCCCTATTTGCAGAAATTGGGTTGTTACGAGGGTGTCTTTGTTTTCTCTTCCGGGTTTCTTCGCTCGATCAAACCTTCTATTCCCCGTGGATCAAACTCTATTGCTTCCGCCGGAAGTATCCCGGATACTCTTTCCTTTCCTTGGTGCAATACTGTGAAAAATGTCCTTCTTCTTCACATGAATAGCAGGCATTGGAGTAAAATCTGTTGAGGCCTTCTCCATCAAGGTCTTCAACTCATTCCTTCATCACTGGTTCTTTCATAACTTCTTGGAGGGCTTCTTTCATTCCTTCTTCCTGCTCCTGAATAGTTTGTTGCACCATGGGGTAAATGTAACACTGAGTCGGGTAGTGGGTGGTTCCTTCACACAAGAAACAAGTCACCTTACTAGTTGGGCATTCCTCAGCTGGGTGTTTTTATTTCTCCGCAAATCTTGCAGGCACAAGGTTTATTTCTTGGTGTATCATGGTGCTTCCGGATGAGACGTGATCTCAACAGGGTCTTCTTGAATTCCTCCCAAGTTCTTGCTCCATTAAATCCTTGTATGGCTTGATGCATTTTCCTCTGTGTTGCAGCACTTCCTTCAAAGTAATCAAGAGCGTAAGATACTTCATTCTTCCTTGAAACCAAATTGCTCCCAAGTGATTTTCCATGTTCGCATCCATAGCTCGCCTCCTACCGAAGTCTTGATCCAGAGAATATCACCCAACTTCATTCATCATCTATGGGGTCCAAAAGTTTTGGGATGAGATATGAGAGAGGTGGGGAGGGATATACACACAATACAAACAATAGTTTTTGAAGAAACAAGTTTTATTTTGGGGCCGTCGGAAAACATCAAACAAATGACAGCTCACAAATCATCGCATCTAACGTAGGTGTATAACAGGGGTTTGGTCTCTAAAGGTCAAATAATTCTTCAGGAACTTCAAATTCTTCAAGTCTTCAGAGTCTTCAATTGTCGCAGCTGCAATTTGTTCCAACGCATGGTGAAATCCTGGTTACTTTGAAGGGGTCATCAGCTGTCCGGTATCTTTCTTGGAGCGGCTTCAGTTGATCCTTCATGTGGTCAAAAGGGAAAAGGGTATATTCTAACTATTTGAGGTGAGAGTGTCTATTTGATAAAATCTGAAAAGATGAGAAGTAAGAGTCTTTTTGAAAATAAAGTTTTAGAAATTTCCTGTCCTAGGGCTTTCCGGTTTCTAGGGTCACGTCCTACAGTCAACATGTGCTCTGATACCATATTCAGAGCGACCCGACCTCAGACGGTCAAGCCTTCGTGTATCTGTGCCATCCTCGGATCAAGATGTCGGCACACACAAGTACATCAATGTATATATCAAAGTGCAATCACATGTATAAATAACGTAAAATGATATATACCTCGTAATACTCGGAAACAATCAAACGGGTGTGGAGTCCCATCAACGCCATCGGAAGTTGAGTGTAGACCGTAACTCAGATCGTAACTCTTACTCGTCGAGGAAATATACGCAACATGATACGTTGCAGCCGTGGTAGGTCAAGACATTGAATGTACCGGCAAGATCACAATAAGAGAAAACAGATGATAAACTATACTATATGCGGTATGGCTTTGTGGCTCAGATTCCGAGTTTTGTTTGCGTAAAAGTTGGTTTTATTTTCCCTACATCAAAGGAATAAATGAAGTCTGTACTATAGAGTTTTCTATCATGACATGGTTCCGCCAACCGATGTCTCATAGCCCAAATTCATCATAAGTTGCCCACAATTAAGTTATCAGTCCGGTGTTGAGAGTTCCGAGATAGATCCAGTCCAGATGCTCAAATTGTCCGTGAATCGGGACACGGCTAATCGATTAGGTTTAAACCCTCTGCAGAGGTTTGTACACTTTACCCGCAAGATTCGATCCCTCTTTTATGCTCTCGCACTTCGTGGTGTTTGAGAACAAGATGACCAAACATGGTCTTCCAAGAGTTCCCCGACCACCGTCCGGTGCTCATCCAATCCTACCGTAGTTCTACATCCGCTAGCACCGCCCCACCAGAGTCACAACTAAGGTCAACCAAGCCGAGAGCCCATAGTGACTTGCGGTTGCAGGTAAGCTTCCGGCATGAAGTATTCTTCCGTCTCTTTGAGTCTGGGTGAAGCTTTCCGCAAGATGTCATGGCGCTTCTCCATGCATCCCGCCAACCACCGGATTCTCCAGGTGCCCACAACCATCCTTCACCCAAAGAGGTGTGTATTGAATTCTTGTCTCGAGTCTTGAAGTCTTGAGGCCTTGAAGATGCAGTCCTTGCAGATTCCATCATGGAGTTGTCGTCATTGACGAGATCCTCCATTCTCACACCACTCCTCGAAGGCCATACCAACCCGTCTACTATAGCGTAGCATTAAAATAAATAACGCCCCGGCTTGGTAACAGGGTGATGGGTTCCTACCTCATGCATACTACTCAACTACAAGGATTCAATTTCACTCTTTGGAGGGATTGTTGCGAAGATGACACTAGATGCAATAAAACACGAGGGTATGAAAAACATGGTCAAAGTGAACTTGCTCGGTATGTTGATGAAGATATAAACGCTCTCGGAAACTTGATAAAACTATTCGTCACTCCGATGTAAATCTATATATAGTCAAACATGGTAATCATATAAGCAATCATTCTAGCAAACAATACCAGCAATCAAAATAACCATCAAAAAGCAATAAATAAATCCATAATGAAATCAAATAAAACCAAATAAAATTCCAAAGAAAACTTCAAGGAAAAGAAACCAACTCACACAATAATAGTCAATACTCTCGTAGCAACACTAAATTACTCTAATAATTTTTCTACAGCAAAGAGAACATAATTCTAATGCAACAATAGAAAATAATTTACTAACTTAATAACTAGCAAATAAACTAATATAAAAACTACTAATACTATCTAGTTAACACTAGGAAACTATAACAACTAACAAAACACTAAGACAATAATGCACAATACTAAAATAATTATGAAAACTAATTTACTTCTAAATAACAGAATCAATCACAACATAGATTGAAGTGTCAAAAGAATTACTTTTAAAACTAATAAAACTATTTTTATCAACTATCACTATGAACTAAACAAGCAAACACAAAACCCGTAGCTAAACACTAATAAATAACTACCAAAATTTATCTACTGTAGTATAACAGAAACATATAACAACATGTAAAAACTAACAAAAAGAATTAACTAAAAATAATTAAAAACACTAATTATATAACTAAAACAACTACATAAGAAAAACAGTACTGTTTTTAATAAAACCCTAATTTAAATTATTCAAAAATTACCAAACTAAATCCTACAGCTAAACAATACCACAAGTGACCAGTAGCAAAAAGAATCATGTAAAAATTTATTTTTAAACTCAAGTTATGGCCAAAATACTAATCTGAACAAAATTTATCAAATTCAAATTTAAACTACTCAAATTTGAAATCCAGAGACACTAACAGAAACTTCAGCAAATTTGTGACACATAGCAATTGGAATCACTCAAAAATACTAAAAACTCTAAAAGATATGAATTTTCTAAGATTGCTATTTTCTGAAAAAAATGAATTACGGGATTTCGTGGATCTCACCGGAGTAGTCGTCGGAGTTGGGGAAGAAGATTGGATCCGATGTTGCGGTTGATCCTAGAGGAAAGAAAATCACGGTACGGTGGAGAGGAGATCATATAAACCTCAGGAGAGGTAGAGGGCGCGGCGGCGGCACTTGGAGGCGGCGGTGGCAAGCGGCAAGTGGTCTTGCACTGCTCTTCAAGGAGAGGAGAGGAGAGGTGTTGGTTTGATGTGTTGGAGGGGGTGCTTGGGTATTTATATTGGGGAGGGAGGGCTTTGCTTAAGGTAGGGGACAAGAAATAGATTAGGATTAGGAAACAAAAGGGAAAAGATCTAGAAACAAATCGGAATTAACGGAAGTAGGACAAAAGTCCTATTAGGAAAAGGAAAAGGAAAAGGAAAAGGAGCGTCTCCCTCCTGGCTCCCTGTGCGTGCGTGGGCGTTGGCCTTGGCCTCGGCCGGCCGGCTGGTCGGCGGCTTGGGCCTTTGGCCCAAGGCGCTGCATTTTGTTTTTTAAACAAAATTTTCAGAGAACTAAAATAAAAAAATCAAAATGACTAAAACTTTTATATAGGCATATAGTATACCAAAATTTGCAGAAAAAGATTTTCTACAACATGAACATTATTATAGCATTAAAAGAAATACACACAAATTTAAATAAAGCAAAGAGTGCTTCAGCTTTAATAAAATCCAATAAAAATCATTTTAAAAATACCAAAATGAATTCAAATTTATTCCTCTCCAATTTTAGGTTGTAGGGAATCATGTTACCCTATTTTCCATGTATTTTATTTTTTGGAGAAAAATAATTTGAATAAAACTCAAATAACTTCAAACAAATAATTTCAAAAGAACTTTGAGTTTAATTCTTTTAAAACTCCCAACTCATATTTCATTTAATTTGAAGAAGTCATTTTATCTTCTCTCGTGAAAATCATTGAGTTGCATATAGTTTCAGAATTGGAAATATTTTCCAAATGAAATTCAAATATTTTCAACACCCTTGTCATTTAAATAAATGGAAGAAGTCATGTCATCTTCTCTCCAGGGTTTTTGTGATGAAAAGAATTTGAATTCATGGAGATCATAAATGCAAGGTGGAAGTTTGGGAAAGTCATTTCATTCCCTCTCATTCAACTTTCAGAAAGTTTCAAATTTCACTCAATTTCACACAAGCAACCACACCACTATCAAACAAACAAGCATAATTATTTATTTAATATAACATTTCAAAATTTAGAATTTTGGGATGTTACACTCCCCCTGCTACACCTCTTCCTCCTACGTCACGAGCTTGGCGAAGCTCTGCCGGAATACTGCTGCTCCACCACCACCACGCCGTTGTGCTGCTGCTGGAGCCATCTTCTTCAACCTCTCCTTCCCCCTTGCTGGATCAAGAAAGAGGAGACATCATCCGCTCCGTACGTGTGTTGAACGCGGAGGTGCCATCCGTTCGGCACTCGGTCATCGGTGATTTGGATCACGGCGAGTACGACTCCATCATCCACGTTCTAGTGAACGCTTCCGCACGCGATCTACAAGTGGTATGTAGATGCAATCTCTCTCCCATGACTCGTTGCTTAGATGAAAGCATAGATGGATCTTGGTGAAACCGTAGGAAAATTTTTAATTTTCTGTAATGTTCCCCAACAGTGGCATCATGAGCTAGGTCTATGCGTAGTTCTCTTTTGCACGAGTAGAACACAATTTTGTTGTGGGCGTAGATCTTGTCAACTTGCTTGCCGCTACTAGTCTTATCTTGCTTCAGCAGTATTGTGGGATGAAGCGGCCCGGACCAACCTTACACGACGCCACGTGAGACCGGTTCCACCGAATCGACATGCACTAGTTGCATAAG
This sequence comes from Aegilops bicornis, assembly GCA_021605145.1. Taxonomy (NCBI): domain Eukaryota; kingdom Viridiplantae; phylum Streptophyta; class Magnoliopsida; order Poales; family Poaceae; genus Aegilops; species Aegilops bicornis. The sequence goes on along the minus strand of CM038673.1, from coordinate 464,917,131 downwards.
GTGGCGGCGGGTGTCATCTCTCCCACTTTAGTTGGAGCGGATTCGATGAAAATGGTCCTTATGAAGGGTAAATAGAAGTTGACAAAATCACGTTGTGGTTATTCGTAGGTAAGAAAACGTTCTTGCTAGAACCCAATTGCAGCCACGTAAAAGATGCAACAACAATTAGAGGACGCCTAACTTGTTTTTGCAGCAATTGTCATGTGATGTGATATGGCGAAGTTGTGATGAATGATGAATGACATATTGTGATGTATGAGATCATGTTCTTGTAATAGGAATCACGACTTGCATGTCGATGAGTATGACAACCGGCAGGAGCCATAGGAGTTGTCTTTATTTTGTATGACCTGCGAGTCATTGAAGAACGCCATGTAAATTACTTTACTTTATTGCTAAACGCGTTAGCCATAGAAGTAGAAGTAGTCGTTGGCGTGACAACTTCTTGAAGACACGATGATGGAGATCATGATGATGGAGATCATGGTGTCATGCCGGTGACAAGATGATCATGGAGCACCGAAGATGGAGATCAATGGAGCTATATGATATTGGCCATATCATGTCACTACTATATAATTGCATGTGATGTTTATTATGTTTATGCATCTTGTTTACTTAGAACGACGGTAGTAAATAAGATGATCCCTTAAAACAATATCAAGAAGTGTTCTCCCCTAACTGTGCGCCGTTGCTAAAGTTCGTCGTTTCGAAGCACCACGTGATGATCGGGTGTGATAGATCCTTACGTTCACATACAACGGGTGTAAGACAGTTTTACACATGCAAAACACTTAGGGTTAACTTGACGAGCCTAGCATGTACAAACATGGCCTCGGAACACGGAGACCGAAAGGTCGAACACGAGTCGTATGGAAGATACGATCAACACGAAGATGTTCACCGACGATGACTAGTCCGTCTCACGTGATGATCGGACACGGCCTAGTCGACTCGAATCGTGTAACACTTAGATGACTAGAGGGATGTCTAATCTGAGTGGGAGTTCATTAAAATAATTTGATTAGATGAACTTAATTATCATGAACTTAGTCTAAAACCTTTGCAAATATGTCTTGTAGATCAAATGGCCAACGCTCATGTCAACATGAACTTCAACGCTGCTCCTAGAGAAAACCAAGCTGAAAGATGATGGCAGCAACTATACGGATCGGGTCCGGAACCCGAGGATCATCCTCATAGCTGCCAGGAAACAATATGTACTAGAAGGACCGCTAGGTGATGCACCCGTCCACGAGAACCAAGACATTATGAATGCTTGGCAGTCGTCTTGATGATTACTCCCTCGTTCGATGCGGCATGCTTTATAGCTTAGAACCGGGGCTCCAAAAGCGTTTTGAGCAACACGGAGCATATGAGATGTCCGAGGAGCTGAAACTAGTTTTCCAGTCTCATGCCCGGGTTGAGAGATATGAAGTCTCCGACAAGTTCTATAGTTGTAAGATGGAGGAAAACAATTCTGTCAGTGAACACATACTCAAAATGTCTGGGTTGCACAACCGCCTGTCCCAGCTGGACATAAACCTCCCGGACGAGGCGGTCATTGACAGAATCCTTCAGTCGCTCCCACCAAGCTACAAGAGCTTTTTGATGAACTACAATATGCAGGGGATGGTGAAGACCATTCCCGAAGTATTCTCAATGCTGAAGTCAGCGAGAGGTTGAAATCAAGAAAGAACATCAAGTGTTGATGGTCAATAAAACCACTAAGTTCAAAAAGGGCAAGGGTAAGAAGAACTTCAAGAAGGACGGCAAGGATGTTGCCGCCCGATAAGCAAGTTGCCGGAAGAAGTCAAAGAATGGACCCAAGCCTCGAGACAGAGTTATTGCAAAGGGAAGGGCCCTTTGAAGCGGAACTGCCCCAAATACTTAGCGGACAAGAAGGCCGGCAACACTAAAGGTATATTCGATATACATGTAATTGATGTGTACCTTACCAAGATTCGTAGTAACTCCTGGGTATTTGATACTGGTGTCGTTGCTCATATTTGTAACTCACAGCAGGAGCTGCGGAATAAACGGAGACTGGCAAAGGACGAGGTGACGATGCGCGTCGGGAATGGTTCTAAGGTCGATGTGATCGCCGTCGGCACGCTACCTCTACATTTACCTACGGGATTAGTTATAAACCTCAACAATTGTTATTTGGTGCCAAGTTTGAGCATGAACATCGTATCAGGATCTCGTTTAATGCGAGATGGCTACTCATTTAAATCCGAGAATAATGGTTGTTCTATTTATATGAGAGATATGTTTTATGGTCATGCTCCGATGGTCAATAGTTTATTCTTAATGAATCTCGAACGTAATATTACACATATGCATAGTGTGAATACCAAAAGATGTAAAGTTGATGACGATAGTCCCACATACTTGTGGCACTGCCGCCTTGGTCACATTGGTGTCAAGCGCATGAAGAAGCTCCATTCTGATGGACTTTTAGAGTCTCTCGATTATGAATCATTTGACACATGCGAACCATGCCTTATGGGCAAAATGACCAAGACTCCGTTCTCCGGAACAATGGAGCGAGCAACCAACTTATTGGAAATCATACATACCGATGTGTGCGGTCCAATGAGCGTTGAGGCTCGCGGAGGATATCGTTATGTTCTCACTCTCACAGACGACTTAAGTAGATATGGGTATGTCTACTTGATGAAACACAAGTCTGAGACCTTTGAAAAGTTCAAGGAATTTCAGAATGAGGTAGAGAATCAACGTGACCGAAAAATAAAGTTCTTACGATCAGATCGTGGAGGAGAATATTTAAGTCACGAATTTGGTACACACTTGAGGAAATGTGGAATCGTTTCACAACTCACGCCGGCTGGAGCACCTCGGTAATAACGGTGTGTCCGAACGTCGTAATCGCACTCTATTGGATATGGTGCGATCTATGATGTCTCTTCTGATTTATCGCTATCATTTTGGGGATACGCTCTAGAGACAGCTACATTCACTTTAAATAGGGCACCGTCTAAATCCGTTGAGACGACACCGTATGAATTATGGTTTGGGAAGAAACCTAAGTCTGCTTTCTAAAAGTTTGGGGCTGCGATGCTTATGTCAAGAAACTTCAACCTGAAAAGCTCGAACCCAAGTCGGAAAAATGCGTCTTCATAGGATACCCTAAGGAAACCATTGGGTATACCTTCTACCTTAGATCCGAAGGCAAGATCTTTGTTGCCAAGAACGGATCCTTTCTTGAAAAGGAGTTTCTCTCAAAAGGAGTAAGTGGGAGGAAAGTAGAACTCGATGAAGTACTACCTCTTGAACCGGAAAGTAGTGCAGCTCAGGAAAATGTTCCTGTGGCGCCTACACCTACTGGAGAGGAAATTAACGATGATGATCAAAGTACTTGGATCAAGTTGCTACCGAACTTCGTGAGGTCCATAAGGACACGCTCCACACCGTGAGTGGTATGGCAACCCTGTCACGGAAATCATGTTGTTAGACAACGGTGAACCTTGAACTATGAAGAAGCGATGGCGGGCCTGGATTCCAACAAATGGCTTGAAGCCATGCAATCCGAGATAGGATCCATGTATGAAAACAAAGTATGGACTTTGACAGACTTGCCCGATGATCGGCGACGATAGAAAACAAATGGATCTTTAAGAAGAAGACGGACGCGGATGGTAATGTCACCATCTATAAAGCTCGACTTGTCGCTAAGGGTTATCGGCAAGTTCAAGGGATTGACTATGATGAGACTTTCTCTCCGTAGCGAAGCTTAAGTCCGTCCGAATCATAAGTTAGCAATTGCCGCATACTATGATTATGAGATACGGCAGATGGATCGCCAAAACAGCGTTCCTTAACGGTTATCTTAAGGAAGAGCTGTATATGATGCAACCGGAAGGTTTTGTCGATCCTAAGAATGCTAACAAAGTATGCAAGCTCCAGCGATCCATTTATGGGCTGGTGCAAGCATCTCGAGTCGGAACATTCGCTTTGATGAGATGATCAAAGCGTTTGGGTTTATGAGACTTATGGAGAAGCCTGCGTTTACAAGAAAGTGAGTGGGAGCCTGTGGCATTTCTCATATTATATGTAGATGACATACTTTTGATGGGAAATGATATAGAACTCTTGGACAGCATTAAGGCCTACTTGAATAAAAGTTTTTCAATGAAGGACCTTGGAGAAGCTGCTTATATATTAGGCATCAAGATCTATAGAGATAGATCAAGACGCCTCATAGGTCTTTCACAAAGCACATACCTTGATAAGATTTTGAAGAAGTTCAAAATGGATCAGTCCAAGAAAAAGGGTTCTTGCCTGTACTGCAAGGTGTAAGATTGAGCTCGGCTCAATGCCCGACCACGGCAAAAGATAAAGAAGAGATGAGCGTCATCCCCTATGCCTCGGCCATAGGTTCTATTATGTATGCCATGCTGTGTACCGGACTGATGTAAACCTTGCCGTAAGTTTGGTAGGAAGGTACCAAAGTAATCCCGGCAAGGAACACCGGACAGCGGTCAAGAATATCCTGAAGTACTGAAAAGGACAAAGGACATGTTTCTCGTTTATGGAGGTGACGAAGAGCTCGTCGTAGAAGGGTTACGTCGACGCTTAGCTTCGACACAGATCCGATGACTCTAAGTCACAAACCGGATACGTGTATATGTTGAATGGTGGAGCGAAGCTGGTGCAGCTACAAGCGAGCGTCATGGCGGGATTTACATGTGAAGCGGAGTACATGGCAGCCTCGGAGGCAGCGCATGAAGCAATTTGGGTGAAGGAGTTCATCACCGACCTAGGAGTCATACCCAATGCGTCGGGCCGATCAAACTCTTCTGCGTGACAACACCGGAGCTATTGCACTTGCCAAGGAGCCGGGTTTCACAAGAAGACCAGGCACATCAAGCGTCGCTTCAACTCCATCCGTGAAAATGTTCAATATGGAGACATAGAAATTTGAAATGTGCATACGGATCTGAATGTCGCAGATCCGTTGACTAAACCTCTTCCGCGGGCAAAACATGATCAACACCAGAATTCTAAGGGTGTTCGATTCATCACAATGTAACTAGATTATTGACTCTAGTGCAAGTGGGAGACTGCTGGAAATATGCCCTAGAGGCAATAATAAAAGGATTATTATTATATTTCCTTGTTCATGGTAATTGTCTTTTATTCATGCTATAATTGTATTATCCGGAAATCGTAATACACGTGTGAATAAATAGACCACAATATGTCCCTAGTGAGCCTCTAGTTGACTAGCTCGTTGATCAATAGATAGTCATGGTTTCCTGACTATGGACATTGGATGTCAATGATAACGGGATCACATCATTAGGAGAATGATGTGATGGACAAGACCCAATCCTAAGCATAGCACAAGATCGTGTAGTTCGTTTTGCTAGAGCTTTTCCAATGTCAAGTATCTCTTCCTTAGACCATGAGATCGTGTAACTCCCGGATACCGTAAGAGTACTTTGGGTGTACCAAACGTCACAACGTAACTGGGTGACTATAAAGGTGCACTAATGGTATCTCCGAAAGTGTCTGTTGGGTTGACACGGATCGAGACTGGGATTTGTCACTCCTTGTTACGGAGAGGTATCTCTGGGCCCACTCGGTAGTGCATCATCATAATGAGCTCAAAGTGACCAAGTGTCTGGTCACGGGATCATGCATTACGGTACGAGTAAAGTGACTTGCCGGTAACGAGATTGAACGAGGTATTGGGATACAGACGATCGAATCTCGGGCAAGTAACATACCGATTGACAAAGGGAATTGTATACGGGGTTGTTTGAACCCTCGACATCGTGGTTCATCCGATGAGATCATCGAGGAGCATGTGGGAGCCAACATTGGTATCCAGATCCCGCTGTTGGTTATTGCCCGAGAGACGACTCGGTCATGTTCACGTGTCTCCGAACCCGTAGGGTCTACACACTTAAGGTTCGGTGATGCTAGGGTTGTATGAATATGAGTATGCAGTAAACGAATGTTGTTCGAGTCCGGATGAGATCCCGGACGTCACGAGGAGTTCGGAATGGTCCAAGGTAAAGAATTATATATAGGAAGTATTGTTTCGCCATCGGGAAAGTTTCGAGGTCACCCAGATTGTACCGGGACCACCGGAAAGGGTCGAGGGTCCACCGGGTGGGGCCACCCATACCAGAGGGCCCCATGGGCTGAAGTGGGGAGGAACCAGCCCATAGTGGGCTGGTGCGCTATGGCCCACCTTGCGCCTAGGGTTGAAACCCTAGGGTGGGGGCGCCCACTTGCCTTGGGGGCACTCCACCCCTTGGCCGCCGCCTTGGGAGATTGGATCTCCAGGGCCGGGCGCCTGGGGCCTATATAAAGGGAGGGGAGGGCAGCCGCACCAAGTTCGCGCGCCTCCCACTACACCTCTTCCTCCTCCGTCCACGAAGCTTGGCGGCTCGCCGAATATCGCTTGCTCCACCACCACCACGCCGTTGTCAGCTGCTGAGCCATCTTCTTCAACCTCTCCTTCCCCTTGCTGGATCAAGAAGGAGGAGACGTCATCCGCTCCGTGCGTGTGTTGAACGCGGAGGTGTCGTCCGCTCGGCACTCGGTCATCGGTGATTTGGATCACGGCAGTACGACTCAATCATCCACGTTCTAGTGAACGCTTCCGCACGCGATCTGCAAGTGGTATGTAGATGCAATCTCTCTCCCATGACTCGTTGCTTAGATGAACTCATAGATGGATCTTGGTGAAACCGTAGGAAAAATTTTAATTTTCTGCAACGTTCCCCAACAGGCTTGACACGGTTGTTGCACTCCGCTGTCAAGTGACCATCAGACAATCAGACATAAAGGGGGGGGGGGTTCTCACAGTGGGATTGGAAGTGGCCAGGCCGATGGCAAGCGAAGCAGGTCAGATTAGGGTTTCCCGAACCCGGGGGAAGCTTGCCAAAGGCCGAAGGGAGAGGATGCGAGGGAAGGATACCATCGCCCACAAACTCAGCAACATAAGAAGAGGCGTAATCAGAAGGCTTGAATTTGCGTGATTTGTTGGCGAAGGTGTTGGAGTTGGAACCCCCAAAGCACTGAGCAGCTTGACCATCGAAACCACCAGCCGCTTCAGGGGGAGGACGGGCCGGAGGAGGAGGTGGGCGAGGAAGATCAAATCTTGCCGGAATTGAGCCCGCTGCCGCCGTCTCCCAAGGTTCAGTGGTCGAGGAAGAACGCGGTAGGGATGGTGGGGCCGCACGCGAGCTCGATGCCCCATCCCATGGGCCCAACGACCGCTCCTCCTTCGACTACATCCAGGCAAGGTCTTTGGCCCATGCTGCCCGATCCACCGCCACCTGCTCAGGCGCCGCATGTTCCGCCTCCAACTTGGCTCGCAACTCCGCCTCATATGCCTCCCCTGAGCCACCGTCGACCGAGCCCTCCCTGGGCCGCTTGCCATTGGAGTTGGCGTCAGAGTAGGAGCCACGCGATTTGTCTAAGGCCACAACCTCGGCGAATGGGAGAGAGAGAGAGAGAGAGAGAGAGAGAGAGAGAGAGAGAGAGTTCGAGGAGGGCGAAGAGGGAGAGGAACATGAATTATGGATCAAGATCTATGAATGTCAGCGGCGGAAGCTGGAAACCCTAGAAATGGGTCACGAGAGCCTTTGGTAACCATATATATCAAGGGGCTGGGTGCGAGGGGGGATGGGGGTTGAGGGAGGTAGTTGGGCCGAGCCAACAACCAGGCCCAGGCAGGGGGGATAGGGGGAAAGCAAGCGCCAGAAGACAAGGCAACGGGCCCAGCCACTAGCGGCCCCGAAACAGACCCATGGGTCGGCCCAGGTAACGGTCCAACAACGCCGCAAGGCGACAGCTGGGTCATCCCAGCACTGGACTACAACCCAGATCCATCGCCGCCGGCACCACGATCGCGGGGGCGCGGGGACGATGACGAAGAAGAACAGTGAGAGGGAGGAGAGGGGGAGGCCGAGGCCGAGGGGAGGACAGACTGAGGTGAGCACGAAAACTTACCTGTTTTGCGTCCCGGGCGGACGCTTGGCGATCCGCCACGGACGAATCCGTCCGACGAGGACGCGCCATGCAAGGTGCAGCGTCCGCCCAGGCGAATTTATGCATCGCGGACAACAGTCGAGCGAACAATTGCAAGGCCAATGCATGACAGCGGACGAAACGGCTCATCGTTAGAATCCGCCTCGTCCAACAGTGCCCAAAAGCAAGAACCGACACCCGTGGGCTAGACGAGAGGCCATCTGGTGGTAGCGAGGGGCCAGGAGCGGGGAGTGGGGGAGGGGAGGGGAGTGGGTGTGGCCGGCGAGGGAGCCAGAGAGGGGGACGGAGTGGCGGGGAGGGGGCGGAGGCAAGATGGAAGGAAGAGAGGAGGAGCCATCCCGCGGTCCAACTGAAGATTCCCCCTTCTTATGATCTTAAAGAGAAACCTATTACTAGTGCATATCTTTTCTCAATCTTTATCTTATGATCATACCAATGCTTGCTTGTATAACCAAACAATTGATCTGTTGGTTCTGGGTAGTAACATAGGAGCACGAGAAGAGCATATGTGATCAACAGGTAAAACACACGTTTATGTGAAATATTTCCGATATGCGATCGATTAGCACTCTCCTCATAAAAAAAAGCTCAATTGTATAATTTTGAGAAAAAATCCACATTAGAACCTCCAACTTGCCATTCGGTTTACACTCCAAAACTGGTTATCCCACGCCCTTAACTTCCCGCTCGGTTCAGGAATCAACCCCGCTTGGTTTTGACCGCATTGACTGCTGACTGGGCAACGCCACGTCAGCTTTTGATTATCCAGTCAGCTTATTTGAAACATTATTTCGTTTGTTTTATGCTCGGATTGGTTGTGATGGGTCACGACTCACGAGAGTTAGGCCGCTCACTGTGCTTGCTTGGACTTGCGGTGCTCCTCAACGCATGCGGCTACCGTGAAGCGACACACCAGGCAGCGCTGGCTACAGCGGAGCCAGCAGAAGAAGCAGCGCAGGCGGACCGAGCGGGAGCAGGGAATCGTTTTGAACTTCTTCCAGCAGCCGTCTCGCGCGAGAGCTCCTGAAGGCACACCACGCAGTTCTCCGCCCGTCTCGCCAGCCGCCAGGAAGTGTAGTTCCACTTCCACCATGGACGGCGGGGAGGCCGAGTCCCTGTTTCTCTCCTCCGGGCTTCCGGCTCGAGGTGGACTGGCGGCGAGCTGCGGTTGCTGGTTTTAGAACGCTGGCTTGGATCTTCCCGAGATCTAACTCAAGTACCAGTGCAAGCTGGCCCTGCACACAGCCACACAGGCAGGTGGATCGATTGCTCGTAGTAGCTTACGTACGTAGGAAACTAACTGCCGGCTAGGTCGATCGATCTGGGGCAGCAACAACACGCGCAAACAGCACGCCTGAGAAGGTCTTCGGATCACGGCTTCGTCGGAGTCGACAAAGATAAGAAGGGTAGCACAGTTCCCCTGGCTGCTGCACTGCAAGTGGCCACCGGCATTCAAACTTCGATACGATCACTGCCAGATGTGCCCATAGCACAGCCATGTGATTAGCGTAATGTAATCCCCCATTTATTCTAGCCCTATCTGCTAATCTATAGCTGACCCCTCGACCACAGCTTCATTAAACACACGAAAATAACGTTTCGACAATTTGACATAGTCCAAGCTGCCATGTCGTTGTCTAGTCAGCAGTAAACGTAGCCAAAACCGGTCAACACAGTCAAAACTGAGTAGGGGTTGATTTGTGAACCGAGTGGGAAGTTAAGGGTGCTCGATTACTGGTTTTAGAGTTGAGGGTTGAAATCTAAATCGAGTGGCAAGTTGAAGGGACTTTTCTCTACAGTTTTTTGGTAACCAATACTACATTTGTGAGAAGCTGTAATAAAATTATTGCTCGAGCCAGAATAGAAGCATCATGCTAGGCGCAACAACACTGATCGATCTTGCAGTAGGCTCCAGTCGAGGGCTTGCCGCCGATGCTGCATGCGGTCTGGCAACGGTCCTGGCACTTCTCCACATGGAAGCACACTGGAGAATCCACTCCATCTTCAACTGCAAGTTCGATCGATGATTTATATAAGTCCCGACATAAATCGAGCAATGAATTGACATATAATGTATGTAGGGAAAAGTAGTGATGGATTTTTGTTAACAAACTTATGGACCCAAATACCCGATCCAAACTCTAGAGAACAACAAAATTTGGAAACACATGAACAAAACAACAAGAGATGTTATTACTTGTACGTGCATAGCAGGACGATGATGATAGGGTGGAAGACATGATCATAAGAACCACAAAAACTGCAGCCATCCGGGTCGCGTTGCTCTTGGGTGCCATGACGAAGAGATCGATGGAGAATCGCTTATTTCTTTGTCGTGTGCCTAAGAATCCGGTAATCTCTGGTCCTTGTATAGTCGTTTATATAGAGAGAGGGTGAATCAAATATTTGGCATTAAAATGCCTTCCTGATTTTTAAAGCTCGAATTATATATTACTATATCAATAGAAATATTGATTTTCCGGCAGGAATTGATTGGTTTCCAAATATGTAGTATCCTCTTCTTTTTTTACAACGGCATCTTGCCTAGGAGTATTTTATTTAGGAGGCGAATGCAAGGAACACAAAGTTCCTTTGTAGCTCAGGCTACATGGAACCTCTTATCCTTAACCCTCCAGCCTTGCTTTGAGATCCGTACTCTCCAATTAACTAACAACAAGAAGATTTTTCTTTTTTGTTTCTCGAAAATGAAACAACATATGAACTTAAACTTTGCAGATCGAACAAATATTAGAACATCAATGTGTGAAAAAACTTTCAGATTTTTTGTTCTGATATAAATATATAAAATGAGATTTTCTTTGAATAAAAATATTATTTCAAGTATTTAAAATGCATGAAAAAATCTGAAAGTATTTTTCCTAGATTGTAGTTAGAATGTATTGTTGTTCTGCAAAATTTGAAGATTATATGTTGTGTCGTTTGAGAGAAACAAAAAAGACAAATGTGTCTGCATGGATCTTGATGCATAAATGGATGGCAAAGATAAGGGGTACCATGCAAGGAAATATTCAACGTTTTGATGCATCTTGGAATTATTACTGGCGACGATGTGCCATTTCCGCGAAATGCAGTAGTTGTGTTTCTTCCTTCTTTTTTTGCGAGTTAATTAATTTGGGTTCGCAATTTTCAGTGCTATATTTGCCAGGAACATGGTGAACTGTACTCAACTTCAGGTACTACACAACCAATTCCACGGTGACGTCCAATGTTGGGAGTTGCCATGTTTAATCAGATACTACTACACTTGATGTATTTGTTTAAATGTGTGACATTCACAAAAGGTGTTCGTTTAAATGCTTGTGAAGAACCACCTTAATGACGCTAACATTGGAGGACAGATTTCTTCTCCGCCCCTCTCAAATGCACAAAGGACTAGGTGAGGATGTAGCCTGGGCTCCAAACCTTGACCATCCTGCCACACCTAACCAGCTGTTAGTGTGTCGTAGAGCTGGTTGGTGGGCCCAGCCAGCTGGCCAAGCCAAGTGGCGTGCGTGGGTGACGATAAAGGGTGGCCGCCTGTGGCCGTGCGAGGATGCGTGTGTGAATCTTTCCTGTAACCCAATCATTCCTCTGCAATCAACCTTCCTTCTTCCTCTCCAAGCCTGCTCTCTCGCTCATCCCTCCCCTCTCGATCCCCTTTCCTTTGGTGTGTTACAACTGGTATTCGGAGCCAAAATCAGTCGATTTTTTTTCTCCCTTGCGCTTGATTGAGGGTCGGTAACATCCACCGCGCCGGTGTGGTTTGCTCCGGCGAACCGCACAAAATCCGTCGCAGGTTTTGACCCCCTTCAGAGCAAGACAACGGCTCCTTCCAAGGCCTCGGCGATGACGCGGCAAATTCTCGAGGACAACACCAACATCATCAAGATGCTCGAGGCTCTGCTGGCCAAGGTCGACGACCAGAAGGTGGCGCACGAGAAGCAGATCGAGCTCCAGGCAGCGTGCAACGCCCAGATCTCGCAGGAGGTGCGCGGTCTCTCACGGCAGCTCGATCTGACCCAAGCGGACCTCGACCTCACGCGCAAGACGGTGGAAGGGTCGGCCTCTCAGACGGGCTCGGTCACCACACACCTTCACCAGCCCGCCCACCTGCGGCAGCAACCTCCACCACCGCCTCCTCCTCCTCCACCGTCCCCGCGCCCGGTGCCGGATCCAGCGCGCCCGTCTTCGTCGCGCACACGCTTGGGCGACCACCAGCCACTGCTCCTACCTGAAGGAAATATGCCCTAGAGGCAATAATAAAGTTATTATTTATTTCCTTACATCATGATAAATGTTTATTATTCATGCTAGAATTGTATTAACCGGAAACATAATACTTGTGTGAATATATAGACAAACAGAGTGTCACTAGTATGCCTCTACTTGACTAGCTCGTTAATCGAAGATGGTTATGTTTCCTAACCATAGACATGAGTTGTCATTTGATTAACGGGATCACATCATTAGGAGAATGATCTGATTGACATGACCCATTCCGTTAGCCTAGCACTTGATCGCTTAGTATGTTGCTATTGCTTTCTTCATGACTTATACATGTTCCTCGTAACTATGAGATTATGCAACTCCTGCCATCGGAGGAACACTTTGGATGCTACCAAACGTCACAACGTAACTGGGTGATTATAAAGGAGTACTACAGGTGTCTCCAAAGGTACATGTTGGGTTGGCGATTTCGAGATTAGGTTTTGTCACTCCGATTGCTCGGAGAGGTATCTCTGGGCCCTCTCGGTAATGCACATCACTATAAGCCTTGCAAGCAATGTAGCTAATGAGTTAGTTACGGAATGATGCATTACGGAACGAGTAAAGAGACTTGCCGGTAACGAGATTGAACTAGGTATTGGATACCAACGATCGAATCTCGGGCAAGTAACATACCGATGACAAAGGGAACAACGTATGTTGTTATGCGGTTTGACCGATAAAGATCTTCGTAGAATATGTAGGAACAAATATGGGCATCCAGGTTCCGCTATTGGTTATTGACCAAGAATAGTTCTCGGTCATGTCTACATAGTTCTCGAACCCGTAGGGTCCGCACGCTTAAGGTTTCGATGATGCTTATATTATGAGTTTATGAGTTTTGATGTACCGAAGGAGTTCGGAGTCCCGGATGAGATCAGGGACATGACGAGGAGTCTCGAAATGGTCGAGACGTAAAGATCGATATATTGGACGACTATATTCGGAGTTCGGAAAGGTTCCGAGTGATTCGGGTATTTTTCAGAGTACCGAGAGTTACGGAATACGTATTGGGCCTTATTGGGCCATACGGGAAAGAAGGAAAAGGGCCTCAAGGGTGGCCGCACCTTCCCTTGGTCTGGTCCGAATTGGACTAGGGAAGGCGCCTCTTCCTTCCTTCTCCTTTTCCCTTCCCTTTCCTTCTCTCCTACTCCTACTACATGGAAGGTTTCCTAGTTGGACTAGGAAAGGGGAATCCTACTCCCGGTGGGAGTAGGACTCCCTGGTGCGCCTCCTCCCAGGCCGCCACCCTCCCTTGCTCCTTTATATCACGGGGCAGGGGGGCACCCTAGGACACAGAAGTTGATCTACGGATCGTTCCTTAGCCGTGTGCGGTGCCCCCTCCACCATATTCCACTTCGTCATATCGTCATGAGCTTAGGCGAAGCCTCGCGCCGGTGAAGTCATATCGTCGCGGAGCTTAGCGAAGCCCTGCGCCGGTGAAGTCATATCGTCAGCGAGCTTAGGCGAAGCCCCGCGTCGGTGGAGCATCATCATCGTCACCACGCCGTCGTCGACGGAACTCATCCTCGACACTTTGCCGGATCGGAGTCCGGGATCGTCATCGAGTTGAACGCGTGTGCGTAACTCGGAGGTGCCGACGTTCGGTACTTGGATCGGTCGGATCGTGAAGACGCACGACTACATCAACCGGCGTTGTTATAACGCTTCGCCACGGTCTCACGAGTGCGTGGACATACACTCCCCTCTCGTTGCTATGCATCACCATGATCTTGCGTGTGCGTAGGAATTTTTTTGAAATTACTACGTTCCCCAACACTACCTGTGCCGCCGCAGGGCGGATTCGTCACCGCGGCGACCGCGTCCCCGACGGGCTACCACACCAGCGAGTACCACAAGCCTCCGAAGCACGATTTTCCCAAGTTCAACAGCACGGCGCCTTATTTGTGGCTAGATCGCTGCCTCGCCTACTTCGAGCTCTACAAGGTGGCCACCCACCACTAGGTCGCCACCGCGACGCTCTACATCGACGGCCAGGCCGCGCACTGGCTCCAGGCATTCCGGCAAACGCATCGCGACATCACGTGGGAGCTCTTCACCTCGGCGGTCCTGGAGGAGTTTGGCGCAGATGAGTTTGAAGTGGTGATGCACAAGCTACTGCAACTACGGCAAACAGGCAGCGTCGCCGAGTACTGCGCCGCGTTCGACGAACATATGTACCACCTGCTCGCGCTTGATTCGTCGATCAACACCAAATTCTTTGTGATGCAGTTCCTCCTCGGCCTAAAGGACGAGTTGCGCGCCCTGGTGCGCCCCCAGGCACCCTCCAGCATCACGCGTGCCTCGGTGCTCACACGCATCCAGGAGGAAAAATTGGGCACGACATGCGCGCGCCCTCGCATCACTCCGGCGGGTCGACCACCCCCAACAACAGCGGCAGTGGCAACACCACTGTGCGCCGCGGCTGCGCCGATCCGCGCCCAAGGAGATGAGTACGCGCGGGAGCGGCAGCTGCGCGATTTCCGTCGGGCGAACAACCTCTGCTTCAAGTGCGGGGATCGCTACTCCATAGAGCATCGCTGCGCCCAACCCGCGCAGCTGCTCACTACCAACGTGGGCGACCATGGTGAGGTGCTCTCGGATGACACCATCCACACCCTGCAGTTGCTCGACGACCCGGGCCCAGCGGCGCAACCCCCTGCTCAGGCCGTGGACGCGCCAGAGTGCTGCCTCCTCTCGTCGCAGGCGCTCGACGGCACAGATTCGGCGACCACGATCAGGTTGCGCGCGCTGGTGGGGAACCAGGTCATGCTCCTACTGCTCGACTCGGGTAGTACCCACAGCTTCGTCAACAAGGCGTTTGTCGATCGCCTCGGCCTCGCCACAGAAGAGATGCCGCTGACAGAGGTGCGCGTAGCCAACGGCGACAAACTGACCTGCAACCGCATGGTGCCCGGCCTCAAGTGGTGGATGCAGGGCCACACCTTCGCGACGCCCATGCGCGAGCTGGAGATCGGAGCGTACGATGGTATTCTGGGATGGACTGGCTCGCCCAGCACAGTCCAATGACGTGCCATTGGCAGGACAAGTGGTGAAGTTCCAGCACGACGGCAAAGAAGTCACACTGCGCGGCGTCCCAACCAAGCCGGCCACCACGCTCAAGGCAGTCAGACTCGACGAGCTGCGCAAGATGATCGCCAGGAACGATGTCTCGGCCATGGCCATGGTGGACACCTGCGGGCCCGCATCGCGCCCAGTTCGCAAATGCCCAAGTCAAACTTCGCTCGCAGACCTGCTCGAGGAATTCGCCGACGTGTTCACGGCACCGCAAGGGCTCCCTCCTCACCGCCAGTACGACCATGCCGTCACGCTGGTGGAGGGCGCGGTCCCAGCGAACAAACGCACATACCGCTACTCGCCACTCCAGAAGGACGAGATCGAGCGACATGTCAAGGAGATGCTGGACTCCGGAGTGATCACGCACAGCGTCAGTCCCTACGCCGCGCCGGTGTTGCTCGTGAAGAAGAAGGACGACACCTGGAGATTCTGCATCGACTACCTCCGCCTCAATGACGCCACCGTCAAGAACAAGTTTCCCCTGCCCATCATCGATGAGTTGCTCGACGAATTGGCCGGCGCCTCAGTGTTCTCCAAACTGGACTTGCGAGCAGGATACCATCAGATCAGGATGCGCGAGGAGGACGAATCCAAGACAGTGTTCAAGACACATCATGGGCATTTCCAGTTCAGGGTCATGCCGTTTGGCCTCACGAACGCGCCCGCCACTTTTCAGTGCCTGATGAACGCTATCTTCGGTAAGTATGTCCGCAAGTTTGTCATCATATTCCTGGATGATATCCTGGTCTTCAGCGAGACGATGGAGGAACACCTGGAGCACCTGCGCATCGTCTTCGAGCTATTCCGCGCGCACCAGCTCTATGTCAAAGAATCCAAGTGCACCTTCGCCTGTGACCACATCGACTACCTCGGCCATGTGATCTCCAAGGAGGGCGTGGCCACGGACAAGGAGAAGACATAGGCCATGGAGCAGTGGCAGACGCCGACGAACGTCACAGAGCTGCGCGGCTTTCTGGGCCTCACCGGCTACTACAGAAAGTTCGTGTCGCACTATGGCATCATCGCCAAGCCGCTCACGCAGTTGATCACCAAGAAGAGATTCTCCTGGACCGATTAGGCGCACACGGCGTTCGAGATGCTCAAGCACGCCATGGTCACCACACCGGTCCTGGCGCTGCCCAACTTCGAGCGGCCATTCACAATCGTGACGGACGCCTGCGACACGGGGGTGGGCACGTTGCTGGCGCAGGATGGCCACCCGGTGGCCTACTTCAGCAAGGCGCTGGGAATGCGCAACCAGAAGCTCTCCACCTACGAAAAGGAGTTCCTCACCGTGATGGTGGTCGTCGACAAGTGGCGCCAGTACTTGCAGCGCGGCCCCTTTGACATCGTCACGGACCACAAGTCCCTCTACAACCTCGGCGAGCAGCACCTGGAAACAGAGCTTCAGCGCAAGGCCATGGTGAAACTAGTAGGACTCCAGTTCCGCTTCCAGTACAAACGCGGGTTGGACAACGGCGCTGCCGACGCGCTCTCCCGCGTGGGCAAGCAATTCGAGGTGGCCACGCTCTCTACGTGCCAGCCCGCCTGGGTGCAAGACGTGATCAACTCCTACGCCACCGACACCGACGCGCAGGAGCGACTGCAACAACTCGCCTTGCACAGCTCGTACGAGCACGACTACGAGCTCTATCGCGGCACCATCAGGCGCCAGGTCCGCCTCTAGATCGAGGCAAATTCTGCTCCGTGCACCAAGCTCATCGCCGCGCTGCACTGCAGCGCTATGGGGGGGCACTCAGGCAGCACCGCCACCTACCAGCGCGTGCGCAAACACTTCGACTGGCGAGGACTCAAGCGCGACGTCGACGACTTCGTGCAGCAGTGCGCGGTGTGTCAGCAGGCCAAGCACGAGCACATCAAGCTGGTCGGGCTCCTGGCCCCGCTGCCCGTTCCAGCCGCGCCATGGGAGGATTTGACCATGGACTTTGTCGAGGGCTTGCCGCGCCCGGAGGGCTGCGACACAATCATGGTGGTCGTCGACCACTTCACCAAGTTCGCGCACTTTGTTCCCCTTCAACGCCACACAAGTGGCGAGAGCGTTCTGGGACAACGTGGTGAAGCTGCACAGCATCCCCTCCTCCATCGTCTCCGACCGTGACAAGATCTTCACCAGTCACCTGTGGCGCGAGCTGCTCGCCGGAGCGGGTACCAAGCTGCTCTACTCGACGGCCTACCACCCCCAAACGGACGGCCAAAGCGAATGGGTGAACCAGTGCATGGAGATGTATCTCCGTTGCACGGTGCACGACTCGCCGCACAAGTGGCGCCGCTGGCTGCCCATGGCCGAGTTTTGGTACAACTCGACATTCCACGCTTCTCTCCAAGGAACGTCCTTCAAGGCTCTCTATGGCAAAGAAGCCAATCTCGGAACAATGGCATCCTGGGCGGATTCGACAGTAGCAGGCGCGGAGATGGACTGGGCGGCGCACACCGCACACATACGCGCCCAGCTGGAGCGCGCGCAACGCCGGTTCAAGAAGAATGCTAACCGCAACCGCACCGAGCGCCATTTCCAGGAGGGGGAACAAGTCCTGCTCAAGCTCCAGCCTTACGCGCAGCGCTCGATGGTCAATCGCCCATGCGCCAAGCTCGGTTCAAGTTTTTCGGCCCCTACAAGATCATCGAGAAGATCGGCTCGCTCGCACACAAGCTTGACCTGCCACCAGAGAGCCAGGTCCACCCCGTCTTCGACGTCTCGCAGTTGAAGCCCTTCACACCTGAATTCACGCCGGTGTACGGGGAACTGCCCAAGGTGCCCGACCTCTCCACCGCCGGCCTCTCCCCAACACGCATCCTGGATCGGCGCATGATGAAGCATGGAGACGCGCCAGTGGTGCAAATCAAGGTCCAGTGGGAGCAAGCGACACCGCACCGACGACGTGGGAGGACTATGAGGTTCTCCGCCACCACTTTCCATCCGCAGAGCTCTGGGAGGAGGACGATGCCGGCGACGACGCGGTGGAAGAAGATGACGCAACGTCTTAAGGAGGGAGGAATGTCACACCTAACCAGTTGTTAGTGTGTCGTAGAGCTGGCTGGTGGGCCCAACCAGCTGGCCAAGCCAAGTGGCGTGCGTGGGTGACGATAAAGGGTGGCCGCCTGTGGTCGTGCGAGGATGCGTGTGTGAACCTTTCCTGTAACCCAATCCTTCCTCTGCAATCAACCTTCCTTCTTCCTCTCCAAGTCTGCTCTCTCGCTCATCCCTCCCCTCTCGATCCCCTTTCCTTTGGTGTGTTACACATCCAGAATCTACAATTGTCGGTGCCTCTCGGGATCGACGGAACCATGGTTCTGTAGCACTTGTGTGGACCGAGGCGAAGCAAGATGACCCCCAGCGCACCAAGTATCAACTCCTCTGTTTGACGCTCTGCGCGTTTTGTTAGAGCATCTCCAACAGGCGCGTTAAACAAGCGCCGTGCCACAAATTTACCCAATTTAGCGTGCGCGCAACCCGGCGGGTGGCTCCAGCAGGCGCGCAATAACCGCACGCGCGGTATAAGGAGTTGGGCGCACGGTCGGAATCGCTATCTCGCGCGGTGTATTTGGGGCGCCCGCTTCACAAGACGGGCACACTCGGCGCCGCGCTGCACTCTGTCTTCTCCGCCTCACGCCATACATACGGGCGCCGGGCGACCCGACCCCATGGACGCACGCGCGGCACCCCGCTCACCCCATCCTATAGCCGCGACCCTCCGCCGCTGCCGCAAACCCTAGCCGGGTCGCGTTGGCCTCGCCTCGCCGGAGCTCCTCCGACCATCGGCCTCAAGGCCTCTTCATGCCGTGAATGACCTCGGCGGCGGCTGGCGTCGCGCCGGCGCCGGCCCGAGCCGCTGCCCCCTCCTCATCAGAGCTCCCCAATGCGGCGCGGCCAAAGAAAGGCAAGACATCGGCGAAGAAAAACAAGGCGGCGGACGGCTCCGGCACCTGCAAGGCGAGGAGGAAGAAACTTGCAGGGCGTGCGATGGGCGCGGCGGCTATGGAAGCGCCGGCGAGCTCACTCGTTGAGCCGGAGGCCGACGCACACAACATGTTCGAGGAAATGCCCCCAAGGTAAAACAAATTCTAACTTATCATTTTTTGTTAATTTTTCAATGCATTCACATATAGATAGCTTATTTGCATTGTTCAAAAAACTTTGTAGTCTCAATGATGATGCATACATGTCAACGATGGGTGTTGGCTCCAACAATTCGCATTGGTCTCAAACCAATGACATGCACTTCGAAGACCATGAGTTCGAGGTGGACGAGGAGGGTGAGGGCATTGTCGACGCACCGAAAGGAAGAGCGGGCAATTACACCAACGTCGATGACATCTTACTATGCAATACTTGGTTGCAAGTGTCGAGGGATCCATCCGTTGGAGGTGATCAAAGTAGAGATGCTTATTGGGGGCGGATGAAAGAACACTTTGATGTTCACAACTTGAGTGGAATTGACCGCTCCGAGAGATCACTACGGTCCCGATGGTCGACCATCAACTCGGATTGTCAAAGGTGGGCGGCCTGTCAAAAGGCGGTTGACAAGTTGAACCCAAGTGGCACAAATGAGGACGATAGAGTAAGTGGCAATTCATACATGTTCATCATACATGTTCAAATACATGTTGTTGGCGCTAACTTGCTTTGTTTTCATGTAGTACAACATTGCGCAAAACTTGTTCAAAGAAGAGGAGAGGACAACCAAGAAGGGAAAGATCAAGAAAGGAAGGGTCTTTACCTTGCCCCATTGCTATAACGTGTTGAAGGATGATGAGAAATGGAAGAAGCGTGAAGATTTGGATGATTTGCATTTGAGCAGCAAACGCAAGTGAACAATTAAGTTGGATGATGATGATGATGAGGATGATGCATCAAGTGATGACGGCAAGAGAAGCCCCACACCCAACTCGGTTTCATACTCGAAGCCAAAGCGACCGGACGGGTGCAAGAAAGACAAAACCGAAAGAAGAAGAGGAAAGGAGATGATGAGCTCAAAAATGCTATGGAAGCTATTGTGAAGGCAAGAAAAGAAGCCAACGAGGTGAGGAAAATGGCAAGGAACCAAGATGCCGCGGCCGAGGAGAGGAGGTTGGCGACCGAGGAGAGGAGGGTGGCGGCCGAGGAGAGGAAGGTGGCTTTGGAGGAGAGGAAGGTGAGCAATGAGGAGCGAACAAGATTGTTGGAATGGGAGAAGCACTTGTTCTTTTTGGACACATCTAACCTCAATGTGGCGCAAAAGGAGTATGTCAATCTTGCCCGTGAAGAAGTCTTGATCCAATAAAGAGCCATGGTTCGTGCAATGGGTGGCGGTGGCCTCGGCGCCATGGGTGGCGGTGGCATCGGCGCCATGGGTGGCATGGGTGGCTTCGGAGGTACCGTGGGCGGTGCAATGGGAGGCATGGCTGGCTTTGGAGCACCCCCCGACGCTATGGCCACCACGGGAGGCATGAGTTTTGCTTCTCTCATGGAAGGCATGGGTGCACCTCCGGCCGCCATGGGCGGAATGTCTTTCGATGTGCCTCCTCGCACACATGCCCATGAAGATGCCGTTGAAGATCTTGCCAACACCGTCGGAGCTTTCACGTGATGCGGTGCGCGATGAGGAGAGGGAGGAAGATTCATCTTCGGAGGCGGAAGAATCGTCTTCCGAAGATGAGGACGAGGACGAAGACGAGGACGGGGAATGATGTGTCTTTCATTTGTATATTGAACTTGATTTGCATTTTTAACTTGGTTGGATGAACTTGTGGGTATGATTTTGAACTTCTGGACATGAATTTTTCTTCATCAACTTGTTTGTGTGAAATTTTATATGTCATGTTCATTGCATTTTAAAATGTTTCAACTTCATTTTGTGTTCAAAATGCCATATATCACAATGCGCGAAGTCGCTGCTTTGGAAGCGGCTACACATGTATTTTTGGCCGTTGCAGCATGCTGTTACGCCAAACCAGGCGATGGACGCGCGGCAAACCAGGTTTTTGCGAGCGGGGCGCGGTCCGCACCTGTTAGAGATGCTCTTAAAGCGTGATTAATTTTCAGCAGGGCGCGATGTTCTCGTCGTTTTCCACGCAGCTGTGGCTTCTTCATTTCTGGAGATGTACGACACATTGACACTGGTCACCGTGAGTAGACGTTGCGTGAGCGTGTGTCATGCCCGTGTTACCCTCTGTTTATCTACCTAAAATGAAGATCCAAACCTCACCGTGCAGATTAAAGATTTCCGAGAGATGTTTTCTTTTCACATGGGAATGGGATTTACTACATGGTAAATACAGCTAGCCGGCTCTTCGCAGATAGACCATTACCCCGAGGCCGGTGACCAGGGCAGCCCCGGCCGCGACCCCGCCGTAGGCTGCCGACCACGCTTCCCGGCTGGCCAGGTCCATCGTCGTCGTCCCGTTGTTAGATGCCAGGCTTCTCCGACCCGGCGTGCCGCCAGAGTAATCCAAGAAGAGCTTCAAACCCTGCAAATGCAAAAGAAACAAAAATAGTTCAAACCAAACCGGCTGAACAGAACAAGTTTTGTGATGCTGGTGGATCCATGCATGCATGCCTTCCATCCGGAGAGCCTGGCATGGTCGACCGCCGCCGTGAGGTCGTCGTCCGACGCCAGCACCACCATGTCCCGGTCTTCGTCTTCGTACTGCAAGCACACGTACCAGCTGGGTCATGCATGCACGCATGCATTTACCCAGTTCCATCATCACATGTATCCCGTGATGAACCACTCACCAAGATTTGAGGCAGACGGTGGCGGTCGATGTCGGTGCCGAGCCTCTGGAGTATGCAGGTCACCAGCGGCGTCAAGCTCTGCACCTCTGCAGCGCATGCATGCAGACGATGAGTAGCAGGTTAATGGGCACGGTCGGTGGCAGTACGTACTACGTACCGCAGCTGAAGCGGTGCATCCGGCCTCGCCTGTCCTGGAGCTTGAAGGAGAAGAGAGCGGGGTACGGCGGCTCGGCCGCCTCGTGGATGACCTCGGACATCATCTGGGACCTGGCCGCCTCCTTTTCAAAAAAAATCTGGGACCTGGTCGCGTCGCTCATCAGAGACTGGGTTTCCGTCTCGTCGTCCATCGAGCCCAAGGCCATGGCGGAGTCCCAGAACCTCTGGATCATCGAGATTGTCGCCTCGTCCCCGGTGCCGCTGCTCTCAACCTATACATTTGTGCAATCAGTAGGAGACATCTCGACCAACTCAAACCTTTTCTGTCTTCTGAAAAAAAGGAGGACTTACGATGGAGATGGCGGCATGCGTGATGTCGATCACGTCCACAATACACACGATGGAACCGTCTGGCCCAAAAAACACACACAAAATATATGTAATATCTGAGTGACAAGTTGCCATTTATCTTCTACTCTGCATAGCACATACTAGTATATACCTCTGTCCATCACGGGAAGATGCAAGAACTTGCGCTCCTGCATTGTCCGGAGAGCATCCAGTATCGGCGTGTCCACCGTCGCGCATTCGGGGTCAAGAGTCATGACCTGCAGGCGAATCATATACATTTTAGCTTCCATCACATTCACATGGCAGCCAAGAGATACAGTATATCGTGGCGGTTGGAGTTGGAATGGCATCTACCTTCTCGACCGGGGTTGAGTCTGCAGGGAGGTTCCTGGCGATCATTCTCATCAAGATGTCCCTGGAGCTGCACGCCCGTAGAACATTGCCAACACCAAAGGAGGATAATCAGCAAAACGCTCATCTGACCTGACACAAGGAAATGCCACTGAAAGGCACGTACGTGAGGATGCCCCGCGGTTTATTCCCGACGGCCACGACGGCAGAGTTCGCATGCGCCTCCACCATCATCTTGGTCGCCGCGAGCACCGAATCGCCCGGCGCTGCGATCACAACCCTACATTATAGATCCACATGGCATCAGTTCTGATGAACTAACGCACTACATGCGCAGATAACTGAATGAAGCAAATGCAGAGGGGCTCATGAACCAAACGTTGAGTCAGCAGTGATTATTGTCGACAAGGATGGCCTCAACATCTGCTCCTTGAAAGCCTCTAGCAACGAGCTCGGGTTACCTGCAGATCCAACCCAACAGGAGATAAGTTCTTCAACCTTAGAGATTCGTTTGATAGGGATGTATAGATGATTTGACTGCAACCAATCAGCACACTAGCTTGACATAGGATTGATTACTAGCTAGGGTTGCTGCTGGTGCTACGTACTCCCAGAGTGATACTTGTCGGTGCCGTCGATCACCGCCTTCCCCTTCTCGGACGCCCGCTCCATCCTGGCGATGGCGTCGTAGAGGCACTTGGCGATGTCGAGCATGGCCATCACCTCCCCGTTCTCCACCACCGGCAGGTGCCTGAACTTGCCTGAAATTACATCAACCAATTAATTAAGCAAATCTTCATAGAGAAGGGAAAAGCCAGGTGCTCGACCTTGGACCATCTTCTGCAGCGCCTCGACGGCAAGCGTGTCGGAGAGGACGAAGACCGGATGCCTCGTCATCACCTTCCACACCGGCGTCTCGTCCATCCTGACCTCGCGGGCGATCACCCTCATAGCAATGTCCTGTAAATTAAATCACAGCTCAGAGCGCGCGCTGGCAATTGCGTTTCCATCTTCCATGTCGAGAGGAAGGAATTAGCTACGGCATGCACCTTGTCGGTCAGGATGCCGCAGAGCAAGGCGTTGGAGTCGGTGAGGAGCGCCGCGTCCACCCTACGCGCAGCCATGCGCCGGCAAGCCTCCAGCACGGTCGTGCTCTCCGGCATCGTCAGCGCCTTGGACAGCCGCAGCCGCTTCACCGTGCGCTCGCTGCCCAGGGTCCTGCGTCACCGGCCACGCGATGCATGCTACGGCGATCGGTCAGGTGATCACAACAACAACTTACATTTGATCAAGCATGCATGCATGCAAAGAAATTGATTGGAACGGAGATGGAGGCGGGTACGTACACGGACCGGGCGAGCCCGGGCTTGGGGCCGGCCATGCCGGCGGCCGCCGCCCGCCGGGAGCCGCTTCCCAAGGACATCGTCCGCCTTGGCGGCGACAAGCCGGCCATTGCGCGACAACGTGGACGTGCGTACGGCTAGCCTTCTGGGAAATGGGGGCGAAAATGCATGGAAGGTCGACGTCGTGCCTGGTTGAGCTCCCGCCATTTTTTCCCATCCGCCAGGTTAATTGCTCGTTTAAATTGCACAAAGCATTGTTGCACTGCCCAATTATAACCTGTGGTTAGAGTGATCTCTAGGAGAAGCTAGTTACCATGGGCTATCACGTTTAGAGTAGAGATTGAGAGAGACCAAGTGAATCAAGCGCGTTTATCCTTCTTCTTCTTTTTTTTTTGAAAAAGAGGTTGGAGCCTCCGGCCTCTCCATCAATTGATGCACACATAGACATTTTTATTAAATGATGCGAGATACCGAGACAACATCAACAAATGGAGTATATAACAGAAGCAACTATGGCAGAAACATTATAAGATATGAATGTAACACCTAGGATTATGTCCACTTCTTCCGCAGCAACACCTTTTTAGAAGGGTTAAATGCCCTCAATGCTACTATCATTACGCAGACAGTGTCTTCAACAAGATAATGACACAAGTTCACCGCTGATGAGTTTGACCAGCAAAGGCCAGAACAAGGGCTTTCACCCCGGATATGAAGTGTGTTTGAAACGCCATCTTGGCAACAGATCTTTCGACAGTCACATCTCCCAGTTCTCCATGCTAGGCCAGAGTGGCACTAGCAGATGGGTGGGATGTATGCCCACCAAAGATCATCATCATGGTCGTCGGCAGGTTGACCATGCCGCGGTGCAGAACTAACCATTGTCGCTTCACAACGGCGTGAGCTGACCTGCAACATCCACCATAACTCTAAGGTCGTTGCCCCGACGTCCTTCCTATGAACAGAGAGGCAGATGCCGCCGAGTTTGATGTTGACTGGGAGCCGCCGGTGCACCCTTGCCAAATCATGTCTGCGCCACAGCCTGCACCTGACCTTCCGCGCGCAGGGCTAATAAGCACGCTTATTCTTATTGTTGATTTTTTTCTCAGAGAGATGATCTTGCTATTTATACAATTACAAGAGTCGTGGTTGCAAGAACCAACAATAAAAGACGATTGGTTACACGTGTTGATAAGCATATAACTATTCGAATAATTGTGCCCGTGTTTGTAGGACTACTTAGTTATTTATGTCTTCAATGGATCACTTGAACCTTGAATTAAAACACATGAATATAAGTGTAAGTGCTATGAATTGATTCGTCAAGTTGGAATCATGGGGCTTTATAGCGTTGTGATGTATGTGGTGCATAAATGGATTGTACTCAAATTCAATCGTCTCCGAACCCCTTTCCAAGACTATTTGGTAGACATTTGTAACTCACTAGCAGCCAAATGTGAAAACTATTTTTTTCGCAAAAGAAGTCCACATATAACTCACTAGCCATGACAGTCTCCTTACAAAGTTTTTAAGTCCGTTAGAACCCTGCGTCCCCATTGTTAACGAAGGGGGTAGAACATCTTGGCTAGTTTTCGATGGCAATAACATGGTGACCGTGTGTACGGAAGTTGTTGATGGTGAATGGTATCAAGTGATGACTATTGAGCCTCAGGTATTTGGGTTTTATCGGTTTTCTATTTACTAAATTATGAAGATTATTGTCTCATATTATTTTGTGGTAGCTCAAAGGGTAGACTTTGCTGACATCATAACTCTATTCTCTGTAACTGTTTGTCCAATCCTTTTGTCTTTGTCATTGCCATGTTGTCTTCCTATGGGCTCTCTCTTGAACATGTGTGATAAGAATGATATGGAATAAAACACAATATGTGCACACTACACTGTTTGTGCTTGAGCATGTATGGAAGTGTTAATCATGCGTTGTGTAATTGCATTTTTGAATTTCTGTTGTATTTTTTTCTTGGCAGAAAGGCAATATGGCATTGGCATGGCATACCAAACTAAGATTTGAATCCCAATGATCATCTTCAGCATGACCTATTTTCGCTTTGCTGGCAGAGGTTATTTCCATTATAAGATTAACAACAAAGGCTTGTGAAGAACATGCTCAAGAGGAGATGAAATATTCTGGTTAAAACAAGATTTTCACGTGTTGTTCAAATTGGTCAGACAACCTTGGAAGCGAAATCCATAATTTTGTGTTTAAGAGTCGATCCTCTTCTCACAAAGGCCAACCAGATCTGTGTGCGAGGATGGTGAATATATGCAGCCCTAATGCAACAGCGAACATAACAAGACAAATGACATCCAAAGAGCAAGTGCTCAACATTCTCAACATTACTCCACACCATACATATACTACTCCCATCGTTACAAAATATATTGTTGTATACAAATTCTTAGAAAATATTAAATGTCAGTAATACCAAATAAATACCATATAAAAATATACTTCATGGTGTATTAATAATGTCTATAAAATAACACCCACCAACAACTTAGAATTATAACTACTATATCTAAATAACAGATCGACACGTTGGCGAGACCATCCTTTCTTTTTGTTAACTTCATTATAACTCGGATTCTGCTTTGCGATAAAAATCAAACAAATATTTTATTTTTCAAAGGAATGTAAGATTTCCACTAATCCGTTATTCTCACATCTCTGACCCCTCCATCTAAAGTCGCACTATACATATACTACTTAGAAGATAAATGCCCATGTTGGCGGTGGTCCTAAAACTTGATTTTGAGAAGGCATACGATATACCTGAAGCTCTCTCGAGGTTGGCTCTCCCCATGTTTCAAGGGCCTCTGGCGAGTTCTGATCCCTCTCAAAATCAAAATCTTTCTTTAGCAGGCCATCGGGCGAAAATTACCGGCTAGTGATCAGATTCTTAAAGTAATTGGAATGTGTCTGCCTTATGCTCTCTTTGAGGTCGGACCAAGAACACCGAACACGTTATTTTGAACTGTGTTTCAACTAAGCTTGGTTGGAGCTTGTTCGTTCGTGGTTGAACGTGGATTGAACCCATCATCCATTTATGACTTTCTTCCTCTTATCCTAAACCTCTCCTGCCAATTTGCTAGTCTTATGGCTTGCTTTCAATGCTCTTGCGTGGGTTTTGTGGACTATTTGTAACAAATTTACGATTGAACATCTTTTTCCTAACAAACCTACTGATATCTTATTTAAAATGGTTGCCTTTCTTCGGTAGTGGAGCCCTCTCACTATGGTCGTTGATGCTGATGCTATTGCTCTCATGGTCACCAAGATCTGAGCTTCTGCCATAGCCATGCCTCCCAAAAGTCCCCGATGGTGAATCTTGTCTAGTCTGCTTTCTCCTTTCTTTGCCGAACCTGCATGTCCTTTGGCTTAATCCTATGGATCTGTCTGTGCGTGGTTTGCCTTACTTTCTGTGAACCATGTCTTGATGGCTTTATTTATAAAGTCGGACAACTGCCTTTCCTCTAAAGCACCATGCAACTAAATCATTAATTTGGTCGGGGAGAGTTGGAGACAAGGAATGGGAGTTTAAGGTAACTGACACTTTAAATCCCTTGATTGATTCTGAGGCATGGGAATTAAGGAGGGAAGGGGAAGAGGAATTAGCAGGTCCAACTCCTCCGAATCTCTTCCCTTGGGGACCCTTGGTAATTTAACTGGGGACTGGGAATTGGTAGAGAAAAAACGTTATGTTAGTTGGCACGTCTGTGAGGAGAGGCATTGCACGTTTTTTATAACTGCCCTTCTAGACAAATTTATTCATCATTCTGGTGATTTACATCGGATTGCACAATGGCAATCAACGGTACAGGGATTACATCAAAGACTCCTACACTCGAATCACTAGAAAGACCATATTTGGCACACCAATGAGCAGCCTCATTAGCATCACGTCAAGTATAAATGATGTCAGAACCCTGTAAATCTGCGAGAAGGTAGCTGATCTCTCGTAGCACGTGTCCTCCAACAGAACGAAAGCCTCCACCCCTCCACTCTTCGCATATCGTTTGGCAGTCTGTTTCTATCACAACATTCTGCTATCCTTTCTCTACTGCTAAGTTTGTAGCATCTTGGACAGCCAACAGTTCCGCTGCATACACATCTGTCATATGTGGGATTTTTGTCGTCCAAGCTACAATAACCTATCCACCATGGTCCTGAGCCACCACCCCGGTTGCCACCATCCCAACAATGTTATCAATGGTCGCATCTGTTTTAGTTTCACCCACCCTTCCTCCGACGGTCTTCATGTGGCCCTCTCCTTCCTCCCCTCCTCTCTTCTCTGGTTTGGCATATATAGTCCATGAATTGATGAATATGTTCCTGGATCAAAATCATTGATCTCCCTAGCTGGTACTTCACTTCATCGTGGGTATATTTATTTCAACTGCTCCATATTGCCCACATGACTGACACTGCCACTGTTGCCCTGTCTTTGCTCAGAAAAGTAGCATCAAATATGTCCTGTGACCAGGTTACAGGATGCAAATGCGGGAGCTTGAGACCAAAGAAGTCAGCGGCCTCCCTCCAGAAAAGCTTTGCATGATCACATGCAATTAGCGCATGATATAGAGTTTCATTATCATGTCCACACATTGGAAAGAACGCTTTGTCGCTGATATGTCGCCGAGTGAGCTCTCCTTTGGATGGCAGAAAATCCTTTAGAACTCTCCACCATAAAATTTTGTTTTTCGATTGCACATTCAGCTTCCACAATGCTTTCCAAACCTCCGGTTCTTGAACCGAGGAGCTTGGATGCTCACCTTTGATGCCTCGTGTCCCCATAAGGAGCTTATACGCTGAGCGTATAGTAAACAGGCCGGACCTTTCAAATCCCCACGCCCAGAAGTCCTCCATGGACATCCTCGGCCCGGGCATGTTCAATATAGCATTAGCATCTGAAGCGATTGAAGTACTCTGGATTACATCTTCATTCCATCCTCCTTCTCCAATATCAGATCAGAAAACAGTATGTACAGCCTCTTGACCTATGTTACAGACTGGCTGCAAGTAGGGGTCCCTTGTATCCAGTTATCATGCACACCTCCGTCGTCCAACCATCTCCTATCCTTCGAATCAACCCTTTTTTCAGGGCTTCTCTACTCGATATGATGGCTCTCCAAGTAACCGACGCACTAGCTGGGCACCCAGCCTGCAAGAAATCACCATCATGATAGTACCTTCCCTTAGGACACTCGCACAAATGCTTTTAGGGTTGTCCAACAAGCGCCAAGCTTGTTTTGCTAACATAGCATCATTAAACACCTCCAAATCACGGAATCTGACGCCTCCTCTCAATTTTGAAAAGACATCTTCTCCCATGATTGCCAATGCATTCCTTGCTTATCTAGTGATCCATCTCACCAAAACTTTGACATAATCACCGTAACTTTCTTGCACAAGCCTCTTGTGAGCTTAAAACAGCTCATAGAATAGGCCGGTAGAGCTTGGATCACCGACTTAAGTAGGACTTCTTTCGCCGCACACGAAAGCAACTTCTCACAATATCCTTATACCCTAGACCTTGCATGTTCCCGAACATGTATGCAATTGTTCTCCGTGAGCCTACCAGCCGTTGTTGGCAACCCTAGGTACTTTTCAGCCAGGGCTACTATGTGTATTTGCACGTTGAAAGTTGTTTATTCCTCTACCTAATCTCACCAATTAAATAGGGGCAGTTAATTCTCTCTTAAGTTCCCACCTTAAATTACCTTCAGATGCCAAACAAAGGAATGAGAGTTAAAATCAATTTCCCATGTCTAATCCCTTGACAAACTCCCATTCCCTGTCCCTGTCGTTACCAAACATGTTGTAAAGACAACACTTTGGAGCTGTAGCTGTAAGCCTTGCTACTCACCACTTTTCAGATCCCAAACGATCTACGGAGAGTAAGATGACCAACACAAAAAATATCAGTGAGTGCATCAATCGACACATATCTAGGGGTGTTACCCTTCTTTTTGAAAGGAAAAAAATGCTATTCTCAGTGAACCTTCAGGCTTCAACAAATAGTATTCGGATGAAACAGAGGCTAATACTCACCAGATCTTTCAAAATTATGGCCTCTGAGCTTACATGAAAGTCCACTTGACAAGTTGGCCATCAACTTTCCAAGGAAAACGCAGAGCATTCTCAAATGTCCCCGATGGTGAATCTCGTCTAGTCTGCTTTCTCCTTTCTTTACCGGACATGCATGTCCTTTGGCTTGATCCTATGAATCTATCTGTACCTGGTTTGCCTTACTTTCTGTGAACCCTGTCTTGATGGCTTTATTATAAAGTTGGATAACTGCCTTTCCTCTAAAAAACGCCCATGTAGTTAAATCATTAAAGACAACACTTTAAAGCTGCAGCTGTAAGCCTTGCCACTCAGCACTTTTCAGAGTAAGATGACCAATACAAAGAATCCTCATAATGTTTTAGATGTTTGGCAGTGTGTATCGTAGTTATGTAGAGTCCGGGTATTACTTATAAGGCTTTATATCCGCTTGATGCTACATTCTGAGATAATAAAAGCGCCCTTTATTGAAAAAAGGATAAAAAAATCTCAATGAATGCATCAATCGACACAGATCTAGAGGTGTTACCCTTCTTTGTGGAAGCAAAAAAATGCTATTCTCAGTTAACCTTCAGGCTTCAGCAATAGTGTCCGGATGAAACAGAGGCTAATGCTCACCAGATCAAATCTGTACAAAATAGTCTTCGGAAATTTCAAAATTATGACCTGTGAGTTTACATGAAAGTTGAGGGATTGGAAGTTCAGTCGAGAAGTTGGCCATCAACTTTCGAGTAAAACGCAGAGCATTCTCAGCTCCTAGTGACCACTCCAGACCACGATACAGGGGATACATATCCATCGGCTTCCCAGCAACGACCACCCACGGTCGCGCCGCGCTGCCGAACCGCGTCCGCGACGTCACCCGGCGCGGGACATGGCGTCGGCATCTCCGCCTCACCCCACCGCCGGCGCGCGGCCCAATCCCAGCATACCCTCCTCCTCGTCCTCCTCCTTCTCCGCCGTCTCCCCCCGCGGCCCCATCTCCCTCTGCGGCGCCTCGAGGGCTTCCTCCGTCTCCGTCCAGCAACGGCGGGCACCCCCTCTCGCCGGAAGGTCGCGCCTACCAGGCCCCATCCGCTGCTCTGATGCCTCCGGCGAGGTAGCGAATTCTCATTCATTTTCCCCATCATTTCTAATCAGATTGGTAATGCATACGCGCGCGTTTCTTCCCACAAAGAGAAGCATGTATTCGTTTTCGGTTGACTAGATTGATCCAGGGAAACCAAACTAAAGGAAAATACTAGATTAAGGTTGGCTCATTTGGGAGACATGACTGTTTTCTGTACATGATGTGTTTCTCCCCTGTTTGTAGTTCAGCAGCACAGTGCCCAGTTGATAATCATGGTTTTTGCAATTTTATCTTTCAAAATGTGTGATAGCAGAGCCCAGTGTGTCCCATGTGGAAAATTTACCTTCTGTTTCTTTTTCAAAGAAGTATGTGCATATGCCACAATTGAGTTCATCTGGTGTGGAAATAGGGATATTAACTGGGCTGTGGTATACTTCCACTCTGGTAACTAATGCAGAAAGTTAACAAAAAAGTGTTAGGCTGTTTGTTGTCTTCCTGGAACTAGAAGATGATAATTCTGAATGTACTAAAGCTGCGACAAGTAATATGGATTGGAGGGGGTAGTTGTGCTAAAGCTGCGACAAGTAATATGGAACGGAGGGAGTAGTAAAATTTGGATTTGTAGTGTGATGAGAAAAGAGGCAATCAGCTAGTGCTTCTTCGATTGCAAAATCCTGAAATTACTTGCACTTTTGTTGGTAGACAAAAGCATGTCTGCAATGCATACATCATATTCATGGAATTTATATTGCATCGTTGAGAGTGTAACTCTGATGCATGTTTTGATCCTTTGTAAATTCCCATACGTAGTGACGGCGCTGTTATGAAAAGTTGTAAACAGCTCATTTAGGAAGGAATTAATGGAATTCTTAAAAAAACGAACACTTATGATAATATAATTTAGATTTGGGTACATGTTTTTTGATGATGCATATTCTGATCTGCATTTTCTTGTTAGGTTGACGCAGTTAATATTGAAGAAACCAAGCAGCCACAAGGAGGCTTGGCCGGTATGATGTTTGTGGGGCGTACTAATTTTGCTTCTCCAAATTTTTGTGTTTTCCTAGGGCTGAAATGTTTTCTTCTTTCATACAGGGGAAAGAAATAATGACAAAGACTTGTTCAGAAGATTTTCACCTAAAGAGTATTCACAACTAACTGTAAATCCAAAGACAATAGTGCATCTTCGTTTTATCTTGTCCCATGACAGTCTTTAGGACTTTATATGTACATGTGTTTCATGAGCTTAACAGTTGAGTTTGCATTCTGCACGAGAATGTACTCAAGAAGCAGAGGGCCTCACCAAAGTTGGTGCTCTTGTATTTATTTGGGTTTGCTTGAAAATTAGTTAGTCTTTTATACAAATATATGTGGGCAAAAAAAATTGCTAGGCTAGGACTAACATATAGCATATAATGGTAGTGTGAGCAATACCCTTACATTTATTACAGAAGAACCTTGCATCATGTATCTAATTGAGGCTAACGACTCAACCCTAGTCATGGATTGTTATACCGATACCCTTGCATGTATTACAGAAGAACCTAGCACCATCTATGTAACCGAGTTTAATGAATGTCAGGTTCAAGCTCTCAAACATGTTTCATGATTATACCAATACGTCCCCTACGGGAAATTATACCAATACTTGGAATGACACATCCTGTTTACTCTTTATATTTTGTCTTATAAAATGACAGTTCACCATTTCTCATGTCTCAATTGTTGGTTCAGGTTGCTAGAACAATTGAAGAGATATGGTGCTGCTGGAGTTTTGTCATATGGACTACTTAATACTGTGTATTATGTCACCACCTTTTTATTAGTTTGGTAAGTCAATGCCATCCTGTTTCTTAGTTTTACACTACTTTCAGAACAAACATTTATTATGTAACTTCCACATGTAAAATTTTCGTCGGTCACGAGAAAACGACCATTAATTCACTTAAAAACTCGTTTCACTTCATGCATCTCCATGAGCCAAAACAACTGCAAATGCGATAGGAACATTGGATGGACTGGAAGGGAGTCACTGACTGATTTACTTTCCAGGTTCCATTTTTCGCCTGCTCCTGGTAGGATGGGCTATGCTGCAGCAGTGGAGAGGTAACCGTTGTAAATTCTGTCTTTTTAAGCAGTCTATTCTCACTATAATGTGTTCTGTGCCAACTAAAACAGGTTCCTTAAATTAATGGCAATGGTGTGGGCTGGCAGTCAGGTTACTAAAATTCTTCGCGCAGGAGGGTGAGTCAGTCTCCAAGTCAGTATATATAACTTGTTGCCCGGATCAGTGTAGTGAAGCATGGTTGGATACTACTCTGGTAACTTGAAGAACATCCTTCAAGCCCAAAAATTTTCAAATTTTAATGAATGCGTTGCTACCTGTCGAAATCTATTGCCCTCTGTTCTGAAAGACGACTTCTTTGTTTTACTCCAGAGCCCTTGCACTTGCTCCTCTTGTTGATAGAGGACTGAGATGGTTCACTGTGAAGTTCAACTTCCAGTCAGAAGGAAAGGTGAAATATGACATCTCCCCTTTAACTTTTCTATGGCAGTTTCTTCGAACCTAAAGGAATGGCAAGGTGTTAGGTTTAATCACCGACCTTCTAATGCGTTTTTTTGGTTACATTTACCATCTTGTAGGCATTTGCGACGATCGTAGGGTTATGCTTTGCACTTGCTGCGCTCATGTTCGTTGGATTGACAGTACTTTGGGCATAGCGCATATGTTGCTGATGACAGTCGAGGGATTATGGCAAGATGTTGTGGAGGTACAGCCGTACAGGCATTCGACATTCACATTTAGCTGATAGGCTTAGTTACAACATTTTCAGCATAAATATTCCTGTATCAAGGACCTGTCGGCAGTGTTCTTTAGTCCTTGTAATGCAAACAGAGTTTGTGGTGGAAATGGAATATGTTTTGATGTTTAAACAGCCTCTGGAGTCAAACATGTTGATGTTCTTCTTTCTAGCAGCTCTGATGGATAAACTGTGAAAAAGGTCCATATCCGTGCTTCATCTACTGGTTGATTTAATCATGGTTTGTAAACTCCAAAGATAAGACAAATTTGACAATAGTGTTACGGTCAACAGGCCACAAATCCTCAATACAAAGTGAAACCGAGTATAACCACTGTGGTTCTCTTGGAGTGGCTGTAATTGGCCAACCGATCTGCAACTCTATTCCGACTACACGGTGATTTTTCTGAGGAAAAACTCCCTACTACTCATCTCTTTGATCTCTAGAACTAAATTCCCATATGCTGATCTAACCAAACCATTGTTTGACAAAACTGAAAGTGCTTCAGAAGAATCCGACTGCACGACAACTGGGAGAGTGTTGTATGTTGGATTTCCTCTCTGCCTAGGTGGTATTGATGACTTCTCCAGGTTGATTTTGGAAGGCTGAGCATGCGCGAGCGCCCGACTCGGCGTGTGAGTCGCTTGCATCCTGAAGGGTTAGAGCATCTCCAGCAGTTGGACCCCCAGGAGAGGCTAAAAATCGCCCCCCGGGGGCGCACCGGCGCTAACCCGCGCGCTGGGGACATTGATGCCCCTCAGTCGCGGCGCCCATGTTGTTTTGAAAAATTTAAACACGGCAAAAACACGGCGCAAATTCATTGCAAACTTCGACGAGTTCGTTCAAACTTAAACATATTTTACAAAAAAAAAAACTACTAGGGGCCGCCACTCGCCGTCTCCATCGCCGCTCCTCGCCGTCTGCCTCGCCGTTCCCTGCCGCCCGCCGCCCGCCCTCGCAGTTCTACATGCCGAGGAGGCTGTAGAACCGTGTGTAGTCGCCATCGTCGTCGGCGGCGGCGGCGGCGGCGGCGTCTCCGCCGCCGCCGTCCCTGGTGCATCCCTCCCCCGGTTGGCGCGGCGGGTTGGACGGTCCGGGGGCGTCCTCGTTGTCGTCGCTGTCGAGGATGACGACGCCGTGCTCGTCCTCGCGTCCGCTTGCGGCCGATCTCCTCCGGGGGCGGCTGCCGTACCATCTCGTCGCGGAGGTAGTCGTCCTTCGCCTACTGCAGGGTGTCCTCGTCAGAGAAGCCACGCCAGGCTATCTCCTCGTACTCTGCGGGGAGGCTGGGCTCCGGCTTGGGCTCGACGAGGACGAAGCGGCCGGATAGGGGGTGGAGTCGCCGATGCGGACGCCGGAGCTGCGGTGCGGCGCCGACCGGCGTGTCCTGGGCTCCGGCTTGACAGGCGGAGAGGGGAGAGCCCGACGAAGCGACCGGACGAGAGGAGGACGCGTCGGGCCGCTCCATACGCCTCGGCGCCTGTGAGCTCCCACGGCGGGCGTGAGAAGGTCGAGGAGCGGGTACTGGAAGCGCGGCGTGTTGCTGCCCTCGATGTACTCGAGGACGGCCTCCAGCGTGCGGCCGGGTACGCCCCACCACCGGCGCCGTCCCTCGGAGTTGAGCCTGCCGGAGGGCACGACGCCGTTCGTCGCCTCGAGCTGCTCGACGTGTCGGCGGCGGAAATAGGGCTCCCAGAGCGGGTTGTCAGGGGTGTACCGCGGGCCTTCCCTCGCCGCCCAGCGAGGCACGCGGATGCGTCGCGATCTCTGCCGCGCCGCCGCCCGGTGGTGGTGGTGGCACCGCACGCGCCGTGGCCGATCCTCCACGCCCCGGGCACCCGCATGTCCGGCGGGGCCGTGTACTCGGCCTCAAAGAGGAGGCGAGCCTCGTCCTCGTGCAGATGGCGGTGCCCGAAACCATTCGCCGTCGCGCCGTCGCCTGGGAAGCGCTCGGCCATCCTTCTGAGCTGGAGACGCCGAGAGGAGGAAGGGGGAGAAGTGGGCGCGTCGGCGGTGTAGTGTGTGTGCGCGTATCTCCGACGCGCTGGTTCTCGGCTTATATAGGCGGAGGCGCGGCGCGGTAGGCTTGGCCGGCGCGTTACGCATGGCGGGAGGCGTGGCGGGCGAGGGGACGCGTCGCCGGACTTCATCGCCGCGCCGTGAGGCATCAATAGAGGTCGACCGGCGCGGTGCGCAGCTTTGGCATTGATTCGCCGCGGGAAACGAGGCGATGAGGACGACGAAGCGGCGAGAAGAGAGTCGAGTCGCTGACGCGGATGGCCCATGGCGCTTTCGCGCCAAAAAATATTCGCCCGGCGCTTCCGAGCGCCCCCCAGCGCGCCGGGTTCGGGTTCGGTCCGCCGGCGCCAATTTCAGCCCGAGCCGGCGAAAAATGGGCCCCTGAAAACGCGACTGGGCCTTTTTTTATCGCCGGCGCTGAAAAAGTCGCTTGGAGGCCTGTTGGGGACGCGGCTGAAGATGCTCTTATTTTGTCCCTTTGACCGAAAGGTGTGCTATGGGATATGGGTCCGGTTTTTTAGCACTGCCCGGACTTGTGCTACCCGGCGCTGGACCACTATGGCTGGCTGGATGGCGTGTTCCGCCATCTCTTCCGCTTTCATTGTTGCTGCCTGGCGGACTAGCGGGTATGCTTCATGTTTTTGCTGGTCGCACCCTTTCCTCGCCCATCAACCGTCTGGTCGGTTCGCCTGGTTTCCTTCTGCTTATGTGATCCCGGATGGGGGTTCTCAGTTCGAACGGGTCATGTCATTTGCCGTGGGATATGCGGTAAGTTTTTCTATTAACGCTAGGTAATTGCCCGTGCGTTGCAACGGGGGAACAATAGTCATTTATGCATGTATTGGTGATATATTTAGGTCATGCTTTCAAAAATAAATCAACCAAGAGCCCTTTACCCTCCTATTGGTTTCGTATAAAACATGTGCAATACATGTATTAGTTGATGAAATAGACATATATAGATTGTATATAGTTAAACCCACATGCATTGCTATGGAGAAAAAAAAATAGGATCACCGAAGCGCAACTTTCTCATTTCCTAATTAATGGGCACCTTGTTCCACCATCAACTATCTTTTCACTCAAGAACCAACAAAACCTAATTTAGTGTGACAATCAAATGGTATAAAATAGTCCTTCGTATCTACTTTCTTATGCATTGTCGGTGGACAGATTATGATAAAAAAAAACATTATTAAATTCCTTGCACATATCTGAGTCAAAAGATGAAACTACGGTAATTATCCAATTCAAGGGCGAAGAAGATACATAATTTAGTTTGTAGCATATCTGAATGAAAAGAATATTCATGGTTAAACTGAATAAAACATTGAATCATTGCTTCTGCAGTTGTGTCCACTGTGATCTTTTCTCTAACCAAAAAACATTAAATAGCAACTTTTCAGTAAAGTCTATGTAGGGGCATCATTCGCTCTCCAAGGTCACTGCTAATCAAAGTATATTCCATTGGCATAGTTTTAAATAGCCGGCTATAGTTTTGCTATAGCCCGCTATAGCCTTTTCAACAGGGTGCCACTAAATGGCTGCCTTCACAAATAGCTCGCTTTAGCCTGCTATAGCCCGCTATAGCTCCGTCATAACTGATTTGGAGGCCCGCCGCTATTTTTCATAGCCCACTATTTAAAACATTGTCCATCGGCTTCCTTTCATCTTTACACAACTCATCAAATTCATCTCCATAGCTTACAAAAAGAATGAGCTTACCAATATTGTGACTTCGGTCTATAGTACATTTAGAATAGTTATTAAAAGAACATTTAGAACAGTTATTTTTAAACCACCAAAAAAATATAGATGTGGTGTGTGACGTGATTTGTGACTAACATGCATTCAGAAGTACTTTTGCATGCTCAAGGCGACATGAAATGTTCAGCAAACAACTTACGGAAAGAACAAGAACTTGCTAAATTACAATAGTACTAACAAAATATGCATATAATAGATATGGGCCTGCCCTGATTACTGACATAAGTGCAGCACATCTCTCCCCTTGCAATCACTACAAACAAATGACACAAATTAGGATTGGGCTATGGTACTGTACAAGATCACTGTGAACATAAATCACGAATATAGTTTATCACATGTGAACTTGCTCTTGCGTGGCCAATATAGTGTGTTACCTACGCGTACGGGCACGTGAAGCTCGCCATCCGACCAGTCACAAATCAGCCGGCCGTGCTGTCACCGATGACTGAACTCTGCTTTGACACAGCCAGCAACGCCTGAGCTCTCCGCACAGAAGTATTTTAATTGGGAAAAAGGGCAGCATGTCCATGTTGTTTCCAATATAACAAAAATTAGCATGATCAATGGCAGATTGAATTAGCTAAACAGACAGCTCCCATCTTTCCGAATAACAAAGATTGCATGGCGGGGAACGAAGTGCTCATGGAACCAGACTAAATTCACACCATTAGACATGGATGCTCTCCTTGGCCTATGGAAAATAGCCTCTACCGGCGGCGGCAGGGACAAGGCAGGGCTATTTCGTCCCGACGAGATAAAGCCCAACCGCGGCTGGATCGTAGGAGGTCGTCCTCGTTGGCCTCAGATGAAACGGGGATATGGGGAGGAGGGGGCGGGGAGGTGGGCATCTTCACATCGGCGTATGTAGAATAAGCGGCGGCTGGGACGAGGCCGAGATCGGATTCATGCCAGCGAGATTTCAGGCGACCGTGGCTGGATCGTATGATGGTCGTCCTCTCGTCCTCCTTGGCAGATCGTGCTGCGGCAGGGGAGGAGGGAGGCGGTGGGCGATGTCTCAGGTGGCGGCGGGCGAGGGTAGCGCGAGCCGCTAGGGCATTCTCGCGTTGCACGGGAGCTGGGGAAAGGTTGGGCCAGAAAGGGTGATAAAACTGGGCTGCGCTCGTTGTTTCGGTTTTTTTAAAAGGAAAATAAGCGCTCGCGATGGAAGAGTGGTCGACGAAGGACGAAGGGGGGTTCGACGTAAGCGGGGAGACGGAACACTACGTAATTTTTAGGTAGTAATATATATAGCTAAATGCCCGTGCGTTGCAACGGAAAATCAGTAATTATGTGAAACATCATCCACATTCGATGTCATTATTTTAAACGACATAGACGATTGTTTTTTACCGGAAAGATAAATCCACTCTTTTTTTTGTTCGTCATCCACTATAATACATGTGCGTTGCTATGAATTAAAAATTTAAATTATCCAATATGTCATAATCTTCATGCTCCAACACAACCATTGATTTTGTATTGGCGGTGGGTTGAGCCAGAAGTCGAGAACAATTAAGTAAGGATGGTACAGAGCTGGCTCCACATTTCCAACCTTTTTTTTGTTTTTGCAAGAAACGCATTGCCGAAGTTCTGTGGAATTTTTTCTCTCCTATTTGTAAACGTTAGGATTAGTGCCATAGTAGAATAAGTGATGGCATGGCAATTAGCGTTAGGAACTGCATGTGATGGTGAAAGTCTAACAAGAAGGTGCAGCACTGCATTCTTTTGGTCAACAATGTTCATATTTTTGCGACTCATCTATCCGTAAAGCACTTGCATTGTTAAGTGATTCACATTTTAATATTTAATAAAGAAATTCTGGAGGAAAACTCTTCTATAGATTTTAAGTCTTGGCATATTAGCAATTAATCAGAAACTTGAATGCATTGCCGGACAGCAAGAAACAAAGAGCATTCAGACTCGCATAAGAAACTGGAATGATTGAACCTGGGAGAAAGGCCTTTTTAGCTAGATAGAGTACTGCTCATTGTCAATGTCGTTGATGGATATGCCCAGGTCCGGTAAGATTTGATGGATATGCCCAGGTCCGGTAAGATCTTCAGGGCATATGCATGGCGTGTATGTCTCGCCGTGTCCATCTCTTGCATTGCATACTCACAACATAAATCACTCATACTTTTTTTGCGGGAAATAAATCACTCATACTTAAAAACCCACAGTTAATGATCAGCGGCAATGTGATAGTATTGATGGTGATCATCAGAGCACAAAAAAGCTGATATTTCTGACATTCACCTTCTGAAGGGGTATCATATTCATCTCAAAGCCCTACACACAGTAAAAACAAACAAATATATGCACTCCACTTTCTTGAAAATGATTGTAAACGAATAGATGAAACTCCGGTTGCACATCGCCTCGGCCTCCCCAACCTGCAGCAGCGGCCGACCGTGCGGGGAGATGGAGGCGATGGCGACCATGGTGACACTGTTCTTGAAGGGATGGTGGTGACGACCCACGCGTCGGCCGGGAGTGAGGGATGGAGGCATCCGCGACCAGCGAGGGATGTGCCGGAGGGATGGAGACGTCGGCCAATCAGTGGCGAATCCGTGCATGGGGCCACGCCCCGAGGAGTGAAGGGCTAGAACGTGATTGATTCCTTTCTTTTAAATTGATAGTCTGTTACCAAATATTAACTTGATTGATTTATTCCTTTTGACTGATTGATTCCTTTTGACTGATTGATTCATTCCTTCCTTTTGAACGTGATTGGATTACCATGATTTGTTACCAATTACCAAAGATGGAAACACGGTTTAAATAGGAAACCCCAGATGGGTGGGGAGATAGCATTCCAAAAAGTCATGCGTAGAGTGGGAAACATATGCGGGAGGTCTTTATGAGGAGGTTGGACGAACGTAAGAGGGGAGAGGGAACCTTACGTTTCTTTTAGGTAGTAGAGATAGCTGGAGCATGAAATAATGAAATGTACAGAGCCGGGTGTGGGGTTGGGCCGCGGGTAGATATCAGGTGATACCACGCTTTACATGCTCCCATGATACAGATTTTGAAAAGTCATATTTAAATGTTTTAAAAAATTCTGAGAAAAATTGTGGATGTTCAGAAGACATATGTCCATAGCCCCTAAAAAATTCAGATCAAAATTCGAAATGTACATTGAGAAACAAAAAAGACAAATCTGGAATAAATAGTGCCAAAAAGACAAAATATGAATAGTGCCAGGAATGACACTATTCACGTATGGATTTGTCTTTTTTGTTTCTCAATGTACATTTCGAATTTTGATCTGAATTTTTTAGGAGTTATAGACATATGTCTCCTGAACATCCACAATTTTTTTCATAAATTTTTGAAACATTTAAATATAACTTTTCAAAATCTGT
This sequence comes from Aegilops bicornis, assembly GCA_021605145.1. NCBI lineage: Eukaryota > Viridiplantae > Streptophyta > Magnoliopsida > Poales > Poaceae > Aegilops > Aegilops bicornis. The sequence goes on along the minus strand of CM038673.1, from coordinate 464,875,703 downwards.
ATCATGGGAGCATGTAAAGGGTGGTATCACCTGATATTTTCCCGTTGGGCCGCGGACTCTTGTTGTTGTGTCCCCTTGAACCGAAGACGTGTTCTGGGACATGGGCCCACTTTTTTAGTGTTCTGGGGCATGGGTCCACTTTTTTTACTGTTGCCCAGACTTTGACTCTTGCGGCTGGTCGGATGATATAGATGGAGAGAGGGGGGGTGTTTCAGTGTGGGGTTGATAAGGATGGATAGAGATAGGGGGAGAGGGTGATTTATTGAAGGAACGTTTGCTATACGTGCCACGCATAGTTTGATTGGCTTCCGGTTTGTGGTTGGTCTTTGCATGGTTGCAGATGATTGGGGGGGGGGGGGGGAATCTCTCACGGACAAAGTATCATGCTATCAAAAATAAGTCGTCAAAGAAAGCTATGGGCAATGACGATCATCACGGCAAATAGAAAAGTAGTACGAAGATAATCATTTGTAGACAGTTGAGAAACAAATCCATCAAATGGTTCGCTTAGCTTCTAGGTTGTGGTTGGTCTCTAAGCCATTGCCCGCGCGCTAGCCGGGTGTGCCCTTCGGCCAGGGTTGAGCATTGCATGACCAGCCTTGCAAGTCAGTTGTGCCCGGCCGGCCAGGCGCCATCCAGCCAGGGCGGCACGAGCACCCTGCACAAGGTGTGAGCGTTCCATGCCGGCCTCTCGAGCCAAGCGCACCCGTTAGAATAGTAGCAAAAATGGCTGCCATGGCAGAGGTTTCAGAAAATGTTGCTATGACGGCCGTTTTGCACTGCTGTGGAAGAGGTTTTGGGATCGAATTCAAATTAGCATTCATGTATTGATAGACGCAATGTGAACGTTGGGCCGCCGCTCAGAGCTGTACGTCGTGGGTGAACGTGACACGTGTCGTATGATAAGATGGATAATGACCAACATGGAGCTCTGCGCCGCATCTACACCAACCGGCTAGACCCACCAGCATATCTCTCTCCCTAAATGCACCAACCAAAAACTACTCTACCGAACCGCGTCGGAGGAGGTACCTCTAGGCTCACGAACCGGACAAATCTACATGCTTCTAAGCAACAAAACGAATGTGGACCTACCAACCAATTCTAATACGACCGTGTAATACGTGGGGAGCCAATCAGGCAACACCACACTAAAGGCATGTTCGGAGTCTCGCCACTCCGCACGACCCCGCTCCCGGAGCGGCCCGAGCTTCAGTTGAAAACAACGGAGTGGAGAAATAGATGCTCTGCAGATTCTCGTATTTTTCAGAGGGGTGAATTGCCGAAGAGGCCCTAACATGACGACCAAGCCAACACCAAAACGCATGAATCGAGTAACACCCAGACCCGAACAAACCGAGAAGCAGCCTCTCCAGTGAGCTCCCAACCGGCCACTGACATCGCACCAAGCGTAGTCAGACCCGGATAGGAAAAGCAACAACAGCCACCGACCCGGCAACATAGCAGCAGACTTGCCCAGCATACTACGCTAGCCGGGTGTGCCCATCCGGTTGATATGGTAGTCATCCAATGACCGTGTAAGACTAAGGTGGGCATGCAGGCCTCTGATAACGTCTAAAGAGTATGGTGAACTGTGAATGGTAGCACAGTGAGTCTACGTGCAGTGGTCGGGCATAAATTGAGCATATGAAGCATGAACCCGTGTGCATGATGGCGTTTGTTTCTTTTGCCCATTTTTTGGTGGGCCTCTGTTGTCATTGCGTCTCCTTGACCGGAAGGTGTATCATGCTATGTATGCTCACTAGCTTGCCTATAGCTTGAGTATCGTGTCATCAGAAACAATTCGCCAGTGAAAGTTATGAGCAATGATCATTGTCAAGGTAAATAGAAACGCAGTATGAACGTAATCATTTGCATACAGTTGAAGAAAAAAAATCCTTTAAACAGTTTGCTTAGTTTCTAGGCTGTAGTTGGTCTCTGCGTTAATTGGCACAATGGGTCATCTAGTATATATTACTCAAGAAGCGTGAAGAGAGCAAGACTTCAAAAATCCTAGCACTCAACATTGAGTGACTACAAAAGTCCTACGTCTTTTCTAGCTGCACTTTAATGCCCAGCGGGGGAAATATGTACAAGTCGGGTGTGGGGGGGGGGGGGGGGGCTTGGAAATAATAATGAAGAAAATTTATTCCAGTCTTTCCATTCATCTACATTAATGCCAAGCAAAACCAACATAATTAAAAAATGAGAGTAGAGTACCAATACCGTAGCCGTTAAACATGAGCAATGATCTTTATAAGCTCCCCTATAGGATAATATTCTATTTTTGGCCTAAAAACCTAAACAGACTCTATAGTGAAGGGATATAATTAGTGAAAATCATGAAAATAATGATAGCATTGTATAATTGGTTAGTGTCATTGAAACTTGATAATGACGAGGAGGCGCCAACCAGTTGGTATGAATGCAAGACAGGAAATCAAAATTTGCAGAGCCAAAGGAGAAGGATCAAGGGAGTCACGACTAGTAGAAATATCAACAATTTTATGAGCCGTAGATGAGTTTGTGGTCTCTCAAATGACAACTATCCCAGTTATCAACCCAAAAAATATATTTGCACAAGCGTTAATATTTCTAAAGAACATCATCACAACAATGGATCTGATTCTTTGAAATAAGGTCATTGTATTTTGGAGATGAAGCATGTACCTTGACAAAACCCTCAATGGCAATTACTACTACCCAAGAAAACAAGAAGCTAAGGACTTTTTTTAATATACATTCATGACGTAGTCAAGTTTATACTAATAAATCAAGAAGGGTAAAGAAAGCAACACTTCAAAAATCACAGGACTCGATGTTGAGTGACGGGGATGTGAATACCATGACTCCTGCCTATGTTTGAGTTGCACTCTTATGACCTTGGTCAGTGGAAGAAATATGTACAAGACCGAGGGGGGGGGGGGGTGCAGTGCCACCCGACCACCCCGATTTGGAAATAGTTGTGAAGAAAATTTATTTCATTCTTCCTAGTTAGCAACAATTTTATGCCAAGGGAGATCGACATTATTAAAAAGAAAATGTGCAAACAACCAAGTCACCACCATAAACCATGTTGAATATGAGACCATCACAGGTACCATGCAAAACAAATGTGATCTCATAATGATATTGTAGATTGATCACCAGCTCAAATCCTTTGACAAATCTCCCTTTGATGATGTTGATAATTATTATGATCAATATCATAGTGCACCTATACAAGAAATCATTGTATACAATTACACTTTAGTTATTGAGGAGAAAGGCATTTATTGTCAATTTATACACTGAAGAATTTCTAACGAACCAAACTAGAAAAGGACACCCTCAAAATATCTTTTAGGATATTAGTTTGACCTGTAGATTGTACAAAACATCATTAGGATATTAGAGTAGACACAAATACAATACTTATATGGCACGAACACAATCATCACCCCTCCCTTGAATTCTCTTTTTCTCACCATGTTAACTCTGATTAGAGTTCAACTAAATGACCAAAGATAAAAATTATAATAGATTTCTGAATTGTATTAAAATTACTATTTTTCTCCAATATAGGTAAATTATTAATGTCAGTAAAGGTTGTATTGAGATTTTTTATTAAGATTTGGTAATGAAAGAAGGTATAACAAAGTAGAAATATTTAGTATAAAAAGGTTTTAACATTAATGTCATGTAGAGTTTATACAGAGAAACCAAACTATAAAAATGTCTAATACTTGATTCGTATCAATGGTTTGAAGGGTCTCTCCCCGGGTACATATGATTGCAAATAGATCCTCACTTAAGTTTATGATTTTAGAGGCTTTGCTTATACCACCTCTTGTAAAAAAAAATACCCGATAAAAAATATCCGGATGAACATAGTGAAATCATACCCTATAACCATTTTGATTTTTTTGGTACAAAATCATAATGTCAGTTCTTCAGTAAAAATATACATGGTATTTAATATGACACCCTAACATTAATAAAAAGTGAGAATATTAGAGCATAAGAAATTAGCTTTTGCAATCGTAGCAAACACTATAAGATGATAATCATGCTTTCATCTCAAAGGATCAACGAGGAATCTCTATCCATTTGTAACAAATGATGTTTCTTGGTATGACATGAATCCAACAACTGATGAAATACTGCACATACAATAATGTCATGTTATTCAACTATACAAACAACAATAATTATGAGCACATTCTGGAAACATAACGGACCTTCCAATGAAGATATGTTCTCCATGCCCAAGGTTTGTTGGAGATTGATCCCTATGATGCTTAACAAACTTTTGGAGAACATTTCTCATTTTGTAAGCTTCTTGCAAATAATTTTCCTGATAGCACCTTATGTAAATGAACATAGAGTGTATACAGATAACCTAAATTATAGAAGATATCGAATGAATTACTTGATTCATATCAATGGTTTGAAGGGCCTCTCTGGGGTAAATATGATTGCAAGGTTTTGATTTTTCAGGCTTCTCTTCTCCAATGATGGGTGGTCCAAGAAGTTTTTTACGGTAAATCTGCTATATATTTTTTTTAAATAATGGCATTTCTAGGATTCAACGTGAAACAATTCATAAGTTGCCAAGTTCATCAATCATAATAACACATTGTGTTTAATATGATATAGTTGCATTAACAAAACAGAGAGGGGGAGCAGAAGAAATTATTGATAGACTTTGACATAAAGTACAAGATTTTTCACTTTAAGCTTAAGCTAGAATCATTACCTAGTCTAAATTATTTTGTGTTTTTATTAAGGTTGAGGAATAGGATGTATTAGTTTTGTTTCTTGTTATAATTTCCTTCTCTTCAATGTAGGCAACACCCAGAGATGGATACCTTTGTTGAGCACATAATAAGTGAAAATTATTAGCGAAGTTCTGGTGGAATCTTAATTACTAACTTTGCTTCTCCAATTTTGTTTTTTCCTAGGGCTGAATTGTTTTCTTCTTCATATAGGGGAAAGAAATTATGGCAAAGATTTGTTCAGAATATTTTCACCTAAAGAGTATTCACAACTAACTGTAAATCCAAAGACAATAATACATCTTCATTTTATCTTGTCTCATGACAGTCTTTAGGACTTTATGAACATGTGTTTCATGAGCTTAACAGTTGAGTTCGCGTTCTGCACGAGAATGTACTCAAGAAGCAGAGGGCCTCACCAAAGTTGGTTCTCTTGTATTTATTTGGGTTTGCTTGAAAATTAGTTAGTCTTTTATACAAATATATGTGGGCAGAAAAAATGCTAGGCTAGGACTAACATATACTACCTCCGTCCGAAAAAGGGTGTCCCTCAAATGGATGTATTTAGCACCAAGTTAGTGCTAGATACATCCATTTGAGGAACAAGGTTGGGACAAGCTTTTTCGGACGGATGGAGTAGCATATAATGGTAGTGTGAACAATACCCTTACATTTATTACAGAAGAACCTTGCACCATCTATCTAATTGAGGCTAACGACTCAAGCCTAGTCATGGATTGTTATACCGATACCCTTGCATGTATTACAGAAGAACCTAGCACCATCTATGTAACCAAGTCTAATTAATGTCAGGTTCAAGCTCTGAAACCTTTCTCATGATTATACCAATATATCCCCTGCAGGAAATTATACCAATACTTGGAATGACATATCATGTTTACTCTTTAAATTTTGTGTTATAAAATGATAGTTCACCATTTCTCATGTATTATCTTTGGTTCAGGTTGCTAGAACAATTGAAGAGATATGGTGTTGCTGGAGTTTTATCATATGGACTACTTAATACTGTATTATGTCACCACATTTTTATTAGTTTGGTAAGTCAATGCATATGGTCCTATGATGCCATCATGTTTCTTAGTTGTACATTACTTTCAGAACTAATAGTTTATTATGTAACTTGAAAATGTAAAGTTTTCAACAGTCATGAGGAAAAGACCATTAATTGACTTAAAAACTTGTTTCACTTCGTGCAGCTCCATGAGCCAAAACAACTGCAGATGCAATAGGAGCATTGGATGGACTGGAAGGGTGGTAGGCCTAGGGTTCCTACCAGGCCTCCGGCGTAGGTTGTATGGACAAGGAGGAGGGGGACGGAGGCTGGAGCGGGCGCGCCGGCGGTCGGGCGCCGTCGCGGCTAGGGTTGGGAGAGGCGGCTAGGGTTCCGGCTCCTTGGGGAGCCGGGCAACAGAAGATTATAATATCTTTATTGCTTGATCTCAAACGGTGTCTTACACGAGTATTTATAACTTTAGCCTAAGATAACTTGCCTAAGATAACTTGTGGGCCAAGCCCCTAATACTAATGCCCGGTGGGCCTCTTTCTGCTATAGACCAAACCGGTCATAACATCTCTCCTCAAGGCAAACAGCTCGTCCTCGAGCTGAAAGTCTGGATAGTGTTGGCGGAATTCGTCACGCTGCTCCCAAGTAGCCTCCTCCTCTGGAAGGCCCGCCCATTGAACGAGGACGAACCAGACGCCACGACGGAGCTGCGCCTGTAACACCTTTGCCGGCTCAGGAAGAATGCGACCATCGGCGATTGGAGGAAGCGCCGGAGGAGCCGCCGGTGGCTCGCCACGGAAAGGCTTGAGCAGCCCAACATGGAAGACGTCATGGATGCGAGCGGGCTGGGAGTCGAAGACGATAGGCCACCTTCCCAATGCGCTCCAAGATAGGGAAGGGCCTGGCGAACGAGGGCCGAGCTTTAGCCAGCGCTGCTGGTCGAGTGATCGCAGAGAGCGGTGGAGGAGATGCAGCCACACCCAATCACCCACCGCGAACTTCGCCTCGCGATGATGACCGTCGTAGTAGTGCTTGGCCAGCTGCTGTGCCTGAAGGAGACGCTGACGAACCTCAGCAAGCATGTCGTCACGAGTGCGGATAAGGTCACCCGCAACCTCCGTCCCGAGCCGTCTCGGGTCCACTGGAAGTATAGGCGGGGCGGTCGACCATAGACCACCTCAAATGGCGTCGCGCGCAGGCGGAGTGATAAGAGGTGTTGTAGCGATTCGCCAAGAGAGCCAATCCACCCAAGCACGAGGCTGATCACCTGTCACACAACGCAAATACATGGCAATGACCTTGTTAACCACCTCGGACTGACCATCTGTCTGAGGATGGAACGCCGTACTCAGGCGGAGCTGGACACCCGCCATCCTGAAGAGGTCGCGCCAGACATGGCCCGTGAACACTGGGTCCCAATCACTGACGATCGAAGCAGGGAACCCGTGGAGGCGGACGATGCCGTCGAAGAAGGCCCGGGCCACTGACGCCGCCGTGTACGGGTGGCCGAGCGCGATGAAGTGGGCGTATTTGGAGAAGCGGTCGACCACCGTGAGAATGACCGACTTGCCGCCCACCTTGGGAAGGCCTCGATGAAGTCCATGGATATATCCGCCCAAACACGAGACGGCACCTCCAAGGGCTGAAGTAACCCAGCCGGCCTCGTGGTCTCCGTCTTGTTGCGCTGGCATGTCTCGACAAGACCGAACCCGATCGCCGGACCAGGCGCGATCGCTGAGGATGTAGAAGTCGGCGCGAAGACAATGGAGTGTTTTCTGCACACCCTCATGACCCGCCGAGTGGGCGAGCTGTAACACCTGGTGACGGAGATCATCATGCGCCGGAACAAAGATCCGGCGCCCATGGAGAAGCAGTCCGTCAGAGAAGCGCCAAGGCTCCTCCAGGTCGCCGGCCGTGAGCTGCTGCTGAAGAAGGACGGCGTCGTCGGCCGTCGCAGTGGCGCGGCGAATGTCGGCGAAGAGACCGAACGTCGGCCCGGAGCGGATGCACAGGGCCGCCCCGGTGGACTCGTCGGTGGAGGGAGCGAGGTCGGAGTCGCGACGGGACAGCGCACCGGCCACGGTGTTAAGGCGGCCCGGCCGATACTCGACGGAGAAGTCGAAGCCGAAGAGCTTGCTGATCCACTGGTGCTGCGGCACGGTCGACAGCCGTTGGTCCAAGAAGAACTTCAGTTGTAATGGTCCGTGCGAATATGGAAGGACCGTCCCCACAAGTACGGCCGCCAATGACGAACAGCCTGTACAAGGCCAATGAGCTCCCGCTCGTATGCCGCCAGCTTAAGATGGCGCGGGGCGAAAGGCCGGCTGAAGAAGGCGAGGGGCCCATCGCCCTAATGAAGCACGGCGCCAACTCCGCGCCCGAGGCGTCCTGATCCACCACGAACGGGCGGTCAAGTCGGGCATCCGGAGGACGGGCCCGTCGTGAGGGCCTCGAACGCCGTCGTCGCCTCGTCGTCCCAGCGTAAAGCGCCACGGCGGCAACCGCGTGAGGCGCGCGATGAGCCGAACTCCCGGATAAATTTCCGGTAGTAGCCGGCGAGCCGAGGAACCCGCGGAGAGCCCGGCCAGTGAGGCGTCGGCCATGCAGAGACGGCCGCCACCTTGTCGGCGCCCATAGCCACCCGTCGGCCGAGATGACATGGCCGAGGTAGGCAAATCGTAGGTGTCCCAACGAGCACTTCGAGCGCTTAAGGTGGAGGTGGTGCGCCCGAAGCTCGTTGAAGACGATGGCGACGTGCTGGAGGTGCTCGGCCCAGGTGGCGCTGTAGATAAGAATGTCATCAAAGAAAACAAGCACAAACCGCCGTAAGTAGGGTCGAAGGACGTCGTTCATCAGGGCCTGGAAAGTTGCCGGGGCGTTGGCGAGGCCGAAGGGCATCACCAGGAACTCGAAGTGGCCATGGTGGGTGTGAAACGTCGTCTTGGCGATGTCGATCGGATGCATGCGCGCGATGATAGCCCGACCGAGATCGAGCTTGGTGAAGAAGCGCGCCCATGGAGCTCATCCAAGAGCTCGTCGACCACCGGTATAGGGAACTTGTCCTTGAGCGTGAGCGCGTTCAGTATGATGTAGTCGATGCAGAACGCCACGTGCCATCCGACTTGCGGACGAGAAGCACCGGCGCCGAGAAGGGCGACGTGGAGATCCGGATGATGCCCGCCATGAGCATAAGGGCACACTGTCGCTCCAACTCATCCTTCTGCAGCTGAGGGTAGCGGTAGGGCCGAACCGCCACGGAAGTGGAGCCCGGGATGAGGTGAATATGATGGTCGTACACCCGGGCGGGCGGAAGACCCCGTGGCTCATCGAAGAGGTCGTTGTGCTGCTGCAGAAGGGGATCCAGCAGGGGGTGCTCGGTCTCCTGGGACGCGGCAGCCAGCTGGAGGTGTGGCATGGCCGGCGCGGCCCCCAAGGCCGTCCCACCGGATGCGGCGGCCCAGCCGCCAGAACGTCATCGTGAGCGCGTCGAAGTCCCACAGGATGGGCCCGAGGGTCCGGAGAAAATCCACCCCGAGGATGAAGTCGAAGCAGCCGAGGTCGATCCTCGCACGGTAATGGAGAAGTCTCGCCACCGATGGAGATGGGAACGCCACAGGCGATCCCATGACACCGGAGGCGATCGCCGTTTGCCACCGTGATCCGCAGGCGCTCCCTGCCCGTGGTCGGCAGTGCTAGCCGACGCATGGTCGCCGCGGGCAGGAAGTTATGGGTGGAGCTAGTATCTAGCAGGGCCACCAGCCGCTCGCCATGGACCGTCACCAAGAATAAGCATGGTCCGCTCGCCACGGATGCCGGCGAGGGCGTGGAGGGAGACGACGCATGCCGTCGCCGTGGAATCCGCGGCCGGGTCTGCGGCTGCCGCGGGTGGTGGCTCGTCGGTCGAGTCGTCCGCTTCGGTGTAGTCGACCGTCTCCAAGTAAAATAGGCGGGCGGAACATGGGTCGGCGTGTAGGGCTCATCACGGTTGAAGCATAGGCCACGGCGGCGGCGACGCTCCTGCTGCTCGGCCGGTGACAACCGACGGAAGGTCCGGGTGGTGTCCGGAGGTGCGGTCGTCGTGGCTGGAGGAGGCCGGCCCCGGTGATGGTGGGGTCGGCGCTGGTCGACTGGGATGGCGGCCGCCTCGGCCGGCCGGTTGCTGCAGCGCCTGAGCCCCCTGCTCGAAGGCTCGGGCGTAGTACATGGCCGTCTGGAGGTCGGGGGGATCCCGGAGCTCGACGTCCACGCGAATATGGTCCAGTAATCCGCCCACAAATAACTCGGCGCGCTGAGTCACGGAGACGCCCGGCGCGTGGCATGCCAGGGCTCGAAAGCGGTCGGCGTAGTCCTGCACCGTGGACGTGAACGGCAAGCGGCCGAGGGCCGCCAGTCGGCTCCCGCGGATAGGAGGCCCGAACCAGAGGAGACAAAGCTCCCGGAAGCGCTCCCACGGTGGCATGCCTCCCTCGTCCTGCTCGAGGGCGTAGTACCAAGTCTGCGCCGCGCCTCGGAGATGATAGGACGCGAGCCAGTGCACGATCCGGCGAAGCGCCCGCTGTCCTCGGAAGAACTGCCGCCTTGGTTGAGCGGTTTAGGGTCCTCCGTGCCGTCGTAAGTGGCGAAGTCCGGGCTTGGCGAAGCGAGGAGTGTCGGACCACCGTGCCCGGGCTGCAATCAACGGTAGCGCTGTGGTGTCGGGTCGGTGATCTCGGGGCGAGGTCGCCGAGCTGGAGGGACGATCAAATCGGAGGAGGGCATCGGGTGTTCCGCGCCGTAGTATACACCGGTCCGGAGATGAGCCGCCGCCCACGCTGGAATCGGCGGCGGCGAGGGCGGAAATTGCACTGGTGGCCGGCCGCTGGCCGGGACGCGGGTGGTGGTGCTGTCGATGGCGATGGCGCTGGTGGTGCTTCTGCACCGCCGTCGCTGCGTCGTGGGGGCGGCGGTGGCGCCGAGGAAGCTTCGAGGTGGGCCTCCTGGTGATGCGGTCGGCCATGCTGGCCAAGGCGTCCCCACGGCCGGGTAGTGCGGCAGCAGGAGCGGCGGCGGAGGCGCCCCTCCGTAGGGCGCCGGGAAGGCCTAGGCGGGCCACTGTAGCGGCGGCGGCCCATAGGCGGTGGTGGCGCCGGTCGGCGGCGGGGGCTGGTTCCCAGCGAGGTAGAGGCTGATGCCCCGGACGGCTTGGACGAGCTCCAGTGGTGCCCGACATCTCCTCGGGCGTGAGGAGCGGGGCAGATCCGACGTGGTGGTGATCGGGCGCTGGTGCGGTGGTGGTGATGGTCCGGACATGATCGCCGTTATCGGCGGCGAGGGTGGCCGGCGGCAATGGTGAAGCGGAGGTGGATGGCAGCGGCGGTGGTGGAGGAAGCGACATGATCGGCCTGGTGTCTCTGGATACCAAATTGGTAGGACTAGGGTTCCTATCAGCCTCGGCGTGAGGTTGTATGGACAAGGAGGAGGGACGGAGGTCGAGCGGGCGCTGGCCGACGGTCGGGCGCCGTCAGCTGCTAGGGTTGGGAGAGGCGGTTAGGGTTCGGCTCCTTGGAGAGCCAGCAATGTAAGATTATAATATCTTTATTGCTTGATCTCAAACGGTGTCTTACACGAGTATTTATAACTTTAGCCTAAAATAACTTGCCTAAGATAACTTGCCTAAGATAACTTGTGGGCCAAGCCTCTAATACTAATGCCCGGTGGGCCTCTTTCTGCTATAGACCAAACCGGTCATAACAAAGGGAGTCACTATCTGATTTACTTTTCAGGTTCCATTTTTCGCCTGCTCCTGGTAGGATGGGTTATGCTGCAGCAGTGGAGAGGTATGGTAATGGTTGCAAAATCTGTTTTTTGTAAATCAGTTCCCACTATAATGTGTTCTATACCAAGTAAAGCAGATTAATGGCAATGGTGTGGGCTGGCAGTCAGGTTACGAAAATTCTTCGCGCAGGAGGGTGAGTCAGTCTCCAACTCAGTGTATAACTTGTTGCCCGGATTAGTGTAGCGAAAGCATAGTTAGATACTACTCTGCTTTGCGGTGGTAACTTGAGGAACATCCTTAAGCTTTTCAAGTTTTAAAGAATGCATTGCCATCTGCTCGACAAAGCGACTTCTTTGGTTTACTGTAGAGCCCTTGCACTGGCCCCTCTTGTCGATAGAGGACTGAGATGGTTCACTGTCATGTTCAACTTCCAGTCAGAAGGAAAGGTAAACTATGAGACTTCCCGTTCACTTTTTTTACTGGCAGCAGTTTGTTCAAGCCTCAAGTAATGGCAAGGTGTTAGGTTTAATCACTAACTTTCTAATGTGTTTTTTTTGTTACATTTACCATCTTGTAGGCATTTGCGACGATTGTAGGGTTATGCTTTGCGCTTATCGCGCCAATGGTAAGCCAGCCTAAAAAATCTGTGGGTTCATCGTTAATTTTCTTAATATTTTTTTCGCAATAAACAGTGATCGCATGACAGTACTTTTAGGCTATTTTGCTCAAAGTGACCCGACAGCTAACACGTAGCTCGTCGGATTAATGATACTACGGGCATAGCGCATATGTCGCTGATGGCGCCGAGGATTATGGCAAAGTGCTATGGATGCACAGGCATACATGCAGGACGATGCTGAAGTAGCACAAAGTGACCGCTATGCACCTTTGGATGGAGGCGAGTGCGCCCCAACGCCATCAGACGGTCAGAGGCCGTGGCGGCACGCCCGCCCGCGGGTGGAGGAGGCGGTCGAGGAGGAGTGGACGGCGGTGCGGAAGGGCGCGGGGGGCAAGCCGGCTCACATTGCGCCCCTCCTCCGGCCGGCGTCGTCGGGCGGCAGCCGCTTCTGGGCGTTGGCGAAGGAAAGTTCCGAGGACCGGGCGGCAGCCGCTTCTGGGCGTTGGCGAAGGAAAGTTCCGAGGACGACGAGGTAAGTCAGGTGAGTGATGGTGGGAGTGCGGGTTCGATTTCGACGCGGGCGCGTGCGGCGTGCTCGCTGGCTGACTTTGTTGCGCACGCCGAGGAGCAGGGAGCTTCCGGTCGGGCGGGCCGCGGCCGGTGTTTTGCGCCTGGTGGCCGCAGCGCAGGGCACCTTGCGGCGTGGTGAGGCGGGGTGCCACGGGGTCGCCAGGGGGCGAATGCCCTTGCGCTCCTGGCGGCGGCGAGGGAGGCCACGACACAGGAGCTGGCTCGGCTGGACACGGAGCCTCGGCGGCCGGTGGCCGCGCAGGGCGGCAGCGACGGTGAGGCGTCGTCTCCGCTCGAAGGGGAACTCGCTAGGGTTCCCGCGGCTGGGCCGCGGTCCACTGTTGGGCCGCTGGCGTCACTTGGGCCGCTCGGTCCAGTTGGGGGGCCCGCTCTGCGCCCCTCGGGGCCAGATTCCACGGGGGTGGGGTCGGACCTGGGGTTGGGGGCCGGCAGTGTGATGGTGGAGGCCCAGGAGGCGCAGGGGGCGCTTGCGCGGCCCGAGGCCCCGCCAGCCGAAGTGCCGCTAGGGTTGCCTCTCCGCCTCCCCTATAAATGGGTGTGGGTGCGCCGGGGCGCGCTAGATCCCACCTTAGGGTTTCCAGCCACCTCTGCTCAGATCCGCCGCTACGGAAAACAAGCCCATCGGCTGCGCCGTCTGTCCCCTCCCCCTCCTCTCCACCGCTCCTTCGTCGAGGTGGTGCAGATGGGCTCACGCGGGGAGAAGCCCTCGATGTCGCCTCCCCTGGATCCGGAAGATGAGAGGCAGCGCGAGCGCGACCTGCGCGCCAAGGCCAAGGTGCAGCTCGCTATCCAGGAGGCGGAGGCGGGTGGCTGGGGGCCGCCGCCGTTGTGGTGGATCAAGGAGCAGGAGCGCAAGCACCTGAAGAAGGAGGAACACCGGCGGCGTGGTCTCGAGAAGAAGGAGGAGTTGAAGCGCAAGGAGATGCAGCATCCTCTCGGCGGCGACCGGGTCGGCGACCCCTACGCCAAGAAGCTGAAGCAGCGGGCGGGGCCCGCAGCGGATCTGCGTCGGGCTGCGCCTACGCTGCCGGGGGTGCCGTCTTCGTCCAAGGGCACAGCAGCCGAGCCGATCCCGGTGGAGGTGGAGGCGGCGGATGGGCCGGAGTGCTTCAAATGTGGGAGCGTCGGCCATTACCAGAACGAGTGCGCGTTCAAGCCCCTCTGCATCCTCTGTCAAGAAGAAGGCCACGCATCGGCCTACTGCCCGACCTGTGGCTGCAGCTGCAGATCATGGGGAACGCGATTCCGGGCCAGGGCTTCTTCTGCCTCCCGTTCATGCAGGGCCCGGAGGTCGTTGCTGCAGATGAGGGGCTGGGCTTGGATGCGGCCTTCATCTCTGCCGCCCCGGGCCTGCTCTCCTCTGCGATTCTGGAGGCGGCACTGCCACACCTTTTCGAGGGAGAATGGGACTGGCAGGTGCTTCCGGTTGGCGTAGATCGGTTCTCGGTGGTGTTTCCCAACAAGGCGATGCTAAGGATGGCGACGCGAAGCGGAAAGCTGTTCCTCTCCCTCAATAATATCATGGCGCAGATCCGGGAGGCGCGTGAGGAGGAGCCCAAGGCCATGTCCATGCCCGAGGTGTGGGTGAAGCTGTGGGGAGTTCCCCCCAAACAGCGGAGGGTTGATCGGCTCATGGCGGCCATCACCATGATCGGCCGCCCCATCGCGGCCGACAAACTGTCCCTGATCCGGGTGGGTCCGGTGCGGATGCGGTTCGCCTGCCGTGCCCCTGACAAGCTGCGTGGTCGCGTCGAGATTTGGTTCAACGGCGAGGGGTATGACATCCACCGAGCTCGAGCCGGGCGGGCGCGGGCGCGGCTCGCCTCACCACCCCCACCTTCCAATGGCAAAGGCCCCGGTGACAAGGACAAGGATGAGGACCACGACAACGACGAGAGCATGGGCGATGACTCCATCAACACTGCGGCGTGGGACAAGCTGGGCATCCACGACAAGTCCCTGGACAAGACGGTGGGGCCGCACAAGGGAAGGGGGGCGGCTTCGGCTGCGCCTCCCGGTGCGACGGATGCCCTTCTGGAGGTGAACCAGTTCGGCTCCAACATGGCCCTCGACTCCGAGGCGGAGCAGGGTGCGACGGCCTCCTGCGACTCGGGACGTCGCTCCTCTCTCCTGCCTGGCGTGCGTTCCCTGGGGCTCGGGGGTGGAGCGCTTGGGGGCGGCTCTGACATGTGGCTGTCCCCCCTCCCCCCCGGTGGTGCGAGCAAGAGCGGTCAGGTGAGACACGCGAAGAAGCCCGCGGGCCGCAAGAAGGCGTCGATCCCCCCGATGGAGAATCTGGGCACGCCTCCCACTCCTAAGAAGGTGGTCGCGGCTTTGGCCTCTCCGCTGGCTCCGGCTGGCGGCGGTGCTGCGCCTGCCTCGTCGGGCCTGGACGTCGCCCTTCGGGCGGAGGCCGTGGAGCTCCCGGTGATCAAGGCGCGCCGCTCCAAGGAGATGGATGTGGATCCAACCCCGACGCGCACCAGTGGACGTCCCAAGGGAGCCAAGGGCAACTTGCCATCGCTCCAAGGCGCGCAACTTCTGCAGGCCGAGAAGAACATGGAGATTGACGGTAATCCCCCTCCTCTCATTTTACGATTCTAGATTCCTTCTCGCACACGCATCTGGGGGCTATTTTGGGGGACAGTGGGGTGGACTTGGCGTGTGAGGGAGAGGCCCGCTATATCGGTAGTCCGTTCGAAAGAACTTGGGCAGGCAGCCCTTGCTAGTGATGCAGCTGCGCGCGCGGCCACAACGGTAGAGGGAGCAGGGGCACCCTCGACCGTGGCTGCGCTGCCCGATCTGAGCGTGGTACCCGCAGGGGATGATACCGCCGCTCCCCCTCGTCTGCCCCAAAGGACGAGGCGCGTGGCAAAGGCGGTGACCTCGCGCGGGATCCGTCTCCGTAACCGCATTATTTGATGTTTCCTTTATTGGAACATCCGTGGCTTCGGCCATGCTAGGAGATGGACCCAGCTAAAGGATTACATGCGCAATGAGGGCATTGACGCGGTAGGTATCCAGGAAACTATTAAGGCTGAGTTTCGCCACCATGAGTTGCTGGCGATTGATCCCCTGGGACGCTTCGCGTGGCATTGGTCCCCGGCCCGCGGCCACTCGGGTGGCATGCTAATGGGCGTAAGCAACCTATGCTTTGAGGTTCTGTCTTGGGAGACAGGCATCTTCTTTATTTCCGCCCATGTTAGACATAGGGCGTCGATGCGGGAATGGGTGATGCTTGTGGTATACGAACCCGCTGACCACTCGCGCTCGCTCGAATTTCTGAACGAGCTCCAGGCCAGGTTGGGTCTTGCGCAAGCCCAGCAGTTGTCGTTGGTGATGGGGGCGACTTCAATCTAATCCGCTCTCGCGCGGATAAGAACAATGCGAACATTAACTGGAACAGAGTCGCCATGTTCAACAATGCGATTGCAGCCATAGCACTTAGGGAAGTGGCCAGGTCTGGAGCGCGGTTCACCTGGACCAACAAACAGCTATCGCCGGTGCGGTCTGTTCTAGACAGGGTGTTTGTTACGGCCGACCGGGAGCTATGACTCCCTCTGTGCTCGTTGGTCGCCGAAACTAGGATCGGGTCCGACCACGCAGCCTCGGGTCCCGGCCCACCGGGAAGGACAGGATCAAGCGTAGCCCGCGTTTCTTCTTTGAAACTGCTTGGTTCGAAATCCTTGATTTTGATCAGGTATTCAGGCACAAGTAGGAGGCCTGTCTGAACAGGCTCGGCCCCCAACGGGGCCCCATGGAGATGTGGGTCGCGTCCGGGCGGGCCTGCGCGCGTCTCTAAAGGGCTGGGGGGGCAACCAAGGACGCGAAGACAAACTTCGCCGGGCTCGTCTTGTCCAGGAGCTTGCGGTTCTGGACGCACAGGCTGATTCTCGCGCTTTCTCCGAGCCCGAGTGGGCCCATCGGTACGACCTGGAGGGACAGGTGGAATCGCTCCTCTGTGCCGAGGAGGAGTACTGGCGGCGGAGAGGGGGACTTAAATGGACCTTGAAAGGCGACACGAACACGAAATACTTCCACGCCTATGCGAACGGCCGCCACCGCAAGTGTGCCATCCTTCGACTTTAATCCGACCAGGGGTTGTTGTTGCGTCAGGATGACATAGTGCGACACGTCTATCAGTTCTACATACAACTGATGGGCTCGTGTGAACCTCAAATGGCTCGCCTTGGCGCGGACATGTGGGGTCCGGAGGACAGGGTGTCCGAGGCCGAAAACAACGCGCTTGGTCTCGCCTTCACCACCCAGGAAATTGACTCCGCCATCCACGGCATGAAGTCTGACACGGCCCCTGGACCGGATGGTTGGCCGGTGGCCATGTTTAAGCGCTGCTGGGCTCTCCTGCAGGACCAGATTTTCGGGGTCTGTAATGGTTTCATGCGTGGTGAAGTCGACATCTCGCGACTAAACTTCGGGATCCTCTCCCTCATCCCTAAAGTGCAGGGGCTGATAACATTAGGCAGTTTAGACCCATAGCGTTGATCAACGTCCCTTTCAAAATCTGCGCCAAAGCCTGCTCGACGCGTTTATCTCCGGTGGCTCACCGTATTATCAGTAGGAACCAGTCTGCGTTCATCCGTGGGCGCCACATTTTGGGGGGGCCTCTCGCTTTGCTTGAGATTGTTCACTCGCTCAAACGTTCTCATGATTCAGCGATTCTTCTTAAACTAGATTTCGAAAAAGCGTACGACCAGGTCAATTGGGAATTTCTCAGACAGGTCCTCTTGGGAAGAGGTTTCTCGCCCGTCTAGGTGCACCGCATGCTGCAACTAGTCTCGGGGGGCCAGACAGCTATCACGGTTAACGGGGAAGTAGGCCCGTACTTCCGCAACAAACGAGGGCTGCGTCAGGGTGACCCAGCTTCTCCGCTACTGTTTAACTTCGTGGCTGATGCCTTGGCTGCAATGTTAGACAGGGCTCGTCTGGCTGGCCACCTCAAAGGGGTTGCCTCCCAGTTGGTCCCGGGAGGGGTTTCCCACCTGCAGTACGCAGACGATATGCTGCTGATGTTCGAACCGGACAGACATAGTATTGCTACGGTCAAGGCTATTCTGTTGTGTTTCGAACTAATGTCGGGTCTAAAAATCAATTTTCACAAGTGTGAAGTGGTCACCATGGGGATGGGACTTGACGAAAGTCAGGAGGTGGCAGATCTGCTTAATTGTAAGCTAGGATCTTTGCCACTCCAATACTTGGGGCTCCCGATAGGGGATCGGGCTCCTTCCATCCAGGAATGGGCCCCGTTATGCAATACGATGGCCGGCCGGGTCGGCCCGTGGCAAGGGAGATTTATGTCGTCGGGTGCACGGCTTATCCTTACTAACTCGAGTCTCTCCTCGCTCCCTATGTTCACCATGGGGATGTTTCTGCTGGCCGAGGGTGTGCAGTCAAGTTGGACACGCCACGGTCCCGCTTCTTCTGGGAAGGAGCCAAGCCCAAACGGAAGTACCACCTAGTCAAATGGACGGTTGTGTGCCGTCCAAAGTCCCAGGGGGGATTAGGGGTGATGAACTCCAGGCTGATGAACATTGCACTCATGTGCAAGTGGATTTGGAAGTTGTCTCAGGGTGAAACTTGGCTTTGGGTCGACCTTCTCCGAGCCAAGTACTTCCCGTCGGGCAATTTCTTTGCTGCAGCTGGACGGGGGTCCCCCTTTTGGAACTCTATCCAGGAGCTAAAATCAGTCTTCGCCATAGGGGCAAAGTTCCTGGTCAAGGATGGCTGCTCAACGCGTTTTTGGACGGACCTATGGATTGGCGACCAACCTCTCTGGTCCCGTTTCAGATCGTTGTACAATATTGCGCTAGATCCGCACTCTTTTGTGGCGCAAGTTTTGGCCGAGTCCCTCGCATCGCAGCTTCAGACGGAGCTCACGGTCCGGAGACGGCAAGTTTGGGAAACCTGCTAACTTTGCTGGAAGGGGCTGCCCTTTCTCAAGGCCCAGACGTGGTGTCTTGGCGCCTAAATGCATCCGGCAAGTTCTCGGTTAACTCCCTGTACCGATCACTCGCTAGAGGGACCCAGCAGCAAGTGGCAACCGGGCTATGGAAGGCTCGGCTCCCTCTAAAAATCAAAAATTTCATTTGGCAATTATGCCTTGACAAACTCCCAACCTCGGTAAATATTGCCAAACGCAATGGACCGTCCAACGGTCGTCTTGGCGGTGTGTGGGAGCTGAAACTGCTAACCATGTCTTTTTCCATTGCCATCTGGCTCGGTCTGCGCGGAGTGCGGTCCGAGAGGCCGCTGGCCGGGATTGGGATCCTAGGTCAGGTGTCGAGCTTTGTGCTCTCCTGTTGTCAGTGTTTGGTTCGGCTAGACGTGTCGTGTGGAGCTGTGTTGGGGCTTTACTTTGGGCTCTGTGGCGCATTAGGAACAAACTTATGATCGAGGGCGTGTTCCCCTCACATCCGGCTGATGTTATCTTCAAATGTGTTATCTTTTTGCAGCAGTGGGCGCCGCTGGCAAGGCGCCAAGACGTTGAACTGCTGCACCACGCTCTCGCCCGTCTTCGACAGGTCTACACTCTGGCGAGAGCTCCCGCGCCGCCTCCGTAGGGTCTGGGTGGTCCTTTTGGCATCATTGTAGCGAGCCTGCGTGATCTGGTCTTACCGCCTCCGGCATGTAATCCTGAACTTCTGCCTCTACTTCACTAGAGCTTTTGTGGGCTTTGACGTGTTGTGTGACTTGACTCTTGTGTACGCTGCCTGTTGTTGGATTTATTAATTTAAAGCCGGACGCGTCGAGCGTGTTCGTTCTAAAAAAAATACATGCAGGGACACAGGCATTACTTGCAACATTTTCAGCACGAATATTATTCCTGTATCAAGACCTGCCGGCACCGTGTATTAGACCTTGTTACGCGCACATAATTTGTGGTGGCACCAATTTTTTTCATCTACTGTTGGAGATGCTCTCACACTGGACCACCGAGTGCCACCAGCAGCCACTCCCACTCCCCTCATTCCGCCGGCCGTTGCCAACCCCGCCCCCGCGCCACCACCAAGCCCAGGCCGTGCGCCGCCCGTTCCCCATCCCACACTCCAGTAAGCGCACCCAAGCGCCGCCCACCTCGTCTCCCGGCGCCCCCTCCCCACTGGCCGCCCCGATCCCCTCGCCGTCCTCCAGCTCGACCCCGACACCGCCGACGTAAGCAGCCTCTCAGCCCGAGCTCCGTCCTCCTGCTCCTGCCCGACACCGAGCTCTATCGACCGGATCTTCAAGCTCCACCACCGGCCTCGTCGTCCAGCTCCTGCCCAACCCTAGCGCCGTCGACCTCATCTTCTAGCTTGGCCGCCTACCTCGTCTTCCAGCTGCCTGCCGGCCGCTGGTTCGGGTTGCTACTGGTTGCCGCCCGATCTCCTCCGCAGTCGTCGCCCCGAGCTTGTCCACCGCGCCTCGGTGGTGAGAAGGTAGAGCATTGTCATCTCTCCCTTTTAAAGCAAATGCTATTCAGAGTATGGAGCTTCCCGTGCTAAGCACTCTGAAATTGGGGATGTTCTCCCTGACACCCTTCTCTTACACTGCTCGCTTCCTTGAGAAGTTCAATCAGGGGAAGCGGCCAGCTAATTTTCTTATGAATCAAATCAAGAATCACCCACATTGTTTATTTGAGCATCAGATACTCAGATAACATGATTTTGTCCCTTTTGATTCATAACAACTACAGTAAGTTTCTTCAACTCAGATCTTCTGAGACTGCAGCACTACAGTGACTCTTTCAGCGGCTGTTCAAGCCCAAATTCTTGACACAGACATCACTCTTGTAGCTTACAAAATCCCAGTAGACAAGTCTCTGAATTATACTTCTAGTTGATTTAGATAGCAGCTTTGTAGCTTGTAACAACTGCTGTTATGAAACAAGAGAAATATGTGTCTTGAAGAGAGGAGGAAGCTTATTTTCTCTTACAAAAAAACATATGTGCAGTGTACAGGCTCTGAATTAAAGTTGATCATGACCACTTCTATATGTGCAATGTGCAGCTATGTGTGAGGTTCTGCATACACTGCAATGAACAGCAAGTAAAGGATACATAACCAAAACCCAGTGAATCTCTCAAACCATGGCGAAGCACATCAAGCACAATGGCCAAGCTCTCCTACTACTTTCGTTGGTTCTTGTGATTTGCTTGGCCACTCCTCCGCCGATATACGGTAAAATTAACAATTAAAGTTTGTTATTTCCAGTGTTCATCGGTATATTCAAAGTTGTTTCATCAACTCCATGGAAAGATCAGATCCAGAGTGGTTTTCCATGTAGACTTTATTATGACTTCATATACAGAATAAATATACTTATCTTGTTATTGGGAGAATATATATTGTAACTACTTCAATTTTCTTTCTCTTGAGGACGGAACATCGACAAGATGGGGATCAACATAACGGATGTGAGCTATCGCTGTCGCTACGCCATATTTCCGCCAAATGCATTCAACTGGTGCTGCGATGGTCCTTGCTGGGATGGCCCGTGCTACAAGCACAGAGACGACCGCGTCAAGACTTGCCAGTGTCCCGACCCATGAATGATGATCATCATGTTTCCTATCAATCTGCACTTTGCTGATTGCGTTGGAGCGAATAATTTCAGTGTTTCTGAAACTGTACTAGGTTTTTTTCCTTTTCCTATCGATTTGTAAGTCTGCGTGTGGAAACTCACCCTGATGTGTGGTGATGTAAGGGAAAGGAATGGCTCGGAGCTGGTTGCCAGTTTTTCCCCAATTTGCTCGGACAAGAAAACGAGCTACCTTGAGGATGAAGTAAGGTGCTCAGCGTATCTAATATCAAGCCCTCTTTGATTCGTATGATTCTAAAAACGCGGGAACATAAAAAGCATAGGATTGAAATGTTATGCTCATCGCAATCCTACATGATTTTGGTTTGTTTTATTACATCATCAAAAAACAATGGATTCTTTTAGCACTTCTGCTTTGGTAGACCCCTCTAAACACAAGAACAGCTCAGATTAATCCATACCTCTTCATAATAAAGGGCATGATGATCATATTTTGCTGTATTTTTTTTAGAATCATTTCACTGTATACGTATACGCCGTACACTTGCGAGCTGGGCGTCCCATCCATCTCTTTTTCCTCTGAATTTAAATGACTTGCCACCATCACTTAACGTGAATACATGGGTCTTTCTTATTCTTTTCTTCTATATCCTCTTTCCTTTTTCCTATTTTCTTCTTTCCTTCTTTCCTTTTTCTTGCTCTTTTTTTCGTGTGTTTTCAAGCAGTTTTGTTCCGGATTTATTTTCCTTTTCCATTTTTATTTTCGTTTTCCTTTCTTTTTTTTTCAATTTTCATTTTCCTTTTTCTCTTGCAATGTGCAAACTTTTTTTGATTTCATTTTTTTCCGGAATGAATGAACTTTTATTAAAATTTGCGAACATTTTTTCAAAATTGGTGAACTTTTTCCAAAATCGAGAACTTTCTCCAAAATCATAAAAAAATATTGATGAACGTCTTTTCAAAATGGATGAATTTTTTTCAAAATCGATGAACCTTTTTCTCAAAATTGATGAACTTTTTTCAAAATGAATGCATTTTTCAAAGTAGATGAACTTTGTTTTTCAAAATTGATGGACTCTTTTCAAAATCGATGAACGTTTTCAAATCCTTAAACTTTTTTTCTCCAAAATCCATAAAAGTTTTCTCAATTCATGGTCTTTTTCATTTTGTGAACATTTTGCAAATCCACGAATATTTTTTCAAATACATGAACTTCTCCAAAAAGATGATCCTTTCTTAATTCAACGGTCAAAGGTCAAACATGTCCAGGCTCAACTTATCATCCAGGTCAACCATGACGAATGTTTTTTTGGTCGAACCATAAAGAAGCGATCGGGCGTATGGTCTTGACGAGCGACAACTGATCGCTCGTGTAGTTGGGCCGACCTATGAAAGGTGGCATGCGAGTGCTGTCTAGAACTCCCGCTGTACAGGGAGTAGCTTGGCATATTTTGTTTTTTCATATTTCAATTTTCTCTTTTTGAACGTTATCATGCTTTTTGAAATTTGTTCAAAATTAAAAAATGTATTCTTAAAATTGTTTGGAATAGTAAAGAAATCAAGGTGGGCACTCGGTAGAAATCGAAAATTTGGTTTATACTATTCTTTTTTTTAATTCCTTTACCAAAATTAAAACCAAAACTTTTCTGGTCTACCCGAACAATCTCCATTGAACATGATATTTTTTGGAAATGTTAGGACTGGCCCCAACTTTGATAAGCATGCAGGTATGCGTGCCCATGGTAGTCATCCACGGCAGGTTTGAATGATTTCCTACACCATATGCAAGTTGCGCTACTTCCGACCATTTATCGACCTTTTTTTTGAAAAACCCCACCATGTATTAATTAACTTAAAATGTTCGTACAATCATTCATTACAAAATTAACCACACAGGGCGGAACAGAATTAAAAATAATTCCATCCGACCTATTATCGAAACTGAACTTAGCAATCTCATGAGCCACCGTATTATCCCTCCTATTGATCTTGGATATTTGAAACTTCACTAGTAGCTTCGAGACATTGACCGCCTCCTTCTTTAAGTCGACAAGGGATGACCTGTCAAAGCATTCTTTTCCAAAAATAGAAGCCACAGAAGAACAATCAGTTTCCAAAATGATGGGCATGGCTAGAGTGATACCGATATACATGCCAGAAAGTGCCGCCCTAAGTTCCGCTTCCTCGGCGCTATAGCAAGCTCCAATATAATCCCACGATGAAACAATAACTTGTCCAGAATGGTTTCTAACAATCACCCCCACACTCGCAACTTTAATGGCCTCCACAAAACTTACATCGACATTAATCTTGAAGAACTCTGAGTTGGGAGGCATCCAAGAGATAGAATTCCTCTCCATAATGGTGGTTGGCTGAACTTCCCCCACCACTTGCTTACCTTTGTTGCACATCTTCACCTGCATGTTTGCATGACAAGACGAGAAAGATGCCCAGTAATTTTCTACAAAGCTCACAGAGGCCGAGATGGACTCCTTTCCTTTTCCAAAGATCAAATCATTCCTCAAATGCCAAGCTCTCCAGAACATGAATAAAATTTGCTCACGCACCGTCGGATTTAATTGATCCAATAAAATAAGCAACCATTCGGGCCCAGAAAATTTGAAAGTCTCTTAAGCCGGTAAATTCCACACTTCCTTCAAAGCCATACTAAACGTCCGAGCCTTGGGGCAACTCACCAATGCGTGAAAAAAACATTCATCTTCAATACCACAAATCGAGCACGCATTACCTAGAATAGCTTGATGGTGTTTAACCCTGTTAACTTGAACCGCCAAACTATTAGAGGCAGCCCTTCATGCAAATATTCTAATTTTTGGGGGGACATTTGTTGGAAATATGCCCTAGAGGCAATAATAAAAGCATTATTATTATATTTCCTTGTTCATGATAATTGTCTTTTATTCATGCTATAACTGTATTATCCGGAAATCGTAATACACGTGTGAATACATAGACTACCATACGTCCCTAGTAAGCCTCTAGTTGACTAGCTCGTTGGTCAACAGATAGTCATGGTTTCCTGACTATGGACATCGGATGTCATTGACAACGGGATCACGCCATTAGGAGAATGACGTGATGGACAAGACCCAATCCTAAGCATGGCACAAGATCGTGTAGTTCGTTTTGCTAGAGCTTTTCCAATGTCAAAGTATCTCTTCCTTAGACCATGAGATCGTGTAACTCCCGGATACCGTAGGAGTGCTTTGGGTGTACCAAACGTCACAACGTAACTGGGTGACTATAAAGGTGCACTACAGGTATCTCCGAAAGTATCTGTTGGGTTGACACGGATCGAGACTGGAATTTGTCACTCCGTATTACGGAGAGGTATCACTGGGCCCACTCGGTAGTGCATCATCATAATGAGCTCAAAGTGACCAAGTGTCTGGTCACGGGATCATGCATTACGGTACGAGTAAAGTGACTTGCCGGTAACGACCGAACGAGGTATTGGGATACCGACGATCGAGTCTCGGGCAAGTAACATACCGTCGACAAAGGGAATAGAATACGGGGTTGCTTGAACCCTTGACATCGTGGTTCATCCGATGACAACATCGAGGAACATGTGGGAGCCAACATGGGTATCCAGATCCCGCTGTTGGTTATTGACTGAGGTCGTCTCGGTCATGTTCGCATGTCTCCCGAACCCGTAGGGTCTACACTTAAGGTTCGGTGACGCTTAGGGTTATTAGGAAGACAAGTATGTGATTACCGAATGTTGTTCGAGTCCGGATGAGATCCCGGACGTCACGAGGAGTTCCGGAATGGTCCGGAGGTAAAGATTTATATATGGAAAGTGGTTAAACGGACTCCGGAAAGTTTCGGGGGCATGACGGTATTGTACCGGGGCCACCGGGAGGGTTCCGGGGGTCCACCGGGAGGGGCCACCCCTCCCGGGGGGCCACATGGGCTATGTGGGAGAGGGAGCCAGCCCCTAGTGGGCTGGGTGCGCCTCCCCACCTAGGCCCATGCGGCTAGGGCTTGGGGAGGGGAAACCCTAAAGGGGCAAAGGGGCGCCTCAGCTTGGGGGCAAGCCACCCCTTTTCCTCCTCCCTTGGCCGCCGCCCCCCTCTAGGGTTTACCCTAGATGGGCCGGCCCCCTTGCCCTCTCTCTCTCCTATATATAGAGGGGTGAGGGGAGGGCTGCAACACACAATTGAAGGCGCAGCCCCTCCCCTCCCCAACACCTCTCTTTCTCCGTACGAGCTTGGCGAAGCCACGCCGGGCTGCTGTACCAATTGCACCACGCCGTCGTGCTGCCATTGGAGTTGTCTTCCTCAACCTCTCCTTCATCCTTGCTGGATCAAGACGGAGGAGACGCCGTCGTCCCATACGTGTGTTGAACGCGGAGGTGCTGTCCTTTCAGCGCTTGGTCATCGGTGATCGGAATCACGTTGGGAACGACTCCATCATCACCACTCCCTCGAACAGCTTCCGCATTACTCGATCTACAAGTGGTATGTAGATGCAAACTCACTCCCTTGACTCGTTGCTTAGATGAACTCATAGATAGATCTTGGTGAAACCGTAGGAAAATTTTAATTTTCTGCAATGTTCCCCAACAGTGGCATCATGAGCTAGGTCTATGCGTAGTTCTCTTTGCACGAGTAGAACACAATTTTGTTGTGGGCGTAGATCGTCAACTTGCTTGCCGTTACTAGTCGTATCTTGCTTCAGCGGTATTGTGGGATGAAGCGGCCCGGACCAACCTTACACGTACGCTTACGTGAGATCGGTTCCACCGACTAACATGCACTAGTTGCATAAGGTGGCTGACGGGTGTCTGTCTCTCCCACTTTAGTTGAAGTGGATTCGATGAAAAGGGTCCTTATGAAGGGTAAATAGAAGTTGACAAAATCACGTTGTGGTTATTCGTAGGTAAGAAAACGTTCTTGCTAGAACCCAATTGCAGCCACGTAAAAGATGCAACAACAATTAGAGGACGTCTAACTTGTTTTTGCAGCAATTGACATATGATGTGATATGGCCAAGTTGTGATGAATGATGATATATTGTGATGTATGAGATCATGTTCTTGTAATAGGAATCACGACTTCATGTCGATGAGTATGACAACCGGCAGGAGCCATAGGAGTTGTCTTTATTTTTGTATGACCTGCGTGTCATTGAAGAACGCCATGTAACTTACTTTACTTTATTGCTAAACGCGTTAGCCATAGAAGTAGAAGTAGTCGTTGGCGTGACAACTTCATGAAGACACAATGATGGAGATCATGATGATGGAGATCATGGTGTCATGCCGGTGACAAGATGATCATGGAGCCTCAAGATGGAGATCAATGGAGTTTTATGATATTGGCCATATCATGTCACTACTTTATAATTGCATGTGATGTTTATTATGTTTATGCATCTTGTTTACTTAGAACGACGGTAGTAAATAAGATGATCCCTTACAAAAATTTCAAGAAGTGTTCTCCCTAACTGCGTGCACCGTTGCTAAAGTTCGCCGCTTCTAAGCACCACGTGATGATCGGGTGTGATGGATTCTTACGTTCACATACAACGGGTGTAAGACAGATTTACACACGCAGTAAACACTTAGGGTTAACTTGACGAGCCTAGCATGTACAGACATGGCCTCGGAACACGGAGACCGAAAGGTCGAACACGAGTCGTATGGAAGATACGATCAACATGAGAATGTTCACCGACGATGACTAGTCCGTCTCACGTGATGATCGGACACGGCCTAGTCGACTCGGATCGTGTAACACTTAGATGACTAGAGGGATGTCTAATCTGAGTGGGAGTTCATTTTAATTTGATTAGATGAACTTAATTATCATGAACTTAGTCTAAAACTTTTGCATAATATGTCTTGTAGATCAAATGGCCAACGCTCATGTCACCATGAACTTCAACGCGTTCCTAGAGAAAACCAAGCTGAAAGATGATGGTAGCAACTATGCGGATCGGGTCCGAACACGAGGATCATCCTCATAGCTGCCAAGAAACAATATGTCCTAGAAGCACCGCTAGGTGAAGCACCCATCCTGCAGAACCAAGACGTTATGAACGCTTGGCGGTCTCGTCTTGATGATTACTCCCTCGCTCTGGCGGCATGCTTTACAGCCTAGAACCGGGCTCCAAAAGCGTTTTGAGCAACACGGAGCATATGAGATGTTCGAGGAAGTGAAACTGGTTTTTCAAGCTCATGCCCGGTCGAGAGATATGAAGTCTCCGACAAGTTCTATAGTTGTAAGATGGAGGAAAACAGTTCACGTCGGTGAGCACATACTCAAAATGTCCGGGTTGCATCACACTTTGTCCCAGGTGGACATAAACCTCCGGACGAGGCGGTCATTGACAGAATCCTTGATCGCTCCCACCAAGCTACAAGAGCTTTGTGATGAACTACAATATGCAGGGGATGGTGAAGACCATTCCCGAAGTATTCTCAATGTGAAGTCAGCAGAGGTTGAAATCAAGAAAGAACATCAAGTGTTGATGGTCAATAAGACCACTAAGTTCAAGAAGGGCAAGGGCAAGAAGAACTTCAAGAAGGACGGCAAAGAGGTTGCCGCGCCCGGTAAGCTTGTTGCCGGGAAGAAGAAGTCAAAGAATGGACCCAAGCCTGAGACTGAGTGCTTTTGTTGCAAGGGGAAGGGTCACTGGAAGCGGAACTGCCCCAAATACTTAGCGGATAAGAAGGCCGGCAACACTAAAGGTATATTTGATATACATGTAATTGATGTGTACCTTACCAGTACTCGTAGTAACTCCTGGGTATTTGATACCGGTGCCGTTGCTCATATTTGTAACTCACAGCAGGAGCTGCGGAATAAACGGGGACTGGAGAAGGACGAGGTGACGATGCACGTCGGGAATGGTTCCAAGGTCGATGTGATCGCCGTCGGCACGCTACCTCTACATTTACCTACGGGATTAGTTATAAACCTTAATAATTGCTATTTGGTGCCAAGTTTGAGCATGAACATTGTATCTGGATCTCGTTTAATACGAGATGGCTACTCATTTAAATCCGAGAATAATGGTTGTTCTATTTATATGAGAGAAATGTTTTATGGTCATGCTCCGATAGTCAATGGTTTATTCTTAATGAATCTCGAACGTAATGTTACACATGTTCATAGTGTGAATACCAAAAGATGTAAAGTTGATAACGATAGTCCCACATACTTGTGGCAATCGCCGCCTTTGGTCACATTGGTGTCAAGCGCATGAAGAAGCTCCATCTTGATGGACTTCTAGAGTCTCTGGATTATGAATCATTTGACACATGCGAACCATGCCTCATGGGCAAGATGACCAAGACTCCGTTCTCCGGAACAATGGAGCGAGCAACCAACTTATTGGAAATCATACATACCGATGTGTGCGGTCCAATGAGTGTTGAGGCTCATGGAGGATATTGTTATGTTCTCACTCTCTCACAGATGACTTGAGTAGATATGGGTATGTCTACTTGATGAAACACAAGTCTGAGACCTTTGAAAAGTTCAAGGAATTTCAGAATGAGGTAGAGAATCAACATGACCGAAAGATAAAATTCTTACGATCAGATCGTGGAGGAGAATATTTAAGTCACGAATTTGGCACACACTTAAGAAAATGTGGAATCATTTCACAACTCACGCCGCCTGGAACACCTCAGCGTAACGGTGTGTCCGAACGTCGTGTCGCACTCTATTGGATATGGTGCGATCTATGATGTCTCTTACCGATTTACCGCTATCATTTTGGGGATACGCTCTAGAGACAGCTACATTCACTTTAAATAGGGCACCGTCTAAATCCGCTGAGACGACACCGTATGAATTATGGTTTGGGAAGAAACCTAAGCTGTCGTTTCTAAAAGTTTGGGGATGCGATGCTTATGTCAAGAAACTTCAACCTGAAAAGCTCGAACCCAAGTCGGAAAAATGCATCTTCATAGGATACCCTAAGGAAACCCTTGGGTATACCTTCTACCTTAGATCCGAAGGCAAGATCTTTGTTGCCAAGAACGGAACCTTTCTGGGAAAAAGAGTTTCTCTCGAAGGAGTAAGTGGGAGGAAAGTAGAACTTCGATGAAGTACTACCTCTTGAACGGGATAGCGATGCAGCTCAGAAAATGTTCTGTGATGCCTACACCAACCGGAGAGGAAATTAATGATGATGATCAAGGTACTTCGGATCAAGTTGCTACTGAACTTCAGAGGTACTCTAGGACACGTTCCGCACTGCAGTGGTACGGCAACCCTGTCCCGGAAATCATGTTGTTAGTCAACGGTGAACCTTGAACTATGAAGAAGCGATGGCGGGCCCGGATTCCAACAAATGGCTCAAGCCATGAAATCCGAGATAGGATCCATGTATGAAAACAAAGTATGGACTTTGACAGACTTGCCCGATGATCGGCGAGCGATAGAAAACAAGTGGATCTTTAAGAAGAAGACGGACGCGGATGGTAATGTTACCATCTATAAAGCTGGACTTGTCGCTAAGGGTTATCGACAAGTTCAAGGAATTGATTACGATGAGACTTTCTCTCCCGTAGCGAAGCTTAAGTCCGTCCGAATCATGTTAGCAATTGCCGCATACTATGATTATGAGATATGGTAGATGGACGTCAAAACAGCGTTCCTTAACGGTTATCTTAAGGAAGAGCCGTATATGATGCAGCGGAAGGTTTTGTCGATCCTAAGAATGTCGACAAAGTATGCAAGCTCCAGCGTTCCATTTATGGGCTGGTGCAAGCATCTCGGAGTTGGAACATTCGCTTTGATGAGATGATCAAAGCGTTTGGGTTTATGCAGACTTATAGAGAAGCCTGCGTTTACAAGAAAGTGAGTGGGAGCTCTGTAGCATTTCTCATATTATATGTAGATGACATACTTTTGATGGGAAATGATATAGAACTCTTGGACAGCATTAAGGCCTACTTGAATAGAAGTTTTTCAATGAAGGATCTTGGAGAAGCTGCTTATATATTAGGCATCAAGATCCATAGAGATAGATCGAGACGCCTCATAGGTCTTTCACAAAGCACATACCTTGATAAGATTTTGAAGAAGTTCAAAATGGATCAGTCCAAGAAAGGGTTCTTGCCTGTATTGCAAGGTGTGAGATTGAGCTCAGCTCAATGCCGACCACGGCAAAAGATAAAGAAGAGATGAGCGTCATCCCCTATGCCTCAGCCATAGGATCTATTATGTATGCCATGCTTTGTACCGGACCTGATGTAAACCTTGCCGTAAGTTTGGTAGGAAGGTACCAAAGTAATCCCGGCAAGGAACACTGGACAATGGTCAAGAATATCCTGAAGTACCTGAAAAGGACAAAGGACATGTTTCTCGTTTATGGAGGTGACGAAGAGCTCGTCGTAAAGGGTTACGTCGACGCTAGCTTCAACACATATCTGGATGACTCTAAGTCACAAACCGGATACGTGTATATGTTAAATGGTGGAGCGATGGTAGTGCAGCTGCAAGCGGAAGCGCCGTGGCGGGATCTACATGTGAAGCAGAGTACATGGCAGCCTCGGAGGCAGCAGATGAAGCAATCTGGGTGAAGGAGTTCATCACCGACCTAGGAGTCATAACCAATGCGTCGGGGCCGATCAAACTCTTCTGTGACAACACTGGAGCTATTGCCCTTGCCAAGGAACCCAGGTTTCACAAGAAGACCAAGCACATCAAGCGTCGCTTCAACTCCATCCGTGAAAATGTTCAAGATGGAGACATAGAAATTTGTAAAGTGCATACGGATCTGAATGTCGCAGATCCATTGACTAAACCTCTCTCATGGCAAAACATGATCAACACCGAACTCTATGGGTGTTCGATTCATCACAATGTAACTAGATTATTGACTCTAGTGCAAGTGGGAGACTGTTGGAAATATGCCCTAGAGGCAATAATAAAAGCATTATTATTATATTTCCTTGCCCAGAAAATTTGAAAGTCTCTTAAGCCGGTAAATTCGACACTTCCTTCAAAGTCATACTAAACGTCCGAGCCTTGGGGCAACTCACCAATGCGTGAAAAAAACATTCATCTTCAATACCACAAATCGAGCACGCATTACCTAGAATAGCTTGATGGTGTTTAACCTCGTTAACTTGAACCGCCAAACTATTAGAGGCAGCCCTTCATGCAAATATTCTAATTTTTGGGGGGACATTTGTTGGAAATATGCCCTAGAGGCAATAATAAAAGCATTATTATTATATTTCCTTGTTCATGATAATTGTCTTTTATTCATGCTATAACTGTATTATCCGGAAATCGTAATACACGTGTGAATACATAGACTACCATACGCCCCTAGTAAGCCTCTAGTTGACTAGCTCGTTGGTCAACAGATAGTCATGGTTTCGACTATGGACATCGATGTCATTGACAACGGGATCACGTCATTAGGAGAATGACGTGATGGACAAGACCCAATCCTAAGCATGGCACAAGATCGTGTAGTTCGCTTTTGCTAGAGCTTTTCCAATGTCAAAGTATCTCTTCCTTAGACCATGAGATCGTGTAACTCCCGGATACCGTAGGGAGTGCTTTGGGTGTACCAAACGTCCACAACGTGGCGGGTGACTATAAAGGTGCACTACTGGTATCTCCGAAAGTATCTGTTGGGTTGACACGGATCGAGATCGAATTTGTCACTCCGACACGGAGAGGTATCCTTGGGCCCACTCGGTAGTGCATCATCATAATGAGCTCAAAGTGACCAAGTGTCCGGTCACGGGATCATGCATTATGGTACGAGTAAAGTGACTTGCCGTGCACGAGACTGAACGAGGTATTGGGATACCGACGATCGAGTCTCGGGCAAGTAACATACCGTCGACAAAGGGAATAGAATGCGGGGTTGCTTGAACCCTTGACATCGTGGGTTCATCCGATGACAACATCGAGGAACATGTGGGAGCCAACATGGGTATCCAGATCCCGCTGTTGGTTATTGACCTGAGGTCGTCTCGGTCATGTCTGCATGTCTCCCGAACCCGTAGGGTCTACACACTTAAGGTACGGTGACGCAGGGTTATTAGGAAGACAAGTATGTGATTACCGAATGTTGTTCGGAGTCCCGGATGAGATCCCGGACGTCACGAGGAGTTCCGGAATGGTCCGGAGGTAAAGATTTATATATGGAAAGTGGTTAAACGGACTCCGGAAAGTTTCGGGGGCATGCCGGTATTGTACCGGGGCCACCGGGAGGGTTCCGGGGTCCACCGGGAGGGGCCACCCCTCCCGGGGGGCCACATGGGCTATGTGGGAGAGGGAGCCAGCCCCTAGTGGGTTGGGTGCGCCTCCCCACCTAGGCCCATGCGGCTAGGGCTTGGGGAGGGGAAACCCTAAAGGGGCAAAGGGGGCGCCCCCCTAGCTTGGGGGGCAAGCCACCCCTTTTCCTCCTCCCTTGGCCGCCGCCCCCCTCTAGGGTTTACCCTAGATGGGCCGGCCCCCTTGCCCTCTCTCTCTCCTATATATAGAGGGGTGAGGGAGGCTGCAACACACAATTGAAGGCGCAGCCCTCCCTCCCCAACACCTCTCTTTCTCCGCACGAGCTTGGCGAAGCCCTCCGGAGAATCGTCAGACCAATTGCACCACGCCGTCGTGCTGCCATTGGAGTTGCCTTCCTCAACCTCTCCTTCATCCTTGCTGGATCAAGACGGAGGAGACGCCGTCGTCCCGTACGTGTGTTGAACGCGGAGGTGCTGTCCTTTCAGCGCTTGGTCATCGGTGATCGGAATCACGTTGGGAACGACTCCATCATCACCACTCCCTCGAACGCTTCCGTACTCGATCTACAAGTGGTATGTAGATGCAAACTCACTCCCTTGACTCGTTGCTTAGATGAACTCATAGATAGATCTTGGTGAAACCGTAGGAAAATTTTAATTTTCTGCAACGTTCCCCAACAACATTAGCCTTCCAAATTATATTCCAGAGCCTCCTTTCCCCATTCGTGGCACCACTAGAGTTACCTGGATCATCCTTTGATTCTTGAAGATTCAGTGCTAGCCTATACGCACTTTTCGCAGAAAACAAACCACTTTTCTCATGGTGCCAAGCAATAACATCACCCTCACTCAAACTCAGAATACGCAACTTTAGAATTTCCTTTGCATGACTCTAGAAAAGATGCCTGATCAGGTTCTCATCCCAACTCCTAGACCCACTCACGAATAACTCGGACACCCATTTGATCCTAGTTTTATTCTTTTTAGCAGATATTCGTAGGCAAGAATCCCTAGGAATCCAATTATCCCTCCAAATGTTTATACTAGAACCATCGACCACTCTCCATATGATGCCTTTTTTTAGCAGATCGAGTCCATGCATAATTCCTTGCCACATAAGGGATGTTGCTTGAGGAAATACCATATCAATAAGATGCCCATGAGGATAATATTTACCTTTCATCACCTTTGCACACAGAGAGTCCAGAAAAACCAATAAACACCACGCTTGTTTAGCCAAAAGCGCCTGATTAAAAATTCTGAGGTCACGAAAGCCCATGCCCCCTTCACCTTTTGGTCTCGTCATCTTATCCCAAGACACCCAATGAGTTCTCTTTCTATTCTCCTCATCGCCCCACCAAGAATTTCTGATAATCTGGGATAACTCATCACATAATGAAGCGGGAAATTTAAAGATACCCATTGCATAAAGTGAATAGCCTGGATTACTTGATCTAGATTTCCTTCACCCCTCTAGAGGCATATTTTTCAATCCAATCCACACCCGCTTAAGTGCTTTATCTTTTGTAGATTGAAACTTACTCGCCTTCATACGACCTTCTGGCACGAGCAAACCCAGATATTTATCCTCAAATCCGTCGATCGTGATTTTGAGAATAACCAAGATGGACACGTGATCTTTCATAGAGCATTTTTTCCCAAATAAAATGGAACATTTATCTGGACTTAACAGCTGACCCGTTCCTTCCTCGTACGCCGATAAAATAGCTTCAATTTTTAGAACTTGCTCTAAGTTACCCTTGAAAAATAGGTGGCTATCATCAACAAAGAGTAGATGAGATATACCTGGGGCATGTTTGTTCAGTCGAAACTCTTGGATAATTCCTTTTGCCGACGCATCATTAATTAACAGCGACAAAGCTTCAACCACAAAGAGGAATAGATACGGTGACAAAATACAAAATTTCTCGACCATTTTTGATCGGAAAACTCAAGAAAAAATAAAATTTGTCGAAAACCAAAACAACTTGGCATAGTGCCTTAACCTGGTTATACAAGCCACATGAAAAAATTGGGGTCATTTCAAGGATGTCGAAAAACAACATGCTATAAGATGAAGCCTTGTATTTTATTAATATTTGTATTTTAATGTTTGTACACTTTTTTTACAATTGTGGTCATTTCAATGTTTGTACAAGTTTTTAGAATGTGAATATTTTAATTTATGAACAAAATTTGAAAAGAATTTTTAAAAAAATTGGACAAGTTTTTAAAAGACGAGCATTTTTTGAAAAAAAAAGAAACGAAAATGGAAAATGGAAAAGAAACAAAAACTATCAGCAAAAAAGAGAAAGAAATAGTGGGAAAAGTTTGTTTTGCTGTAGTAAGCTGGTCAGTAAAGGATAGTTTTAGTAGGTTGCATTTTTGTAGTTCTCGAAATAGGCTTTTGCCCCGCTTTATATATAAAGCATAGGTCCATCCAAGCATCCAAGTCTGAAACGCGAAACAACGGCTGGGGCCACAGCATCAAGCATGCCCAAGAAAACATAAAAGAAATCAGGAAAAAAGCCACCTAGTGGCAGCCGCCAAGCGACACTACGAAGATGAAAGCCGATGAGCCGTAGCCAGAAGCGCATCCAACATGAGGCTGAGACGGTCGCGGTCACGCTGCCTCGGCAACGGGTGCCAGTGCTCGAGAAACATAAGGAATTTGAAGTATGAGTCAGATGCCTTCCAAGGGAGGACCTTCTCTATCACCATTTTATTACGAGTCATCCATACTGTCCATGACATTGCCGCAAAAATGAGCAAAAAAAAGGCGGTGATGTCGCGATGGCTAAGTAGCCCTAAGTTGGAGGAAGTCCACAAGGTTCAAGGCCTCCCAATCGGGCCCCGATGCCTCTTGTACGAACGTCCACATCACCCTCGCCGCCACACAGGAGAATAGGATGTGGGTTTCCGTCTCCGGTACCGCGTAGAGCGGGCACATGCCATTCCCTAGGCTGTGTTACTTAATTATCTCAGTCCCCGAGGGGAGGCGATTGCGCAGAAGCTGCCACACGAATATTTTAATCTTCAAGGGTGCGTGAGTTTTCCACATTGGTTCTAACCAGGGTGTAGCCGATGACCGGTATAGATGGTATGACGTGCTCACCGAGAACTCTACCGTCGGGGCAAGCCTCCATGACACAGTGTCCGGGTACTCTGGCAACACTTGTGGGAGAGCATCCCGAAGTCTGGTCCAGTCGTCACTCTCTGCTTGCCCAAAGGTGCGGCGGAATCTAACGTGCCACTGACCATCCCGTAGCATCGAAGAGACAAGGGAGGTCGGGTCCGCACATATCGAGAACAGGCCAGGGTAGCTCACACGGATCGGCTATGTACCCGACCATGGGTCCAGCAAGAATTGGGTCCCGGTTCCATTCCCTATGGAGAAAGAAATCCCTAGCGGCATGTTTAGATGTTTGCATTGGGAGCCTTGGCATTGCATTGGATTGAATATCAATATCACAGGATATAATATTGAGATTGAATGCCAATATTTCTGTTTGGATGTTTAGGTATTCGGAACACCGACTTGATATTGAGGTTGAATGTCAATATTTCTGTTTGGATGTTTGGGTATTCGGAACACCGACTTGATATTGAGGTTGAATGCCAAAATGGTGTTTACAATTTACATGTTTCAGACTGAAGTATTTGTGACATTTCCATGTATTTGAATGATCCATCATCCAAGGAAGCATGTACGTGAGGGAAGCTGTTCGCACACGAACACGTCACCGTGTACCCTCGACGCCGGGGGTGATGCACCGCAGCTCACGTCGAAGGGGACCCGTCTGGAAGCGCGATACGCAAGCAATCCGGCAGGCGCTTTTGTAGACCCGAAACCCCACACGCCCGAGAGGGACCCCGTCAGGGCGCGCGGTGACTATGGGCTGCCCTAGGTCGACCTGATCGCCCCTAGGGCCTTGAGGTTCGCCACCCAGCAATGAAGAAGAATGAACGAAGAAACGAGGAAGAAGAAGAAGGGATAGAGATAAAAGTAAAGGTAAAAGTGATAGATGATTGTTCGATTGTGTGTTGTTCAATTGGCCGTCACCCCTTAGGTATATAAGAGGCGGATGGACTTCTCGTACAAGAAAAGGACTCCAAATCAAGTCCAAATCACGTCCAAATCTTTCCAAATTTAACTGAACTCGGATTTAGGTAAGTCTGGAACATCAGTTCGGTTTTTAGGTCTCACAGGTCACAAATGACCTCGAATGAAGATGAGCCCAAAAGAAAATTTGGCCGCTTCAACGAGACGAACAACTATCATGTTGAATGTTTTTCGATTTGAGGCCATCTTCACGACCTAATCACTCGTGCAAAACAGACTGTTACTTGCGCTACCCATCAAACACCGTGTCTGATGGGGGCGCCACTTTTGCCCCGTGTCAGGGTCGCACTCAGGTGGCTGTAACTTTTACATAAGATCATGGATTGATACAATTTCTATACCAGAATTGGTCGTTTCAACGAGACGAAGACAATTCGTGTAGACCGATTTTCCATATGAGGCCGTCCCGGTGGCGTAATCAGCCGAACAGTGTTCTGGACACAAAATCTCAGTATTTCAAACAGAACTTCAGCCTTAGAAATGAGATCGGATGCCTATGGCCCAAATATCAATGTTTCTCCTTTTAACGATATAGAACTTTCTCACTTTGAGCACTTTTCCATTTAAGGCCTTCTTAATTATGTTTTTGACTATGCCAAAATCTGATGTCAGCACATGCACCCCTGTTTTTCGGCAAAACTTGTGTGCCGAAAAATAACTTGCACGAAGTTTGTTCTAGGCGCTAAGTCAACACTCCATCGGCCATTTTGTACGTACTTAGGATGATAAATATATATCGGTCATTTAGATTAGCAACAAAAGTGAAGCTAATCGAACATATAATGATTTGGTAATACCCTTTTAGAGCATCTCCAACAGCCGGGCCAAACGACGCTGCTGCTGGGCGTTTTGCCGCCTAGCAGCAAGGGAAACTCGCGCGAAGCTGAAATCATTATGCTGCTAAAAGGTGTTAGTCACAAGGCCATTTTTAGCACGCCGCTTCCGGCGCGCCTATAAAGTGCGGCGCGCGCCATGCGCCTTCTCCACGCTTCCTCTTCTCCTCTTCCTCTCCCTCTCTGCCACGCGCCGCTCTAGCGCCCCGCCACCGACGCGCCGCTCCAGCGCCCCGCCATGCCGTCGCGCCGCCGAGGAGCGTCTGGCTACCGCGGCGTCCGCTTGCGCCCCAACGGCAGCTACTCCGCGGAGATCCGCTCCGGCGATCTCCGGCTCGGCCTCGGCTCATACGGGACGGCTCGCGAGGCCGCCCGCGCGTACGACGCGGCGGCGTGGCGCCTAGGCCGGCCGCGCGGCCAGATGAACTTCCAAGATGTCTACACGCTCCAGCAAGCGCTCAACGTCGCACCGCCGCCTCGTCTGAACACGGTGGAAGACCATGCGGAGCACGCCGAGCGGCAACGCCGCCTCCTCGTCGCCCAGGAGGACGAGCGGATAATGGCGGAGTGGCGCCAGCGCCACCCGGAGGACGTCGCCTACGAGCAGGCCTACTGGGCAAGGCGCCGCGAGGAGGACACGCGAAGGCGCCGCGAGACGCGGTTGGAAAGGTGTCAGCGGAAGGCGTTGGCGAATGCGCAGTCCGACATCGTTGCAGCAGGTGGGCAGTCGTTCTTCACGCCGGACGATGATCGGTGGCTGGACATCTGGCTAGACACCTCGGACGACACCGCCGAGGATGATAATGGTGATGATGATAGCGACTTGGAGTAGTTTCTATCTAGTTGCGCCGTAGTTTTATCTATGCTTTCGAACTATCTATCTAGTTGCATCGATGTAAAATACCTTTGTATCGTTTTTTATTTATGCAATCTATCTAGCTTTTATTATCTATGCTTTCAAAAATAAAAAAATGTTGTGTGCGTGCTGCATTTTTTGCGCGCTGCATTTTAGCGCGACTGCTGGAGCGGGCGCAGCGCGCCGCGCCAAACCAGGCGATGGGCGCGCGCTAAAGCTGTTTTTTGCGCGCGCCCCCTTCGACGCCTGTTGGAGATGCTCTCATGATGTAAGAAATTATATTGCATCCATGGATTAAAATAAGCCCATTGAAGGTAACCAATCATACCTGATGACGAATTCTATAGCATATGCATCAACGACATAGTTGAGGAATATGGGTAATGTGTGGACCAAAGATGTTGAAACCTTCGGCTTGGTCCTTCATAGTTTTCATCCTTTTCCTTCTTCACCTTTGCCGCATTTCTTGTAATGGAAACTTGCACAAAATTCTTATTTTGAGTACTTCCTTTGGGAACCCATGCCATGTTCCTTTCTTCAAGTTCTTGTGCACTAAGTTTTTGTAATTTCTTCTTTTGTCAATATCATAAGCCGAGTGAGCACCCTGGCTGTGATTTTGTTTGAAGCAATGGCAATTCCTATTTTACCTTGTGCACTCTCAACTTCTTCTCTTCAGATTTGCACTTGATTGACTTGTCTCATTTCCTTTAGTAGCCGATGTCAACACTTTAATTGCCTCTTTCTCATTTGAGATCAAATCTGAAGTAGCACTCTTACGACCATCTTTTTTAACACGGTAAACTTGCTTGACCACCTCTTTCTTGTTCCTTGAGATCCAGACCGGTTCCTTATGATTGAAACAGTCTTTGACATGTGCTTGTTCAAATGTTGATCCTTTTGGAGCTACATAATGTTTGTGAGATAGTCTAAAATAAGATGAAGAATGCGCCCTTGTATCATACCTGTCCCACGATGGATATGGATTTACATGATCATAGGAAGGTACCCATGGCATTGGCATTGGCGGCACAAAATATGGATACGAATATACTGCATTAGAATTCTCATTTTGCCAATACCGATCCCCGGGTTTGCGCCTACGGAGTGGTCTTGATGCTCTTGAATTACTTAGCCGATAAACATTGTTCTCCTCACTTATCTTCTGATATTTTTCCAATAGTTGCACGAAAGTGACTTCTGGCTTTTACCTTTGTGCTTACCTCGGCCTTTGCTCTTTTTGTTTGTGCTCGCACCGATCTTTGGATTTTCTTCTCCCCCCCCCCCCAGTACCAGTACTTGGCGTCTTTTGCGCAACCTTTTGGAAAATGCAGTAATTTCAAAATTTTCCTACGCACACGCAAGATCTATCATGGTGATGCATAGCAATGAGAGGGGAGAGTGTTTTCCACGTACCCTCGTAGACCGAAAGCGGAAGCGTTATGACAACGTGGTTGATGTAGTCGTACGTCTTCACGATCCGACTGATCCTAGTACCGAAAGTACGGCACCTCCGCGATC
Organism: Aegilops bicornis; assembly: GCA_021605145.1. Classification (NCBI taxonomy): domain Eukaryota; kingdom Viridiplantae; phylum Streptophyta; class Magnoliopsida; order Poales; family Poaceae; genus Aegilops; species Aegilops bicornis. Next base: position 464,835,849 of record CM038673.1, on the reverse strand, counting down.
TACACACGTTCAGCTCGGTGACGTCCCACGAACTCTTGATCCAGCTGAGTGTCGAGGGAGAGCTTCGTCAGCACGACGACGTGATGACGATGATGATGAAGCTACCGGCGCAGGGCTTCGCCTAAGCACTGCAACGATATGACCGAGGTGAATTATGGTGGAGGGGGGCACAGCACACAGCTAAGACAATGATCAACTTGTGTGTCTATGGGGTGCCCCCCTCCCCCGTATATAAAGGAGGGGAGGAGGGGGGCGGCCGGCCCTCATGGTGCGCCCCAAGGGGGGATTCCTACTCCTACTAGGAGTAGGTTTCCCCCCTTTCCTAGTCACAATAGGAGGGGGAAGGAAGGGGGAGAGGAGAAGAAGGAAAGGGGGGCCGCCCCCTCCCAATTCGGATTGGGCTTGGGGGGCGCGCCCCCACCTCTTGGCTGCCTCCTCTCTCTCCCAGTAAAGCCCATGTAGGCCCATATAGCCCCCGGGGGGTTCCAAGAACCCCCGGTACTAAGATATGCCCGAACTCATCTGAAACCTTTCCGGTGTCCAAACATAACCTTCTAATATATCAATCTTCATGTATCGACCATTTCGAGACTCCTCGTCATGTTCGTGATCACATCCGGGACTCCGAACAACCTTTGGTACATAAAAACACATAAACTCATAATACCGATCGTCACAGAACTTTAAGCGTGCGGACCCTAGGGGTTCGAGAACAATGTAGACATGACCGAGAGACGTCTCTGGTCAATAACCAATAGTGGAACCTAGATGTTCATATTGGCTCCCACATATTCTACGAAGACCTTTATCGGTCAAACCGCATAACAACATACGTTGTTCCCTTTGTCATCGATATGTTACTTGCCCAAGATTCGATCATCGGTATCTCAATACCTAGTTCAATCTCTTTACCAGTAAGTCTCTTTACTCGTTTCGTAATGCATCAACCCGCAACTAACTCATTAGTTACATTGCTTGCAAGGCTTATAGTGATGCGCATTGCCGAGAGGGCCTAGAGATACCTCTTCGACAATCGGAGTGACAAATCCTAATCTCAATCTATGCCAACTCAATAAACACCATCGGATACACTTGTAGAGCATATTTATAATCACCCAGTTACGTTGTGACGTTTGATAGCACATAAAGTGTTCCTCCAGTATTCGAAAGTTGCATAATCTCATAGTCATAGGAACATTTATAAGTCATGAAGAAAGCAATAGCAATATACTAAACGATCAAGTGCTAAGCTAACGGAATGGTGAAGTCAATCACATCATTCTCTAATGATGTGATCCCGTTAATCAAATGACAACTCATGTCTATGGCTAGGAAACTTAACCATCTTTGATTCAACGAGCTAGTCAAGTAGAGGCATACTAGTGACACTGCTTTGTCTATGTATTCACACATGTACTAAGTTTCCGGGTAATGCAATTCTAGCATGAATAATAAACATTTATCATGATATAAGGAAATATAAATAACAACTTTATTATTGCCTCTAGGGCATATTTCCTTCAGTCTCCCACTTGCACTAGAGTCAATAATCTAGATTACACAGTAATGATTCTAACACCCACGGAGTCTTGGTGTTGATCATGTTTTGCTCGTGAGAGAGGCTTAGTCAACGGGTCTGCAACATTCAGATCCATATGTATCTTGCAAATCTCTGTGTCTCCCTCCTTGACTTGATCGTGGATGGAATTGAAGCATCTCTTGATGTGATTGGTTCTTTTGTGAAATCTGGATTCCTTTGCCAAGGCAATTGCACCAGTATTGTCACAAAAGATTTTCATTGGACCCGATGCACTAGGTACGACACCTAGATCGGATATGAACTCCTTCAACCAGACTCCTTCATTCGCTGCTTCCGAAGCAGCTATGTACTCCGCTTCACACGTAGATCTCGCCACGATGCTTTGCTTAGAACTGCACCAACTGACAGCTCCACCGTTCAATATAAATACGTATCTGGTTTGTGACTTAGAGTCATCCGGATCAGTGTCAAAGCTTGCATCGTGATGCCTACTACACAACCTTCTTCTTGTAGACGTTGTTAGGCCTACAAGTGCATAGGTTTGTAGGACAGTAGCAAATTTCCCTCAAGTGGATGACCTAAGGTTTATCAATCCGTGGGAGGCGTAGGATGAAGATGGTCTCTCTCAAACAACCCTGCAACCAAATAACAAAAAGTCTCTTGTGTCCCCAACACACCCAATACACCGGTAAATTGTATAGGTGCACTAGTTCGGCGAATAGATGGTGATACAAGTGCAATATGGATAGTAGATATGGGTATTTGTAATCTAAAATTATAAAAACAGCAAGGTAACTAATGATAAAAGTGAGCGTAAACGGTATTGCAATGATAGGAAACAAGGCCTAGGGTTCATACTTTCACTAGTGCAAGTTCTCTCAACAATAATAACATAGATAGATCATATAACAAGCCCTCAACATGCAACAAAGAGTCACTCCAAAGCCACTAATAGCGGAGAACAAACGTAGAGATTATGGTAGGGTACAAAACCACCTCAAAGTTATTCTTTCGGATCGATCTATTAAAGAGTTCGTACTAGAATAACACCTTAAGACACAAATCAACCAAAACCCTAATGTCACCTAGATACTCCATTGTCACCTCAAGTATCCATGGGCATGATTATACGATATGCATCACACAATCTCAGATTCATCCAACCAACATAAAAGTACTTCAAAGAGTGCCCCGAAGTTTCTACCGGAGAATCAAGAAAACGTGTGCCAACCCCTATGCATAGGTTCATGGGCGGAACCCGCAAGTTGGTCACCAAAACATACATCAAGTGGCACGTGATATCCCATTGTCATCATAGATAAACACGGCAAGACATACATCAAGTGTTCTCATCATAAAGACTCAATTCAATAAGATTACTTCAAAGGGAAAACTCAATTCATTACAAGAGAGTAAAAGGGGAGAAGAAACATAAGATCCAACTATAATAGCAAAGCTCGCGATACATCAAGATCGTGCCAAATCAAGAACACGAGAGAGAGAGAGAGAGAGAGAGAGAGAGAGAGAGAGAGAGAGAGAGATCAAACACATAGCTACTGGTACATACCCTCAGCCCCGAGGGTGAACTACTCCCTCCTCGTCATGGAGAGCGCCGGGATGATGAAGATGGCCACCGGTGATGGGTTACCCCTCCGGCAGGGTGCCGGAACGGACTCCCGAGAGGTTTTTGGTGGCTACAGAGGCTTGCGGCTACGGAACTCCCGATCTATCTTCTGTTCTGGAAGTTTTAGGGTACGTAGGTATATATGGGTGAAAGGAGTACGTCGGTGGAGCTACGGGGGCCCCACGAGGCAGGGGGGCGCGCCCAGGGGGGGCGCCCCCCACCCTCGTGAGCACCTCCCGTATCTTCCGATGTGGGGTCCAAGTCCATCAGGTGGGTTTCCTTCCAAAAATAACTTCTCCAGTTGATTTCGTTCCGTCAATTCGCGTTTGATATTCCTTATCTTCAAACACCGAAATAGGCATAAAACAAAATCTGGGCTGGGCCTCCGTTAATAGGTTAGTCCCAAAAATAATATAAAAGTGGATAATAAAGCCCAATATTTCCTAAAACAGTAGATAATATAGCATGGAGCAATCAAAAATTATAGATACGTTGGAGACGTATCAAGCATCCCCAAGCTTAATTTCTGCTCGTCCTCGAGGAGGTAAATGATAAAAAAGATATTTTTTATGTGGAATGCTAGTTGGCATAATTTCAATGTAATTCTTCTTAATTGTGATATGAATATTCAGATCCGAAAGATTCAAGACAAAAGTTCATATTGACATAAAAATAATAATACTTCAAGCATACTAACAAAGCAATCATGTCTTCTCAAAATAACATGGCCAAAGAAAGTTATCCCTACAAAATCATATAGTCCTGCTATGCTCTATCTTCACCACACAAAGTATTTAAATCATGCACAACCCCGATGACAAGCCAAGCAATTGTTTCATACTTTTGACATTCTCAAACTTTTTCAATCTTCACGCAATACATGAGCGTGAGCCATGGATATAGCACTATATGTGGAATAGAATGGTGGTTGTGGAGAAGACAAAAGGAGAAGATAGTCTCACATCAACTAGGCGTATCAACGGGCTATGGAGATGCCCATCAATAGATATCAATGTGAGTGAGTAGGGATTGTCATGCAACGGATGCACTAGAGCTATAAGAATATGAAAGCTCAACAAAAGAAACTAAGTGGGTGTGCATCCAACTCGCTTGCTCACGAAGACCTAGGGCAATTTGAGGAAGCCCATCATTGAAATATACAAGCCAAGTTCTATAATGAAAGATTCCCACTAGTATATGAAAGTGACAACATAGGAGACTCTCTATCATGAAGATCATGGTGCTACTTTGAAGCACAAGTGTGGTAAAAGGATAGTAGCATTGTCCCTTCTCTCTTTTTCTCTCATTTTTTTGTTTTTTTATTATTTGGGCCTTTTCTCTTTTTTTATGGCCTCTTTTTTTCTCTTTTTTTTATATTTTTTTTCGTCCGGAGTCTCATCCCGACTTGTGGGGGAATCATAGTCTCTATCATCCTTTCCTCACTGGGACAATGCTCTAAAAAATGATGATCATCACACTTTTATTTTTCTTACAACTCAACAATTACAACTCGATACTTAGAACAAAATATGACTCTATATGAATGCCTCCGTGGTGTGCGAGATATGCAATGAATCAAGAGTGACATGTATGAAAGAATTATGAATGGTGGCTTTGCCACAAATACGATGTCAACTACATGATCATGCTAAGCAATATGACAATGATGGAGCATGTCATAATAAACGGAACGGTGGAAAGTTGCATGGCAATATATCTCGGAATGGCTATGGAAATGCCATGATAGGTAGGTATGGTGGCTGTTTTGAGGAAGGTTTATGGTGGGTGTATGATACCAGCGAAAAGTGTGCGGTATTAGAGAGGCTAGCAATGGTGGAAGGAAGAAGAGTGCGTATAATCCATGGACTCAACATTAGTCATAAAGAACTCATATACTTATTGCAAAAATGTACAAGTTATCAAAGCAAAGTATTACGCGATGCTCCTAGGGGGATAGATTGGTAGGAAAAGACCATCACTCGTCCCCGACCGCCACTCATAAGGAAGACAATCAATAAATAAATCATGCTCCGACTTCATCACATAATGGTTCACCATATGTGCATGCTACGGGAATCACAAACTTTTAACACAAGTATTTCTCAAATTCACAACTACTCAACTAGCATGACTCTAATATCACCATCTTCATATCTCAAAACAATTATCAAGCATCAAACTTTTCTTAGTATTCAACGCACTCAAAAGAAAGTTTCACATATCTTGAATACCAAGTATATTAATATTAAGCAAATTACCATGCTATTAACGACACTCAAAATAATCTAAGTGAAGCATGAGAGATCAATAGTTTCTTTAAAACAAATCCACCATCGTGCTCTAAAAGATATAAGTGGGGCACTAGAGCAAACAACAAACTACTCCGAAAGATATAAGTGAAGATCAATGAGTAGTCGAATAATTATGCAACTATGTGAAGACTCTCCCATTTAATAATTTCAGATCTTGATACTTTATTCAAACAGCAAGCAAAGCTAAAGAAAACTACAATGCAAGGATAGCACAACTCATGTGAAGAAGCAAAAACTTAGGCTCAACCGATACTAACCGATAGTTGTTGAAGAAGAAAGGTGGGATGCCTACCGGGGCATCCCCAAGCTTAGATGCTTGAGACTTCTTGAAATATTATCTTGGGGTGCCTTGGGCATCCCCAAGCTTGAAATTTTGTGTCTCCTTAATTCCTCTCATATCATGGTTTCTGTTTTATCAAAAGCTTCATTCACAACAAACTCAACAAGAACTCGTGGAGATAGGTTAGTATAAACCAATGCAAAACCTTATCATTTTCTACTGTAACAAATCACTAACATTATTATTCAACATTGCATACTAAATGCCTCTGCATATTTAATACTCCTATCCTCAAATAGAATCATTAAACAAGCGAAAATATGCAAACAATGCAAACATAACAGCAATCTGTCAAGACAGTATAGTCTGTAAAGAATGCAAGATTCATTATACTTTCCTAACTCCAAAAATTATGAACTAAAATTCCCACTGTAATAAATTTATCAGATCTGAATATTCAAAAAGATTCAACATTATACCACTCTCTGACTTTTCTAAGGAATTTTTGCAACAGCGGTAAACTTTCTGTTTTCAAACAGCAACATGTATACTAGCAAAATAAGCATGGCAAAGGCTATCCTTGACTTTTTTATTGAAACTAAAGATGAAAAACATTATTATAAATAACAGAAAGCTAATACTAACAAAATAAAATGACGCTCCAAGCAGAACACATATCATGTGGTGAATAAAAATATAGCTCCAAGTAAAGTTACCGATGAACAAAGAGGAAAGAGGGGATGCCATCCGGGACATCCCCAAGCTTAGGCTCTTGGTTATCCTTGAATATTACCTTGGGGTGCCTTGGGAATCCCCATGCTTAGGCTCTTGCCACTCCTTATTTCATAGTCCATCGAATCTTTACCCAAAACTTGAAAACTTCACAACACAAAACTCAACAGAAAACTCGTAAGCTCCGTTAGCGAAAGAAAACAAAACACCACTTCAAGGTACTGTAATTAACTCATTCTTTATTTATATTGGTGTTAAACCTACTGTATTCCAACTTCTCTATGGTTTGTAAACTATTTTACTAGCCATAGAGTCATCAAAATAAGCAAACAACACAATAAAAACAGAATCTGTCAAAAACAGAACAGTCTGTAGTAATCTGTAACTAACGCAAACTTCTGGAACTCCAAAATTCTAAACTAAATTGGTGGACCTGAGGAATTTGTCTAGTAATCATCTGCAAAAAGAATCAACTAAATATCACTCTCCATTAAAAAGTTCTAGCTAATCTCGTGAGCGCTAAAGTTTCTGTATTTTTACAGCATGATCATAAAGACTTCACCCAAGTCTTCCCAAAGGTTCTACTTGGCACAAACACTAATTAAAACATAAAACCACATCTAAACAGAAGCTAGATGGGTTATGTATTACTAAACATAACAAAAAAGCAAGAAACTAAAATAAAATTTGGTTGCCTCCCAACAAGCGCTATCGTTTACCGCCCCTAGCTAGGCATGATGATTTCAATGATGCTCACATAAAAGATAAGAATTGAAACATAAAGAGAGCATCATGAGGAATATGACTAGCACATTTAATTCTAACCCACTTCCTATGCATAGGGATTTTGTGGGCAAACAACTTATGGGAACAAGAATCAACTTGCATAGGAAGGTAAAACAAGCATAACTTTAAAATTTTAAGAACATAGAGAGGAAACTTGATATTATTGCAATATGTAGAAGCATATGATCCTCTCTCATAATAATTTTTAGTAGCATCATGAATGAATTCAACAATATAAACAGCACCTAAAGCATTCTTTTCATGATCTACAAGCATAGAATTTTTATTACTCCCCACATAAGCAAATTTATTCTCATGAATAGTAGTGGGAGCAAACTCAACAAAATAACTATCATATGATTGAAAATTAAGATCAAGATGACAAGTTTCATGGTTATCATTATTCTTTAAAGCATACATGTCATCACAATAATCATCATAGATAGGAGGCATGCTTTCATCATAGTAAATTTGCTCATCGAGATTGGGGACAAAAATATCATCTTCATCAAACATAGCTTCCCCAAGCTTGTGGCTTTGCATATCATTAGCATCATGGATATTCAAGGAATTCATACTAACAACATTGCAATCATGCTCATCATATAAATATTTAGTGCCAAACATTTTAATGCATTCTTCTTCTAACACTTTGGCACAATTTTCCTTTCCATCATACTCACGAAAGATATTAAAAAGATGAAGCGTATGAGACAAACTTAACTCCATTTTTTTGTAGATTTCTTTTATAGACTAAACTAGTGATAAAACAAAAAAAAAGATTCGATTGCAAGATCTAAAGATATACCTTCAAGCACTCACCTCCCCGGCAACGGCGCCAGAAAAGAGCTTGATGTCTACTACACAACCTTCTTCTTGTAGACGTTGTTGGGCCTACAAGTGCACAGGTTTGTAGGACAGCAGCAAATTTCCCTCAAGTGGATGACCTAAGGTTTATCAATCCGTGGGAGGCGTAGGATGAAGATGGTCTCTCTCAAACAACCCTGCAACCAAATAACAAAAAGTCTCTTGTGTCCCCAACACGCCCAATACAATGGTAAATTGTATAGGTGCACTAGTTCGGCGAAGAGATGGTGATACAAGTGCAATATGGATAGTAGATGTGGGTATTTGTAATCTGAAATTATAAAAACAGCAAGGTAACTAATGATAAAAGTGAGCGTAAACGGTATTGCAATGATAGGAAACAAGGCCTAGGGTTCATACTTTCACCAGTGCAAGTTCTCTCAACAACAATAACACAGATAGATCATATAACAAGCCCTCAACATGCAACAAAGAGTCACTCCAAAGACACTAATAGCGGAGAACAAACGTAGAGATTATGATAGGGTATGAAACCACCTCAAAGTTATTCTTTCGGATCGATCTATTAAAGAGTTCGTACTAGAATAACACCTTAAGACACAAATCAACCAAAACCCTAATGTCACCTAGATACTCCATTGTCACCTCAAGTATCCATGGGCATGATTATACGATATACATCACACAATCTCTGATTCATCCAACCAACATAAAAGTACTTCAAAGAGTGCCCCGAAGTTTCTACTGGAGAATCAAGAAAACGCGTGCCAATCCCTATGCATAGGTTCATGGGTGGAACCCGCAAGTTGGTCACCAAAACATACATCAAGTGGCACGTGATATCCCATTGTCACCACAGATAAACACGACAAGACATACAACAAGTGTTCTCATCATAAAGACTCAATCCGATAAGATTACTTCAAAGGGAAAACTCAATTCATTACAAGAGAGTAGAGTGGGAGAAGAAACATAAGATCCAACTATAATAGCAAAGCTCGCGATACATCAAGATCGTGCCAAATCAAGAACACGAGAGAGAGAGAGAGAGAGAGAGAGAGAGAGAGAGAGAGATCAAACACATAGCTACTGGTACATACCCTCAGCCCCGAGGGTCAACTACTCCCTCCTCATCATGGAGAGTGTCGGGATGATGAAGATGGCCACCGGTGATGGGTTCCCCCTCCGGCAGGGTGCCGGAACGGGCTCCCGAGAGGTTTTTGGTGGCTACAGAGGCTTGCGGCGGCGGAACTCCCGATCTATCTTATGTTCTGGAAGTTTTAGGGTACGTAGGTATATATGGGTGAAAGGAGTACGTCGGTGGAGCTACGGGGGGCCCACGAGGCAAGGGGCGCACCCGGGGGGTGGGCGTGCCCCCCACCCTCGTGAGCACCTCCCGTATCGTCTGACGTGGGGTCCAAGTCCATCGGTGGGTTTCCTTGAAAAATAACTTCTCCAGCTTGATTTTGTTCCGTTTCGACTCCGTTTGATATTCCTTTTCTTCGGAACACTGAAATAGGCATAAAACAACAAATCTGGGCTGGGCCTCCGGTTAATAGGTTAGTCCCAAAAATAATATAAAAGTGGATAATAAAGCCCAATATTGCCTAAAACAGTAGATAATATAGCATGGAGCAATAAAAAATTATAGATACGTTGGAGACGTATCACATCGACGTAACCATTTACGACGAGCTCTTTGTCACCTCCATAAACGAGAAACATATCCTTAGTCCTTTTCAGGTATTTCAGGATGTTCTAGACCGCTGTCTAGTGATCCACTCCTGGATTACTTTGTTACCTCCCTGCTAAACTAATAGCAAGGCACACATTAGGTCTGGTACACAGCATTGCATACATGATAGAACCGATGGCTGAAGCATAGGGAACGACTTTCATTTTCTCTCTATCTTCTACAGTGGTCGGGCATTGAGTCTGACTCAACTTCACACCTTGTAACACAGGCAAGAACCCTTTCTTTGCTTGATCCATTTTGAAATTCTTCAAAACTTTGTCAAGGTATGTGCTTTGTGAAAGTCCAATTAAGCGTCTTGATCTATCTCTATAGATCTTAATGCCCAATATATAAGCAGCTTCACCGTGATCTTTCATTGAAAAACTCTTGTTCAAGTATCCTTTTATGTTATCCAGAAATTCTATATCATTTCCAATCAGCAATATGTCATCCACATGTAATATTAGAAATGCTACAGAGCTCCCACTCACTTTCTTGTAAATACAGGCTTCTCCAAAAGTCTCAGATAAAACCATATGCTTTGATCACACTATCAAAACGTTTATTCCAACTCCGAGATGCTTGCACCAGTCCATAGATGGATCGCTGGAGCTTGCACACTTTGTTAGCATCCTTTGGATTGATAAAACCTTCAGGTTGCATCATATACAACTCTTCTTCCAGAAATCCATTCAGGAATGCAGTCTTTACATCCATTTGCCAAATTTCATAATCATAAAATGCAGCAATTGCTGACATGATTCGGACAGACTTAAGCATCGCTACGGGTGAGAAGGTCTCACCGTCAACTCCTTGAACTTGTCGAAAACCTTTCGCAATAAGTCGAGCTTTGTAGACAGCAACATTACCATCAGCGTCAGTCTTCCTCTTGAAGATCCATTTATTCTCGATGGTTGCCGATCATCGGGCAGGTCAACCAAAGTCCACACTCTATTCTCATACATGGATCCCATCTCAGATTTCATGGCCTCAAGCCATTTCGCAGAATCTGGGCTCATCATCGCTTCCTCATAGTTTGTAGGTTCATCATGGTCAAGTAACATGACCTCCAGAACTGGATTACCGTACCACTCCGGTGCGGATCTTACCCTGGTTGACCGACGAGGTTCGCTAGTAACTTGATCTAAAGTTACATGATCATCATCATTAGCTTCCTCACTATTTGGTGTAGGAGTCACAGGAACAGATTTCTGTGATGAACTACTTTCCAATAAGGGAGCAAGCATGATTACCTCATCAAGTTCTACTTTCCTCCCACTCACTTCTTTTGAGAGAAACTCCTTCTCTAGAAAGGATCCATTCTTAGCAACGAATGTCTTGCCTTCGGATCTGTGATAGAACGTGTACCCAACAGTCTCCTTTGGGTATCCTATGAAGACACATTTCTCCGATTTGGGTTCGAGCTTATCAGGTTGAAACTTTTTCACATAAGCATCGCAGCCCCAAACTTTTAGAAACGACAACTTGGGTTTCTTGCCAAACCACAGTTCATAAGGTATCGTCTCAACAGATTTAGATGGTGCCCTATTTAACATGAATGCAGCCGTCTCTAAAGCATAACCCCAAAACGACAGTGGTAAATCAGTAAGAGACATCATAGATCGCACCATATCTAGTAAAGTACGATTACGGCATTCGGACACACCATTACGCCGTGATGTTCTAGGTGGCGTGAGTTGCGAAACTATTCCACATTGTTTCAAATGAAGACCAAACTCGTAACTCAAATATTCTCCTCCACGATCAGATCGTAAAAACTTTATTTTTTGTTACGATGATTTTCCACTTCACTCTGAAATTCTTTGAACTTTTCAAATGTTTCAGACTTATGCTTCATCAAGTAGATATACGCATATCTGCTCAAATCATCTATGAAGGTGAGAAAATAACGATACTCGCTGCAAGCCTCAGTATTCATTGGACCACATACATCAGTATGAATGATTTCCAACAAATCTGTTACTCGCTCCATTGTTCCGGAGAACAGCGTTTTAGTCATCTTGCCCATGAGGCATGGTTCGCAAGTACCAAGTGATTCCAAAAGTCCATCAGAATGGAGTTTCTTCATGCGCTTTACACCAATATGACCCAAACGGCAGTGCCACAAATAAGTTGCACTATCATTATCAACTCTGCATCTTTTGGCTTCAATATTATGAATATGTGTGTCACTACTATCGAGATTCAACAAAATAGACCACTCTTCAAGGGTGCATGACCATAAAAGATATTACTCATATAAATAGAACAACAATTATTCTCTGATTTAAATGAATAACCGTCTCGCATCAAACAAGATCTAGATATAATGTTCATGCTTAACGCTGGAACCAAATAACAATTATTCAGGTCTAAAACTAATCCCGAAGGTAGATGTAGAGGTAGCGTGCCGACGGCGATCACATCGACTTTGGAACCATTTCCCACGTGCATCGTGCCTCATCCTTAGCCAATCTTCGCTTAATCTGTAGTCCCTGTTTCGAGTTGCAAATATTAGCAACAGAACCAGTATCAAATACCAGGCACTACTGCGAGAATTAGTAAGGTACACATCAATAACATGTATATCACATATACCTTTGTTCACCTTGCCATCCTTCTTATCCGCCAAATACTTTGGGCAGTTCCGCTTCGATGACCAGTCCCTTTGCGGTAGAAGCACTGGGTCTCGTGCTTAGGTCCAGACTTGGGCTTCTTCACTTGAGCAGCAACTTGCTTGCCGTTCTTTTTGAAGTTCCCCTTCTTCCCTTTACCCTTTTTCTTGAAACTGGAGGTCTTGTTGACCATCAACACTTGATGCTCCTTCTTGATTTCTACCTCCGCGGCCTTTAGCATTGCGAAGAGCTCCGGAATTGTCTTATCCATCCCTTGCATGTTATAGTTCATCATGAAGCTCTTGTAGCTTGGTGGCAGTGATTGAAGAATTCTGTCAATGACACTATCATCAGAAAGATTAACTCCCCATTGAATCAAGTGATTGTTATACCCAGACATTTTGAGTATATGCTCACTGACATAACTATTCTCCTCTATCTTGCAGCTGTAGAACTTATTGGAGACTTCATATCTCTAAATCCAGGCATTCGCTTGAAATATTAACTTCAACTCATGGAACATCGGGATGAGAAAGAATTATAGAGGACCGAGCCCCGCGTCGCCCTCCCACGGGCGACACGGGCGCTAACCCTAGCCGCCCCCGAACTCCTCCTCCCCCGTCGCCTTCCTCCCCCGCCGCCGCCGCCAAGCGCCGCCAGGCAAAGCCAGCAGCGCCGGCCAGGGCCTCCCGGTTTTCGCCCTCTTGCGCAACTTTCGGGTGGTGCGGGCGCTTGTTACAGGGTGTTGGAGACGGCGGGCGTGGCCGACGGAGGCGAAGCGGGAGCGTGTGAGCTCGCGGAGGCGTGCAACGGCGTGGCGTGTCTCGTGGGCGCGGATCTGGGCGCGTCGCCCGGGCGTGCATGGCTTGCGGAGCGGGGGCGGCGGCTGGCGCCGATGGAAGCGACGGCGTGGCGGGTCGCGGAGACGCACGGCTGGACGGGGCCCGCGGGGGCGCTCATCTGCAGGGGAGCAAGGCCTTCGGTGGATGCGACATGGCGCAGCGGCCAGATCCGGGGCACAGCGTTCGCCCCCGCACGGATCTGCGGCCTGCTGGTCACGGGTGGCGCGCGTGGGGCTCTGGGACGCCCGGATCTGGCGGGTAGGGGGGAGCTAGGCAGGAAGACTACGGTCAGCGCGGATCTGGGCGTGGTGGCAGGTGGTGACCGCGGCCGGCTCTTGACCACGGGTGGTGCTGGAGTAGTGGGGCTCCGGCCGCGGTTTGGATGCGGGGTGCAGGACCAGTTCTAGTCTTTGCAGGCCCGTCGTTGGGGGAGGCTTGATGGTGGCCCTGCACAGCGATGGTGCGCTTGCTATGTGTGGGATGCGCGGTCCAGTGGGGGCAAGGGTCGACTTCAGCCTGCTGCGTGGGAGTGGCTGCCCGGGTGAAAGCCTGGCCGATGCTGGCCGGCCGGCGGCGACGGCGCCCGTGGGCTTCGCCATCCTCCTTGGAGGCATCGTCGGGAATCTCACAGCCGGAGCTCCCGGATCAAGTACTTCGGGTGAAAACCTAGATCCTGCTGCAGGGTCGGACGGTGGCGTCGTCTTCAACGTTGCTCCCCTCTTTAGGGCGCCGTCTTGAAGACTTTGATCCCTATGGTGCCTTCCTACGACTGGACGTGTATGGTGGCTTATGTGGCAACGATGACGGCGGTGTACAATGCCGGAGACATGGCCCTGGCCATGGTAGTCGGCTCTTCTTCTCCGGATTGTCCGTGGGAGTGCCTCAATTGTCTGTTTACTGTGAAGTCGAAGCCGCGGTGGGGGGCCGGTGGTATACAATGACACGTGACAGGTGGTTCGTTCGGTGATCCTCCGTGACGCCACCCCCGCCCAGTTTCCTTGGTAGTTTCACCATCGGAGTCGGAGCTGCGCTGCCTAGTGTGGTTTGTAAAGAGTGTTGTACTGTAGCTACTAGGGCTGCTGTTTTTCTTTTTGTTTTTTGATCTTCGGATCCTTTGGTCCTAGGACCTTCACCATCTTTTTGTTTTCCGTTGCTTCCTGCTATTATCAATGAATGCCAGCAATGCTGGATCTTTCAAAAAAACTCATGGAACATCTCATATGCTCCATGACATTCAAAACGTCGTTGAAGTCCCGGTTCTAAGCCGTAAAGCATGGCACACCGAACTATCGAGTAGACATCAGCTTTGCTCTGCCAGACGTTCATAACATCTAGCGTTGCTCCTGCAGCGGGTTTGGCACCTAGCGGTGCTTCCAGGACGTAATTCTTACGTGCAGCAATGAGGATAATCCTCAAATTACAGACCCAGTCCGTGTAGTTGCTACCATCATCTTTCAACTTAGCTTTCTCTAGGAGCGCATTAAAATTCAACGGAACAACAACACGGGCCATCTATCTACAACAACATAGACATGCAAAATACTATCAGGTACTAAGTTCATGATAAATTAAAGTTCAATTAATCAAATTACTTAAGAACTCCCACTTAGATAGACATCCCTCTAATCATCTAAGTGATTACGTGATCCAAATCAACTAAACCATGTCCGATCATCACGTGAGATGGAATCGTTTTCAATGGTGAACATCACTATGTTGATCATATCTACTATATGATTCACGCTTGACCTTTCGGTCTCAGTGTTCTGAGGCCATAACTGCATATGCTAGGCTCGTCAAGTTTAACCCGAGTATTCTGCATGCGCAAAACTGGCTTGCACCCGTTGTATGTGAACGTAGAGCTTATCACACCCGATCATCACGTGGTGTCTCGGCACGACGAACTTTCACAACGGTGCATACTCAGGGAGAACACTTGTACCTTGAAATTTAGTGAGAGATCATCTTATAATGCTACCGCCAAACTAAGCAAAATAAGATGCATAAAGGATAAACATCACATGCAATCAATATAAGCGATATGATATGTTCATCATCATCTTGTGCCTTTGATCTCCATCTCCAAAGCACCGTCATGATCACCATCGTCACCGGCTTGACACCTTGATCTCCATCGAAGCATCGTTGTCGCCTTGCCAACTATTGCTTCTACGACTATCGCTACCGCTGAGTGATAAAGTAAAGCAATTACATGGCGATTGCATTTCATAGAATAAAGTGACAACTATATGGCTCCTGCCAGTTGCCGATAACTCCGTTACAAAATATGATCATCTCATACAATAAAATTTAGCATCATGTCTTGACCATATCACATCACAACATGCCCTTCAAAAACAAGTTAGACGTCCTCTACTTTGTTGTTGCAAGTTTTACATGGCTGCTATGGGCTAAGCAAGAACCGTTCTTACCTACGCATCAAAACCATAATGATTTTTCGTCAAGTATGTGTTGTTTTAACCTTCAACAAGGACCGGACATAGCCACACTCGATTCAACTAAAGTTGGAGAAACTGACACCCGCTAGCCACCTGTGTGCAAAGCACATCGGTAGAACCAGTCTCGCGTAAGCGTACGCATAATGTCGGTCCGGGCCGCTTCATCCAACAATACAGCCGAATCAAATTATGACATGCTGGTAAGCAGTATGTGTTGGGGAACGTTGCAGAAAATTAAAATTTTCCTATGGTTTCACCAAGATCCATCTATGAGTTCATCTAAGCAACGAGTCAAGGGAGAGAGTTTGCATCTACATACCACTTGTAGATCGAGTGCGGAAGCGTTCAAGGGGATGGTGATGAGGGAGTCGTACTCGCCGTGATTCGGATCACCAACAACCAAGTGCTAAACGGACAGCACCTCCGCGTTCAACACACGTACGGGACGATCGACGTCTCCTTCGTCTTGATCCAGCAAGGAGGAAGGAGAGGTTGAGGAAGGCAGCTCCAATGGCAGCACGACGGCGTGATGCAATTGGTGCAGCAGTACTCCGACAGAGCTTCGCCAAACTCGTACGAAAGAGGAGAGGTGTTGGGGAGGGGAGGGGTTGCGCCTTGGATTGTGTGTTGCAGCCCTCCCCTCACCCCTCTATATATAGGGGGAAGAGGGCAAGAGGGGCCGGCCCTCTAGAGGGAAACCCTAGAGGGGGCGGCGGCCAAGGGAGAGGGGAAAGAGGGGTGGCTTGCCCCCCAAGCTAGGGGGCGCCCCCTTTAGGGTTTCCCCTCCCAAGCCCTAGCCGCATGGGCCCTAGGTGGGGAGGCGCGCCCAGCCCACTAGGGGCTGGCTCCCTCTCCCACGCAGCCCAAGTGGCCCCCCGGGAGGGGTGGCCCCTCCCGGTGGACCTCCGGAACCCTTCCGGTGGCCCCGGTACAATACCGGTATGCCCCCGAAACTTTCCGGTGTCCGTTTAACAACTTTCCATATATAAATCTTTACCTCCGGACTATTCCGGAACTCCTCGTGACATCCAGGATCTCATCCGGGACTACGAACAACATTCGGTAATCACATACAAGTCTTCCTAATAACCCTAGCGTCACCGAACCTTAAGTGTGTAGACCCTACGGGTTCGGGAGACATGCAGACATGACTGAGAAGTTCTCAGGTCAATAACCAACAGCAGGATCTGGATACCCATGTTGGCTCCCACATGCTCCTCGATGTTGTCATCGGATGAACCACGATGTCAAGGGTTCAAGCAACCCCGTATTCCATTCCCTTTGTCAGACGGTATGTTACTTGCCCGAGACTCGATCGTCGGTATCCCAATACCTCGTTCAGTCTCGTTACCGGCAAGTCACTTTATTCGTGTCGTAATGCATGATCCCGTGACCAGACACCTGGTCACTTTGAGCTCATTATGATGATGCACTACCGAGTGGGCCCAGTGATACCTCTCCGTAACACGGAGTGACAAATCGATCTCGATCCGTGTCAACCCAACAGATACTTTCGGAGATACCTGTAGTGCACCTTTATAGTCACCCGGTTACGTTGTGACGTTTGGTACACCCAAAGCACTCCTACGGTATCCGGGAGTTACACGATCTCATGGTCTAAGGAAGAGATACTTGACATTGGAAAAGCTCTAGCAAAACGAACTACACGATCTTGTGCCATGCTTAGGATTGGGTCTTGTCCATCACGTCATTCTCCTAATGACGTGATCCCGTTGTCAATGACATCGATGTCCATAGTCGAAACCATGACTATCTGTTGACCAACGAGCTAGTCAACTAGAGGCTTACTAGGGACGTATGGTAGTCTATGTATTCACACGTGTATTACGATTTCCGGATAATACAGTTATAGCATGAATAAAAGACAATTATCATGAACAAGGAAATATAATAATAATGCTTTTATTATTGCCTCTAGGGCATATTTCCAACAAATGTCCCCCCAAAAATTAGAATATTTGCATGAAGGGCTGCCTCTAATAGTTTGGCGGTTCAAGTTAACAGGGTTAAACACCATCAAGCTATTCTAGGTACGTGCTCGATTTGTGGTATTGAAGATGAATGTTTTTTTCACGCATTGGTGAGTTGCCCCAAGGCTCGGACGTTTAGTATGGCTTTGAAGGAAGTGTCGAATTTACCGGCTTAAGAGACTTTCAAATTTTCTGGGCAAGGAAATATAATAATAATGCTTTTATTATTGCCTCTAGGGCATATTTCCAACAGTCTCCCACTTGCACTAGAGTCAATAATCTAGTTACATTGTGATGAATCGAACACCCATAGAGTTCTGGTGTTGATCATGTTTTGCCCATGAGAGAGGTTTAGTCAATGGATCTGCGACATTCAGATCCGTGTGCACTTTACAAATTTCTATGTCTCCATCTTGAACATTTTCACGGATGGAGTTGAAGCGACGCTTGATGTGCCTGGTCTTCTTGTGAAACCTGGGCTCCTTGGCAAGTGCAATAGCCCGTGTGTTGTCACAGAAGAGTTTGATCGGCCCCGACGCATTGGGTATGACTCCTAGGTCGGTGATGAACTCCTTCACCCAAATTGCTTCATGCACTGCCTCCGAGGCTGCCATGTATTCCGCTTCACATGAAGATCCCGCCACGACGCTCTGCTTGCAGCTGCACCAGCCATCGCTCCACCATTCAACATATACACGTATCCGGTTTGTGACTTAGAGTCATCCAGATCTGTGTCGAAGCTACCGTCGATGTAACCCTTTACTGACGAGGCTCTTCGTCACCTCCATAAACGAGAAACATGTCCTTTGTCCTTTTCAGGTACTTCAGGATATTCTTGACCGCTGTCTAGTGTTCCTTGCCGGGATTACTTTGGTATCTTCCTACCAAACTTACGGCAAGGTTTACATTAGGTCTGGTACACAGCATGGCATACATAATTGATCCTATGGCTGATGCATAGGGGATGACACTCATCTCTTCTTTATCCTTTGCCGTGGTCGGGCATTGAGCTGAGCTCAATTTCACACCTTGCAGTACAGGCAAGAACCCTTTCTTGGACTGATCCATTTTGAACTTCTTCAAAATCTTATCAAGGTATGTGCTTTGTGAAAGACCTATGAGGCGTCTCGATCTATCTCTATAGATCTTGATGCCTAATATATAAGCAGCTTCTCCAAGGTCCTTCATCGAAAAACTTTTATTCAAGTAGGCCTTAATGCTGTCCAAGAGTTCTATATCATTTCCCATCAAAAGTATGTCATCTACATATAATATGAGAAATGCTACAGCGCTCCCACTCACTTTCTTGTAAACGCAGGCTTCTCCATAAGTCTGCATAAACCCAAACGCTTTGATCATCTCATCAAAGCGAATGTTCCAACTCCGAGATGCTTGCACCAGCCCATAAATGGATCGCTGGAGCTTGCATACTTTGTTAGCATTCTTAGGATCGACAAAACCTTCCGGCTGCATCATATACAGCTCTTCCTTAAGATAACCGTTAAGGAACGCTATTTTGACGTCCATCCGCCATATCTCATAATCATAGTATGCGGCAATTGCTAACATGATTCGGACGGACTTAAGCTTCGCCACGGAGAGTAAGTATCATCGTAGTAAATCCCTTGAACTTGTCGATAACCCTTAGCGACAAGTCGAGCTTTATAGATGGTAACATTACCATCCGCGTCTGTCTTCTTCTTAAAGATCCATTTGTTTTCTATCGCTCGCCGATCATCGGGCAAGTCTGTCAAAGTCCATACTTTGTTTTCATACATGGATCCTATCTCGGATTTCATGGCTTCGAGCCATTTGTTGGAATCCGGGCCCGCCATCGCTTCTTCATAGTTCAAGGTTCACCGTTGTCTAACAACATGATTTCCGGGACAGGGTTGCCGTACCATTACAGTGCGGAACGTGTCCTAGTGGACCCACTGAAGTTCAGTAGCAACTTGATCTGAAGCACCTTGATCATCATCATTAATTTCCTCTCCGGTCGGTGTAGGCACCGCAGAACATTTTCTGAGCTATACTACTTTCCGGTTCAAGAGGTAGTACTTCATCGAAGTTCTACTTTCCTCCCACTTACTCCTTTCGAGAGAAACTCTTTTCCGAAAGGATCCGTTCTTGGCAACAAAGATCTTGCCTTCGGATCTAAGGTAGAAGGTATACCCAATGGTTTCCTTAGGGTATCCTATGAAGACGCATTTTTCGACTTGGGTTCGAGCTTTTCGGTTGAAGTTTCTTGACATAAGCATCGCATCCCCAAACTTTTAGAAACGACAGCTTAGGTTTCTTCCCAAACCATAATTCATACGGTGTCGTCTCAACGGATTTAGACGGTGCCCTATTTAAAGTGAATGTAGCTGTCTCTAGAGCGTATCCCCAAAATGATAGCGGTAAATCGGTAAGAGACATCATAGATCGCACCATATCCAATAGAGTGCGATTACGACGTTCGGACACACCGTTCTGTTACCGAGGTGTTCCAGGCGGCATGAGTTGTGAAACGATTCCACATTTTCTTAAGTGTGTACCAAATTCGTGACTTAAATATTCTCCTCCACGATCTGATCGTAAGAATTTTATCTTTCGGTCACGTTGATTCTCTACTTCATTCTGAAATTCCTTGAACTTTTCAAAGGTCTCAGACTTGTGTTTCATCAAGTAGACATACCCATATCTACTCAAGTCATCAGTGAGAGTGAGAACATAACGATATCCTCCGCGAGCCTCAACACTCATTGGACCGCACACATCGGTATGTACGATTTCCAATAAGTTGGTTGCTCGCTCCATTGTTCCGGAGAACGGAGTCTTGGTCATCTTGCCCATGAGGCATGGTTCGCATGTGTCAAATGATTCATAATCAAGAGACTCTAAAAGTCCATCAGCATGGAGCTTCTTCATGCGCTTGACACCAATGTGACCAAGGCAGCGATTACCACAAGTATGTGGGACTATCGTTATCAACTTTACATCTTTTGGTATTCACGCTATGAATATGTGTAACATTACGCTCGAGATTCATTAAGAATAAACCATTGACCATTGGAGCATGACCATAAAACATTTCTCTCATATAAATAGAACAACCATTATTCTCGGATTTAAATGAGTAGCCATCTCGTATTAAACGAGATCCTGATACAATGTTCATGCTCAAACTTGGCACTAAATAACAATTATTAAGGTTTATAACTAATCCCGTAGGTAAATGTAGAGGTAGCATGCCGACGGCGATCACATCGACCTTGTAACCATTCCCGACGCGCATCGTCACCTCGTCCTTCGCCAGTCTCCGTTTATTCCGCAGCTCCTGCTGTGAGTTACATATATGAGCAACGGCACCGGTATCAAATACCCAGGAGTTACTACGAGTGCTGGTAAGGTACACATCAATTACATGTATATCAAATATACCTTTAGTGTTGCCGGCCTTCTTGTCCGCTAAGTATTTGGGGCAGTTCCGGTTCCAGTGATCCTTCCCTTTGCAATAAAAGCACTCTGTCTCGTGCTTGGGTCCATTCTTTGACTTCTTTCCGGCAACTTGCTTACCGGGCGGCAACCTCCTTGCCGTCCTTCTTGAAGTTCTTCTTGCCCTTGCCCTTCTTGAACTTAGTGGTTTTATTGACCATCAACACTTGATGTTCTTTCTTGATTTCAACCTCTGCTGACTTCACATTGAGAATACTTCGAATGGTCTTCTCCATCCCCTTCATATTGTAGTTCATCACAAAGCTCTTGTAGCTTGGTGGGAAGCGATTGAAGGATTCTCATCAATGACCGCCTCGTCCGGAGGTTTATGTCCAGGGACAAAGCGGTTGTGCAACCCAGACATTTTGAGTATGTGCTCACCGTCGTAACTGTTTTCCACCATCTTACAACTATAGAACTTGTCGGAGACTTCATATCTCTCGACCTGGGCATGAGCTTGGAAAACCAGTTTCAGCTCCTCGAACATCTCATATGCTCCGTGTTGCTCAAAACGCTTTTGGAGCCCCGGTTCTAAGCTGTAAAGCATGCCGCAGACCGAACGAGGGAGTAATCATCAAGACGAGACTGCCAAGCGTTCATAACGTCTTGGTTCTCTGGGATGGGTGCTTCACCTAGCGGTGCTTCTAGGACATATTGTTTCTTGGCAGCTATGAGGATGATCCTCGTGGTTCGGACCCGATCCGAATAGTTGCTGCCATCATCTTTCAGCTTGGTTTTCTCTAGGAACGCGTTGAAGTTCATGGTGACATGAGTGTTGGCCATTTGATCTACAAGACATATTACAAAGAGTTTAGACTATTGTTCATGATAATAAAGTTCATCTAATCAAATTATTTAATGAACTCCCACTTAGATTAGACATCCCTCTAGTCATCTAAGTATTACACGATCCGAGTCGACTAGGCCGTGTCCGATCATCACGTGAGACGGACTAGTCATCGTCGGTGAACATTCTCATGTTGATCGTATCTTCCATACGACTCGTGTTCGACCTTTCGGTCTCCGTGTTACGAGGCCATATGCGTACATGCTAGGCTCGTCAAGTTAACCCTAAGTGATTGGCGTGTGTAAATCTGTCTTACACCCGTTGTATGTGAACGTAAGAATCCATCACACCCGATCATCACGTGGTGCTTAGAAGCGACGAACTTTAGCAGCGATTACGCTTAGGGGAGAACACTTCTTGAAATTGTTGTAAGGGATCATCTTATTTACTGCCGTCGTTCTAAGTAAACAAGATGCATAAACATAATAAACATCACATGCAATTATATAGTAGTGACATGATATGGCCAATATCATATAGCTCCTTTGATCTCCATCTTCGGGGCTCCATGATCATCCTGTCACCGGCATGACACCATGATCTCCATCATCGTGTCTTCATGAAGTTCTCACGCCAACGACTACTTCTACTTCTATGGCTAACGCATTTAGCAATAAAGTAAAGTAATTTACATGGCGTTCTTCAATGACACGCAGGTCATACAAAAAATAAAGACAACTCCTATGTATCCTGCAAGTTGTCATAATCAACGACATGCAAGTCGTGATTCCTATTACAAGAACATGATCTCATACATCACATATATCATTCATCATTCATCACAACTTTGGCCATATCACATCACATGACAATTGCTGCAAAAACAAGTTAGACGTCCTCTAATTGTTGTTGCATCTTTTACGTGGCTGCAATTGGGTTCTAGCAAGAACGTTTTCTTACCTACGAATAACCACAACGTGATTTTGTCAACTTCTATTTACCCTTCATAAGGACCCTTTTCATCGAATCCGCTCCAACTAAAGTGGGAGAGACAGACACCCACCAGCCACCTTATGCAACTAGTGCATGTCTGTCGGTGGAACCGGTCTCACGTAAGCGTACGTGTAAGGTTGGTCCGGGCCGCTTCATCCCACAATACCGCTGAAGCAAGATAAGACTAGTAGCGGCAAGCAAGTTGACAAGATCCACGCCCACAACAAAATTGTGTTCTACTCGTGCAATAGAGAACTACGATAGACCTAGCTCATGATGCCACTGTTGGGGAACGTTGCAGAAAATTAAAATTTTCCTACGGTTTCACCAAGATCCATCTATGAGTTCATCTAAGCAACGAGTCAAGGGAGAGAGTTTGCATCTACATACCACTTGTAGATCGAGTGCGGAAGCGTTCACGGGGATGGTGATGAGGGAGTCGTACTCGCCGTGATTCGGATCACCGACGACCAAGTGCTGAACGGACAGCACCTCCGCGTTCAACACACGTACGGGACGATCGACGTCTCCTTCGTCTTGATCCAGCAAGGAGGAAGGAGAGGTTGAGGAAGTCAGCTCCAATGGCAGCACGACGGCGTGATGCAATTGGTGCAGCAATACTCCGACAAAGCTTCGCCAAACTCGTACGGAAGAGGAGAGGTGTTGGGGAGGGGAGGGGCTGCGCCTTGGATTGTGTGTTGCAGCCCTCCCCTCACCCCTATATATATAGGGGGAAGAGGGCAAGAGGGGCCGGCCCTCTAGAGGGAAACCCTAGTGGGGGCGGCGGCCAAGGGAGGGGAAAGAGGGGTGGCTTGCCCCCAAGCTAGGGGCGCCCCTTTAGGGTTTCCCTCCCAAGCCCTAACCGCATGGGCCCTAGGTGGGGAGGCGCGCCCAGCCCACTAGGGGCTGGCTCCCTCTCCCACGCAGCCCAAGTGGCCCCCCGGGAGGGGTGGCCCCTCCCGGTGGACCTCTGAAACCCTTCCGGTGGCCCCGGTACAATACCGGTATGCCCCCCAAACTTTCCGGTGCCCGTTTAACAACTTTCCATATATAAATATTTACCTCCGGACTATTCCGGAACTCCTCGTGACGTCCGGGATCTCATCCGGGACTCCGAACAACATTCGGTAATCACATACAAGTCTTCCTAATAACCCTACCGTCACCGAACCTTAAGTGTGTAGACCCTACGGGTTCGGGAGACATGCAGACATGACCGAGAAGCTCTCAGGTCAATAACCAACAGCGGGATCTGGATACCCATGTTGGCTCCCACATGCTCCTCGATGTTACTTGCCCGAGACTCGATCGTCGGTATCCCAATACCTCGTTCAGTCTCGTTACCGGCAAGTCACTTTACTCGTACCATAATGCATGATCCCGTGACCAGACACTTGGTCACTTTGAGCTCATTATGATGATGCACTACCGAGTGGGCCCCGGGATACCTCTCCGTAACACGGAGTGACAAATCCAGTCTCGATCCGTGTCAACCCAACAGATACTTTCGGAGGTACCGTAGTGCACCTTTATAGTCACCCGATTACGTTGTGATGTTTGGTACACCCAAAGCACTCCTACGGTATCCGGGAGTTACACGATCTCATGGTCTAAGGAAGAGATACTTGACATTGGAAAAGCTCTAGCAAAAGCGAACTACACGATCTTGTGCCATGCTTAGGATTGGGTCTTGTCCATCACGTCATTCTCCTAATGACGTGATCCCGTTGTCAATGACATCTGATGTCCATAGTCAAGAAACCATGACTATCTGTTGACCAACGAGCTAGTCAACTAGAGGCTTACTAGGGACGTATTGTAGTCTATGTATTCACACATGTATTACGATTTCCGGATAATACAATTATAGCATGAATAAAAGACAATTATCATGAACAAGGAAATATAATAATAAAGCTTTTATTATTGCCTCTAGGGCATATTTCCAACAGTATGACTATTATCGCCCACAACTCACTTGTGTTCTACTCGTGCATATAACATCTACGCATAGACCTGGCTCGGATGCCACTTTTGGAAAACGCAGTAATTTCAAAAAAATTCTACGCACACACAAGATCTATCATGGTGATGCATAGCAACGAGAGGGGAAAGTGTTGTCCACGTACCCTCATAGACCGAAAGCGGAAGCATTATGACAACGCGGTTGATGTAGTCGTACGTCTTCACGATCTGACTGATCCTAGTAGCGAAGTGCGGCACCTCCGCGATCTGCACACGTTCAGCTCGGTGACGTCCCACGAACTCTTGATCCAGCTGAGTGTCGAGGGAGAGCTTCATCATCACGATGGCGTGATGACAGTGATGATGAAGCTACCGGCGCAGGGCTTCGCCTAAGCACTGCAACGATATGACCGAGGTGGATTATGGTGGCGGGGGGCTTCGCACACGGCTAAGACAATGATCAACTTGTGTGTCTATGGGGTGCCCCCTCCCCCGTATATAAAGGAGGGGAGGAGGGGGCCGGCCGACCCTCATGGTGCGCCCCAAGGGGTATTCCTACTCCTACTAGGAGTAGGTTTCCCCCCTTTCCTAGTCACAATAGGAGGGGGAAGGGGAGAGGAGAAGAAGGAAGGGGCCGCCTCCCAATTCGGATTGGGCTTGGGGGGCGCGCCCCCACCTCTTGGCTGCCTCCTCTCTCTCCCAGTAAAGCCCATGTAGGCCCATATAGCCCCCGGGGGGTTCCGGTAACCCCCCGGTACTCCGGCATATGCCCGAACTCATCCGAAACCTTTCCGGTGTCCAAACATAACCTTCCAATATATCAATCTTCATGTCTCGACCATTTTGAGACTCCTCATCATGTCCGTGATCACATCCGGGACTCCGAACAACCTTCGGTACATCAAAACACATAAATTCATAATACCGATCGTCACAGAACTTTAAGCTTGCGGACCCTACGGGTTTGAGAACTATGTAGACATGACCGAGACACGTCTCTGGTCAATAACCAATAGCGGAACCTGGATGTTTATATTGGCTCCCACATATTCTACGAAGATCTTTATCGGTCAAACTGCATAACAACATACGTTGTTCCCTTTGTCATCGGTATGTTACTTACCCGAGATTCGATCGTCGGTATCTCAATATCTAGTTCAATCTTGTCACCGGTAAGTCTCTTTACTCGTTCCGTAATGCATCATCCCGCAACTAACTCATTAGTTACATTGCTTGCAAGGCTTATAGTGATGTGCATTGCCGAGAGGGCCCAGATATACCTCTCCGACAATCGGAGTGACAAATCCTAATATCGATCTATGCCAACTCAATGCAGACACCATCGGAGACACACAGAGAGCATCTTTATAATCACCCAGTTATGTTGTGACGTTTGATAGCACACAAAGTGTTCCTCCGGTATTCAGGAGTTGCATAATCTCATAGTCATAGGAACATGTATAAGTCATGAAGAAAGCAATAGCAATATACTAAATGATCAAGTGCTAAGCTAACGGAATGGGTGAAGTCAATCACATCATTCTCTAATGATGTGATCCCGTTAATCAAATGATAACTCACGTCTATGGCTGGGAAACTTAACCACTTTGATTCAACGAGCTAGTCAAGTAGAGGCATACTAGTGACACTCTATTTGTCTATGTATTCACACATGTACTAAGTTTCCGGTTAATACAATTATAGCATGAATAATAAACATTTATCATGATATAAGGAAATATAAATAACAACTTTATTATTGCCTCTAGGGCATATTTCCTTCACAACCTCGATGGAATTTTTGCCCTCAAGAATATTATCATTGTGCTCTTGAAGAACTTCCTTACTTGAAAGCTTGATCCCATGATCCACAATTTTTACCTTCTCATGTTGAAATGGATCGGCTTGAAGCGGCCGATGCAAAAATCGTTTGCCATCAAGACCAATCAGAATAGACTAGTCATCTCTTGGTGTCTCAACAAATTTCAATCGTCCTCTATCAATGGCCGATTTGACTATTTGACGAAACATGTTGCAATCCTCAAAATTATGCTTGGACAAATCATGCAACTTACAATACATTCGTCCTTTGATGGATGTCTTGACATGGTGATCAAGAATTCTAATGTAATTATTTTTCAGCAACAAATCAAATATTTGATCACACATGCTTGAATTGAAGGTATACTTCTTGTTTTTAGCCGATCTTGGTGTGCGAACAGCTTTGGAGTTAAGCAAACGAATGGTTCAAATTTGAAATATCCCCATTCGGCTATGCATTGTGTTTTGCACCCTATATTATTTGGATAAGATATTATATTAGCATCGGATTTCTCAAAATAATTTGACCTTGGCTTTAAATTTCTGAAACGAAAATAGTTAGAATACACATGTCTCAATTGAGACCAAGTGCAAGCCAAGTATGAAACAACCAAAGCTACCCAATTAGATATGAAATTTTGATAAAGCAATGGGGAAAACTTTGGCTGCAATAATAGGTCACTATCGGTCTTTATAAATGGCACATAGGTTGACCGATATGTTCTATAACAGTTTTATTACTAACAAGTAAATTTCCCTTCTTCATTGGTCTTTCAAAATTACTTATGAGAATTTTTCTTATAGAAGCATCAATAATAAAGTTGCGACCAAATCGGAAGATAGGTAAATCACTTGCTAGACATACCTTTTCAAACACGTCGGGAGATCATGATGGTTGCGTTACTTGAATGATATGTTCTTCCTCTTTCGAATAGCTCCCCAACACCTTGTTGTCCTGTTTTTCTAGAACAGTTTTGGCATACGTAATATTTGATTTGGTCTTTTCAATAGCCGTATTAACTTTGTTATCCAAATCACCGCCTTTTTGATAATTCTATCCACACCAGATCTTTATCTTTTTGACATAATCTAGCTTGGATTGCAGTAGAATTAATAGGCTTCCCCTATTTTATTAATTCATGTAGAACAACATTGCATTCGTCCCAAAAAGACGTAAGATTTTTCTTAATGACACAATCTGGATGGAATTGCCCCCCGACACTTTTAGACTCTTTCGGTAACGAGATGTCACCAAAATTCTGTAATTTTGCAGGGAAAACATTGTATGCTACGATACTAGGTGAAGACACATGTGATCCTATAGAATTTTCACTTATTCGGCTATTAGTGTGAAGGTGCGAAGCCGAATTATGAATACCTATAGTTGCATATAGTGCCAAACAATTAGTAGCATGAGGTGAAGCATATGACGATTGAGGGTAATTGGCCAGATAACTAGTAGTAGTATGGCCAATTCCCCTATCCACTGGCATGTTTTAATTAACATATGGCAAGCTGGTTACCGATGAATAAAAACGTGAAACACTTTATTGCATACAATCGGAATTTCCTATGTGAGGTGTTTCAACTTGATTAACGAAACTCATCATGTTGTTCATCGGCATATGGATTTGTGGGGCTGCCGATGCATGAGAGTTGGTATACATATGTTCCATGTTGCTAAAATTATATGAGGTAGAAGCATGGAGATTTTGTTGCATCGGCTCTTGCACATAATTAGATGCATGATTGATAAAGCTAGGGCTAGCCGATACATTATGCTCATTAAACGATCTAGCAACAACCTATGCATTATTTGCATCTACATAAGTGAACTGGGCATTCATGTTACCTTTGTAGATTGCAAATCCTAGATGACGATCTCTTCGTAGCAAGAACGGGCCGGAGACCATTCAAAGCTTCGTTCCCAGCGGAGTCGGCAAAAAGTGTGCTCGCACACGAACATGTCACCGTGTACTCTCGATGTCGGGGGTGATGCACCGTAGCTCATGTCGAAGGAGACCCGCCTGGAAGCGCGGTACACAAGCAATCCGGCGGGCACTTTTGTAGACCCGAAAACCCACACGCCCGGGAGGGACCCCGTCAGGGTGCGTGGCGGCTATGGGCTGCCCTAAGTCGAGCTGATCGCCCCTAGGGCTTCGAGGTTTGCCGCCCTGCAATGAAGAAGAACGAACGAAGAACGAGGAAGAAGAAGAAAAAGGGAGAGATAAAAGTAAAAGTAAAAGTGGTAGATGATTCTTCGATTGTGTGTTCTTCAATCGACCGTCGCCCCTTAGGTATATAAGAGGCGGATAGACTTCTCGTACAAGAAAAGGACTCCAAATCAAGTCTAAATCACGTCCAAATCTTTCCAAAATTAACCGAACTTGGATTTAGGTAGTCTGGAACATCAGTTCGGTTTTTAGGTCTCACATGCCACAAACAAGCTCGGATGAAGATGAGCCCAAAAGCAAATTTTACTGTTTCGACGAGATGAACAACTTTCGTGTTGAACGTTTTTAATTGGAGGCCATCTTCACGGCTGAATCGCTTGTGCAAAACAGACTGTTACTCGCGCTACCCATCAGAAACCGTGTCTGATGGGGTGCGCCACTTTTGCCCCGTGACAGGGCCGCACTCAGGTGGCTATAACTTTTACATATTATCTTGTATTGATAGAATTTTTATATTAAAATCAATCGTTTCAACGAGACGAAGACAATTCGTGTAGACCAGTTTTCCATATGAGGCCGTCTCGGGGGCGTAATCAGCCGAACAGAGTATTCTGGACACAAAATCTCAGTATTTCGAACACAACTTCAGCCTTAGAAATGAGATCGGATGGCTATGACCCAAATATCAAAGTTTCTCCTTTTGACGATACAGAACTTTCTCACTTTGAGCATTTTTCCATTTGAGGCCTTCTTAATTATGTTTTTGACTATGCCAAAATCTGTTGTCAACAGAAGCATTTATAATAGGGAGCGCCTAGAACTCAGCTGAATGAGATATAGTTTGGTCTCATTCAGATGACATCAGGATGATATAATCATGTATTGATACTGGTATTGCATCTCCGTAATCGATAGTTTTTTTTTGAGGCACCGTGATAGATAGCTTATGCCTCGATAGGCGGCTGGTTTTCTTTCCACGTGCGCTGTTTGGGTCGTTAATATGGGCCATTAGTGGGCTGAACTGTGTGTCCAGGCTTGTCCGTGTCTCTCTTTTATTTATTTATTTTTGTGTGTGTATGTGTATTCAATCCATTTGGAACAAAAAAATAGGCCTACAACCATCTATGAATTGGATGAGCATATTACTAGTCCATTGCCACACGATTTTCCTATTTTTCTTGTAACTATGTACTTAGCCAGTATATTACGCGCGCACTGCACCCAATTTTTCTTAAAAATATACTATCGAGGAAACTTTGAAAAATATTCTTCATAGTCCACACATAAAGATTTAAAAATGGATTGAAGAAACTATCGAGGAAACTTTGAAAAGTTTCCTCGATAGTATATTTTTCAAAGTTTTCTCTTTTTCAAAGTTTCTTCATAGTCCACACATTAGCCAGTATATTCTTCATAATCCACACATGAAGATTTAAAAATGGATTGAATACACATACACACACACAAAAATAAAATAAAAATATACACACAAGTTACAGGCAAAAGAAGATTTGCATGTGTGTCACTAACAAAAGAGGAAACTTTGAAAAATTACAGCGTCCTCCTGGATCGCAAATTAAAAATAGTTTTGCCTGATATATTGTGTTCATTAAGCTGAGGCATTTATAGTTGTTTTTTCACTCAAGGCAAAAAAAATAAAAAAATATATAGTAAAGAAACTGAAAAGAAACAAATGTAAACCAAAAATGATATAAGAAGAAAAGTTAGTTGCACGGGCAATGTTCGCTGGGCCACTATATCAAAATAAATTATTGTGTATGATCGACGATGATACAACTATAAGCGTTCAACGGTGTGAAACTAGGATCAAATATATATGTATTCAAAAATATTATGTGTTTTCATGCGGGAAATACTAGAGATGGTTTGTGCGTTCTGAGAAATAAAACACAAAAAAGGGCCAAAATGAAAAGTGCTTGTATGCACCCACCGTCAAGGGAAATGATAGAAACCACATCTATGTGATGCTAAGATAAAAACCGTCGATAACCACCGACAACCCTCTCCCAACTCAGTTGCGGGCGCTTCATACCTCTTGCAGTTGCGCCTGAGTATGATGAGTTGCAGTTGTACGACTGAGTATAATGAGTACGGGCGTTTTCTCAAGGGGTCCCCAGTTGCATGTGCCCGGTTTTTGTCAACTCTTGTCAACAAACACACACCCCTCTAGTTTCTAGTCAATGGGCAACTTGCAACTGGGGACCCTCAACAAACAAACAAACAAACACACACACACACACACACACACACCCCTGGTCGCGAGTCGATGGGCAACTTGCAACTGGGGGTCCTCAACAAACACACACCCCCTAGTTGTGAGTCGATGCTTGACATGCAACTGGGGACCCTTTGAGAAAAAGACACACACACACGCCTTTAGTGCAAGCCGGTTATCAACATGCAATGGGGACCCTCAACACACACACACATCCCCTAGTCGCGAGTTGATGGTCAACTTGCAACTGGGGGTCCTCAACAAACACACACACCCCCTAGTTGTGAGTCGATGCTTGACATGCAACTAGGGATCCCTTGAGAAAAAGACACACACACACACACACACACACACCCTAGTTGCGAGTTGATGGTCAACTTGCAATTGGGGGTTCTCAACAAACACACACATGCTAGTTGCGAGTTTGATGGTCAACATGCAACTGGGGACCCTTGACAAAAAGACACACACACACCTCTAGTCAAACACACACACAGACAGACACACATCCTTAGTTGCGAGTCGATGAGCGGGGTGCAACTGGAGGCCACAACAAAACACACACACACACACACACACACACATCCTTAGTTGTGAGTCGATGAGCGGGTTGCAACTGGGGGCCACAACAAAAGACACACACACACACAAGACACCTAGTTGCGAGTTGATGGTCAACTTGCAACTAGGGGACACGAATGAAACACACACACACAGAGAGAGAGAGAGCACCCCCTAATTGTGAGTCGATGGGAAACTTGCAACTGGGGGTCCTCAATAGACACACATCCCCCTAGTTGCGAATTGATGATCAACTTGCAACTGGGGGCCATGAATAAAACACACACACACACACACACACACACACACACACACACACACACACACACACACCCCTAGTTGAGAGTCTATGGGCAACTTGCAATTGGGGATCCACAACAAACACACATCCCCTAGTTGCGAGTCGATGCTTGACATGCAACTAGAGACCCCTTGACAAATAGACAAACACACACAACACTCCTAGTTGCACGTGGTTATCGACATGGAATTGGGGACCCTCAACACACACACACACACACACACAACACACATCCCCGTAGTTGTGAGGTGATGGTCAACTTGCAACTGGGGGCCACGAATAACACACACACACGTACCCCCTAGTTGCGAGTCGATGGTCAACTTGCAACTAGGGTTTCTCAACAAATACACACACGCCCCTATTTACAAGTCGATGGTTGACATTCAACTGGGGACACTTTGATAAAAATAACACACACACACACACACACACACACACACCCCTTGACAAAAAGACACACACACCTGTAGTTGCAAGTCGGTTATCGACATGTAATTGGGAACCCTCCACACACACACACACACACACACACACATCTCCCCCTAGTTGCGAGTCGATGGTCAACTTGCAACTGGGGGCCACGGATAAAACACACACACACACACACACACACACACACACACACACACACACACACACACACACACGATTATGAAGTCGATTATCGACATGCAACTGGGGACCTTTAGTTATGAAGTCGATGCTTGACATGCAACTAGGGACCCCTTGACAAAAAGACAGACAGACACACACCTCTAGTTGCAAGTCGGTTATCGACATGTAATTGGGGACCCTCGACACACACACACACATCTCCCCCTAGTTGCGAGTCCATGGTCAACTTGCAACTGGGGTCCACGAATAAAACACACACACACCCCCTAGTTGTGAGTTGATGGGCAACTTGCAACTAGGGGTCCTCAACAAACACACACACACCCTAGTTACAAGCCGGTGGTTGAGATGCAACTAGGCCCCCTTGACAAAAAGACACACACACACGCACTTCTAGTTGCGAGTCGATTATTGACATGCAACTAGGGACCCACGACAAAACACACACACGCACACACACACACATCTCCCTAGTTGCGAGTCGATGGTCAAGTTGCAACTGGGGGTTCTCAACAAACACACACAGACACACCCCTAGTTGCGAGTGGATGGTTGACATTCAACTGGGGAAACTTTGATAAAAGAAACACACACACACCCCAGTTGCGAGTCAATTATCGACATGCAACTGGGGACCCTAGTTGCGAGTCGATGCTTGACATGCAACTGGGGACCCTAGTTGCGAGTCGATGCTTGACATGCAACTAGGGACCCCTTGACAAAAAGACACACACACACCTCTAGTTGCAAGTCAGTTATCGACATGTAATTGGGGACCCTCGACACACACACACACACACACATACACACACACACACACGTACCCCCTAGTTGCGAGTCGATGGTCAACTTGCAACTGGGGGTTCTCCACAAATACACACACGCACACAGTTGCGAGTCGATGGTTGACATTCAACCGGGGACACTTTCATAAAAGTAACACACACACACACACCTCAGTTGCGAGTCAATTATCGACATGCAACTTGGGACCCTAGTTGCGAGTCGATGCTTGACATGCAACTAGGGACCCCTTGACAAATAGACAAACACACACAACACTCCTAGTTGCAAGTCGGTTATCGACATGCAATTGGGGACCCTCGACACACACACACACACACACACAACACACATCCCCGTAGTTGCGAGTTGATGGTCAACTTGCAGCTGGGGGCCACGAATAGGACCCAACAAGAGTACGGGCGCACAACTAGGGGGGTACGGGTGCAACTACAAACAACTCCCACCCCCCCTAAAAAACCACCCACGGCGGACAACCCCCCCCCCCCCCCCCGACAACCTCCCCCAACCCTGGCTGCCATTGCTTTATCCCCTTGAAGTTGCACTTGAGTAGGACGACTTGCAGTTGTAGTTAAGTTGTATGTTGCAACTACAAACAAGCCCCCCTAAAAAAGGCCCAACGTTGATAACCTCCGACAACCCTCCACAACCCTAGTTGTGGTCGCTTTATACCCCTTGCAGTTGCGGTTGAGTAGGACTAGTTGTAGTGGCAGTCAAGTTACAGTGGTTGCAACTACAAACAACCCCCCCCCCACCCGCACCCCTAAATAATAAACACCCTTCCAGAAATAATAATAATGAAAGTAAAATTTTAACTATAAAATTGATTGGTTGAACATTAGAAAATTTATGTCACGGCTCTTTTTGATTACACATAATTTGACAACTCGTGCAGTTACACATAGAGGACAAGCCATATGAGTAATAGTAAAACTATAAAAAAATAGAAACTAATTAAAAACTCGGACCCTTTCGTATCACCACTCCCTCTTTCTCTCGAATAGAAGAAAACATAAAAATATGAAAGAGCGAAAAAACGGCCTAGACAACAAAAAATCAGCGGCAAAATGGGAAAGGGGTTCTGCACCTTTGAAGTGTCAAGTTCTCGTACAAAAAAATATAAAACAAATTTCCTGTAAAAAACAATTACACAAATTATACATGGTCAAACAAAACAAACACATGCAAAAAAACATTGTCAATTAACACATACAAAACATTGCATTGAGAAAAAATTATACATGGTCAAACAAAACACTGCGTTGAGAAAAAACAACATGGACGCAACAAAAAGCCAGTTATGCAACATTAATTTACTTATTACAAAAACACTATTGTCTGAAAAGAAAACTTATTGCAAACATTTGCCTATATTTTTAGGGAACAAAACATTGGTCTGCTACAATGGTGGAAATTGCCACAAGTGACAAACCATCCCAACAGTCAATGAAAAGGATCGTAAAAACACAGCTTGGCCCGGCAAAAAAAAACGGCCGAAAAGGGCCCATACGAGTGACAAGGTAACCCACAGCTAGCGACCCTTACAAATCTACGACAAATTCACCTCTTTTTTTTACAAGCGCTAATTGTCAGCGAAAATAGCTGCGACATAAAAAGAAATAATGGGCCGCTAGCCCAACAACTCACGGTCCGCGCCGTGTCACTACGAAGCTCACCACATCGACAAAAAACAAATCACAGCGTGATTAGATCTGACGGCAGACAAAGTGAATGAGACCAAATAATTTCTTAGCTGAATGAGTTTTAGCAAAACCGTTTATAATATCTTGGACCAGAAAGAATACAGCTGCTCTTGCTATTGCTTGCAACAAACTCAGCTTCGTGCACCTGCAATCAAAGTAGAGGGCGCACAGAGAGAGCACACATGCACATAACAACAGATTCCGAGCACAAGCGCACCCAGCAACGGACTCCCGCGGCAAATTTCCATGGTGGAGGGGTTTCCGCACCCGGACCAGCAGCCGCCAAATGGAACATGAGGTGCGGAGATCCAGGTGGCAGTCTGTCACATGCAGCGGCAGCAAAATCAGATGCAATGCTCTTCACGTTAGGTTTAGCGGCGAGGTCCTTGTTTGCCAATGGGGCACTTTTCGTGGTGGAGGGATTCGCGTTGCGACTCGCCGGAGCAACCCCGAACTAGCAGCCGACGAAGGGAGCGGGAGGCACGGGGACCCATGTAGTCATCGCCGGCTCTCATGGTGCGGCGGAGGTGTGGCCGTAGCGGCAGCCGAACGCGGCACGACGAGAGCTTGGGTCAGCGGCAGAGTCTGGCACCTCTGTGACTCTCGCGGGCTGTGCATGGAAGGGGTGGTGGCGAGGGGAGTCGCGGGCTGGAGCGATGGGCGAATGCCAGGTAAAACCGAGGTCGGAGCCTCTGAATTGGTCGGGGGAGAGTGCGCGGCTCAATATTGAGCCTCGATTCCACGATTGAATACCATGCACAACCAAACAAAGATATTCGGGCTAGCAAATGCCAATAATATAATCTGGGCCTCAATGCCAACATCCAAATTTCCTTCATGATC
Organism: Aegilops bicornis; assembly: GCA_021605145.1. Lineage (NCBI taxonomy): Eukaryota > Viridiplantae > Streptophyta > Magnoliopsida > Poales > Poaceae > Aegilops > Aegilops bicornis. The sequence goes on along the minus strand of CM038673.1, from coordinate 464,799,822 downwards.
CTCAAGATGGAATGCCAAATTTTTTGTAGTTAGACATTGAAGCTTATCGGCTCGTGTACCTAGCGACGAGCGGTCAGTAGTGAGAGTTATAGGGTTTGATCCCTTGCACTGCCATTTCATTTTTGATACATTTTCCTTGTTTTCACGTGCGATAATGGGCGGGCCCTATCGGGCAGTATCTTGTGCATGGTGCCATCTATATGACTGTACTTCCCGTATGTTGAACCCTATTTGTTGCCCGTGGGTGTCAAATAGTCGCGACTCGAAGCGAATCGAGCGACCGACACGATATGAGTCGGCCCACTTTGAACGAGCAACCGGTTTTGGGAACCTTTTAAAAGGTTCCCTGAGCTTTTTTCCTTTTTCCTTTTTCCTTCATGTTTTTATTTTCCTTTTTTCTTTCTGCTTATTTCTTCCTTTTCTTTTCTTTTCTTTTTACCTTATTTTGTTTTTATTTTTGTTTACCATAATTTAAAAAATTCAAAAAATGATTGAAATTCCAATTTTTCTTCACATATTTCATGTTTTTCAAATGTATTCTTGTTTCAGAAAAAGTTCAAAATTCCAAATTCCAATTTGTTCATTTTCCGAAAAATATTCATGTTAAAAATAGTTCACCATACATTGGGAAAATGTTCACTATGTATAAAAAGTGTTCATCGTGTGTACAAATTTTATTTAGCGTCCATTTCAAAAAACAAATCAGCATATATTTTCAAGAAAGTTCAGTTTTGTATTTGAAAAATTCACCATATACAAAGAAAATGTTCAGTGTGTATTTTAAATTCAATTTTTTAAAATTGTTCACATTTAAGAAAAGAATATTTGTTTCTTTTACGATTGTGAAACATTGTTGACATTCTCAAGAAATTTTGTTCACATTGTTTTGTAAAAGTATTAAAAAATCCGGATCTGCGGCTCCAATTAGTACTTTAAATTTAGCGCTGCCTTTAAACTGTCATCAGTCACTAGGTCGTCTGGTTAGCATTTGTTGCACTTATATGGCCAGGTTGTGGGTTCGATACCTTTTTTAACCACTTTTATAATTTTCGCGAAATACCTGCATTCGCTCAGCTCTTGCGAAATGGGCTGGCCCGTTTGCTCCCTACCTTTAGCAAAAACTAGACTATTACGTGTATGTACTAATACATACACATTAGACTACTGTACAATCTGTGAAAAGTTCATATTACCCTTTATATGCATTGTGAGGGGGTTTACTGAAGCGGGTCTAAAAGTTCTATGGGAACTAGTACAGATAAACCGTTGGAAAAAAAAATCTTATAGGATTCTATCCTATGGCTTAAACAACCCTGCATTCGCTCAGCTCTTGCGAAATGGGCTGGCCCGTTTGCTCCCTACCTTTAGCAAAAACTAGACTATTACGTGTATGTACTAATACATACACATTAGACTACTGTACAATCTGTGAAAAGTTCATATTACCCTTTATATGCATTGTGAGGGGGTTTACTGAAGCGGGTCTAAAAGTTCTATGGGAACTAGTACAGATAAACCGTTGGAAAAAAAATTCTTATAGGATTCTATCCTATGGCTTAAACAACCAACATAGGAAAAAATCCAAAGAATTTTAATCCTTCAAAATTCTTATGAAGATCCTTTGAATCAAAGGAGCCCTTAACTGGGGAAGCAAAATTAATCAATACTCCTATTTGTTAAATGTATGTGCGGTCGTCATCGTGCTACATATACTAGAAGTCTAAGCGATCTCTATGTGCTTCTCCTGGAAATAAGCTGTGATCCTGCACTTCATCTTTGGTAGTATGGTTTTGGACGCCATACGTGGATGCACAGCACAATCAACGTATATGCGCGTGAAGAGATATTTTGAAGGAAGTCGGAACCCTCGTATGTGCATCAAAAGATACACACAACCATATTTATTAAATTATTATTTCAAAAAGGTCTAGTAAAAACATAAAACATACATCAAACAATCACAAGCCACCAACGTCACACTTACAAACTTGATAGTGGAGGATGCCATCACAACACCCCACCATCTAGACTTGGGGGTCATCACCGAGCCACCCGCATTCGCTTGGCGTACCAGCAGCACACATCCATTCCAGCAGATCCTAAGTGTGCACCACATGCACACGCTCTACAAGCCCTCACCACCGTCGAAATGTCGACCCATCTTTAGGCCAGAGATTTGCATGATCCTTGCCATGACAACCATAGACGCCGCCACGACGCCAAACAACACCACTCTCTTGTGCTCGTCCACCATCACACGTCCGCCACTAAGACCCCGTTGTGTCATGCTGCCTAGACCCGCCGTTCTCCATACAATAGATGTCACGCCCCTCCACCTCCTCGAGCACCACCATCTGGCCCTGGTCTCACAAGCCAAGTCCAACTCCCACATGCTGCGCCAAAGGGAGGGCAACACTAGGTGCCGCCAATGATTGACTAGGGAGATCTAGAGTTTCTCCCAGAGTGATTTAGGCAGGATGCGAACTATGTCGCGGACGCCTTCGGCAAGGTTAAGATGCCCAGGGGCGCGGTTGTTGACTACTCCGACCGCCGCCAGAGCCTTCTGACAGTCCCACTCGCCCACCTTGATCTTGACCGACTTTTCCACCTACCAGTCCACCCGCAAATCGCTCTGATGCAAGGATCTAGTCCCCAGATGCCCGCAACCAAAGGATTTGGAGATCCAAATCCAGGGCATCAAGACGCCTGGAGCTGAGCCATGAGGACATCTCGGCCATCGCCGAGCCCACCTAGCTGGACACGATGTCTCGGTGCTCCATCACAGCTTAGCTGGTTTCACACATGACCATGATTGTATAAAAAGGTCTAAATATAGGTGAGAACATATCGTGTTCTGGATTACTTATTGGTCAAGGGATGTTTTGCCATATTAAACTACGCATAGATTGATGGACAGTGCTAACTTCCGAACGTTCTGATTTTAGCGATAGATGCGAACGAACCTAGATCGATCCTCCCGTCCTGTGTCTCGTTCGATTCTCCCGTGTTCGATCCTCCCGCTTCCCGATTTTCTTTCTATCGATTCTTTTTCCTCACCTTGGTTCAAGGACTTCTTTTACTCGTCCAGTTTTATGTGAGTTAGTCTTGGCGAAGGAGAAAAAGAAATAAAGTACTTAAAAGGGATTTGAACCCTGGTCTCCTAGGTTGATACTAAACCCAATAACCAACTCACCAATCTTTTCTAGTTGCCTTACATAAACAGGGGTATTTAAACGCTTCTTCTTTCTACCATATTAGGAAAAAAGGTTATAATTAGGCTTGATAACTTTGGCATAAGCAGCGTGATAACTATGACATGACCATCATGATAACTTCAAAACATTAGCGCCCCGGTAACAAAATAACATGATAAAGATTGATAACTATCTTGTTAGAAGGCTGATAACTAGAACATGAGAAGCATGGTAAACGTTAGCACGATAAAGGTTAATGACTATCTCGTTAGAAGGCTGATAACTAGAAGATGGGAAGCATGATAAACTTTAGCATGATAAGGTTGATAACTTTAGTATTACCATCCTGATAAAAAAAACATGGTAAAGTTGATAACTATAATGTTAGAAGGCTGATAACTAGAGCATAAGAAGCATGGTAAATTTAGCATGGGTAACATGAAAACTTTACACGGAAGTTGTCAGATATAATTCAATGACTATTTGACCGGGGAAACTTTGTCATAGTGTTTGAGCGCAAGTTATTAGCTATGTGGTGCATAAAAATACCATTCTTTTCCCCTGTAAGTTATCGCTGTAAGTTTTCAACAACTTTTTCCACCACGATCAAAAGTACCACGGTGTTCACACATAAGTTGTCATGTTACGTATATTACCATGTTATTTGCGTAGAAATTATTAAAGTATATTTCAAACAAAAATCCCCAGCCAAAGTTACTGTGGTGTTTATTATGCAAGTTATCAGATTTGTGGTACATATATTATCATGTTATTTATACAGGATTTACTGTATGTTTTAAATAATTGTTTTGCCCCGGCCAAAGTTACCATGGTGTTTTTGCGTAAGTTATCAGGTTTGGATTCTTATATTATCATGTTGTTTACATAGAAGTTATCGGGGCATGTTTTCAACAACTTTTCTCCCGGGGTTAAAAAGTTATCACGGTGTTTGTACTTGAGTTATCAACTCCGCGATGTGTAAATTACCATGCTATTTATACAAAAGTGACGAGCGGGATGTTTCCAACAAAAAATCCCCGGTTCAAAGTTATCATGGTGTTTGTACGTAGTTATCAGGTCGGCGGTGTGCATATTACCATGCTACTTACAAAGAACTGATCGGGGTATGTTTTCAACATCTTGTTTTTCCCGGTCAAAGTTATCATGGTGTTTGTACCTAAGTTATTAGGTCCACGGTGCATATATTGCTATTTACATAGAAGTTACTAATGTCTGCTACACAACTTATTCTTGTACACTCGTGTTGGGTCTCCAAGCGCAGAGTTTTGTAGGACTGTAGCAATTTTCTCTCAAGTGGATGACTGATAAGTCTCCATCGTATCTACTTTTCCAAATTCTTCTGCCCTTGTTTTGGACACTAATTTGCATGATTTGAATGGAACTAACCCGGACTGATGCTGTTTTTAGCAGAATTGCCATGGTGTTATTTTTGTGCAGAAATCAAAGTTCTCAGATTGACCTGAAAATTTACGGAGAATTTTTGTGGAATATATAAAAAATACAGGCGCAAGAAGTTACCAGAGGGGGGCCACAAGCCCTGGGGCGCGTCTCCCAGGCTTGTGGGCCCCCTGGACCACCTCCGACCCTAATTCCAACTCTATATATTCCTATTCGGGGAGAAAAAATCAGAGAGAAGGATTCATCACGTTTTACGGTATGGAGTTGCCGCCGCCTCCCATTCTTCATCGGGAGGGATGATCTGGAGTCCGTTCGGGGCTTCAGAGAGGCGGATTCGTCGCCATCACCATCACCAACCTTCCTCCATCACCAATTTCATGATGCTCACCGCCGTGCATGAGTAATTTCATCGTAGGCTTGCTAGACGGTGATGGGTTGGATGAAATTTATCATGTAATCGAGTTAGTTTTGTTAGGATTTGCTCCCTAGTATCCACTATGTTTTGAGATTGATATTGCTATGACTTTGCTATGCTTAATGCTTGTCACTAGGGCCTGAGTGCCATGATTTCAGATCCGAACCTATTATGTTTTCATGAATATATTTGTGTTCTTTATCCTATCTTGTAAGTTGTAGACACCTATTAAGAGTTATGATCCGCATACCCCAAGCTGACAATAATTGGGATTCTTTCCGGTGACTAGTAGTTTTAGGAGTTCATGTATTCACTAAGTGCTAATGCTTTGGTCCGGTTCTCTATTAAAAGGAGGCCTTAATATCCCTTAGTTTCCATTAGGACCCCGCTGCCATGGGAGGGTAGCACAAAAGATGTCATGCAAGTTCTTTTCCATAAGCACCTATGACTATATACGGAATACATGCCTACATTATATTGATGAATTGGAGCTAGTTCTGTGTCACCCTAGGTTATGACTGCTACATGATGAATATCATCCAACACAATTATAATTGACGATCCATTGCCTATGATTTTTTCACATATTGATCTTTGCTGAGTTACTTTCATTGCTACTGCTGTTACAATCACTACAAACTGCTACTGTTAGTTTTGTCACCGTTACCGTTACTTTCATATTACTTTTCTACTAAATACTTTGCTACAGATATTAAGTCTTTCAGGTGTGGTTGAATTAACAACTCAACTGCTAATACTTGTGAATATTCTTTGGCTCCCCTTGTGCCGAATCAATAAATTTTGGTTGAATACTCTATCCTCAAAAACTGTTGCGATCCCCTATACTTGTGGGTTATCAAGACCTTTTTCTGGTGCCATTGCCGAGGAGCATAGCTATATTTGTTGAGTCACTTGGGAATTATATCTGTTGATCACTATGAAGAATCTGAAAGATACCAAATGAAGGAAATATGCCCTAGAGGCAATAATAAAGTTATTATTTATTTCCTTACATCATGATAAATGTTTATTATTCATGCTAGAATTGTATTAACCGAAAACATAATACATGTGTGAATATATAGACAAACAGAGTGTCACTAGTATGCCTCTACTTGACTAGCTCGTTAATCGAAGATGGTTATGTTTCCTAACCATAGACATGAGTTGTCATTTGATTAACGGGATCACATCATTAGGAGAATGATCTGATTGACATGACCCATTCCGTTAGCCTAGCACTTGATCGTTTAGTATGTTGCTATTGCTTTCTTCATGACTTATACATGTTCCCGTAACTATGAGATTATGCAACTCCCGTTTACGGGAGGAACACTTTGGTGCTACCAAACGTCACAACGAATCTGGGTGATTATAAAGGAGTACTACAGGTGTTTCCAAAGGTACATGTTGGGTTGGCGATTTGAGATTAGGTTTTGTCACTCCGATTGCTCGGAGAGGTATCTCCGGGCCCTCTCGGTAATGCACATCATTATAAGCCTTGCAAGCAATGTAGCTAATGAGTTAGTTACGAAATGATGCATTACGTAACGAGTAAAGAGACTTGCCGGTAACGAGATTGAACTAGGTATTGGATACCGACGATCGAATCTCGGGCAAGTAACATACCGATGACAAAGGGAACAACGTATGTTGTTATGCGGTTTGACCGATAAAGATCTTCGTAGAATATGTAGGAACCAATATGGGCATCCAGGTTCCGCTATTGGTTATTGACCAAGAATAGTTCTCGGTCATGTCTACATAGTTCTCGAACCCGTAGGGTCCGCACGCTTAAGGTTTCGGCGATGCTTATATTATGAGTTTATGAGTTTTGATGTACCGAAGGAGTTCGGAGTCCCGGATGAGATCAGGGACATGACGAGGAGTCTCGAAATGGTCGAGACGTAAAGATCGATATATTGGACGACTATATTCGGAGTTCGGAAAGGTTCCGAGTGATTCGGGTATTTTTCGAGTACCGGAGAGTTACGGGAATACGTATTGGGCCTTATTGGGCCATACGGGAAAGAAGGAAAAGGGCCTCAAGGGTGGCCGCACCCCTTCCCTTGGTCTGGTCCGAATTGGACTAGGGAAGGGGCGCCTCTTCCTTCCTTCTCCTTTCCTTCCCTTTCCTTCTCTCCTACTCCTACTACATGGAAGGTTTCCTAGTTGGACTAGGAAAGGGGAATCCAACTCCGGTGGGAGTAGGACTCCCTTGGTGCGCCTCCTCCTAGGCCGCCACCCTCCCTTGCTCCTTTATATCACGGGGCAAGGGGCACCCTAGAACACACAAGTTGATCTACGGATCGCTCCTTAGCCGCAGCGGTGCCCCCTCCACCATATTCCACTTCGGTCATATCGTCATGAGCTTAGGCGAAGCCTGCGCCAGAGAAGTCATATCGTCATGAGCTTAGGCGAAGCCCTGCGTCGGTGGAGCATCATCATCGCCACCACGCCGTCAGGTCGACGGAACTCATCCCGACACTTTGCTGGATCGAGTCCGGGATCGCCATCGAGCTGAACGTGGTGCGTAACTCGGAGGTGCCGTACGTTCGGTACTTGGATCGGTCGGATCGTGAAGACGTACGACTACATCAACCGCGTTGTTATAACGCTTCCGCTTACGGTCTACGAGGGTACGTGGACATACACTCTCTCCTCTCGTTGCTATGCATCACCATGATCCTTGCGCAGCGTAGGAAATTTTTGAAATTACTACGTTCCCAACAAAGTGGCATCCGAGCCTAGGTTTTTGTGGTTTGATGTTTTGCACGAGTAGAACACAAGTGAGTTGTGGGCGATACAAGTCATACCGCCTACCAGCATGTCATACTTTGGTTCAGCGGTATTGTGAGATGAAGCGCCCGGACCGACATTACGCCAGACGCTTACGCGAGACCGGTTTCACTGCTACGCAGCACTCGTGCTTAAAGGTGGCTGGCGGTGTGTCTGTCTCTCTCACTTTAGTTGAACCGAGTGTGACTACGCCCGGTCCTTGCGAAGGTTAAAATGGAGTCTATTTGACAAACTATCGTTGTGGTTTTGATGCGTAGGTGAGAACGGTTCTTGCTAAGCCCGTAGCAGCCACGTAAAATTTGCAACAACAAAGTAGAGGGCGTCTAACTTGTTTTTGCAGGGCATGTTGTGATGTGATATGGTCAAGACGTGATGAGATATAAGTTGTTGTATAAGATGATCATGTTTTGTTGAAGTTATCGACAATCGGCGAAGCCCTATGGTTGTCTCTTTGTTGCATAAGATGCAAGTGCCAAATAATTGCTTTACTTTATCGCTATGCGATAGCAATAGTTGCAAGAGCAATAGTTGGTGAGACAACCATGTGATGACACATTGATATAGATCAAGATGATGAAGATCATGGTGTCGTGCCGGTGACGATAAAGATCATGACAAGATTTTGGAGATGGAGATCAAAGGCGCAAGATGATCATGGCCATATCATGTCACATATTTTGATTGCATATGATGTTTATCTATTATACATCTTATTCTTGCTTTGATTGACGGTAGCATTTTAAGATGATCTCTCACTAATTATCAAGAAGTGTTCTCCACGAGTATGCACCGTTGCCAAAGTTCGTCGTGCCCGGACACCACGTGATGATCGGGTGTGATAAGCTCTACGTCCATCTACAACGGGTGCAAGCCAGTTTTGGTACACGGAATACTCAGGTTAAACTTGACGAGCCTAGCATATGCAGATATGGCCTCGAGCACGGAGACCGAAAGGTCGGCGTGAATCATATAGTAGATATGATCAACATAGTGATGTTCACCATTGAAAACTACTCCATCTCACGTGATGATCGGTTATGGTTTAGTTGATTTGGATCACGTGATCACTTAGATGACTAGAGAGATGTCTGCCTAAGTGGGAGTTCTTAAGTAATATGATTAATTGAACTTAAATTTATCATGAACTTAGTCCCGGTAGTATTTTGCAAATTATGTTGTAGATCAATAGCTCGCGTTGTTGCTTTCATATGTTTATTTTCATATGTTCCTAGAGAAAATTGTGTTGAAAAATGTTAGTAGCAATGATGCGGATTGGATCCGCGATCCGAGGTTTATCCTCAATGCTGCTCGTAAGAATTATGTCCTTAATGCACCGCTAGGTGACAGACCTATCTATTGCAGGAGCGTATGCAGACGTTATGAACGTTTGGCTAGCTCAATATGATGACTACTTGATAGTTTAGTGCACCATACTTAACGGCTTAGAATCAGGACTTCAAAGACGTTTTGAACATCATGGACCATATGAGATGTTCCAGGAATTGAAGTTAATATTTCAAGCAAATACCCGAGTTGAGAGATATGAAGTCTCCAACAAGTTCTATAGCTAAAAGATGGAGGAGAATCGCTCAACTAGTGAGCATGTGCTCAGATTGTCCGAATACTTCAATCGCTTGAATCAAGTGGGAGTTAATCTTCCGGATAAGATAGTGATTGATGTAATTCTCTAGTCACCATCACTAAGTTACTAGAACTTCATGATGAACTATAGTATGCAAGGGATGACGAAAACGATTCCCGAGCTCTTCGTGATGTTGAAATCAACGAAGGTAGAAATCAAGAAAGAGCATCAAGTGTTGATGATTGACAAGACCACTAGTCTCAAGGAAAAGGGCAAAGGGAAGAAGGGGAACTTCAAAATGAACGGCAAGCAAGATGCTACTCGAGTGAGGAAGCCCAAGTCCGGACCTAAGCACGAGACTAAGTACTTTTGCTGCAATGGAACTGGTCACTCGAAGCGGAACTACCCCTGAATATTTGGTGGATAAGAAGGATGGCAAAGTGAACAAAGGTATATTTGATATACAGATTATTGATGTGTATTTTACTAGTGTTCATAGCAACCCCTCGGTATTTGATACTGGTATAGTTGCTAAGAGTAGTAACTTGAAACGGGAGTTACAGAATGAGCGTAAACTAGTTGAAGGGGAAGTGACGATGAGTGTTGGAAGTAGTTCCAAGATTGATATGATCATCATCGCACACTCCCTATACTTTCGGGATTAGTATGGAACCTAAATAAGTGTTATTTGGTGTTGAGCATAAGTATGATTTGATCATGTTTATTGCAATACGGTTATTCATTTAAGTAAGAGAATAAATTGTTGTTCTGTTTACATGAATAAAACCTTATATGGTTACACACCCAATGAAAATGATTCATTGGATCTCGATCATAGTGATACACATATTCATAATATTGAAACCAAAAGATGCAAAGTTAATAATGATAGTGCAACTTATTTGTGGCACTTGCCGTTTAGGTCATATTGGTGTAAAGCGCATGAAGAAAACTCCATGTCGATGGATTTTTGGAATCAATTGATTATGAATCATTTGATGCTTAAGTAACCGTGCCGCTTTGGGCAAGATGACTAAAACTCCGTTCTCGGAACAATTGAACAAGCTCTTGACTTATTGGAAATAATACATACCGATGTATGCGATCCAATGAGTGTTGATGCTCGTGGCAAGTATCGTTATTTTCTGACTTTCACAAGATGATTTGAGCAGATATGGGTATATCTACTTGATGAAACATAAGTCTGAAATAGTTGAAAGGTTCAAAGAATTTCAGAGTGAAGTGAAAAAAAAATCATCGTGACAAGAAAATAAAGGTTTCTACGATCTGATCGTGGAGACAAATATTTGAGTTACGAGTTTGGTCTTCAATTAAAACAATGTGAAATAGTTTCACAAATTCATGCCACGGAACACCACATCATAATGGTGTATCCGAACGTCATAACCGTACTTTATTGGATATAGTACAATCTATGATGTTTCTTACCGATTTACCAATATCGCTTTTGGGATCATGCATTAGAGACATCTGCATTCACGTTAAATAGGGCACCATCTAAATCCGTTGAGACGACACTATATGAACTGTGGTTTAGCAAGAAACCAAAGTTGTCGCTTTCTTAAAGTTTGGGGCTGCGATGCTTATGTGAAAAAGTTTCATCCCGATAAGCTCAAACCCAAATCGGAGAAGTGCGTCTTCATAGAATACCCAAAGGAAATTGTTGGGTATACCTTCTATCACAGATCCGAAGGCAAAACATTCGTTGCTTATAAATGGATCCTTTCTAGAGAAGGAGTTTCCTTCGAAAGAAGTGAGTGGGAGGAAAGTGGAGCTTGATAAGGTAATTTGTACCTTCTCCCGAATTGGAAAGTATTTCATCACGGAAATCAGTTCCAGTGATTCCTACACCAATTAGTGAGGAAGTAATGATGATGATCATGTAACTTCAGATCAAGTCACACCGAATCTCGTAGGTAAACCAGAGTGAGATCCGCACCAGAGTGGTACGGCAATCCTGTTCTGGAAGTCATGCTACTAGATCATGACGAACCTACGAACTATGAAGAAGCGATGGTGAGACCAGATATCGCTAAATGGCTAGAAGCCATGAAATCTGAGATGGGATCCATGTATGAAAACAAAGTGTGGACTTTGGTTGACTTGCCCGAGGGTCGGCAAGCAATAGAAAATAAATGGATCTTCAAGAGGAAGACGGACGTTGATAGTAGTGTTACTATCTACAAAGCTCGACTTTGTCGCAAAAAAGGTTTTGACAAGTTCAAGGTGTTAACTACAATGAGATTTTCTCAAGCTGTAGCGATGCTTAAGTCTGTCCAAATCATGTTAGCAATTGCCACAATTTATGAAATTTGGCAAATGGATGTAAAAACTGCATTCTGAATGTGTTTACGGAGGAAGAGTTGTATATGATGCAACCAGAAGGTTTTATCGATCCAAAGGGAGCTAACAAAGTGTGCAAGCTCCAAATGATCCATCTATGGACTGGTGCAAGCATCTCGGAGTTGGAATATACGCTTTGATAAGTTGATCAAAGCATATAGTTTATACAGACTTGCAAAGTGAAGCCTGTATTTACTAGAAAGTGAGTGGGAGCACTACAATATTTACGATAAGTATATGTGTATGACATATTGTAGATCGGAAATAATGTAGAATTATTCTGCAAAGCATAAAGGAGTGTTTAAAAGGAGTTTTTCAAAGAAAGACCTCGGTGAAGCTGCTTACATATTGAGCATCAAGATCTATAGAGATAGATCAAGACGCTTGATAAGTTTTTCAATGAGTACATACCTTGACAAGATTTTGAAGTAGTTCAAAATGGAACAGTCAAAGAAAGAGTTCTTGCCTGTGTTACAAGGTGTGAAATTGAGTAAGACTCAAAACCCGACCACGGCAGAAGATAGAAAGAGAATGAAAGTCATTCCTATGCCTTGGCCATAGGTTCTATAAAGTATGCCATGCTGTGTACCAGATCTATTGTATACCCTACAATCGAGTTTGGCAAGGAGTACAATAGTGATCTAGGAGTAGATCACTGGACAGCGGTCAAAATTATCCTTAGTGGAATAAGGATATGTTTCTCGATTATGGAAGTGACAAAAGGTTCGTCGTAAAGGGTTACGTCGATGCAAGTTTTGACACCGATCCAGATAACTCTAAGTCTAGATCTGGATACATATTGAAAGTGGGAGCAATTAGTTAGAATAGCTCTCATGCGAGCATTGTTGACATAGAAATTGCAAGAAATACTTACGGATCCGAATGTGACAGACCGTTGACTAAAAATATCTCACAAGCAAAACATGATCACACCTTAGTACTCTTTGGGTGTTAATCACATAGCGATGTGAACTAGATTATTGACTCTAGTAAACCCTTTGGGTGTTGATCACATATCGATGTGAACTATGGGTGTTAATCACATGGTGATGTGAACTATTGTCGTTAAATCACATGGCGATGTGAACTAGATTATTGACTCTAGTGCAAGTGGGAGACTGAAGGAAATATGCCCTAGAGGCAATAATAAAGTTATTATTTATTTCCTTACATCATGATAAATGTTTATTATTCATGCTAGAATTGTATTAACCGGAAACATAATACATGTGTGAATATATAGACAAACAGAGTGTCACTAGTATGCCTCTACTTGACTAGCTCGTTAATCGAAGATGGTTATGTTTCCTAACCATAGACATGAGTTGTCATTTGATTAACGGGATCACATCATTAGGAGAATGATCTGATTGACATGACCCATTCCGTTAGCCTAGCACTTGATCGCTTAGTATGTTGCTATTGCTTTCTTCATGACTTATACATGTTCCTCGTAACTATGAGATTATGCAACTCCGTTTACGGAGGAACACTTTGGTGCTACCAAACGTCACAACGAATCGGGTGATTATAAAGGAGTACTACAGGTGTGTTTCCAAAGGTACATGTTGGGTTGGCGATTTCGAGATTAGGTTTTGTCACTCCGATTGTCGGAGAGGTATCTCTGGGCCCTCTCGGTAATGCACATCATTATAAGCCTTGCAAGCAATGTAGCTAATGAGTTAGTTACGAAATGATGCATTACGTAACGAGTAAAGAGACTTGCTGCAACGAGATTGAACTAGGTATTGGATACCGACGATCGAATCTCAGCAAGTAACATACCGATGACAAAGGGAACAACGTATGTTGTTATGCGGTTTGACCGATAAAGATCTTCGTAGAATATGTAGGAACCAATATGGGCATCCAGGTTCCGCTTATTGGTTATTGACCAAGAATAGTTCTCGGTCATGTCTACATAGTTCTCGAACCCGTAGGGTCCGCACGCTTAAGGTTTCGATGGCGATGCTTATATTATGAGTTTATGAGTTTTGATGTACCGAAGGAGTTCGGAGTCCCGGATGAGATCAGGGACATGACGAGGAGTCTCGAAATGGTCGAGACGTAAAGATCGATATATTGGACGACTATATTCGGAGTTCGGAAAGGTTCCGAGTGATTCGGGTATTTTTCGGAGTACCGGAGAGTTACGGGAATACGTATTGGGCCTTATTGGGCCATACGGGAAAGAAGGAAAAGGGCCTCAAGGGTGGCCGCACTCCTTCCCTTGGTCTGGTCCGAATTGGACTAGGGAAGGGGGCGCCTTCCTTCCTTCTCCTTTTCCCTTCCCTTTCCTTCTCTCCTACTCCTACTACATGGAATGTTTCATAGTTGGACTAGGAAAGGGGGAATCATACTCCCGGTGGGAGTAGGACTCCCCCCTAGGTGCGCCTCCTCCTAGGCCGGCCACCCCTCCCTTGCTCCTTTATATACGGGGCAAGGGGCACCCTAGAACACACAAGTTGATCTACGGATCGTTCCTTAGCCGTGTGCGGTGCCCCTCCACCATATTCCACTTCGGTCATATCGTCGCGAGCTTAGGCGAAGCCTGCGCCAGAGAAGTCATATCGTCATGAGCTTAGGCGAAGCCCTCGCGTCGGTGGAGCATCATCATCGCCACCACGCCGTCGTCCGACGGAACTCATCCCGACACTTTCTTTGGATCGGAGTCCGGGATCGTCATCGAGCTGAACGTGCGTAACTTCGGAGGTGCCGTGACGTTCGGTACTTGGATCGGTCGGATCGTGAAGACGCATTTACTACATCAACCGCGTTGTTATAACGCTTCCGCTTACGGTCTACGAGGGTACGTGGACATACACTCTCTCCTCTCGTTGCTATGCATCACCATGATCCTTGCGTGTGCGTAGGAAAATTTTTGAAATTACTACGTTCCCCAACACCAAAACCAAAAAATTTCCCTCTAAGACGAGGGGAGGTAAGGAACTGTCATCTAGCTCTGCACTTGATTCACCTTTTGTTTTGAGTAAGCTTGCGACACCTACACCTGCTATTAATTCTGATATGTCGCAAGTAATTGATGATGCTACTTCTGCTATGCATGATGCTTATGATGATACTACTACTTTGCTTGATAATAATGTGCCGCTGGGTGAATTTCTTGATGAACAACTTGCTAGAGCTAAAGATATTGAGAATGTTGAAACTGATGATATTTCTGAAACTTACGAAATTATTGAAACTGAACACTTTGAAACACCTGTTAGACCTAACTAACCTAGATATGAACTGCATGTTATGCATGAGGGTTATGTTATGGATGAAGAGGTAGCTAGGGACTTTCTTGCTTGTAATGATAGAGATGATCTTAAGAAATTACTATGCAAGTGCAAAGAAAAATCTTTGAATGCTAGAATGCAATATGATCCCAAGTTTGCTACTTCACCTATTTTTGTTACTCATAAGGATTATGAATTCTCTGACGATCCCGAGTTAATTACTTTTGTTGAATCTGATTCTTTCCATGGTTATGAATCTGAAGCTGTTGTGGCACATCTTACTAAATTGAACGACATAGCCACCCTATTTGCTCATGAGGAAAAAAATCGCTATTATTATATTCTTAAGTTGTTTCATTTCTCATTAAAGGGTGATGCTAAGATATGGTTTAATTCTCTTGCCCCTGGTTGTGTGCGTAGTCCCCAGGATATGATTTATTACTTCTCTAAAAAATATTTTCCTGCTCATAAGAAACAAGCTGCTTTACAGGAAATATTTAACTTTGTGCAAATTGAAGAAGAGAGTCTCCCACAAGCTTGGTGGAGGCTTGTCCAATTACTTAATGATTTGCCTGATCATCCTCTCAAGAAAAATGAAATACTTGATATCTTTTATAATGGACTAACCGATGCTTCTAGGGACCGCCTAGATAGTTGTGTTGGTTGTGTTTTTAGGGAAGGGACAAATACACTTTTGCCCCTAGTTGGAACCTACCCACGGGTTTTTCCCTTACTTTTCGACTCTGCTCAGTTTCCCCTTAGATTTTCCTCCCAGGTCGCCCGTATGCCCTTTGACCGTTTTACCTATACTTTGAAAATTCATAACAAATTGATATGAACTCGGAACAATGCAAATAAGATATCAACATGTTCAGATAAATATTACCTTTATGTGTATATCATTTGCATTCAGGACAAAAGTACTATTTAAACTACCTAAGGTTATTAAGGTTATTAACATTATTAAAAATAAAAAGGTCTAAACAATGCTTTTTCACGAATAAAAATTACATGCAAATGTAGGTGACGTTTTCTAAACATCCTGATATCTTATTTGCATTTTTCTAAGTTCATATCAACTAGTTATGAAGTTTCAAAATAATGGCCAAAGTCGTTCGAACATTCATAACAAGTTGTATGTACTCAGAAAAATGCAAAAATGATATCACGATGTTGAGAAAACATTAGTTACATTTGAATGTAATTTTTATTCACGACAACAGTATTTTTATACATTTTTATTTTCAATAATGTTAATAACATTAATAACCACGGGTAGTTTAAACGATTCTTTTGTCCTTAATGCAAATAATATGCACATAAAAGTACTATTTGTGTGAACATTTTGATATCTTATTTGCATATTTTCGAGTTCATATGAATTTGTTATGAATTTTCAAAGTATTGGTCAAACGGTCAAAGGGCACACTACAAGAATGTTGTTGATCCATGACGGCCCTGAACCTTCACAGATTGCTACCGAACTATCACAAACGCCCATCAATGACGTTTTTGAAAACCATCGTGTATTCCTTGTCATAGATTGGTCTTCATGACGAAGGGCCGAAACCTTCACAAATTATGCTGACCCGTGACAATCCTTGGTCGTCATAGATCAACCATGAGCCCATCATGTTCGGGTAGGGCCTAAGCCCAGCCCAGGCCTTTGTGACAACACGAACCATCATAGAATTTCATGACGTGGCACGTAGATGGACATGACACCCTACAAAATGTGGCCCAATTAGACTTTCAGCCTCCTATTTTCAGCCGAGTCCGATACGTTAGCATGTTTCCCCAAGTCCACCCCATTAATTTTGTCTGGTTGCCCTATCTAATTTCAGCCCATTTAAGCTTTGCCTTATTCGGCCCATTGCATTTTCTGATCTAGTATACAATTGTTGGGCCTGCTTATTTTCGTTGTGTTTGCTAGCCAATTTCGGCCCAGCTATAGAGCATCACCCAACCCAAATGTTCACGTCATTGAGCCCATTTTTTTAACAATAAATAATTTCTAGGCCTGCTTGTTTCGGTCTGGTTTGCCAGCCAATTCAGCCCAGTTTGGTCTGGTTAACCAGCACATTTCCACCAATGTTATATATATAATTTAGCACCAAAAAACTGTTATATATGAACAACAATATAGATTCTTATCCAGCAACATATCACAACACATATATGACAACAGAAGTTAAGTTCCAGCATCAGATCACACATGTTCCGATCCAACATAAATACTCATGTACCGTAATATTTGTCACTGGAGTAGCTGAAGTTCAGCTACTCCAGCGACAAATATTACGGTACAGAGGGAGTATGAAACTACAATCACTCCGGTACCACAAACCACCCACAGCAAAATGCTTGGATTCATATCCATGAACAGAATACGACGCGCTCCGCTACCCCGCATCAACGATGCACACAAGATAAGCATGCTGCGCTCAACCCTGAAAAATAGAACCCATGTATGAATCATTCAAGGGTTGCCAAGTGGATCATATTCATATAAGAAGCAAAGAATAATACAGAAAAAAATCTAGTTGTTTTAAGGTCAAATTATTCTTCTACCTCTCTTTAGGCTGACTTTACAATTATTGATTATTGTACTATTGGATCTACTAAAAAAAGTAAGAATTGTGATACGGTTAGCACTCTTTCAACCCTGACCTACAATTGCAGATCATACGGTGACTGTGTACCCTTTCTTTTTGTTGATGTAGTGGCACTCCTTTCATCTTTGTATTTTTCTCCCTGAAAACAACATATATGCAGCAAGCTTACTTCTGTATTCATGGTCACTTCAGATTCAGTAACTATGAAGAAATAACGTATACAATACCCAAAATGAATTTACTTTATCCATTTGTTCAGGATAAGATACCATTAATAATCAGAAAAAGCATTTATTGGCTGAAGCCCAGGAAACATTACACAGAAGCAAAATTTCACAGGTGCAAATCCATGGCCATAGGTTTGACTTACCAAATTATCACAGTGCATAAGAGAGCTGCGCGAACCAGTTGTTTGATGGAACTTACACATGGTACGGCACCCTCCGCTGCCCTGCATCAACGATGCATACAAGATAAGCATGCTGCGCTCAACCCTGAAAAACCTTGCTTCAAGGTTGTAGCTCAAAGTTAGGTCATGAGCTTGATTGTCACTTTAGAAGAGCTGCATGGCAAAGCTCCAATGATTCTTCTGGTTCTCTTTTGATTTTATGGTGAACATTGGTGGCCAACAAGTATGTTTATTCGGGCAAGCATGAGTAACGTGGATGACCTTGTATCTTGGGGCGTTTGCACAACAATTATCTCTCCTACTTCGTGATAATATAATGGTCCGTTTTGTAGGTTTCAGTTTGTAGGAAATTGAACTTTCCATATGCATCTAAGAATACTTAGGCTGCGCTTGGATTGCCGTTTTGTGGCGATTTACAGGCGTAATAAAGACACCTATAAAAATTAGTAGGTGCGGTTCGAAGGACTCCTTGGTTGGTCGTTCAGATCCGAGAAAACGGGGCAGTTCTGTGCCTTCGTCCGGAAAAAATATACACGCCTTCCACCCTCCGTTTCATTTCCACCCGGATTATACGCGTGCCCAGTATGATACACGCGGAAACAGTTACACGCGTAAAAAAGATACATCTGCGAAACGGCAATCCAAGCAGGCCCTTAGGATATATATTCAGTTTGTAACTTTGAAATTGAATATTGGCATAAGGTATTTACCTCACTTTCTTACAGATATAAAATCAATCTCATAATCATAAATGAATATGTAAGATATATATTCAGTTTGTAACTTTGAAATTGAATATTGGCATAAGGTATTTACCTCACTTTCTTACAGATATAAAATCAATCTCATAATCATAAATGAATATGTACGTACACATGTTTCAACAGTTGACTCAAAATCTATACAAATAAGTCAGAAATTTCTCGAAAAACAAAATTGGAGAAATGATATTACGAAGATATAGTCAGAACCTGAGTTAAATTGTTCTCACCCTTCTCCCGGGTACTGTTCGAGAGAGGAGAAAAGGGAGGCAGCTCGAGGTGCGAGTTGGGGCTCGGCTCGATCCCGAGCGCTCGCCGCCGGCGCTGCCAGTTGGAGAGAAGATGGGGGAGGTGCCCGCAGCTGCCGTGTACATACTCATTGTAGTTGTGCTATTTCCTTAGTGGAGTTTGGCTTTATGCCGGAGCTTGGCGTGATGCCGATGGGGATTGGGTCGCCGGCACGAGCAAGCCGTGTGCGGTGGCTACTGGAGTCGGTTCTTAAGGTGGTGGCGATGGAGGGCTTGCTGCTGCCGACTGGATCCACTCTGGTGTCCCTGGTAATAAGCTCAATGCCCCTGATCTGGCGGAGGATCTTGCTGCTGTCCCCTGCCTCGGAGGCCATCATGGCGATGGCAAAGAGGTGGCCGACGCTTGCAGCTCTAGAGCTTGCATGTTGGGATGCTGCGGATCGGGCTATAGATCATCAGCAGTGGATGATTTGTTGGCGAAGCGATGGCGCCTGCTGCGGCGGTCGATGGCCTGCTCCCGCTGACTCGCCTCTGTTTCTTCTGGCCGAAAGGCGGTCATTCAAATTCCTCCCGGCGATGAAGCCCAAAGGGAGGCAGCTCTGTTCTTCCATGGAGTCTATGGCGTGGTGCTATGGAGCTTTCGTCGGCCCAAGTGGTCTCGTCCCCGGTGCTGGCCGGAAGTTTTCCGTCGAGGAGCGGATTAGGACCTGATCACGTTTCCTTTCCTCTGTTCAGGGTCCTTTTCGCAAAGTTCAGGGACTGTTTAGTAGTTCCAGTTTTCTTTTGGGTCTCTGTTGTAATATGTGCTTTCATGTTTATCCAATAAATATCTAGGGCCTTCTGGGCCCGTGTCTGCTCAAAAAAATATTGTTCTCCAAAACAAAAGTCACAGCAAAGATTGATTCTAATTCTGACAAATTGTCTAAAAGGAAGATATAGTCAGGTATGTCTCGAAAAAATTGTAAAAAAATATTTCCTTTGAATTTGTACAAATAAAATAGAAAAAATGTATTTTATACATGTCTCAAACACTGCAGAACAAGTATGCACTTAAGAATTACTCATATATATCAACTATAGCCTTCACATGCACGTCACATAACTGAGAGGCATAATATTGCATAATCTGATAATAGAGTTGCTGCTGATTAGAACTTCCAAAAACAATAAGCAACGTCCAGAAAGCTAACAGTGTGTCAAATAAAATTTGAGGCTTACTAGAGTCCCTAAAAATGTGCCTACGACTGTCAAAAATATGAACATGGTCCAGGAATTTTCCGAAATACTATAATGGACACCAATACCTTGCTTTTTACTGTCCAGAATATGAAGTAAAATCTGAACTAGAATATTAATTTATTCCAAATATCATTACATAACCCAAAAGAAGACCATCCATTTGACGTATTCAAATTCCTGGTAGTAAAGGTTTGCCCTCCCCATTACCTTTGTCAAATTTCATTGGTTGGTGCAGAGGACGCACCAACACCATATGAATTGTCATCCCACTAAAAGGAACATCATTCAGACCATCGCCTCTAATTGAATAAGGTAAGCGTTGCATGAAATTGATTTTAAGCAAAGATTGTATGCATACAAAAAAAGGATAACAGTAGAATAGTATAATTGTGCTCCCCTACAAATATTCCATACAAGTGAGTGTAAACAGGTGAGGTCTGTTGAGGACGACATAAAAGGACTATACAGTAGCAACAAATTCATAGAAATGTCGTCACCACATTAGCACAGTTCCTCAGCATCAGTCAGTCAAGGACAGAGCATACATGGTCCATATATATGTCCATTTTTATTCAGCATTAAAGCACTTGATTTGTGAAGAGTGGTAATGTTATAAACAGTGTAGCTAATGATCATGTGTAGCCTGGTTGCAATATAGTTTGTAAATTTCATATAAGCATACAGCACAGCGTGGGCACACATGCCAGCGACGCAAGAGACACAGCGAGCGTCCAGCCATAACCATGACTTTGAAGGATATCAAGAACAAATGTTCACAAAATTAAGCATACATGATTGAATTGCTAAATTCATAATCTACAGGCAAGATGCAATCAACGGGGTCTGAAATTAGGATTTAGATTAAGTGTATATGATTGAATTACTGAACTCAGATTCTAGAATTTCATCTCATTGTCAAATGTAGATTAAAGTCAAAAATAGCAACTGAAGAAACTGGTTGTCATCACCTTCCTCATTCATCATCTGGTTGTGCTCATCAGGCTGGGCAACGAGATCACTTCCATTCGCCATAGAGGTGTTATCATCATGATGGACGAGGTCATCATCTTCTAAGAAAAAGCAGTTAGGGAGAGTGCATTGATCATAGAATAAAACTTAATAGACAAGGCTCGCTGTTTAAAAAACAAATAAATCTTCAATACTGGTTATTTATAACATATGCAACATGAAATTACTTAGAAAACTATTACTACCATGAAGAAATAGATACACATCTAGCTATTCCACTGAAACAGGCATAGGTTAATGGATATCCATGTCTGAAGCATGGTTTTCGAGTCGCTCTGGGGCAGCGACTCGGAAGAAGTCGAGCCTGCGTTGTGACTAGTCGCGACTCAGAGTCGCGAGTCGACACTAAGCTGAGTCGACCATATTTTTGCGACTCATAGACTAGTCGTCGACTAGTCGCGACTAGTCGAGCGACTCGAAATCCATGGTCTGAAGACAGAATCATGTGCATGGTATGATATTAACAGTAAGGAACAAAGTGCAATGAAGCCAAATTAAGGTTTAGATTAAGCATATGAGATTGAATTGCTGGATTCAGATTCTAAAATTTCATCTAATGGTTAATCCCTACGGTTTAATAAGAATTGCAGATAAAAATTAGTTCAATAGCAACTTAACAGACTGGTTGGCATCACCTTTCTAATAAACCATATGGTTGTTCTCATCAGGCTGGGCAACATGACCACTTCCATTGGCCATAGAGGTGTTGTCATCACGATGGATGAGGCAATCATCTTCTAAGAAAAGGCAGCTCGTGAGAGTGCATTGATCATATAATAAAACTTAATATACCAGAGGCTCGCTATTTGAAAAAAAAAATCTTCAATACTGGTTATAACATATGCAACATGAAATTACTTAGAAACGTATTACTACCATGAGGAAATAGATACACATCTAGCTATTCCACTAAAACAGGCATAATTTTATGGATATTCATGACTAATCCACGTCCAAAGACAGAATCATGAGCATGATATGATATTAATAGTAAGGAACAGAAACCGCCGATGATAAAAAGAAAATAAATATTAAGGGAATACACAATATAAAAATTTGCTGGATATAAACATGTGTGTGGAAATTCAGTTTGTACTTATCAAAGGTCAATTTCCTGCATTCATAAAGTGAACATCAGTATTGAAGTGAATCCATTGAGTTTAGATAATTTCCTTGAGCCTAGAAAAGGTCAACATAGTAAAAATCATGGTAGTAGAATTTTCCTTCAACACCATGTTGTGTGTGGTCATGAAAGTTGCAAAAGACTTACCGATTGTGGTGGGGACGAGCGACAAAAGCAGTCATGCATTTAGGGTTTGACATCCCTTCTCTTTGAGTACTTGCATCAGCCTCTTGTAGAAGTTGTTTCTTTGACCTTGTAGTTGTTTTATTAGTTGGCAGGCCTGCATGAGCTCTCTTAGTTGGCCAAGGCTTAATTCCACCAGGACCATCAGCGAGTCTTTTCATAGTAGTATTTTGGCTAGTCCTCTTACATTCCTTCAAGCCCTGATAGAAGTGAAAACATGGATCAATCAACAAAGCATGAAAAAAATTCCGCTGCATTAGCAAACAAGGAACATATGAATTTCAGATACGGAAATTATACATACTGTGGTAGCACACAGAACTTCAGAGCAAGATAACTTTCAAAGAACATGGTACCACTGTGCTGTGCACAAAAATTCAGAGAACATGGCAGGGCTGCACACAAAAATTTTAGAGAATGTTCCAACTAATTACATCATCAAACTAGATGGAAGAAAATACATAGGTCATGTGGTGGTGTATATTATACTGTGTTATATGCTATAATATTACTATGTTAATCTGCTATGTGCCATGATATGATCAAGATATACAGATGGAAAATAGGCATCACTGTGTATAGGGGACATAGGTACTACACTCAAACCGTGGAGCAAAAAGACTGAAAAAAAGGAGTGCAAACGTCGAGTTAAGTGGTTTCTCAAATTGCACCACAACACCAGACTATAAGTCGTACATCAGTTTAGCATGATGACAAATGATTTCAGGGCACCCTCCATTCTTATCCTAGATACATCATTGTGCTCAACAGTTCTTAATAACAAATTACTAATTTTTAGTGATGAGTTTATATCTATACGAGACCCAAATTTATACGTTGCAGCACAGGGCCCTTATTTCATAGGAACGACCAGAGATCTAATGAACCACAAGCACTAGCAAATGAAATCAAACACAAGCACAAACTCTTTTATCAGCCACCTGAAATTACGCATACATGTGTACAAACAGCAGATTGGCAACCGTGAGGTGGGTTAAGGACTATACCATCTTGCGCGTCCTCGATGTGTCTTCACTACCCTTGAAGCGGCGACTGTGTGGTGCCGGAGAGATACTTGAAGGGACAACTGGTGGCAGCGACTGCTTATGGTTGGTCTAGGGTTTGGTGGAGGCGGAGGGAAAGGGGGGAGGGGAGACGTATCTAGATCGGATGCGGAGGGTGGGGTGGAGGTGAAGTGCTGGCCGGCAATGGAGGCAATGAAGCGGGGTCGTGACCGGCGGTGGAGGTGGAGTCGCGGCTGTCGGACGGCGGGAGGGGGCGGCTTGGTAAAGGGTCGGTGGAGGCTGAGGGGGGTGGAGAAGAAGTGACCGGCGGCAGGGGAGGAAGGGCGAGGTGGAGCCGTGGCCGGCGGCAGGGGAGGAAGGGCGAGGTGGAGCCGTGGCCGGCGGCAGGGGAGGAAGGGCGAGGTGGAGCCTTGGCCGGCGGCAGGGGAGGAAGGGCGAGGTGGAGCCGTGGCCGGCGGCGGAGACGGAGCAGTGGCTGCGTGTGGAGGTGGGAAGCGGGATTTGGGGGATTTGCGGGCTCGGCGCGCGGCGTGGGTGGGGTCATGGAGTACCAGATTACCAACAGCCCCTTCATACAGAGTAGCTGAGTATAATTTTTAGAGGCTTGAACATAGTACTCCCTCCGTTCCGTCTCCGATTTGTCTAAATACGGATGTATCTAGCATTAAAATATGTCTAGATACACAAATAATTCGGAACGGAGGGAGTAGATAATAAGGTCAATTCACGTTTGATATTTTTTCGCTTGCCGCCAATTGCAGCAAAAATTGTACGCGTGGGCGCGGGTTTTCTTGCCGCCTGCCATAATAAATATTTAGAACGTTCTAGAAGATATATTACACAAAATAAACAATATTTTTTTATTTCTTACAATGTTTTAGTAAAAAAATACTACAGTTATTAAGGGGCATGTGCTAACCTCGACTATTATGGCTCTTGTGTACCTTAATAATCAAATAAGACAAATGTCGATCTGATTACCCCTCAACAGCTGCTTGATTACCCTTGGGCACATCTTGGCTTGATTACCCCCACCAAAATTTGGCTTGATTACCCCTCGGCGTTGACTCGATTACTTCTCTGTGTCGGCTTGATTACCCCTCAACACACTAGCTAGATGGCAGATGTGCACACTAGATCGCGCCCTGATTACCCCTCAACGTCGGTTTGATTATCCCTCAACACACCAGATTGATAGGACGACACTAAACGGCTTGCTAAGGAGGAACACGGAAGGCATTAATAGGATTGAGGCATCCCACACTTGGATGTTGAAGGAAGGAGAGTTGATTGGTGCCGACCATCGATTGGGCAATGGGGGGAGTCAACCCACGTGCTCCTCGCTACACATGGGAGACTTACATGATCTTGGGGTCCTCAATTCTGGTGCCCCATATCGATGGTGTGGCCCTGAGTAGCCGAATAAGATTAAAGTCAGTTTGATTACTCCACGACACGCCAGATAGTGGCAAGGAAGAGATCATCGAACGGGCGCCTTGCAATGGTTGAAGACACCGATGCTTGGCTCCACGAGGGAGAGAGGGGGGAGACCATTGGTATCCCCATATGAGCCCCCTCCCCTCCACACCACGGCTGGTAACCGCCTCTCTTGTAGTCACCACTTCTTATCGCTTATTTCGTAATAACCTAATACTAGGGCAAAGACGTGCTTCATCGTGTTCTATTTTGGTCATCTAAACGGATGCTTATATTGCCTTCAATACTCATTGATTTGGTATATTGAAGGATGACATTTAGTATACTTGTCGAGGAGGAACACACAAAGTAGTAAGTGGACCGGGCCCTTCCACGCTCGGGTGTTCAAGGAGGGATATGTGATCATCGTTGGACCATTGATCAACTTGTGATGGACAACCATGTCTAGACCCATCGGATTTCTCGACTAGCTAGCATTATCTTTAGATTCACCTCTAACCATCCACATGGAAGATAACAACGACGCAGGGGTTGTCGGATGATCATCGGAGTGCCACCGCAGCCCAAAGACCCAGATATGCACCCTCCCTCATGGCATCTCTCATCCTACATACTACAACGAGCCAGCACTAGACGAGTGCACACATCAGGCACAACGAAGCATGCCTTTCATCCTAGTACTCCCTATAGGACGGTGACACATATAAGCCTTTTTTTTACCCAAACACTAAGAGAATTGACGATTTTACCTAGAACTTACTAGACTCCTCAAGGAAGAGGAAAAATCCATACTTACATGAAAGTGAATTTCCGTGTAAAAGAAAGAAGAAATAAACCAACGCCCATTGCACGTGTGAACAGTACATATTAGATTCTTTCTCGATTATTTTTTGGCCGGCCGCGCGCTCAATACTTTGATGGCCTACCTCATATTTTGACTCGACCCACCGCGCAGTGACATGGGAAAAGAGATGGCCGCCCGTGTTGCCGGAGCAGGCAAGCCCCGTCCCTCCTCCTCCCCCCTCTATCCCAAAACGAGCGCCGCCAGTCCTAAAATTTCCCCTTCCAATGGGGGCATTCCTCTCCCTCCCATCCCAGATCAGCGCCTCGGTCCGCCCCGCGCGCTCCTCGCCCCCTTCTCTGCGTATAGGCCTCGATCCCCAGCACAATCGCCATCTCCATGCCTATCTTGGTGACCCCGCTGCACCGCCCGTGGAGACCGACCGGGCTGCCAAGCCTGTGGTGACCACACCGTCCCCTGCGGATCTGACACCCACCCGCAGCAAGCAAGGAAATGGTGGTGCCGGCGTCGCCCATCGCCGACGGTCAGGCTGCAGATGCTCGACGGGCTGGCCGACGCCGATCTCATCGTCTCACTTCCCGACGTAGCCACCGACTCCAAGGTGCATACAAGGACAACGAGGGCGGTGACGACGACGGCGACACGACAGCTTCAACGGCAAGTGATTTGGACCGCACGGCAAACCATGTACGGATACAGCGAGGTTTGGGCCTTTGAGAGTCTGAAATTCAGACCATGAGGTACTAATTAATTGCATTAATTGGCATGTAAATGCTGACGAAAGGTGGTAATTCAACCAAGCTCTCGTTATTTCATGTTTGTATCGGCTAGACATATAGATCTGAGTTGGATACCTTGTTTGAGTTGTTTCCGGTACTGCCATATTACTGTTGTTCTCATATTTGTTTGTGGTTCGTCTGTGTGGTGAGTGGGACTAGTAAGGAACCTGTGGACATCTAGAGTCAGATAGTCTACCATGGAAATATGCCCTTTTATTAGAAGCAGGGTCAGCTGCAGTGAAGTTATCCAAAATAAAAATGCCAGCCTCTGTTATGGGGAAACAGTGGAATGTGATGATTTAGGCTAAACATCTAATTAGTATTTATATACCAGGAATAGAACTGCTGCTAACAGAGGATGCAGATTGAGGATCAGTATAGCATGTGTAATTATTTTTTCTATTTTACATGCACCTTTTTCATTTAGAATGTCTGCAGAACATCTCTTGTCACTTGGTTTTAGATTTGCTGGGTGATAGGAGGAAGAGCATGGAGCAGTTCATTTTTGTTGTGAAGCTGTACCAATGATTTTCTTAAATCTAGGTTTGAATCACCTGGGTTTCTTTAAGGTTTTGACATGATTGCGAAGTATGTATGTCAAGATGGTGCATGTATACCTCTATAAAATGCGCTTGCTACTGCCGGCAGTGCTTAATTTATTCAAATGTGGCCAGCTAAAATAACCCATGCAATGGATATGGACGATCAATTGTCTTAGTTCAAGATGAACAACAATTATGGTTTCATTGCATATGCAGTCATCCTGCTAGCTTTCCAACAATTGTGCTTTTATATCTGTGGCATTACATAAACCTGTGAATTTGGGAGTTCATCATGATTAGGGTTGTTTATACATTATACTTGGCGGCCCGTAAATTTGTGATTTTAGGAGTTCATCATGATCATGATCAGGGTTGTTTATAGTTTTGCAAACTACGAAAGTAATCCCAACAAAAACAACCAGAATGGATTCAGTTAACACTAATTTGAGGTAGCACGTAAATTTGGTTAACACTAAAGATTCAGTTAAAACCAACATTCAGTTAACAGAAAAGATTCAGTTGACACTAAATATTTAGTTGACAAATTGAGTTGAGTTAGCACATAAATTCAGTTAACAGAAACATCAAATAACACCAAAATCCAGTTAACGCAAATATTCAATCAACGCATAAGATTCAGTTAACACATTAAGTTGAGTCAGCACATAAATTCAGTTAACACAAACATCAAATAACACGAAAATCCAGTTAACGCAAATATTCAATCAACACATAAGATTCATTTAACACACTAAGTTGAGTTAGCACATAAATTCAGTTAACATAAACATCAGATAAGACCTTAATTCAGTTAAGCCATGGTGATCAATGACATCTTGTGCAGTGTCTATGTACATGCAGAAACATACCACTAGCTCTATCTACTAGCAATGGTGGGAGACGTGATGACGAAATGAATAGCGTGGTTTCAGAGTTTATTGTGACTTTATGAGATGCTTGTCGTTTATTTTCTGCAACAACTTATTTTGGTGGCAAACCAACCATGCCCTGGTCTAGCATCTAATTACATGTTCTGATTGCAGTTTCGTAAAGGAGATAATGCATGTGGTAAAACAAACGGCATCAAGTTCAATCAGGGAAAAGAAATCAAATGGCCATAGTTTCTTTTTGACAGGTGAAGCGTCTTTGAATAAATTTAAATACTGCAGAGACATACCCTGGCTGTTGGCAGCTCTTGTGTGTTACGGAGGGCCTGGAGGGGAACAATGGGACTTGTCCGAACAATGCCACCTCAGCGCCGGTTGGAGGAGATATCTGGCGTGACAATGGCTGTTGACGATGGGGTGGCCGACCGGCCGGTCGTGGCTCATGCAGATGCAGGCAACCGCATCGGCGGCGAAGGCACATGACGCAGCCGCTACCTTGGTCCTCCCTCCTCGGTGTTGGGATGGGTGCCAGCTGCACGCTTGGCCCAGAGGCGGAGCTCCTCTGCCCGATTCCGCATCGAGCCTGTGCTGCGGCTGGTTTGTGCTGTCGTGCTGGCTAGTGCTGGATGAGATATTTCTTTAGCACTTAGTGCTGGATTTTTTTCCCCGAGGGCTGCACATAGTGGTGGATGAGATGGATCAGCCAAGCTGTGGGTGCTATTAGATGATAAAAATAATAACATTAACTGTCAGGTGCGGGTGAAGGCGTTACAAGGAAAATCATGGGATCTCGCTCCAGAGGGATCTTCAGAGAAATCCGTGAATTTGCCCGCCTCAATTTAGGAGCTTTTCTTTCTCCTTTGCCCCACGGGCTTGTAATAAGAGCATCTCCAACGGCTGCGTCAATCGACGCGCGCGCGGTAAACCCAGCTTTTAGCAAGACGCGTGCGTTTTGCCGCTTCAAGAGCGGAAACTCGCTGCTGAAACCGTCTTGGCTGAAAGGCGCCAACAAGCGCCATTTTTTAGCGCGCCACGCCGCTTTCTCCACGCTTCCTCTTCTCCTCTTCCTCTCCCTCTTCGCCACGCCCGCCCAGCGCCGCCACCGACGCGTCATGCGTTGCGCTGGCGCCGAGGCGTCCGGCTACCGCGGCGTCGCCTGCGCCAACGGCAGCGCTTACTCCATGGAGATACGCCCGGCGATCTCCGGCTCGGCCTCGGCTCAGACGGACGGCGGCGAGGCCGCCACAGACGACACGGGCGGCGTGGCGCTTAGGCCGCCAGCGGCGATGAACTTCCAAGATGTCTACATGCTCCAAAGAAGCGCTCAACGCCGCACCGCCGCTTGCTCGAACACGGCGGAAGACCGTGCGAGCACTCCGAAAGTAACGCCGCTTCTCGCCGCCAGAGGACGAGCGGGTCATGGCGGAGTGGCGCGGTTACCCGGAGGACGCCGCCACGAGCAGTTCATCGGGCAAGGCGCCGCTGGCGAGGACACGCGAAGGCGCCATGAGACGCAGTTGGAAAAGCGTCAACGGAAGGCGGCGTTGGCGAATGCGATCCGACATCGTTGCGGCGGTGGCGATCGTTCTTCACGCCGGACGATGATCGGTGGTCGGACATTCATTAGACACCTCGGACGACACCGCCGAGGATGATAATGGTGATGATGATAGCGACTTGGAGTAGTTTCTATCTAGTTGCGCCGTAGTTTTATCTATGCTTTCGAACTATCTATCTAGTTGCATCGATGTAAAATACCTTTGTATCGTTTTTTATTTATGCAATCTATCTATTTTTATTATCTATGCTTTCAAAAATAAAAAATATATTGTGTGCGCTACATTTTTCTTGTATGCTTTGAGCTGCCAGCTGCATTTTAAGCGATCTTTGGCGGTATAGCCACATACTAAACCAGGCGATGGGCGCGCGCTAAAGCTCTGTTTTTTGCGCGCGCCCCTTCGGCGCCTGTTGAAGATGCTCTAAGCTAGCTCATGCATTGGCTGCATTTTGGTGCTCGCCGTATTGTGGAACGGCAAACCTGGTCTGAGGACCTTCCTGATGATGTAAGTGTTAAGTTGCCAGTGGTAATGTTGGGCCGATGTGATTCATGAAGTCGCTGTGTTCCATCTCAGAAAAAAAAAACTGACTTTGACGTACCTCCACCAGTCCACCTGGTTTGTTAGTTCATGTGCCACTAGACTACCAAGAAAAATGTTTACCCTTGTTTGCTTCCAGCCAATGAATATCGTGGCTCTCTTTCAATAAATAAACAAATAAATCATAGCTCAGCGGTGAAGAAAGCAGATTTTATTCCTCGTGTGGACCGGGGAATAGCAATCATTTGCATACCAACCCGTCCTCCCAGCGGTTTTGGGAACATTCCCTCAACCGATTTTAAGTTTCCTTTGTTTTTTCTTCCAGTTCTTTCTTCTTTTTTCTTTTTTATTTTATGTTTCCTTTTTCATTTTCTTTCTATTTTTTCGTTTCTCTTTCCCCTTTTCCTTTTTATTTTTTTATTTTCCAAATCGGCAATATTTTTTAAACAAAATCGTAATAGTTTTTAAAAATCACAAATAATTTTTAAATTCATGAAAATTTCTAAAAAATCATGATTTTTTTTCAAATTCATGAACATTTTTTTAAATGCAAGTTAATGAACGATTTTTTCAAACTTGCGAACGTATTTTTGAAACCTGTGAACATTTTCAAGTTGATGAATTTTTTTTAAATTCATGAACATTTTTTGACTAAGTGAACAATTTACTAAAATTCATGGACACTTTCTAAAACTAGTGATTTTTTTGAATTCATGAACATTTTTTGAAAATCGTTGACAATTTTGAAATTCACAAACATAATGTTTTCAAACTCTTGAGCATTTTTTGGGAAATTGCGGATCTTTTCTTTCTAAATTCATAAATATGTTTATGAATCCATGAACATTTTTTTGAATCGACGAACATTTTTTGAAATTCATGAACCTTTAATTCGTGAACATTTTTTGAATTGATCAACAATTTTTTGAACTCGACAACATTTTTTGAATTCATAAAGATTTTGAAATTCGAATATTGTTTGATATATTGAACATTATGAAGAAAAAAACAAAAAAAGGGATCATGACGATTGGGTCCAAGGCAAGCCGACCAGTCCGAGTCCTATGACAACCTGAGATTTGCATCCCATATCAACCTGATAGGTTGGGCCCGAAACACTTCGATAACGTGGCCTATCGTGAGATGACACATCAAAGACTAAAATTCAATGTTGTTCAGATGGAGTAAAAAATGAACAAAAGCCTGGTAAATCCATGACGATTTACATATCGACAAAGCTAAATACCTGCCGACTGGTCATTAGCGACAGGCACGCACGACTCGCTCGACCTCCCGATAGATCGCTAGCTACTTTATTTTTCGAGGAAAAAAAATAAAGCACCCGAGGGGAATCGAACCCAGGACGCACAAGCTCCGCATGCTCCCTTCGACCAACAAGCTACAACATCTTACTTGTTCAAACTGGAAAACATAAGAACTTAACCTTTTATACCTCATAGCATCAAAATAAAAGTTGTGCTAATTCCAGAATCTTTTCTTTGGGGAGCTAGAGTCAAACTCCAAAATCAAAGAATTGTGACGAGGGACATGAATTTTCTCGTCAAAAATAGTGTGCCAACAGGATTCAATCCTTGTAACTTTTACAAGGTAACCCACTAGCCAACCACCTCACCCACGTTCCTCTTCTCGTAAAAATGAAAGCAAATAGGCTTTTTAACCTGTCTCCTTTTCTATGTTTGCACAAAAGTGAATGCAATATCCGATCTTTTCCGCACTTAAGTAGATTATTTTACCAACTCGTCTCGAGTTGATGATACCATGGTAATTTTGGTGGGGGAGGTCGATGAAATATACCGTTGGTAATTTTTGTGTGTGTATAGCATGGTAACTCACACATCATGTACCTGATAACTTATGTACTGCATCGATTACTTTGGCGATCGGGAGGAGGCGTTGATGAAATATCCCGGGTCATTTTTGTGTGAATATCATGATAACTCACACATCACATACTGATAAACTTATGTACCTCGATCCTGTTAACTTTGAGGGAAGTGGTGTTGATGAAATATCCCATTACTACGATGTGAACAACATGGTAACTCAGACATCGAGACCCGATAACTTATGCACCCGGTCCTGGTAACTTTGGCGAGAAGGGTGCTGAAATATACCCCAATAATTTACGCACCGCAAACATGATAACTTTTCCTCCACGGAGGGAGGGGTTTTGATGAAATATACTCGATAACTTCGTAAATATGATGATAGTTTACGCATCAACATCATGATAACTTTTATGCAAATAACATGATAACTCATACATCGTAAACATGATAAATTATGTACCCAGTCCTGGTAACTTTGTCGGTGGGGTAGGGGTGGGGAGTCGTTGAAACATACCACGGTAACTTCCATGCAAATAACATGATAAATCACACATCGTAGGCATGATAAATTATGTACCCGATCCTGGTAACTTTGTCGGTGGGGTAGGGGTGGGAGGAGTTGTTGAACCATACCACGATAACTCTTATGCAAGTAACATGATAACTCACACATCGCAGACTTGATAACTTATGTACCCGATCCTCGGTAATATGGCGATTGTGGCGAGGGGGTGATGCCCCCCAAATTTATGTGTAAATAGCATTGTAATAAAAACATAAAAAATTGTTAAAACCCAAACAACGCCCCTGTAAATTTTGACCTGAAACTTTTTTTGTTGAAAAACATAAACCCGATAATTTCTGTGTAAATAACATGATGATGTATCATCGCAGACTTGATAACTAATATTTTACGTTTAAACACCATGGTGTCTTTCATCCAAGGGAAAAAAGTTTTTGAAACATTTTACCGGTAATTCCTATGTTAAATTACCATACTTTCCCATGCTTTTAACCTTCTCGTACCGTAGTTACCAGCCTTATCATGGTATAGTTATCATGTTACTCAGACCATAATTATCACGCTGGTCATTGCCAAAGTTACCAAGCCAAACTTTATTTTTTCTTTTGATATGGCAGAAATAAGAAAGGTTCAAATAACATTGTCATTCTACAATAGACAACAACAAAAGGTGGCTTAGTTGGTTATTAGGCTCGATAGGTATTACATAGACCTGGATTCAAATCCTCTTTCAAGCACTTTTATTTTCTTTTCATATTATGCGTTGAAAACCAGAAAAAACCACTAGCAATTTACTATGGTTTTTGAGAGAAGGAAAAAAATCAGTGGAAGCGGGAGGAACGGCGCAGCGGGACGAGCGGAAGGATCGATCGAAGGTCGTGCAGATTTGTTGCTAACCACCAGTCGACTGGTGGTTAGCACAGTCCTTTAATTATGACTGTGAGATAACGTTTGTCATAAAACCGTCACTAGTTTTTCACGGGCCATCGTCCTCTACATGATCCATGATGGATCTAGGCTAACTGTCATCGATGGAATACCATCAGTGACGGTTTTTTAAATCGTCACCAGAAATCCATCATAGATTAACAAGTATCTTGTAGTGGCATTTGGGTGACCCCGGGGGAAAATCTAAGGGCAAAACTGAGCAGAGTTGAAAAGTAAGGGCAAACCCTGTGGGTAGGTTCCAACTGGGGCAAAAATGCAATTTCCCCTTTAGGGAACCAACTATTGAACAAGCTGAACTACTATTGAATAATATATTGAGTAACGATAATGATTGGACTCTTCCCGAACCACCTCCTAAGCCAACTCCGAAGAAAATAGGTATTCTATTTCTCAGTCCTGAAGATATGCAAGAGGCAAAGAAATCTATGAAAGAAAAAGGTATTAAAGCTGAAGATTTTAAGAATTTACCACCTATTGAAGTAAATACATGGTCTTAATACTCCGACACAGGTAGTAGAGGTAAATTCTCTCTATATAGATTTGATGAAGGTGATATTCCTCATAATAAGTCTACTAGTCAATGCTTGGATGAATTTGATAACTTTACTGTTAAACAAGAAAACTTCAATGCATGTGTCAGTAGACAATTGAAACGTAATGCTTATATGCTTGAATGCTTGGGTGAATATGTATAGAACTGTTAATGTTCTCAAGATTGTTAGTAAACATGCTTCCATGGCAAAACTCAAGTAGAACAAGTTATTAAAGCACAAAATGATTTAATTAATGAAATGAATAATAAGATGAATGATCATGTTGTTAGAGTTATGACTAGAGGTGATAAAATGACTCAGGAACCTTTGTATCCTGAGGGCCTTCCTAAGGGAATTGAACATGACTCTTAGAGAATTAATACTGATGCACCTAGTCCCTCTAAAAATAAAAAGAATGATGATAGGACTTTGCATGCTTCTAGTGAACCTGTTGTAGACACACCTGAGAACCCAAAGGATATTTTTATTTCTGATAATGAGACACAATCTGGTGATGAACATGAACCTAGTAATAATGATAATGATGGTGTTCATGTTGATCAACCTAGTAATGATAATGATGTGGAGATATAACCTGCTGTTGATCTTGATAACCCACAACCTAACAATAAAAGATATGATAAGAGAGACTTCATTGCTAGGAAACATGGTAAAGAAAGAGAGCCATGGGTTTAGAAACCCATGCCGTTTCCCCCTAAACCATCCAAGAAGAAGGATGATGAAGATTTTGAGCGCTCTGTTGAGATGCTTAGACCTGACTTTTTGTGTATGCGTTTGACCGATATTCTGAAAATGTCTCCTTATGCTAAGTATATGAAAGATATTGTTACAAATAAAAGAAAGATACCGGAAGCTGAAATTTCCACCATGCTTGCTAAGTATACATTTAAGGATGGAATACCAAAGAGACTAGGAGATCCAGTAATACCAACTATACCATGCTCCATTAAAAGAAACTATGTTAAAACTGCTTTATGTGATTTGGGAGCCGGTGTTAGTATTATGCCTTTCTCTTTGTATCGTAGACTTAATTTGAATAAGTTGTCACCAACTGAAATATCTTTGCAAATGGCCGATAAATCAACTGCTATACCCATCGGTATTTGTGAGGATGTGCATGTCGCAGTTGCGAATGTTACTATTTTAACGGACTTTGTTATTCTTGATATACCCGAGGATGACAGTGTGTTGATCATTCTTGGTAGACTCTTTATGAATACTGCAGGGGCTATTATTGATTGCAACAAGGGCAATGTCACTTTTCAGGTTAATGGTAATGAGCATAGGTACACTTTCCAAAGAAACAATCTCAAGTGAGTAGTATCAACTCCATTCGAAAAATTTCAACAATTAGTATTGGAGGTTTTGAATTCCCTATTCCCACTATCAAAAAGAAATATGACATTCTTATTGTTGGGGACATGCATATCCCCATTGAGGTAACCTAGTGTTATACGAAGATTCTCATGTTTCATGTCATTCGGAAGAAGTTTGTTAATAAGACTTGATCAACCTTGTAATGGATTCCTTTTGATGGGCATGAGGTGGATGAATTTAGGAAACACAACCTTCTGTACCCACTTTTTACTTTCTGTTGATTAGAATAAATAAAGCAAAAGGTACTATTATTTTTTTGTTTTCTGAATTACCCGTGCAACAAAAAATGACCAGAAAATAAAAGTTCTCCAAATGCCCTGAAAATTTAGTATGATTTCTTTTAGAATATTTAAGAATTTTTGGCACTGAAAACACCTCTGGGGGTGCACCAGTGGTCCACAAGCCCACATGGCGCGCCCACCCCCCAAGGGCGCGCCTAGAGGGCTTGTGGGTCCCACGTGGGTCCCCCTCACTTATTCCATCACCCATCCACTTTGCCTTCCTCCAGAAACAATCCCACCATTGCTCAAACCCATGTTCTTGCTCATTTTGCTGCCATTTTCGGTCTCCTTGCTTGGAACTCCGCTTCCGAAACTGTTTCGAGGGATTGTTCTTCAGTATGTGACTCCTCCAATGGTCCAATTAGTTTTTGTTCTAGTGCTTTATATATTGCAAATTTTTGCTGTTGTGGTGACCATGTTCTTGAGCTTGCATGTTAAATTTATATGGTCCAAAGTAGTTTTGTTGCATGATATGGCCTCTAGACACTTGTAGGAGTAGTTGCTATTAGTCTTGTTGAGTTTTGTTCACTTTTATTTTGAGTCACTAAAATTTCAGAAATTTTTCAGAGGAAGAAAAATGTTTAGGAAAATATACCAAGGGGGTTCCTCGAAGAAAAAATCCCCAGGGCTCGCGATACGTGAGCCAGACCTTGAACCACCAAGGGAAGCTCTATTGCAGCCTTGTGAATGGCCGTCGAATCATTTCATGGTTCATGCAGGTTTTAAGGAGGAACTTGATGCGTACGTACAAAATGCTGGCCTTGAGGACTTCGTGCCAGATAAGTGTCGGCAATACTATCACCTCAGGGATTCCTTTGTGTGGAGATTTGAGTTCACATCCAAGTGCAATACACATTATGTTTTATTTGATCTATATGAGAATTCATTTCGAATGGACCTTGAAGATTTTAATGAAGTATGTAAAATCCCTCAATGGGGTATTCATAGTGAACCTTGTAAATCTGATTGCATTGAGTTCCTTGCTAGCATTACTGTGGGTGAAACCCAAACCATAACACAAGCTACTATACGGAGCATTCACTTTCCTGCATTACACTACTTTGCTCTCTTTATTGGTAGATGCATTAATGGTAAACATGATCATAGCCAACTTTGTGCTTCAGATCTTAGTGTCCTCAAGAGTGCAGTAATAGGTGATACGCGATATAACTTGGGGGCTATTGTTGCAACGCGGTTACATAATAATGCTTTAGATGGAGATTTCTTTGGTGGGATTTATGCCACCCGGTTAGCTAATTATCTCGGGGTACCCATAAGAGAAAATGACATTGAGTTACCCCTTGCTTACCTTGATAATGATGCTATGGTACGTTACCAGTTTCTTGAGAGGAGCGAATAGCCCCTCCAGCACCGACTAATCTTTGACAGGGAGGGCGTCTTCTATATTACGCTTCCCGTTCCTGCCTTCTTTGACTTTCAGGTAAAACGAAGATACTTCATAACCAAAGAGGAGGCAAACGGGTATGGGAGAGCAGGGGAGGCCGCTCGCCTCCACACTGCAGCCCTCCAAGCGGTAGCGGCCGCAACTTAGTACAACCCCAACTACTATTTTGGATATCCGCCAGGCTAGCTGTGGCCCTAGACCAACTTAGGCCAAAAGCCTAAGCTTGGGGGAGTGCGTATTTCTCACCGACATTACATTCATGTTCACACGTTCATTCCAGTTGTCAGTGTTCATACTTTTTTCATTGTATTATCCATGCTAGTTTATTTTTATTGCTTTCTTCTTGTGTGTTTGAAAAACTTTTATAAAATCCAAAATATATTTCTCGCTTCTTTTTATGTTTTCTTTCTAGTTTAATTAGTAGTAGTATTAAAATAAAACCCAAAAAGATTTCTCATTCTTCTTTTGCTTGTGGGAGCTTTCCCGTGTAAATAGTTTTTCTCGTTTTTGTTTTTGCTTTCTTCAAAAAAAACAAAACTCCAAAAACATTTTAGTGTGTTTCTTTGAAATTCTTTTCTTTTTCTTTGGGTCGTAAGGAGAAGACCATGATGAAAATGTTGAGTGGCTCTCATATGCATTACTGTTGATCTAACAAAGAGCCCATATTACCTTGTCTTCTCCTTTGAATAAATGTTTGCAGATTCCAGCTTAGTCCAATGCACGTGCACTCCTATTATTATTCACACTGTTCGGTCGTGCAAGTGAAAGGCGATAATAACGATATTTGACGAAATGATTGAGATGAGGAAAAGCTGGTACGAACTCGACCTATTTTGTTTTTGTAAATATGATCAGCTCATCGTTCTTGATTCAGACCATTATGAATCAAACATGTTTGCAATGACAATTAGAGATTTTAGTTACTCATGCCATGCTTAATTAGCTAGGAGTGGATAATGGTTTATCTTGTGTGCCAACATGCATTTAAAATGGTTATGATGTAGTATGATAGGATGGTATCCTCTTCTGAATAATTCTAGTGGTTTGGCTTAGCACATGTAGGTGAATCAGAATCAACATAGCCTCCATGATATTTATGTTCATGGTGATTTATATCCTACTCATGCTTGCACTCAATGTTGGTTAACCTCAATGCATGTTTATGACCGTTGTCGCTCTCAAGTTGGTCGCTCCTCAATCTTTTGCTAGCCTTCACTTGTACTAAGCGGGAATACTGTTTGTGCATCCACTTTCTTAAACCCAAAATTATTCCAAATGAGTCCACCATACCTACCTATATGCGGTATTTACCTGCCGTTCCAAGTAAATTTGCATGTGCCAAACTCTAAACCTTCAAATAATAATCTTTTTTGTATGCCCGAATCGCTCATGTAGTGACTGGGGGCTGTCAGTATCTTCCATGCTAGGTGGACTATTCTCATGATGAGTGTTTATTCACTTGTCATTCATGGGAAAGTGGCTGGTAATCAGGATGCCCAGTTCCATGCTCAAAATCAAATAAAAATATAATCATAAAACAAAACTCCCCCAGGACTATTGTTGGTATGGACGGTACCCGTGGATTTGGCTAGCCGTGGAGTGTGATTGTTGGTCGAGGGGGAGTAAAAACTTTACCATTCTGTTTGGGAACCGCCTATAATGTATCTGGCATGGAAGATAGTAAGATCTCTTGGTTGTTATGTTGATAATGAAAGCATACCGCTCAAAATTATATTCATCTCTGTTTTAAAAGCTCCGAGCTCTGACACCTCTACAAATCCTTGCTTCCCTCTGCGAAGGGCCTATCTATTTAATTTTATTGTAGAGGCATCATCCTCTTATAAAAAGCACTAGCTGGAGAGCACCACTGTCATTTATATGCTTTGTTTTTAATTGATGTTGAGTATGAGTGTGACTGGATCTCTTTTGCCATGAATTATAATGTCTAGTCAGTCCTTGATCTCCAGGTATGCTCTGCATTTATGTTTTGTGGTCTCGAAAAGGGCTAGCGAGATACCATTTTGTTATATTATATCATGATTGTTTTGAAAAAGTGTTGTCATCCGAGATTTATTATTATAGCTCGCTAGTTGATTATGCCATTGATATGATTAAATGTGAGCCCTAAATGTTATTGTGAATATGGTTAGTTCGTAATCTTTGCTGAAAACCTGAATATTGGCTAGACATATTTGCAACAATGAGATCAAACAGAGTTTGTAAAAGTTTTTCTTTGTTACTTTCAGTTTGTCAACTAAATTGCTTGGGGACAAGTAATGGTTTAAGCTTGGTGGAGTTGATACGTCTCCATCGTATATACTTTTCCAAACTCTTTTTGCCCTTGTTTTGGACTCTAATTTCCATGATTTGAATGGAAATAACCCGGACTGACGCTATTTTCAGCAGAATTGCCATGGTGTTATTTTTGTGCAAAAATCAAACTTCTCGGATTGACTTGAAGATTTACAAAGACTTTTTGTGGAATATATAAAAAATACTGGTGCAAGAAGTTACCAGAGGGGGGCCACCCAGAGGCCACAAGCCCTGGGGGCACACCTACCCCCCAGGGCGCGCCTCCCAGGCTTGTGGGCCCTTGGACCACCTCCAACCCTAATTCCAACTCTATATATTCCTATTCGGGGAGAAAAAATCAGAGAGAAGGATTCATCGTGTTCTACGATATGGAGCCGCCACCGCCTCCTATTCTTCATCTGGAGGGCTGATCTGGAGTCCGTTCGGGGCTCGGGAGAGGGAGATTCGTCGCCATAATCATCACCAACCTTCCTCCATCACCAATTTCATGATGCTCACCGCCATACGTGAGTAATTCCATCGTAGGCTTGCTGGACGGTGATGGATTGGATGAGATTTATCATGTAATCGAGTTAGTTTTGCTAGGGTTTGATCCCTAGTATCCACTATGTTCTGAGATTGATGTTGCTATGACTTTGTTATGATTAATGCTTGTCACTAGGGCCCGAGTGCCATGATTTTAGATTTGAACCTATTATGTTTTCATGAATATATTTGTGTTCTTGATCCTATCTTGCAAGTTGTAGACACCTATTACGACTTATGATCTGCATACCCCAAGGTGACAATAATTGGGATTCTTTCTGGTGACTACCGTAGTTTGATGAGTTCATGTATTCACTAAGTGCTAATGCTTTGGTCCGGTTCTTTATTAGAAGGAGGTCTTAATATCCCTTAGTTTCCATTAGGACCCTGCCGCCACAGGAGGGTAGGACAAAAGATGTCATGAAAGTTCTTTTCCATAAGCACGTATGACTATATACGGAATTCATGCCTACATTATATTGTTGAATTGGAGCTAGTTCTGTGTCACCCTAGGTTATGACTGCTACATGATGAATATCATCCAACACAATTATCATTGTATGATCCATTGCCTACGAGCTTTTCACATATTGATCTTTGCTAAGTGATACGTCTCCAACGTATCTATAATTTTTGCTTGTTCCATGCTGTTA
Organism: Aegilops bicornis; assembly: GCA_021605145.1. NCBI lineage: Eukaryota > Viridiplantae > Streptophyta > Magnoliopsida > Poales > Poaceae > Aegilops > Aegilops bicornis. The sequence goes on along the minus strand of CM038673.1, from coordinate 464,759,203 downwards.
TATTATCATTCTTGGATTTTTTACAATCATTTTATAGAAAATTTATCATTTTTTGGGACTACCATGTTGACATAGTGCCCATTGCAAGTTGATGTTTTTTTGCTTGTTTTTTACTTCGAAGAAAATCAATACCAAACATAGCGACACTTTTTGGAGATTTTTCTAGACCAGAAGGAACAAGTTGGGCCAAACAAGTACCAGAGGGGTGCCCCGAGGGGGGCACAACCCACCAGGGCGCGCTTGGGGGCCCAAGCGCACCCTCGTGGGTTGTGCCCACCTCGGTAGCCTACCGCACCGCCTCTTTGCTCTATAAATACCCTGAAAATCCAAAAACCCTAGGGAGTCGATGAAACACAACTCCAGCCGCCGCAAATTCCAGAACCACCAGATCCAATCTAGACACCATCACGGAGGGGTTCATCATCCCCATTGGTGCCTCTCCGAAGATGTGTGAGTAGTTCATTGTAGACCTACGGGTCCGTAGGCAGTAGCTAGACGGCTTACTCTCTCTCTCTCTTTTGATTCCAATACAATGGTCTCTTGGAGATCTATTTGATGTAACTCTTTTTGCGGTGTGTTTGTTGGGATCCGATGAACTTTGAGTTTATGATCAGATCTATTTTATCCATGAAATTTATTTGAGTTTTGATCTCTTATATGCATGATTACTTATAGACTCGTATTTCTTCTTTGAATCTTTGGTTTAGTTAGGCCTACTAGATCAACTTTTCTTGCCATGGGAAGATGTGCTTTGTGATGGGTTCGGTCGTGCGGTGTTCTTTCCCAGCGACAGAAGGGGCAGCAAGACACGTATTGATCGTTGCTATTAAGGATAACAAGATGGGGTATATTCCTACATGAATATATCTTGTCTACATCATGTCATCGTTCTTATTGCATTACTCTGTTTTTCCATGAACTTAATACACTAGATGCATGCTGGATAGCGGTTGATGTGTGGAGTAATAGTAGTAGATTCAGGCAGGAGTCGGTCTACTAATCTTGGACGTGATGCCTATATAATGATCATTGCCTGGATATCGTCATAATTATTTGAAGTTCTATCAATTTCCCAAAGTAATTTGTTTACCCATCGTATGTATTTTTTTGAGAGAAGCCACTAGTGAAATCTATGGCCCCCAGGTCTCTTCTTAATCATATTTGCTTTCCGATCTATTAATTGCCTCTTTTATTTTCAGATCTATCAATCCAAAAACCCAAAAATACCTTGCTGCAATTTTTTTTTATTTATTTTATCTCGCGTTCCCGTGAGATCTATTTATCCAATCTACTACAATTTTATCCATCTTTTACCCGGGAGGGATTGATAACCCCTCTTATGCGTCAGGTTGCAAGTATTTGTCCTTTGTGTGCAGGTACTGTTTGCATAGTGTTGCGTGGTTCTCCTATCGGTTCGGTAACCTTATTCTCATCACTGAGGGAAATACCTAGCGTAGCTGTGCTGCATCATCCCTTCCTCTTAGGGAAAATACTGACGCGGACACGAGCCATCAAGAAAGGATTTCTGGCGCCGTTGCCGGGGAGACAGCATCAAGATCTATCAGGTTCCTAATCACAAATCTCATCTACTTGAAATTTACATTATTTTCCATTTGCCTCTCGTTTTCATCTCCCCCACTTCACAAAAAAATTGCCGCTTTATTCGCCCTCTTTTCCCTTCGCGTTTTTCTCGTTAGATCTATCTTTTTGCTTGCAATCTTGTTGCCATGTTCCTTCTATATGCTTGCATATTCACTTGCTAAAAAACTATTGATATGGATCCCCATCCACTTGCTAATCTTTTTAAAAGATCCAATCATGATTAACCAATTGCTAGTGAGTTGGGTGCACTAGATTATCTTTATAAAGTTTTTCTTGAGATTCATGAATCTAAAAATTGTGATGAAGAAAATTATGAAGTGATTCATGATAGCTCCTTAATGAAAATCATGATTGCAATGATTTTACTATAAATTCAATTAATGTCAATTGTGCTAATAATATGTAAAAACCAAAGCTTGGAGATGCTAATATTGCTATCTCCAGTACTTGCTGCAATGATCATGATTGGGGTGATAATGATTCTTATGACCTTGAAAGTTTATTTAAGCCTCATGATGAATATGTTTGCAAAAATATCGGAAGTGGGTTTGGAAGAGCGTCAACTTTAAGTAAAAATAATCCCACATATTTGGAGAGTGTTGAATCTTATGAAATTTTTGATGAAAGTGGGTTTGGACAGGTCATGACATTAGTTGATGGTAATCCCACTATCTTGGAAGATTATAAGACTTTTATGCATGTGGATTGCTATATTGTTGAATTTGAGTATGATCCTACTTGTAATTATTATGAGAGAGGAAAATATGGTTGTAGGAATTTTCATGTTACTAAACTACCGCTCGTTATGTAGAGATTTTCAATGTTTTATTCCTCTCCTTTGCATATGCTAGATATTGCTTGTCTTGATAATTTGTTTGCTTGTAAAAATCCCTATGCATAGGAAGTATGTTAGAATTAAATGTGTTTGTCACATGTTTTATGATGCTCTCTTTGTGTTTCAATTATTATCTTTCATGTGAGCATCAATTAAATCTCAATGCCTAGCTAGGGGCGTAAAACGATACGCTTGTTGGGAGGCAACCCAATGAATAAAATTTATTTTTTCCTTCTTCTTTCTATTCTTGAGTGTTTGCACAATTGTGCCTCTGTTATAATTGAGTTTTTATGTTTTAGTTAGTGTTTGGGCCAAGCAAATCCTTTGGGATCATGTTGGGTGATAGTTGATTTGATCTTCTTGGAAAACATAAACTTTTGCGTCCAGTAAAATAATTTTTAAAAATCACAGAAGCGACGAAAGCTTATGATTTTTTTAGACAAGATTGATATACAACTTGCATACACCGTCCTAATCTTTAGGAATTTTTGGAGTTACATAAGTATACAAAGTTTTCAGATTGCTACAAACTGTTCTGTTTTTGATAGAGTCAATTTTCTTTGTGTTATGTGCTTATTTTAATGAATATATGGACTTTATCGGGGGGGGGGGGGGTATAAGCCATAGAAAAGTTGGAATACAGTAGATATAATGCAAAAATAAAATATGAATGGGTTTGCAACAGTACTTAGAGTAGTGACTTTGTTATACTAACGGATCTCACAAAGGTTTTGTTGAGTTTTGTGTGATTGAAGTTTTGAAGTTTTGGGTGAGATCACGATGGATGGAGGAATAAGGAGTAAGAAGAGACTAAGCTTGGGGATGCTCCATGGCACCCCAAGTTATTATCCAAAGATAATCAAGCAACTAAGCTTGGGGATGCCCCCGAGTGGCATCCCCTCTTTCTTCTAACGACCATCGGCATTTTACTTGGAGCTATATTTTTATTCGTCACATATCATGAGTGTCTTGTATTATATGAGTCTTTTCTTGTTTTTGCCTTTTAGTTTGTGTCATCTATCCTTGCTGGACACACCTATTTGAGAGAGCCAAAATTATGCTATTATTTGTTAGAATTTCTCTTTACGCTTCACTTAAAAAAAATGAGCTATGGAATTGCTCTAGTGCTTCACTTATATCTTTTTGAGCACGGCATGCTTTAGTATTTTTGAAGAAATGTTATCATGCTTCACTTAGATTTATTTTAGAGTTAGTAATTTTTTGAAGAAAGTCTCTCTTGCTTCATGTCGGATTACGGGTTCCGGCAAAACCCTTGAGGTTCGAACTCTGGGGTGCGCACGAAGATCTCTCTCCCCCCAGCTCAGGCTCTCACCGCAATCTCAAAGCTCAGCTCGCCGAACCCAAAGAACAAGGGACACAAGATTTTATACTGGTTCGGGCCACCGATGTGGTGTAATACCCTACTCCAGTGTGGTGTGGTGGATTGCCTAGTAGGCTTGGATGAACAAGTACAAGGGAAGAACTACCTCCTGAGGAGAGGTGCTCTTGAGCTCGGTGAGCTTGTGTGTGTGAGGTTGGACTAAATGATCGCTCGATCAGTTGCCTCCTATGGTGGTTGCTAGTCCTATTTACAGAGGCTCGGGTACTCTTTCCAAATGTTAGGCGGGAAGGGATCCCACAACAGCCAATTTGAAGGGGGACAACGAGTACAAGCTTTCCTGACAAAAGGTGGTCTTCGCCTGCCAAAGGCTCTGGTGGTGATGCAACTGTGGGCTTCGCGATGACCTCCGTCCCGCCGTCCTGCTGGTCTTGGTCTCGTTTCACCGATATGGAAACCTTTGCCTGATGCCTCAGGACTCCTCGCCTACGCTTGCTCCTTTAGCACCAAAGAGGAAACAGGTACTCTGCGCCCGTTGGCGCCCGCCTGGCGCCCGCCTGGCCTTGGTCATCATGGCCCACGTCACGGGAACCTCGCGAGGTGCCCCTTGCCTTGATCTCTCCGCCCCTAGCGAGCCAGCCTAGGGAGGCTGCCCCTGAGGAGGTCTTGTGTCGTTCGCCTCGCGAGGCTTGGCCCCTCGTGAGGGTCTTGAGTGTTTGCTGGTGAAGATGGGCCGTACAGGGCCGCTGGTGGAGTCACGCCGCGGGCCGCAGGTAGGCAAGTCTGGGGACCCCCATTCCTAGAACGCCGACAGTAGCGCCCGGGCCCTAACTGCCTGCGGCCTTGATTGCCGCGTGGTGACTGACGGGACATGGGCATCTCCGCTTCCCCACGCTGCCTCAAGAATCGCTGCTCGACTAACAAAAAGGTCAAGGGCGCTGTGTCAGGCCGCTTTTTATTGCTTTCATTCGTCTTGCTCTAGATCCCCTCTCTTGCTCCTTGCTTCCAAAGACTCCAGATCCGCCTAGATCCTCCTTCAAGCCCGCCGCCAATGGCGCCCAACAAAGCTCGGGCCGCTCCCCTGCCATCCTGGTACGAGCCTGCGCTCAATGCCCGAGCATCTCAGAGAAGAACCTTGCCGCCATGCTCCTGATGACGGCAGAGGGCGATGAGAAGAGGAAGATTGCGCTCTGGGCTGGCTCCACCAAGCCGGAGGCCTCAGGCAGCACCTTCAGCCCCTTCTTCATGAGCAGCATCGTTGCAGGGTTGGTTCCCCCTTCTCTGACTTCTTCTATTCCGTCCTCGGCCATTACAAGATTTGCGCCGTCCATCTTCATCCTAACTCCATCCTCCTCCGGTCGATCTTCGCCTTCTATTGCGAGGCGTACGCCGGAGTGATGCCGTCCGTGGCACTGCTGCGCCACTTCTTCTTCCTCCGGATCAAGGAGGGCCATAGCTTGGGGTGCGTCAACTTCGTCGCGGCCAACAAGACCAATGCGATCTCGAAGGCCGGGAAGAAGGCCGAGGGCTTCAGGAGCAAGTGGGTCCTGATGGATGCCAAGTGCTCCCCACCCCCGGCTGGTGCTGCCGACGGAGATGCCCATGTTCCACGACCGGTGGTCACGCGCGGGGCTCACCGACCCCCGGGCGGCACAGGTGTTGGAGAGGATGACCGTCGACCTGAAGCCTGATGACCCAAGGGCGGCGAAGCTGACGGGGGCCATGATCGTCAAAGAGTTCATGGCGCAGCGCGTGGCTCCCCTCCAGGCGTGCTCGCGCCCCTTGTGGAAGCTCGGAGACAAAGGAGACGACCTCCGCCTGCGTCCGGAGGCCCTTTCTGTCGAGGAGTTGGGCTTGGCCCTCCGCTCCTTAGTTGGGGATGACCAAGGGTATCCGCCGGACTCCTTCGTTCCCTTGTACCGCCGCCCAGATGGGGCAGAGACTGCTGCCGCCATGCCTGTCTTTGATGGGCGTGGGCTCGTGCCGCCCGCGCCCTCGGATGTCCCGGTGGCAACGACTCCGGTGGTGGTGTCCTCTGGTGACTCCGACGAGGAGGAGGATCAGATTCGGCGGCCACCCCGGAGGGGTCTGGGCCCTCCGTGCAAGGCTGATTTTCTTCGCGCTTTGCCCGATGACGACGACGCTGCTGACCACCTGGTGAAGGAAGTCATGCCTCCTGCTAGGGTCACCACGAGGTCTGGGGTCTCCCCCTCAAGGAAGCCGTCGCCTGGTGTCCCGACAAAGGGCAGATCGGCATTGATCTCCCGGGGCGAAGCCCCCGCTGTGTCGCCGCCCGGGGCCGCCACGGCCTCGTCAACTCCTGGGGCCCGCGCACCAGTGCCCCAGGCCGCGAGGCCTCCAGGCTTCGAGCTTCTGAAGAGGCGACGGGACTACGCAGCCGTAGACCAGTGAGTATCTTGTCTTGAGGTTGTCCTTGTTCCTGCTTCTGCTGCGGCTTCCTGATGCTTCCTCCTTGTGCCGCTAGGTCGACATCATCTTCGAAGAAGAAGAGGGAGGGGGCAACCACATCTTCAGGGACCCAGCAGCCTGGCACGGCCTCACCTCCTCCGGCCCAGAAAGGCGGCGGTGGCGCCTGCACTTCTCCCGCCCGGTTGTCCTCACGCGGCCCAGAGGAGCGTCTCCAGGAGAGGGTGACCCCCAAGGCCTCGTCAGCTCCTGAGGCGCTCGTCCCCAGCTCGCCGGCCGAGGCCCCGCAGGCTCCGGAGCTTCTGGCCTCTTCCCCCACCGCCATCAACCTGCAGGTCTTGGCGATGGTGCTGCCTCCTTCTTCCGCCCCACCATCGGTTTGTGACCCTTCTGCCTCGCCTGACGTCCTGGAGCATGCTCTTTCTGCGCTGACCCTGATGCGGGAGGATCTTCAAGGCACTGACGATCGCCTGGTGGCCGGGCGCCTGGAGCTGATCTCTGGCTAGCTTCACTCCATCGCGTCCGTCCGGGCGGCGCTGAGCCAGACTGCGGCAGCCTCCGAGAAGGACAAGCAGGCCATCGCCCAAGCCGCAGCTGCCCACGAGGTGGCGTTGAAGGACGCCGGGGCTGCCCAGGATCGCTGCCGGGCGCTGGAGGCCGAGCTGGAGACCATGCACAACGAGCGTGCGGCCGAGGCTCGAGCCCACATGGCGGAGGCGGAGAAGATGAAGGCCCGAGCGGACGCTATCTGGGGTCACAACACCGAGCTGGAGCAGTTGGCGAGGGCACTGGCCACAGAGCGCAGCCGGCTGGAGAAGTTGGAGCAGGAAATGAAGGCAAAGAAGGCCGAGCTGGAAGCTAAAGCGAAGGTCCTGGCTGAGGACCACGTGGCCTTCAGGTCCCTTGAGGAGAAGTCATGTGTGGTGCTGCGAGCACTCTACGAGAAGGGCTTGGAGGAGCCGCTGGCGACAGACGACGAGGGCCCCACCCAGCTGCTCCCTCATCTGGTCGCGGCGCTTGAGGACGTCGTGGACGGGATCGACCCCTTGGTGGAGGGGGAAGCCCGCGCGCTCTCCTCGGCCGCACTGACGCGTGTCTTCAGCCACCTCCATCTTCGTGATCCTGACGCCGACCTTGACGAGCTTCTCGAGCCCATGGATGACGAGCGCTACACAGCTGCTGCCGAAGCTGTGAAGAGCCAGGTGGATGCCTTGCTGAAGAAGTTCCGCGCCTTCGACCCTGCGCCCTCAACTGGTGGTGCTGCTGAACGTGCAACTCTGGCGGGCGGCACGAGTGAGGGCAACACCGCCGTCGAAGGGGCACCCCTTGCAAGTGACGGCGGCGTCCAGGGATGACGAGATGGCTTGCTGGCGACTCCTTTTCCTGCTTTGCCTCTGCAACATGCACCATGCCCCATGGAGGCGTTTAAACTTGTGTTTGGTATTTGAAGAACAGTCTATCTTGTAATATTTGTTTGAGATTCTGCGATTTCCTTCCTGTTTGCTTGGTGTTCTGCGTCGGCAGGGCCCAACCCCGCGCATACCTCAACCACCGTTGGATCGTCCGGAATCGCCAGGATGAGACCAAGGGGTGAGGGGCTACGTGGCAAGTTAGGCTCCTGAGTCGTGATGCTCAGGAGCCCCCCTTGATGCGCAAATAGCTTACGAAAAGGAGATGCGGGAGTAGGCCTAGTGTTCTACGTCGGCGGGGCCCGACCCAGCGCATTCCTCAGCCGTCCTTGGATCATTCGGATTGCCAGGTTGAGACCAAGAGGTGTGGGGCTACGTGGCCAGTTAGGCCCCTGAGTCACGGTGCTCAGGAGTCCCCCTTGACGCCCAAACGACCTTCATACCTTAGCTCCGCTCGGGAGGGCGCGTGATGACCAGGTCCGAGGGACCTGGCAGGGCGGCGTACGCTTGGGCACGACCCGAGCGCAGGCCTCGTGCCCAGCCCCCTCGCGCGGCTCTCCCGAGGGGAAAGCGTTGCGGTGAGGCTGGACACTGAGCTGGGTGGCTCCCTGAGGTTGGTACGGCCATGGGGCCGCCTTCAGTTGTTTATCACCAGCGCGGAGCGTAGCGCTTCCGCACTTGCACGGGTATAGCTGCTCCTCGACCGTGTCGATTGCCAGCGCGGAGCATGGTGCTTCCACTGGTGCGTGGGTGAGGCCTCCCTCTGAGTGGAGCCCCCGGGGCGTGTACAGCCCCGCCCTGACATGTGGCTTGCACGGCAGGGCTAGACGAGGTGTGTCTGGGCACTCGTGAGCCAGCGTGGGACTCACGAGGCCCTACCTCAGGGCGGGTTGCGCCTGGTCTTGATTCTTGATGGCTGTAATGGTCCTGCAAGATGGTTAGGCAACCTGCGCCGAGCGAATCTCCTGAGGCGATCACATGAGAAGGCCAAACACCAATGACCCTAGGAGGTGACGTGAGCAGGGCTGGCCCGCCAGAAAGAGCTCAGTCGTTGGGTTTATCAACGCTGCAGGGACGGACCCGAGCACAGACGCCGTGCCTAGTCTTCTCATGAGAAGAATCCTAAAGAAAGAGGATCGGCGCGCGGCTCCCGTGGTGGCGAGGCACCAGGTCGCGCGCCCTAGCCTGTCCGTCCATGATTAGCTCATGCGACAACAAGGCACCAAGGGCCATGGAAGGTGACGTACACGGGAGCGGGCCTGCGAGACAGAGCTCAGCCTCTTGGGTTTGGCGACGCTATAGGGACGGACCCGAGCACAGACACCGTGTCAGTCCTTAATCATGAGGCGGTCGTGGGCGGGCTTTCTGGGGCGCACGACATTCACGGCATCGAAGTGCTGGGCAGGCAGGTGGTAATCATAGGTAACTCATGTGAGGGAACAAGCTAGCTTAGATAGATGCAAGAACGATAGATGCCACTGGGACAGACCTGAGCGGCCTGGGGATGATGCAGCCCGAGGGGCGCCCCAACAGAGTAAGCTAAAGATGTAAAAAGATGCATGTCGCGGGGGCAGGCCCATGCGACCTGGGAATGATGCAGCCAGAGGGGCGCTCCCAGCTGAGTAAACTTGGAAAATGTCACCTGGTTCCGTTGTCGAAGGAGTGTTGGGGTAGCCGAAGGCGCGCGATGAAGGAGTCGCTCCTCATGAGCCACCAGGACCCTGAGCCTCGGGAGGCTCTAGGGACTCGGGTGGTTCCTTGAGGACCGTCGCCATGTCTGCTAGGACTGCGTGATGCCTGGCCTCCTGAGCCGCCAGGATGCTCTGCAGGTGACGCTGGTAGGTGACAGCCGTGTTTGGCAGGCCCAGTGGCATGCGAACATAGCTGTGAGGTGGACCCTTGCACCGGCCAGCGCGCGAAGGCCAGAAGCACTCCTGAGATGAGGCCCTGTTGAGCCCTGGAATGTTGATGCAGACACACAGCCCGACATCCTCGCCAGAATGGGGAGCTGCGCCGGGTGGTGGGCGGCGGTCACCGCGTATGGTGTCAGAACACCGACTCGATGCCACATCGATCTAGCATGTAACACATCATATCACTTTGCGGCCTCACGCACGGTATTCCCACGGGTGTCGCCTTACCTTTGCCCGGGACTGTTTGCGCCTTTTGGCACACGTATATGATAGTGTCGCTAGCATCCATATGGTAAGCAGCTCGGGCTGACATGGCTAGTCGTGAACCCAAAGTGGCACAAACTTACAGGGACAGGCATCCATGACCCAGCATCGAACGTGTCGGTCATCAACGAGTGAATCCAGGCTGTAGCACTGGGCTAGCAGACTCGCAAACCGGTCAGAAGCGGCTAACAGGACTCCGGTATCCATCGCGTGACATTTCCCGAAGGGATGCAGACAGAACGAAGAAGGACACATGCCGCCAGCCCGAGTGATCCGGAGCAGTAGCAAGCTACCAAGGCTCAGTGGAAGCACTAGGAGACATTTCCCGGTAAGAGAGGCTACTAAGGATAAACAACTAGATAGTCAGATCCCACACATACCAAGCATTTCAATCATACACACAATATGCTCGATATGTGCAAATACAACAAGGCATCACAACATGACTCTATGACACAAGTACTTTATTTAAAGGCTCAGAGAGCCATACATATCATGCACACAAGTACGGGTCACACGACCCAGCATTCAAGTCATACAGTCATACAAACCAACAATGAAGTAACTTGTCCGAGTACGCATAACTAGTAAAATAAAAGAGGCTTGGGAAGCCTTGGCTATACTACATGGTCCTTCACAAGCACAGGATCACCACCGGGCCTCGCCTACTCATCGATGTCAACGTCTAAGAAGAACACATCAGAAGGGGTTGCAGCGTCTTCTGAAAAAATGTATATTAAAGCAACATGAGTACAAAGGTACTCAGCAAGACTTACATCAGATCCTACATACATGCACATTATCAAGAAGGGTTGGTGGGGTTATTGCAGCAAGCCAGCTTTGACTCTTGGCTAAGCTATCCTACGAGACAACAACTTGAAATGGTTTTGCGCACACGAGTCCACAAAACACCAACTCAATACACCACCGAGGATCCACCTCCGTCATCCTACGGAAGAGCCATCCTCGGCACTCACGCTTATCTTGAGGATTTTAGTAGTATCCATTTACTTGTCTATGAACTGTATAGGCAACCAAGTAGTCCTTTACCGCGGACGCGGCTATTCGAATAGATAATGTTAACCCTGCAGGGGTGTACTTCTTCATACAAGCTCTCACCACTTACCGCCGTTTACACGACATGTACCGGCAACCTTCAAGCGGAAGCCCAACGTGGGTGTCGGCCACGACCTACCTAAACACCTAAGTCTCTAGTCCAGGTTTATCGCCTATTCAGGTTCCATCCGCAGGGAGTCCGGCCGAGGTTTCCACATACGGCCCCGAACGATGTGTACAGGGTTCCGAGACACCTAACGGGTGCCCGGCATACCCAGCCACGTACCTACCGCATCACAGCCCACCCCACGGGTCAGTGCTGCCCACGGCCTCCAGTAAGCTACAAACACCAGAAACTACTTGCAACTCCTGGACAGAGGACTAGGGTGAATAAGAACCCGAGAGGGTCCATTGGTTTCGGGCCCAATGCTTGGTAGTAGATGAATCTTAAATCACACATACTGTGTCTCAAAGGCTTAAGGTCGGCTTCAATGAAACAACCCACCATGTACTCCTACATGGCCTCTCATCGACACCTTTACCAAATCGTGTTCAACACATCACTCTCATTACCGGCATGATCATTTCACTCCAGCCCATCACCCAGATGAACCAAACCTGACACGACTCTGAGCATAGCAGGCATAGCAAGTTAGGAACAACACATACATATGGCTCAATCAACTCCTACACATGCTAGTGAGTTTCATCTAGTTACTGTGGCAATGACAGGTCATGCAGAGGAAATGGGTTCAACTATCGTAGCACTCAGCAGTTTGAATCGCGTTGTCTTAATGCAATAATAGAGGGCAGAAGCGAGAACATGGGATTGCATCGATATGATCAAATGGTTGGTTGCTTGCCTGATGGGTCGATGCACTGATATTGATCTTCGCTAGGGTAATCGTGGTACTCCTCGGGGGCAGATCCTGCCGCAAAGAGCACCGATACACAACATCACCAAACAATATGCAACAATATGATGCATGCATGAGACATGGCAAAATGAGTGTATTAGGCTAATGCAACTAAGACCAGATGGGTTTGAACCATTTTGAATCAAAGATTCAAGTTTCAAACTCATAAATGGCCCCTTTAAGTGTTTTATCTTGTTCTGCACTAAACATCAGGTTAGCTTGCTTAAACATGCATGAAACCAGTACAGATGGACAGATTGGATTTTTCTGATCATTTTTCATATGTAAAACTTTGCATTTGGAGTTACAGATTAATTTCTATGATTTTTAAAGTTTGTGGTATTTACCGGAATTTCCTCAGATAAAAAATAATTCCAAGAAATAAATTATCATACACAAGATTACGTGAGGATGACGTCAGTGGTCAACGGAACAGTCCAGGTCAACCCTGACTAGTGGGTCCCGTGTGTCAGTGTAATTAGTTTAACTAAATACTAATTAAAACTAATCTTGATTAGTTAACAGGGCTGGGCCCCACTCGCCATTGACCTGTGGGGTCAAACCGGCCCACCCATGGTCAAACAAGGGGTTAGCGGGGTCAACTCGCCGGCGTTTAGCCGCCGGCGAGGCCGAACACGGCGGCGAGAGTGGTTTTGTGCAATCCGGCGACCAAAAGAGCCGCGGAGGGCATCTACGTGTAGCTAGGAGCAAGCCGCAGCTCTTGGTGGCGTTGGTTGAGCTCGGGTTGGCCGGAAACGGCGCCGGTGATGACCTTGGCGGTCGCCGGAGTTCGGGTGATGATGAACCCGAAGCTACGGGACACGGCGAGGCTCGTGGTGAGGTGCTACGGGTTCCTGCGAGTGCGGTGAGTGCGTTGGACATGGTGGTGTGGCTGGGTGGCCGGAGTCACGCCGGGCGACGAAGCTCATGATGGCGCTGCGGCGGGTGAGCTTCGTGCAGTCGCTACGGGGCTCGGAAGCGAGAAAGGAAAGGGGGGAGAGGTAGCTGGGCTCACGGCGATCTCGAGGAAGCAAACGGCGCGGTCGGGGACGAGCTGGTGCGGCGGTGACGTCGAAGGGGATCTCCGGCGACGGGAGTCGGGCGAGGTCGGAGCAGAGGCTTCGGGCAAGCGAAGCGCCGGGCTCGGCTAGCTCGAAGAAGAGGAGGGCAGCGGAGCTCCTGGACACGATGGAACGGCGCAAGGACGACGGAGAGCGCGACTACGGCGACGGTGCGGCTGCGGTGGCGTCGACCATGGCGTGGGAGAGCGAGGGAGAGAGGCAGGTGAGCGAGTGAGGTGTCCAGGGGGTTCGGGGCACGACGTGGAGGTCGTCCAGGCCAGCAGAGAGGCGAGGGGAGGAAGCAGGGCGACGGGCAGCTGCATGGCGCGTGCGGCCGGTGCCGACGAGCACCTGCCTGCCGCTCGGTGAAGGCAAGCGACTTCTTTGGAGCGGCTGGGCTGGGCCGCTAGGTGGGCTGGCTAGTTGGGCTGCCGTGTTAGTTCCCTCTCTCTCTCTTTATTTCTCTTTTCTATTTATTCAGTAACTTTGTGGACTTTCTAAAATACCTAGATAACTCCAAAAATCACCAAACCGCTTATGGCCACTAACTCGAATATATCCAAAGATGGAACATTTTAGTTTGGGATTATTTGAGCATTTGAATTAATTTATATAATTTAAATGCCCAAACTCAAATACTTATGATTTAATTCAAAAACCTTAGGATGACCTAGAAAATTGTGCACCACTTTTGGTAGAGGCTCTGAACCAAGGCAAAAATGATGGACATTTTAGAAGGGCATTTCAGGTTCATTGAAAATATTTTTAGTAAACCCTAGTTGGTTTTAGAGGGAGCTGGGGGTTCTGTCATCCCCATTTCAAGTTTCTGATGAAAGAAATAGACATGATGCAACACTCTAATGCATGAACTAGCTAGGGTGTGACAACTCACCCCCACTCAAAAGAATCTCGTCCCGAGATTTAGGTTCCTCCGGAAAGAAGGCGGGGTACTCGAGTCGAAGATGATCCTCTTTCCCAAGTTGCTTCTTTCTCAGAATGGTGCGACCATTGAACCTTGAGAAACTTGATATTATGACGTCGAGTGGTACGCTCGGCTTGATCGAGGATACGAACGGGGTACTCTCGATAGGTGAGATTATCTTGAAGATCAAGTTGCTTTCGTGGTCCACTCCACGGATAGGATCCGAGAAGCAACGCTCGAGTTGAGAAACGTGGAAGACATCGTGGACTCGGAGAGATGCGGAGGTAGTTCCAATTGGTAGGCAACTTCTCCTCGCTTAGCGAGAATACGAAAGGGTCCAATGTAGCGAGGAGCCAATTTGCCTTTGATATCAAACGATGGGTTCCCTTCAGAGGAGTAACCCGAAGGTAAGCCTTCTCGTCAACCTCAAAAGTCATAGCCTTATGTTTTCGGTCATATTGACTCTTTTGACGAGATTGGGCTGTTTTCAACTTTTCACGAACAATGCAAACTTGCTCTTCTGCTTCCTCGGATCATATCCGGCCAAAGAATTGTCTTTCCCGGTTTCGACCAGTTAAGGTGTTCGACACCTTCGTCCATAGAGAACTTCAAAAGGGCTTTACCCAAGCTAGATTGATAGTCGTTGTTATAGGCAAATTCAGCAAATGGAAGGCATTTCTCCCAATCCATTCCGAATGAGATAATGTAAGCTCAAGCATGTCTTCTAGAATCTGGTTGACACGCTCTACTTGACCACTTGATTGAGGGTGAAAAGAAGTGCTAAAGGAAAGGCGGGTTCCCATAGCATTTTGAAACTTTCCCAAAATCGAGAGGTGAAGAGACTTCCTCGATCCGAGTTAATTTCCAGTGGAACACCATGGAGGGATACTATTCGGGAGATATACAAATCTGCTAGCTGACTAGCGGTTATACTCTCGCGAACATGCAAGAAACGGGCTACTTTGGAAAGACGATCGACAACCATTTAAGATAGCGTTATTCGCTCTCTTGGTCCTGGGAAAACTGGTGATGAAATCCATACCAATTTTATCCCATTTCCATTTAGGAATAGCTAAAGGTTGAAGGGTGCCAGCAGGCCGTTGGTGTTCTGCTTTAACACGACGACAAACGTCGCAATTAGCAACAAATTGAGCAATGTCTGTCTTCATCCTAGTCCACCAGAACCTCTGGCGTAGGTCCTGATACATCTTGGTACTACCGGGATGAATGGTGAGAGGAGATTCATGAGCCTCCTTAAGGATTAATCGCCTCAGGTTTCGCACCTTGGGAACCACTAAACGGTTCCCTAAGTATACGACTCCTTGATCATCGATGGAAAAACAATCCGCAACTCCCTTCTTGATGTTTCTCTTGATGCGGGAAATCCCCGGATCTACCTTCTGAGCTTTGATGATCTGATCCGTAAGGGTAGGTTTCGCCACCAAGGTGGAAAGGAATCCTTGAGGAACAATGTGAAGGTTAAGCTTCCGCAATTCCTCATGGAGAAGCGGTTGACTTTGTTGTAACATCATATTGTTACAATAAGATTTACGACTTAGTGCATCAGCCATGACATTGGCCTTTCCTGGGGTGTAAGTTATTCCTAAGTCGAAATCTGTGATCAACTCGACCCAACGTCTTTGCCTGAGATTCAAATCCGGTTGGGTGAATATATACTTCAGACTTTGGTGATCGGTGAAGATTTCGCAACGATTACCGAGGAGGTAATGTCGCTGTGTTTTGAGTGCATGGACTACAAATGAAGCTCTAGATCATGAGTAGGATAATTCTCCTCATGTGGGTGCAATTGCCGTGAAGCATAAGCAATTACGTGACGATCTTGCATAAGAATGCAACCTAGTCCTTGTCGCGAGGCGCCGTAATAGATAACAAAGTCCTTAGAGAAATCTGGTGGTACCAAAGACGGGAGCAGATGTCAGCGCCTTTTTCAGTTCCTCGAAAGCTGTGCTCACATTGTGGAGTCCACTGAACTTTTTATCTTTCTTGAGGAGTTCAGTTAGAGGTTTAGCAACCTTGGAGAAGTTCTCGACAAAGCGGCGACAATAGCTCGCTAAGCCAAGGAAACTCGAACTTGCTTGACCGATTCTGTGGAGTCCAGCTTAAGAACGGCTTGAACTCGCCAGATTGACAGCAATACCCTTTACCAGAGATTACATGTCCTAGATAGGTCACTACGGTAACCAAAATTCGCATTTAGAAAATTTGGCATAAAGGCGATGCTCTCAAGTTTCATCAACACTAGCCTTAGATGCTCGGCATGTTCTTCCTCGTTCTTGGAGTAGATGAGTATATCATCGAGGTAAACCACAACGAATTTATCCAAATACTCCATGAAGATTGAGTTCATTAAGTGAGAGAAAGTGGCTGGAGCGTTGGTTAAACCGAAGGACATGACGGTGTACTCGTATTGGCCATAACGAGTAACAAAGGCCGTTTTAGGAATGTCCCCGTTCCTGATTTTGATTTGATGGTAGCCCAACCTCAAATCCATTTTGGAGAAGACCGAGGATCCAGCGAGCTGATCATACAGATCGTTGATCCTAGGAGCGGATACTTGTTCTTGATTGTGACCAGGTTGACTGGTCGATAATCCACAACCATCCGATCCGTACCATCCTTCTTCTTGATTTAAGAGGACGGGACAAGCCCATGGAGATGAACTAGGACGGATGAAACCCTTTTTCAAGGACTCATCGAGTTGTTTCTTAAGCTCGGCTAATTCTAGTGGTGCCATTTTATAGGGTCTTCTAGAAATTGGGACAATTCCTGGAATAAGCTCTATCACGAACTCGACATCTCTGTCAGGTGGAACACCTGGCAATTCTTCTGGAAAGACATCCGTAAAGTCACGGATCACCGGAACGCCTTCGAGGTCTCGCAAAGGATCAAGGCGTTAAGAGAATATAGTCAGTTGCCATTACTCGGGTCAAGGCATTGACTATCTTTCCCGAAGGATGGGTGAGTTGAATGGTCCTAGAGAAAAAATCAATCTTGGCATGATGGGCTGACATCCAGTCCATACCCAAGATGATATTAATATCCGAAGATTTGAGAGCTATCAAAGATGCGAGAAAAACAAGTCTGTCGACTTGAATTTCATTTCCATGGCTTACTCTAGAGGTTTGCCATCTAGAACCAGGAGTAGAAATTTCCATAGTGGACGGCATGTCGCAGAATGCGGTGTTATGCAAACGAGCATAATTTTTGGATATGAATGAATGAGATGCTCCAGTATCGAAAAGAATAGATGCCGTGTGGCAATTAACAAGGAGCGTACCGAGAATGACGTTGGGATCCCCCTGAGCTTCTTCAGCAGAGATACAGTTGACATGGCCACGTGCAGCGATGGCCGGCTTGGCGTAGAACACTTTCCCTGTCGGCTTGCCACGGCCAACAACTTTTCCAGACTGGCTGGGATTGGTCTGGGGACACTCGCGCAAGTAGTGGCCCGATTCCCCACACTTGAAGCATGTCACGGAGCTGGTGCGTGGAGGAGCATTGTTGGTTGGACCACCATAGGGCTTGGCTGGTGCATACTGTTGAGCTGGGCGAGGCGCCTGATAGGATGGCCTCGGTGTGAACCTGGGTGGCAGGGCGGTGTTAGGCACCCACACGCGGCGCTTCTGAGGAACTGCACCAGATGAGGAACCAAAGTAACGCCCATGCTTGCGTGTTGCTTCATAATCACCGACCGCACTCAAAGACCGATGGCTTTGTTTACAAGCTTCTGGAAAGATGTGCACTCATGCAGACGGAGGTCATGGCGAAGCTCAGGGCTAAGTCCCTTGCGGAACCTTGCTTGCTTCTTGGCATCAGTGGAAACTTCCTCGCTTGCATACCGTGCTAAGTTACCGAACTCCTCGTCAGATGCATCCACAGAGAGTCGACCTTGAGTGAAACTGCAGAACTCCTCACGTTTACGGTCCATAAGACCCTCCGGAATGTGGTGTTCACGGAAAGCCTCGCTGAATTCAGCCCAAGTAGTGACCTGGCCCACTGGGCGCATGGCTCCATAGTTCTCCCACCAGAGACTGGCGGGGCCTTCAAGATGATATGCAGCAAATGTGACCTTGTCAGCCTCAGCTACGAGTGCAGAGCGTAGCTTGTGAGTAATACTGCGAAGCCAGTCATCAGCGTCGAGGGGCTCGACGGAGTGGTGGAAAGTGGGTGGATGTAACTTGATGAAGTCACTGAGTGACACCAAGTTATTCCTCTGATGATGTGCTGTGTTTTGCTCGATGCGCTCCAACAAACGGTTGGTCTCCCGCTTGTTTCTCTCAGCCTCCAGCATAACCTCGGCCAGAGAAGGAGGGTGAGGCAGGTTTGTTTCCCCAACTCTGCTGCCTTCGGCCTGCTCTGGGGGAGCAGGGTTGTTGCGGGTGTTGACCATCCTAGGGAAAACAAGACAATGGTTTAGTCCAGGATGATAAGATTCTGACATAGAAATGTAGAATGTAATGGATAACTTGGAATGTAAGATGATCATCCGTATGACATGGTAGATACATAAACTGCTTCTTTTATTCCATCGTCATACACACCATACAAGGTTTAGTACAAAACCAAACAAAGTACTACTATGATGAAAGGAAGATTACATCTCATCGGAGGCATTCCAAGCTCCTATACATTATTTTTCTATACCTCCGGAAGGTGGTACAGCTAAGTCATATCCCACGAGTCACGCAGGACGGTGGACGATACAACTAATACGATACTGGTGATACTACTACTAACTCAGACAGCTCCGTAGTAGTCTTCATAGAAGTCACCTCCATAGCCTGGAAGCTCAACGTGGTCATCCGGAAACAGACAGTCCCATGGAACTTGTGGACCATAGGGGCTAGGATGAGGTCTTGGACCAACAAACGGTGGTTCAGGGGACCACGAGGTGGGGTGATGCCTCCTACATCACGCCAATCCATCATGTCCGGGCAGCAGATCTCACAGATAGAGATCTCGCATATCCATATATCCAGCTTTGCACAGCCGGTGCAAACCGAGTCAAAGTGGCCCAATGATCAAAGACGAGTATTGAAAAGTTCAGCCTCAAGGCCCGATTTTCACGGTCCTTGTCTTCAAGCAACCGTGCAAAGGTGCGGGTCGCTGAGTCCTCCCGAGTGGAGTCAGCATAGATAGCCCGGAGATACCCTTTGTGCTCCCGGAGTGAAGCCGGCATATATCGAAGTCGGAGTTCCGAAACAAACCAGTCCTGACTCGCATGATGGTCATCATAGAGTAGGCAGCATCCTGCACAGCCATCTCAATAGTAACCCCGAGTCCAAAGGAACAGTGAAGGGGCTCGGTAGATCCAGGATAAGATGGAAATATCCTGACAGTGCAAAAATATTGACTTTGATTAAAGTCTCGGAATTGCTCTTCGACCGTGTACTCAGGATACCAACGGTATCCAGCCTCAACCATTACCCTGACCAACATGGCAGTATGGCCGGTACATCAAGGCATCGAGTCAAACGAACCACTTGATTCTGAGGACGGGAAGCCATCTGGAACATGATATAACACAAGACATTAGAATTTCTAGCAGAAATTGGACAGCATAACGGCTGTAAATGCTCAAAAAGAATTTTGAGACATTTTTCAAAGAATTGCATAGACACTCAACAACATCATATCTAGGTTCTGGGTCCATCATAACAACATACTTGTGTAGTAGAACTGAACTAGGCTTGTATCCATCAAACCTATAAGGTACTACTGATTAGTAACACGTGAACCTGATAGAGAGAAGAGATCCTAATTCCTTAACCCCCAGTGGAAGAATAGACTGACTCAGATCGTAATGTCATGAGATAAAGGAGTAAAAAGAGCCTTACGCTCCATCCCACAATCAATTCACCTACATATAACTAAATCATTTCTAGACCCAACATCGACCAGTTTGGCTTGGAGAACCTACAGACAGTCCGGCTCTGATGCCAACACTGTCAGGACCCCGACTCGATGCCACATCGATCTAGCATGTAACACATCATATCACTTTGCGGCCTCACGCATGGTATTCCCACGGGTGTCGCCTTACCTTTGCCCGAGACCGTTTGCGCCTTTTGGCACACGTATATGATAGTGTCGCTAGCATACATATGGTAAGGAGCCCGGGCTGGCATGGCTAGTCGTGAACCCAAAGTGGCACAAACTTACAGGGACATGCATCCATGACCCAGCATCGAACGTGTCGGTCATCAACGAGTGAATCTAGGCTGTAGCACTGGGCTAGCAGGACTCCAGTAACCGGGTCAGAGCGGGCTAACAGGACTCGATATCCATCGCGTGACATTTCCTCAAGGGATGTATACAGTGAACGAAGAAGGACACATGCCGGCCAGCCTAAGTGATCCGGAGCAAAGAGCAAGCTACCAAGGCTCAAAGGGAAGCACTAGGAGACATTTCCGTAAGAGAGGCTACTAAGGATAAACAACTAGATAGTCAGATCCCACACATACCAAGCATTTCAATCATACACACAATATGCTCGATATGTGCAAATACAACAAGGCATCACAACATGACTCTATGACACAAGTACTTTATTTAAAGGCTCAGAGAGCCATACATATCATACACACAAGTACGGGTCACACGACCCAAAGATTCAAGTCATACTACCATACAAACCAACAATGAAGTAACTTGTGTGAGTACAGACAACTAGTAAAATAAAAGAGGCTTGGGAAAGCCTGGCTACACTACGTGGTCCTTCACAAGCTCAGGATCACCACCTGGGCCTCAGTCTACTCATCGATGTCAACATCTACGAAGAACCCATCAGAAGGGGTTGCAGCGTCTTTTGAAAAAAAATGTAAATTAAAGCAACATGAGTACAAAGGTACTCAAAGAAGACTTACATCGATCCTACATACATGCACATTATCAAGAAGGGTTGGTGGGGTTATTGCAGCAAGCCGCCTTTGACTCTTGGCTAAGCTTATCCCACGAGACAACAACTTGAAATGGTTTTATGCATTACGAGTCCACAAAACACCAACTCAATACACCACCGAGGATCCACCTCCGTCATCCTACTAAGAGCCATCCTCGGCACTCACGCTATCTTGAGGATTTTAGTAGTATCCATTTACTTGTCTATGAACCGTATAGGCAACCAAGTAGTCCTTATCATGACGCGACTATTCGAATAGATAATGTTAACCCTGCAGGGGTGTACTTCTTCATACAAGCTCTCACCACTTACCGCCGTTTACACGACATGTACTCGGCAACCTTCAAGCGAAAGCCCAACGTGGGTGTCGGCCACGACCTACCTAAACACCTAAGTCTCTAGTCCAGGTTTATCGCCTATTCAGGTTCCATCCGCAGGGAGTCTGGCCGAGGTTTTCACATACGGCCCTAACGATGTGTACAGGTTCCGAGACACCTAACGGGTGCCCTAAGATACCCAGCCACGCATCTACCGTGATCACAGCCCACCTCATGGTCGGCCACGCCCACGGCCTCCAGTAAGCTACAAACACCAGAAACTACTTGCAACTCCTGGACAGAGGACTAGGGTGAATAAGAACCCGAGAGGGTCCATTGGTTTCGGGCCCAATGCTTGGTAGTAGATGAATCTTAAATCACACATACAGGTCTCAGTGCTTAAGGTCGGCTTCAATGAAACAACCCACCATGTACTCCTACATGGCCTCTCATCGACACCTTTACCAAATCGTATTCAACACATCACTCTCATTACCGGCATGATCATTTCACTCCAGCCCATCACCCAGATGAAGCAGACCTGACACGACTCTGAGCATAGCAGGCATAGCAAGTTAGGAACAACACATACATATGGCTCAATCAACTCCTACACATGCTAGTGAGTTTCATCTAGTTACTGTGGCAATGACAGGTCATGCAGAGGAAATGGGTTCAACTATCGTAGCACTCAACAGTTTGAATCGTGTTGTCTTAATGCAATAATAGAGAGCAGAAGCGAGAACATGGGATTGTATCGATATGATCAAATGGTTGGTTGCTTGCCTGATGGGTCGATGCACTGATATTGATCTTCGCTAGGGTAATCGTGGTACTCCACGGGGCGCATCCTCGCCGCAAAGAGCACCGATACACAACATCACCAAACAATATGCAACAATATGATGCATGCACGAGACATGGCAAAATGAGTGTATTAGGCTAATGCAACTAAGACCAGATGGATTTGAACCATTTTGAATCAAAGATTCAAGTTTCAAACTCATAAATGGCCCCTTTAAGTGCTTTATATTGTTCTGCACTAAACATCAGGTTAGCTTGCTTAAACATGCATGAAACCAGTACAGATGGATAGATTGGATTTTTCTGATCATTTTTCATATATAAAACTTTGCATTTGGAGTTACAGATTAATTTCTATGATTTTTAAATTTTGTGGTATTTATCGAATTTCAGATAAAAATAATTCCAAGAAATAAATTATCACACAAGATTACGTCGAGATGACGTCAGCGTCAATGGAACAGTCCAAGTCAACCCCGACTGGTGGGTCCTGTGTCGCTGTAATTAGTTTAACTAAATATTAATTAAAACTAATCCTCGATTAGTTAATGTGGCCGGGCCCCACTGCCATTGACCTGTGGGTCAAACTGGGCCCACCCGTGGTCAAACGAGGGGTTAGCAGGGTCAACTCGCCGGCGTTTAGCCGCCGGCGAGGCCGAACACGGCGGTGAGAGTGGTTTTGTGCAATCCGGCGACCAAAAGAGCGCGGAGGGCATCTACGTGTAGCTGGGAGCAAGCCGCAGCTCTTGGTGGCGTTGGTTGAGCTCGGGGTGGCCGGAAACGGCGCCGGCGACCTTGGCGGTCGCCGGAGTTCGGTGATGATGAACCCGAAGCTATGGGACACGGGCGAGGCTCGTGGTGAGGTGCTACGGAGTTCCTCGCGAGTGCGGTGAGTGCGTTGGACATGGTGGTGTGGCTGCAGGGTGGCCGGAGTCACGTCATTGACGAAGCCCGCGGCAACGCTGCGGGTGAGCTTCGTGGGCCGCTATGGGGCTCGAAGCGAGAAAGGAAAGGGGGAGAGGTAGCTGGGCTCACGGGCGATCTCGAGGAAGCAAACGGCGCGGTCGGGGACGACAGTGCGGCGGTGACGTCAAGGGGATCTCCGGCGACAAGGAGTTTGGGCGAGGTCGGAGCAGAGGCTTGGGGCAAGCGAGCGCTGGCTCGGCTAGCTCAAGAAGAGGAGGGCGGCGGAGCTCTCGGACACGACGGCACGACGCAAGGATTTACGGAGAGCGCGATTATGGCGACAGTGCGGCCGGTGGCGTCGGCCATGGCATGGGAGAGCGAGGGAGAGAGGCAGGTGAGCGAGTGAGGTGTCCAGGGGGTTCGGGGCACGACGTGGAGGTCGTCCAGGCCAGCAGAGAGGCGAGGGGAGGAAGCAGGGCGACGGGCAGCTGCGTGGCGCGTGCTGGTGCCGCCGACGAGCACCTGCCTGCCTGCCTGGAGAAGGCAAGCAGCTTGCTGGAGCGGCTGCTGGGCTGGGCCGGCTAGGTGGGCTGGCTAGTTGGGCTGCCAGGTTAGTTCCCTCTCTCTCTCTTTTATTTCTCTTTTCTATTTATTCTGTAACTTTGTGGACTTTCTAAAAATACCTAGACAACTCCAAAAATCACCAAACTGCTCATGGCCACTAACTGGAATATATCCAACATGGAAAATTTCAGTTTGGGATTATTTGAGCATTTGAATTAATTTATATAATTTAAATGCCCAAACTCAAATACTTATGATTTAATTCAAAAACCTTAGTATGACCTAGAAAATTGTGCATCACTTTTGGCAGAGGCTCTGAACCAAGGCAAAAATGATGGACATTTTAGAAGGGCATTTCAGGTTCATTGAAAATATTTTTAGTAAACCCTAGTTGGTTTCCGAGGGAGCTGGGGGTTCTGTCATCCCCATTTCAAGTTTCTGATGAAAGAAATAGACATGATGCAACACTCTAATGCATGAACTAGCTAGGGTGTGACATATGGTCCTTGCTTCCTGAAGCTCATGGATTGCCTAGGTGATGAACTCCCGAGCGCTTGGTGAGGGAGTCCTAGATAAGGGGGTATCCGGACAGCCGGACTGTATTCATCGTCCAGACTATAGAAGCATCAATATACAAGACTCAAGACTTCGGCTCGTGTCCGAATGGGACTCTCCTTTGCGTGGAAGACAAGCTTGGCGATCCGGATATTATGTTTCCTTCCTTGTAACCGACTCCATGTAAACCCTAGCTCTCCGGTGTCTATATAAACCGGAGAGCATGGTCCTTAGAAGGTCGATCACAATTACAATCATACCATCATAGGCTAGCTCTTAGGGTTTAGCCTCTACGATCTCGTGGTAGATCTACTCTTGTATTCCACATATCTTCAATATTAATCAAGCAGGAAGTAGGGTTTTACCTC
This sequence comes from Aegilops bicornis, assembly GCA_021605145.1. Taxonomy (NCBI): domain Eukaryota; kingdom Viridiplantae; phylum Streptophyta; class Magnoliopsida; order Poales; family Poaceae; genus Aegilops; species Aegilops bicornis. Next base: position 464,735,022 of record CM038673.1, on the reverse strand, counting down.
CATCGAGAGGGCGCAAACCTGGGTAAACATTGTGGCCCTTGCTTCCTGTTACCATCAGTCTGAGACGCACAAATCGGGACCCCCTACCCGAGATCCGCCGGTTTTGACACCGACGTTGGTGCTTTCATTGAGAGTTCCTCTGTGTCGTCGCTTCGAGGCTTGATGGCGCCTTCAATCGTCAACAACACAGTCGAGCATGAGACTTTTCTCCCCGGACAGATCTTTGTGTTCGGCGGCTTCGCACTGCGGGCCAATTCGCTTGGCCAGTTGGAGCAGATCGACAACCGCTTCCGGCCACAGAGCAGGTTCGAAACTTGAACTACACGGGCGGATATCCGCGGACTTGATCTTCGACGGGTTCGGGCCTGCGCCAGAGCGCCGGACAGCCACGACGAGCACGGCCTAGACCTCTGCTGTCGGATGATGCGGGACATCATCCCCGGCAGTCCGGGATCTAAATCTAGGGCTGGTTATGCTGTTTATGGACGGAGGGCTGGACCTCGCCCCACAGCCGCGACACTTATCGGGTGCGGAGCCGAACATCGGTCTCACCTCTTTGGAGACTCAGAACCTCGGGTCCCCGGACTCGTGATCCGGCGGTTGGCCCTGGTCCGCTCACTCTCGAGCCAGCCGAGTCAGGCTGGGCTCCGGTAATGGAGTTTACCGCTGCGGACATCTTTCAGCACTCGCCTTTGGGCGACATACTGAGCTCACTGAAGTCTCTCTCTTTGTCAGGAGGCTTTGGGCCGAACTATGTCCGGCCTGAGTGGGAAGCAGGAGACGAAGGAATTCGCTGCCCACCCACCACCCACTTTGTTGCCACGATCGATGATTTAACCGACGTACTCGACTTTGACTTCGAAGACATCGACGGTATGGACGACGATGCAGGAGACATACAGGATCCACCGCTCACAGGGCAGTGGACAGCCACCTCTTCATATGATATATATATATATGGTGGACACTCCGAAAGAAAACAATTGCGATGAGGCAACGGGGGATAACCCCTCCAAGAAGAAAGCAAAGCATGGGCGTCGCCAGCGCCGCTCCAAGCCCCGCCAAGGCAATACCGGCACCGGAGATGGTAATAATCCGGACGGTGCCGACGACGAATACAACCCCGAACAGCCCGCCTTCGAGCAGGCCGAATAGGAAGACGGGCATGCCATCCCAGATGAACAGGCGAAGGACGGGTATCCGTATGAGGACACCTACATACCCCTCTCCGAAGACGAGATTAGCCTCGGCGACGCACGAAGTTCGGGCGTACTCCAAAGACCCCGCAGAGCAGAGCGCTTGCCGCCGGCTTATTGCCACTGCGAGAAGCCTGAAGAAGAAGAAGCAGCAGCTCCAAGCTGATCAAGATCTGCTCGCAGACAGATGGACAGAAGTCCTGGCAGCCGAGGAATATGGACTCGAGCACCCCACGGCTAGCCGACCACCCCGAGGTCGGGACAAAACGACATATCAGCCGAAATACCAGCCCGTACCCTCGCGCCGGTTTACTACGGCCCGGGGCAATACTCAGGACCTGCGCGATAAACTGGATAACGCCGCAGGACAACCAAGATCGATCTACAGATCACGGGGGCGCGCTGAAGCACATGACGATGACCGTCATACCGGATACACTAACAGCAAATCCGGCCGGGCCGAATACAAACCAGTCAGATGCAGCCGTACTGCGCCGTGACATAGCCCGACATTGTAGGCGCCGCACACCCTCTCGCTTTCACCGATGAAGTGATGGATCATGAATTCGTAAGGGTTTAAACCCATAAATATCGAATCATACGATGGCACCGCAGACCCCGCGGTATGGATCGAAGATTTCCTTCTCCACATTCACATGGCCCGCAGAGATGATCTACATGCCATCAAGTATCTTCCCCTTAAGCTCAAAGGACCTGCCCGGCACTGGCTAAACAGCCTGCCCGCAAATTCCATTGGCAGCTGGAAAAATCTGGAAGACGCATTTCTCGACAACTTCCAGGGCACATATGTGCGACCTGCGGATGCCGATGACTTGAGCCACATTACTCAACAGCCCGGAGAATCGGCCAGGAAATTCTGGACTCGGTTCCTAACTAACAATAACCAAATAGTCGACTGTCCAGACGCCGAAGCCCTGGCGGCTTTCAAGCATAATATCCGTGACGAGTGGCTCGCCAGACACCTCGGCCAGGAGAAACCCAAGTCCATGGCAGCTCTTATGACACTAATGACCCGCTTTTGCGCGGGCGAGGACATCTGGTTGGCTCGCAGTAGCACTATGCCACACTCTGGAACTTCAGATGTCCGGGACAATAATGGCAAGCCACGGAGCAACAGACACAAGCGATGGAACAATGGCGACAACACCGAGGATACGGCGGTCAATGCCGGATTCAGCGGATCCAAATCCGGTCAGCGGAAGAAGCCATTCAAGCGTAACAATCAAGGACCGTCGATCTGGATCAGATAATCGAGCGCCATGCCAAATTCACGGCACCCCGGACAAGCCAGCCAACCACACCAACAGAGACTGCTGGGTATTCAAACAGCCCGGCAAAATAAATGCCAAAAACAAGGACAAGGGGCTGCACAGCAACGATGACGACGAGCCCCGGCGTCCGAACATGGGGGGGCAAAAGAAATTCCCCCCTAGGTGAAAACGGTCAACATGATCTACGCCACCCACATCCCCAAGCGGGAATGGAAGCGAGCACTACGGGACATATATGCGATGGAGCCAGTCGTCCCCAAATTCAACCCTTGGTCAGCTTGTCCGATCACCTTTGTTCGTAGGGATCTTCCTACCAGCATCCGTCACGGCGGCTCAGCCGCATTGGTTTTAGACCCAATTATAGACGGATTTCACCTCACAAGAGTCCTTATGGACGGAGGCAGCAGCCTGAACCTGCTTTATCAGGACACAGTGCGCAAAATGGGCATCGATCCTTCAAGGATTAGGCCCACCAAAACCACCTTTAAGGGTGTCATTCCTGGAGTAGAGGCCCGCTGTACGGACTCTATAACATTGGAAGTGGTCTTCGGATCTCCGGATAACTTCCAAAGCAAAGAGTTAATCTTCGATATCGTCCCTTTCCGCAGTGGTTACCACGCACTGCTCGGGCGAACCGCATTTGCTAGATTCAATGCGGTATCACACTATGCATACCTGAAGCTCAACATGCCAGGCCCGCTGGGTCATAATAAATAACGGGAATATGGACCGCTCTCCGCCTGACAGAGGAACACTGCGGCCCTCGCGTCAAATGCAAGGCGGCCTCCTCAGGCAAACCACCACTCCGGCGACGACAACCTCAAGCTCCGTCAAGCGAGGGCGGAACACCCCACAACAGGATCAGCAGGCACGTCAAGAGCATGACTAGCAGTCCGACCTCCGCCCAAGTCCCACCCAAGTAGCATTCGTGCCATGCGTACACAATTACGCACTTAAAATACCATGGGCATAGGTGGAGGCGTAGCAGTGGCTCAGTCAACAGTACGGTTGTCGGTGTACAAAAAGAGGGGTGCACTTTTTGTACCCCTATAACTGTGCACGGGCAGTCTGAGCCACGGGCACCACCACACTGAGCAAGGCAAGGGAGGTGAGCCAAGGTAAGGCCGAAGCTCGAGAGGAGCAGAACGACACCAAGACCAAGACCACAAAGAGCAATGGGGACGAAGCGGACTCCCCCGGCAAGATCCTTGCCGGGAGGCGGTTTTAGCAAGCCCGACAAGACCCTTGCCGTGGAAGCTCGCCCCACACCTACGGAGCGAGTCACCCTTGAGTCCACTGCCCCCATGGGGCAAGGATTCGGGAGACATCCCCGTGGTGATATGCAGATCTTTGTGAAGACATTCAAGATCAGATACACACTATAGAAGATGACGACCCTTGGTGGGATCCCAGCCAAGGAGGACCACAAGGACCCCGGCAAGAGCCTTACCGGGATGACAAAGAAGCGCCACGGCAAGACCCTTGCCGGGCTACGCTGAGGCCCTTGCCAAGTGCACCCGTGGGGCCACCATCGTGCCCACGCCAATCAAACCTCCACCACCGCTCGCAGATGTAGCCGCCAACCCAACCAGTTGGGCAGGCACGCGGCGTGGCGGCAAGCGGATCTTCGTGGAAACCCACCACTACGCCACCTCACCGCCTCGCATTTACATGGCACCGCAGCACCATCGCCGTATGCGCGTGTCAACACGAAAGGGAGCGGCGACGGACGAGACAGGCTCTCCCCGCCCCGATAAAGCAAGGACACCTAAGCAAGACACATTTAAGGCGCTTGTCATGTAATGCGAGGGATAAACTCGCATCATCAGAGCCCTTTCCACCTCCTGTGTGCCACTGTGGCAACCCCTTTCCCTATAAAAGGAGGCCCCAGGCGACCAGGAGGAGGATTCGGCCTTTTGGAGCTCCTCACGCCCCATGGCTAGCTCAAGAACAAAGATAAACAAACCACCAAAGCAGGAGTAGGGTTTTACGCATCCTGGCGGCCCGAACCTGGATAAAGAAACCGTGTGCTATCTGTTTGATCTGCTCTTCTCACGACCTTCGCTACCGCAACCGTAGTAGGGATTATTGTGATCCCATAGGTATCGCTCCACATCGACATCTTTGGCGCGCCGTAGGGGCGCGAGCCAGAGAATCGGCTCTAGCAGTTAGTTCGACGCTTCTTCATCGTCATGGCGCTTAAGAAGAAGATGACGGTGGCGGTTGGGTCTGTCGGAGGCCGGACATCCCGGCCCCGACGCTGGCGAAAGCAGCGCCCGGTCGCAGAAGGACCCGGCGCTGTTCGTCATGAACACCAACACCGCCCCAAAGAGTCAAGCTTGGGAGGCGGCGATGTTCGTGCGCCTGGTAACGGGCCGCACGCCGCCAAATCCAAAGACGGAGCCAGGCCCTCCGCGGGTGGCGCGGGGCCTTCCAAGATCGCCACCACCCCGCCCGAGGGCGACGCGAGGGCTTCCAAGGCTCCCACGCCGGCGCCGACGGCGCGCTCTTCTCAAGCATACAGGATTTAACGGGCGTAATCACGCCGAGGACCCCGGCGCCGCCATGAAAGAGCCCCGAGTGCCACTCCCGGATTTAGAAGACCTGCCCGCCGCCGAGGCACCGGTGAAGATGGCATGCGACCGCTGGGTCGCGGATAGAGCTCCTTCCGACATGGTCAAGTCGGCTGCCGCGATCCGTGCAGGTTTCGCTGCCACCAACGCCAGCAGAAGCCCTGGCGCGCGTGCAGTTGCTCCTCGATTTTCCTCCCACTACGGGGAAACTCGACGATTCAGAGCCGAGTCCTAGCAGAGTTCATTGCAGAATGGACCGCAACGCCTGACGGAGAAGCCCAAGAGACTGCTCTCCCCGGCAAAGAGGCAAGTTGTGATTGGATCATGTACTTTGATGGAGCTTTCTCCTTGTGAGGCACCGGGGCTGGCGTACTGCTTGTCGCGCCTAATCGGAGAGCACCTCAAGCACGTGATCCGTATGCACTTCCCTGTGGAGGTGTCAACCAACAACACGACAGAGTACGTAAGGGCTACTTGCCGGTCTTAGGATCGCGTGGACCTCGGAATCAAGAAACTCATCGTCGGGGAGACTCACGCCTTTGTCATCAAGCAAGTCAACAAGGATTACCAGAGCCCGTTGATGAAGGCCTACGTCGATGAAGTGAGAAAGTCGGAAGAGCGCTTCGACGGTATACAGAGCTGAACACGTTCCCGAGCGGAGAACGATATCGCCGACACTGTTAAAACGCTGCTGCCCTCAAGCTACCTGTGGAACCAGGTACCTTTGTGCTGCAGCTAACTCGGCCATCCGTTGATCCATCAACAGAGCAGAATAAGGGGAGGAAATCAGGGCCCGGCAAGTACTTTCCCGCCGAGCTCCCCCCGGAGCCGCCGGTAAGGATGTTGCCAGGGATACTGAGCCCGCCATGGGACGACTGGCTCCGGTGGAGCGTCAAGCTCTTGCTGTCGAGACAGCCGCTCCTATAGCGGAGGAAATCCCTTTAGTCCTCACCGTCGAGCCCCAGGCTCCAGCGTGGGCACAGCATACCGCCCGATTCCCCCAAACAGGGGAACTTCCTGAGGAGCAGGAAGAAGCAGAAAAAGTAGCCCATCGCTCTACCATGTACCAGTTCGTCGATGACGTCCTGTACAGAAAGAGGCCGAACGGTGTGAAATTGAAGTGCATCCCTCGAGAGGAAGGACTGGAGCTGTTGGCGGAGATACACGGAGGCATATGTGGATCCCACATTGGGTCAAGGGCCCTTGTCGGCAAGGCATTTCGGCAAGGCTTCTTCCGCCCACCGCCCTCCAGATGCGATTTACGACACTAGTCACCAGTGTGAAGCGTGTCAGTTCCATTCAAAGAAGCTTCATCAGCCAGCTCAAGCCCTTCAAACCATTCCTCTCTCCTCGGCCCTTCTCGTGGGGGCTTGACATATCGGGCCCTTTCCCAGCGCTGTTGGGGGCTTTGAGTACTTATGCGTTGCAATCGACAAGTTCACAAAGTGGCGGAGGTGGAGGCGATGAGGAAGGTCACAACTCGGCCAGCCGTCAAGTTCTTTCAGGGACTAGTGTGCCGCTTACGCATCTAACCGGGTTATCACCGACAACGCACACAGTTCACAAGCCGCACCTTCATGCAATATACCCAAGACCTCGCAAAGAAAGTCATTTCACTTCCGTTGCTCACCCGCAAGCAATGGTCAAGCCGAGAGGGCAAATGCTGAAATCTCGCGAGGATTAAGGACCAAGACCTTTGACAGGATGCACAAGAGTGGAAGGCGCTGGATTGATGAGTTGCCAAGCGGTTCTTTGGTCGATCAGACGACGCCAAATCGAGCCACCGACTGCATACACCTTTTGCCCTCGGTATACGGGCAGAAGCGCTTCTCCCCAATCGAACTCATATACGGGTCACCTCGAGTGCTCGCTTATGACGAAGCTTGAGCAAGAGCAATCGCGGCAAGATGACGCAATGCTCCTTGAGGAAGATCGCCTTGGTAATGTGAGAGCAGCATGCTACCAAAGAAGCCTTGCGCCGCTACCATAGCCGCAAGGTTCATGCCCAAGCCTTGAGGAAGGCGACCTTGTCCTTCAGCCGCTCAATCAGCCAAGAATTCCAACAAGTTGACGCCAAAGTGGAAGGCCCTTATCGGGTAATACAGGTCACTGTGCCCGTGCAGTCCGCCTGGAGATCAAGATGCTGCCCGTGAGTAACTCCTCGAACATTGAGCATCTTCGCAAGTTTTACTCAGAGGCGCGGCTTGCCGGGCCCCCCGGCAAGCCACCTTTTGTACAAGCATTGCAGATGATGCATGTGACCCTTTGTACAAAGCCAGGCGCATACCCTGAGCATAAATAAATGAATCGCTGGCGCCCTAAGTTATAGCATGCATGCTAGGTCGAGTCTCGTCCTTGGTTAGGGTTGATAGTGCTTAGCGGCGACTAACCCATAGCTTAGAGGTCGAGTAAAGGCCCCTTGCCGTTCCTTTGTCTTCTTTGGTTCACAGGACTCACAGATATCCTTGCCGGATCACTTGAGGACGAAAAAGAGAAGAGGGTCGACCGGCATCTAGACCCCGCAAGCCAAGATTGCCGGGGCTGCAAGTGCAAAGATTCACCCACGGCAAACCGTAGTTGCTTTGGGGCTACGGCTTCAGATAAGTTCTTCATCCCTTATCATGCATTCCCTTATGGATCGAGATATGTGAAACCTCGCTTTTTCCTAAAACTACCGTGCTCCCCTAAAACTCTAGGCCCTAGGGCTCGTTCACAGGGGCCAGGTTTGGTAAATGGTCGTGGCAGCAAAAGGATGAAACGAGGAGCTCGAACTCCACCTCATCCTCGCCTCCGCCAAAGGCATGAGAAAGGTCGAGCGAAGTGGGAAGACGGCAGGCCTGCTGTCGGGCAAGGAAATGTTTATCTTAGAGATATCAAGGATTTACTCCTTGTCGTGGGTTCTACCCGCAAACAAATGACCCGCAAGCATCCCTTTTTCATTAAAAACATTCCACTCGTGTACAACCCATGGGGAATGAAAAACATGAATGATGGGATTACAAGTTTTAAATTCACCAAGGCCCAAAGTCTTACAAACTAAAAAGAGATAAGGTGCTCAGAACCCCTTTCTTGTCCCTCTCCTCGGGAGGCAGGTCAAGGAGGCGAAAAGGGCAAAAGGGCGCCTAGGCGAAGCTACGGTAGCGTAAGACACCAAGAGAACATCTCGGTGGCCGTCTCAAGGCTGGATGGTGATGGCGGCGCCGAAGCAGAGCTCAAGACGAGGCGGCAGGCGTCAAGATAAGGCCGAAGGTGTCGGTGCTCACAGATCTCCGACTTGACGGCCTTGCCGCCCGCCCTCTTCCTCTTCCGCAGCCTCCCAACGCCAGCCGCCCAAGGAGACGACCCCGAGAAGTTCAGGGAGCCGGCGACACGGATGATGGGGTCGCCGGTGCCGCATGGAGCGACGCCCGACACCTAGTCGGACCCGTCATCCTGTCGCCCGCTACCCTCGTTGTCGCCGCTGCTGTCCTCCTCGCCACTCTCGCCCGAGGAGGAGTCTTCGCTATCAAAAGAGCTCTCCACGCAGCACCTTGCCCGGGTCCCGAAGCACCCGAAGACCTTGACGGAGAGGAGGCCGCCCTCCATTAGCTTGAAATGGAGAGTGAGCCCCGCCGTCAAGCTGTGGATGCGAGCGAACGTCTTCCATCCCTGACGAAGATACATCACGTGAGGGGCTGGGAAGTCGACGCGGACTCGCATATCGCTGATCCCACAACCCCTCATGTGCAGCCGCAACGACTCCGGCGGATCCAGCTCCATCTCCCGCGCGAATGGAGCCGGGAGACGAAGGCGACGGCGAGGCGGCGGCGCAGAGCCTCGACGTAAGAACTCGCAAGGATCATCCCCAACATGGCCCTCCACGGGGGGAGGAACTGCTGGCGGAGGCGAGGCCGGCGCGCCGCCCCGTCCTCCTCTTCCCCGAGCACTTCGGCCTTGCCCACGGCCTCGCCTCCCCCCCTTCCCCTCGCGGTTGGCTCTGCCACCGCAGGTGCAGGAGAAGGAGGGGCGCGTTGTCGAGCAGCGACCCTCGCCGCCACCGTTGAAGAGCCAGGATTCCCTCTCTCCATGGCGGATGGAGGGGGGGGGGAGCAGAAGCTGAAGGAAGGAGGAGATGAAAGAATGCGGGTCACCATCCCCCCCTCCCGCTCCTTATAAAGGAACGGGGTAGGGGCTCGACTGCCCCGCTCAGCCAATCAAGATGCGGAAGGCGCAGGGAACTGGGACCAGCCCGCTGCCCCAGCCCGCGACGGCCCGGTTTCGCCTCCGCTGCTCGCCACCCCAAGCGCATGAGCACCACGCAGGCGCGGCGGTACCAAGGCGATGGGTGAGGCGACCTCTCCCCACCCCGTGATCGTGGGGAGTGGACGCTTGAAGACCACGCCTCGGCCCCGCTTCAAGAATGGGTCGCGCCCACGCCTTCCTCCGTTTATGGGGAAGGCGCGAATCGCCCCTTTATCATGACGTGGCGCATGCGCCAGAGCTCAGCCCCACGCATGCCGCCCATCGCCACGCACGCCTCCCCATGCCGAGCCACGCACGGGAGGCATGGGAAGCGCAGCGAGAAGAAACTTATCATGTAAAAAACCACCCCGCCTGCCTCACAAGACCGCTTTTTGGGCCTAGCCCAACGACGCTGATTATGCTTACGTGTGGCCCAGCCCGGGGCTCTGCCGGTGGATACAAAAAGAGGGGTACACTTTTGTACCCCTATAACTGCGGCACGGCAGTTCGAGCCACGGGCACCACCACACTGAGCAAGGCAAGGTAGGTGAGCCAAGGTAAGGCCGAAGCTCGAGAGGAGCAGAACGACACCAAGACCAAGACCACAAAGAGCAATGGGGACGAAGCGGACTCCCCCGGCAAGATCCTTGCCGGGAGGCGGTTTTAGCAAGCCCGGCAAGACCCTTGCCGTGGCAGCTCGCCCCACACCTACGGAGCGAGTCACCCTTGAGTCCACCGCCCCCATGGGGCAAGGATTCGGGAGACATCCCCGTGGTGATATGCAGATCTTTGTGAAGACATTCAAGATCAGATACACACTATAGAAGATGACGACCCTTGGCGGGATCCCAGCCAAGGAGGACCACAAGGCCCCCGGCAAGAGCCTTGCCGGGGATGACAGCAGGCGCCACGGCAAGACCCTTGTCGGGGCTACGGCGAGGCCCTTGCCAAGAGCACCCGTAGGGCCACCATCGTGCCCACGCTAATCAAACCTCCACCGCTGTTAAGATGCATGCCGACCCAACCAGTTGGGCAGGCACTGCGTGGCGGCAAGCGGATCTTCGTGGAAACCCACCATCAAGGCCACCTCACTCACCGCCGCCACATGGCACCGCAGCACCGCTGGCTGTATGCCGTGTCAACACGAAAGGGAGCTGCGACGGACGAGACATGGCTCTCCCCCGCCCCCGATAAAGCAAGGACACCTAAGCAAGACACATTTAAGGCGCCTTGTCATGTAATGCGAGGGATAAACTCGCATCACTGTACCCTTTCCACCTCCTGTGTGCCACTGTGGCAACCCCTATCCGTATAAAAGGAGGCCCCAAGCGACCAAGAGGAGGATTCGGCTTTTTGGAGCTCCTCACGCCCCATGGCTAGCTCAAGAACACAGATAAACAAACCACCAAAGCAGGAGTAGGGTTTTACGCATCCTCGCGGCCCGAACCTGGATAAAGAAACCGTGTGCTATCTGTTTGATCCCTCTTCTCACGACCCCGCGCCCCGCAACCGTAGTAAGGATCCTTGTGATCCCATAGGTGTCGTTCCACACCGACAAGGTATTGCTTCGTAACCTTTCCTTTTACCCTTAAGGACATCGCTTTAGTGCAGCTTCTCCAGAAGAGCCGGATTGCCGGACTTACAAAGGAGAGGAAGCCCAGGAGGTAATAGGCTTCAGGAACACCAGGACACACCCAGGTGGAATCTATTCACGATCGTTGTTCCTGCTTTATCTATCTGTACGTAGCCTGCTCCTGGATAGGATATGTCAAATAATCCTATTTATCTCCGCGTAATGCATTCATTGTAAACATACGCTTAAACGTATTATTTATCAATGGGAGACAATATACAACGTCAGCTTATTATTATCTTTTATTTTTTGCATTTTTATAAATGTTTATTTGATTTTGCATCCGTACACTTTGGTACGTTGAGTTTGCCAGGGGCTTCTTATAGCACCCCATAATACGGCAAGACAAGTCCGAACACTTTCAACAAAGGCGGCACCTTTAACTTATAGTATTATATGCATCAGCTCTAATCATGTCTTGGGTTACAGCTTGGGATAGCCTGCCCCTTGTTTTGGTAACTTACATTCCGTTAATTTGGCTAAGGTAGCGCAGGGAGAACTACTGCGATTGTGCCCTGGTTTTTTCGGACGAGCACCTCAGTAGAGAAAGCACAAAACTGTCCGACATGATGTGGCGAGAGACTGGTCGCTGTTCGCGAGGTCTTAAAATCCTTAAAGATTTTCCCGCTTTAGGCGATAATTCGGCTTTGTCCGATATAGGCGTGTATAGCGCCCCAATTCGGCCTTCCGGATACTAGGGGCTTCGCCGAAATTTAAAATCATAGACTTCTATGGCTAAGTGAAGGTTATAAAGCCGTATAGTCCGATTGCCTGGTTCGCTGCGCTGGACACCTCCTTAAGGGACCAAACATTTGGACAAAGAGTGTCCGGGTTTTCCACGAACACCCCAGTACTAGTTACACGGGGGCGGAAGCCGACGACTGGCCTACTTTCAGAATTTGATAAACAGCCGCACAGAAGGTAATATTTTAAATCACAAAAAGCGCTACATAGCGCAAGTAACTTCGTCTTTAAATTACAAACATGACAGAAGCGAATTCATTCAAAAATTATGTCTTTGGTACATTCATCGGCGACGAGGCAAGCACCCTTCATAACGCCATCATAATACTTCTCGGGGACGCGATGCGGCTTGCCCTCCGACGGCCCGTCCTTCACCAGCTTCTCCGCATCCATCTTGCCCCAATGCACCTTGGCGCGGGCAAGGGCCCGGCGGGCACCCTCAATACAAACGGATCGCTTGATGACTTCTAGTCGCGGACAGGAATCCACCATCCGCTTGATCAAGCCGAAGTAGCTAGTGGGCAGAAGCTCGCCAGGCCATAGCCGGACTATGAGATCTTTCATAGCCACTTCGGCCGCCTTGTGGAGTTCGACCAACTGCTTCAGTTGGTCACTCAGAGGTGCTGCATGTTTAGCCCCAGCATACTAGAACCAGAACAACTTCTCCGTTGAGCTCCCCTCCCAGGCACGGTAGAACTCTGCGGCATCTGATACGCTGCATGGCAGGTCTGTGAATGCCCCTGGAGAGCTCCGGATTCGAGTAAGTAAAAGAAACACCTCCTCCACATGTTTGCTTTGCATAAAAAATTTCTTACCCGCCGCTATTTTCTTGGCCTCCTGGATCTCTTGCTGAGCCCTCTCAGCTTCGGCCTTGGCGTCTTTCGTATTTGTAAGGGCCTTTGCAAGCTCGGCCTCTTTTGCTTTAAGCTCCCGCTCCGTAGACTCGAGCTTCTTGCCGAGCTCCCGGAGCTCTTCTTGTACCTCGCCCACTCGGGCCTCTTGCTTTTCGCGCTCCTTGAGTTCCAAGGCCGCTTTGTGTTCGGCCTCGGACAGCGCCTTCTTGAGAGACGCCACTTCGGTGGTGGCCTTTGTTACAATACCACGACGTCTCGTCATTAGCGTAATCAAATTTCATTCACTATCCATTATAGGAGAGAGGGGAATCATTTACCTTTGCTCTCCTCGAGCTGCCTCCTCGCGAGGCCGAGCTCTCCCTGTGCCCGCTCTAAATCCTGCGTTAGGCCGGCGATTTCGGCCGTGCGAGCAGCAGCGGCCAGCAGCACAGCCTGTTTATTTACATTCAAAATTATTGTCAGACTCCTGCGGATTATAATTGACCCTCCGTTTGGTTTTTCTTTCCGAACACCAAACAGAGTATCAGGGGCTACTACCTATCGGGTGGTAACTTCACATATTTTTACTGCTTACCTCAAAGCCTGTTAGGAGCCTGGTGCAGGCTTTGGTTAGTCCGCTCTTGGCGGATTTAAACCTTCAATCACCGCACTCATAAGAATACGGTGTTTCCATCTAGGGAAGCGCTGCAAGCGCTTCCAGCCAGATAATCCGGCGCCTGGGCGAACGGAAGTCTCTGATGCTGCACGGCCCTCCCTCCATAACGAGGGGCTGCCCGCCTAAGTCCGGAACCACTGAAGGCTCCGGAACAGTGTTCGGCTGAGAGCCCGGCTTACCATGGCTCTCATCAACACGATCCGCGGGGACCTTGAACCCCGCGAGTCCGACGACTGGGATGCCGCCTTGAGGCGCCTCCAGGGCCACCTCCGCCATCGTTGGGAGCCTTCGGGACAACACCTCTGCGTCGTCCGCGGGTCGAGGAGACGTGGCCGTCGGGAGTGAGTTCATTGCTGACTCACTCAAGGACCCGTCCAAGACGACACTTCGGATGGGCCTGGCCGGACTGCATACAAGTTCGGCATTATAAACAAAACTATGAAGCAGAAATTACGATTGAGTGCGAACACTTACGATCGCACAAGGGGCTTCTTCCTGGGAAGCCACCCTTCCTCGCTATCGGCGGCGGTGGCGGAGTAGTCCGAAAGGGATGCCTTTCCCTTCTTGGACGTCCCATTCTCCCCTACCGGGGCGGCCTTCCTCTTCTTCCCTCCCCTGACACGGGGAGGTGGTGTTTCTCCTTGTTCCTCCTCGCCTCCGCAGGAGGAATCTGCCTCGTCGTCATCGGACGACAAGGGTATAACGGCCTTACGCCGGGAGCCTCTCCTAGCCCCCTGGTTCGCCGTCTCTGGCCCCCCCTCTGCCCCCATCCTTTCCGGACGGGGCGGCCTCCTCTTCTTCCTCCTCTTCTTCCCCTTCGGGGGAGGAATGCGCCTCGTCGTCTTCGGACGAGGCTTGTGCAACCTTACTTCGGAGACCCTTTCGGGTCCCCGGGGCCTTCTTATCGGCCTACTTCTCCGGCCCCTTATAGGGTGCCGGACCAGTATCTTCGCCAAGATCATTGGCTGGGCTTTCTGGCAATGGAGCCGGACTGTTGATCTGCTCCGATGTCTCCACTTACTCCTAAAACAAATGTACACAATCGCTTAGGAATTTTCCATAAACACATTGGGAAGAACCATACCCGGTGGCAGCCTGAGAACTCACCTGGGTAGGGTGCCGTGCGGCATGGAGCCCGCGTTCCTCGGTTATAAGAGGAGGTACTTCGGTGGCCTTGAATAGCGCCTTCCACGCGCCCTTGTGCTTCATGCCGTAGAGCCTCTGAAGCGTCATGTGTTCGGCCGGGACGAACTCCCACAGATTGAATGCCCGCCTTTGGCACGGCAGAATCTGGCGAATGAGCATAACTTGGATCACATTGACAAGCTTGATGTTCTTGTCCTTCATGCCCTTGATGCAGTTGATGAGTCCGGTCAGCTCGGTAGATTCGCCCCATAGCAAGCCCTTCTGTTCCTAGGAGGTGAGCTGCATAGGGGTTCCAGATCGGAACTCGGGGGGCGTCGCCCAGTTGGTGTCGCGCGGCTCGGTGATGTAGAACCACCCCGATTGCCACCCCTTCACGGTTTCCGCAAAGGAGCCTTCAGGCCAGGTGACATTAGGTATTTTGCACACCATGGCTCCCCCGCACTCCGCTTGTTGGCCAGTCACGACCTTCGGCTTCACGCAGAAGATTTGCAGCCACAAACCGAAATGGGGCTTGATGCGGAGGAAAAGCCTCACATACGACGATGAACGCTGAAATGTTGAGGACAAAGTTCGGAGCTAGATCATGAAAATCTAGCCCGTAGTAGAACATGAGCCCACGGACGGAGGGGTGGAGTGGAAACCCCAGTCCACGGACGAAGTGGGCCAGGAACACGACCCTCTCGTGGGGTCCTGGAGTTGGAATGACCTGCTCCTCGTCTGGTAGCCGGTGCGCTATATCTATGGCCAAGTATCCGACCGCCCGGAGATTCATGACCTTCTTCTCCGTCACGGTGGAAGCCACCCACTTGGCTCCTGCTCCGGACATGACTAACTATGCGGAGAAAACCTGGGCTAGGGTGCTGGTGCTCGAGGGGGCAAGAGTATGCGAGGGAGGAAGAAGGCGTGGGTAATAATTGGGAACTCTTATCCCTTTATAGAGGCGACAATGGCGGTGCGCCTCCCCACTAACCTGTTGAGAATCCTTACTTCCCAAGCGCCACAATTGATGGCACGGGGGGATTACCCATACCCGTATTGATGAGAATCCCGTGATAAGGGGACATGATCTCCGCTTTGACAAGACGCGTGTCAAGGAAACCGCCTCACAATACGCTACCGTGGCTGGCTGTGAAAAACGGTTCGAATAATGACCTAGCTCTAGTGGCATGTCACGTCATCTAAAAATTGTCAGCTGAAGTATCATTCTCTCTACGGTGGTATGTGAGGATCATTTTGCAGATCCGGACACGACCTACGTGTTCGATAATAAACCTTGGAGTATTCGAAGGAGGAACCCGCCTTGCAATGCCGAAGACAAGACTGCGCGCTGGACTCATCGTCATTGAAGCCTGGTTCAGGGGCTACTAAGGGAGTCCTAGATAAGGGGGTATCCGGACAGCCGGACTGTATTCATCGTCCGGACTATAGAAGCATCAAGATACAAGACTCAAGACTTCGGCTCATGTCCGGATGGGACTCTCCTTTGGGTGAAAGACAAGCTTGGCGATTCGGATATTATGTTTCCTTCCTTGTAACCGACTCCATGTAAACCCTAGCTCTCCGGTGTCTATATAAACCAGAGAGCATGGTCCTTAGAAGGTTGATCACAATTACAATCATACCATCATAGGCTAGCTCTTAGGGTTTAGCCTCTACGATCTCGTGGTAGATCTACTCTTGTATTCCACATATCTTCAATATTAATCAAGCAGGAAGTAGGGTTTTACCTCCATCGAGAGGGCCCGAACCTGGGTAAACATTGTGTCCCTTGCTTCCTGTTACCATCAGCCTGAGACGCACAGATCGGGACCCCCTACCCGAGATCCGCCGGTTTTGACACCGACACTTGGCGCTCCTCGCCTTGTGCCCTCTTGAGGTAAACGTGCAGCAAAGCACGCCTCCACGTGATGCCTGAGTGCCTCCCTCGTGACATTGGCTAGGTCAGAGGCCCTCCAGAAGAGAGCCCCCGAGCCCAGCCTGAGGAGGGCACCGGGCGCGCCTTCCTATGCGAGGGAGGGAGGCGCCCCGGCTGTGGGCGCAAATCCTGAAGTGGTACCACTGGAGGCACCGCTTCCCTGAGGCGCTAGGTGGAGTAGCTGCTTCTTCTTAGGGGTGGCCTCAGGAGGGTACAGGGTGCCTCGGTTGTCAGGGTCGTTTATTGCTGTAGCTTGGAAGGCGCGCTCAAGGGAGCACACCATGTTTCTTTCTTCACACGGAACCGTGATGATGCCGCCACTTCCCGGCATCTTGAGGACGTTGTAGCCGTGGTAGGTCACCGCCATGAAGTTGGCCAACGCTGGATAGCGGAGGATGGCGTTGTACGGCAGGCGGACGTGGGCGACATCGAAGTCAATGAGCTCGGTGTGGTAGTTGTCACGCTGGCCAAAGGTGATGAGGAGGCGGACTTGCCCTATCGGGGTGGTGGAGCCGTCGGTCACTCCTGAGAAAGGCTTGGTAGGCTGTAGCTGATCGTATGGCACTTGGAGGCTGTCGAACGTCTTGGTGACTTGGACGTTGCTGATGACGGGTGAGCAAAGCATCGGGAAGGCGCCAGCAGTGGCTGCACACTTGAGCTGACCTGACGAGCTGAAGGTGATGGTGCACTTGGACCACCTGAGCGGGCGTGTGGTCTCGAGCCTAGGAAGGGTTGCGTTCACCTCGCGAGAGAACTGCTTGAAGATGTGCTGGGAAGATGGGGCCTGAGCGCTGCCCAAGATGCAAGCGATCGCGCGTGTCTCTTGGAAGCCCCCAACCCCCTCGTCCTGATGGTGGTCGTCGTTCCTTCTTGGCGGCGGCAATGGAGGAAGGCCAGGATTGCCCTGGGGGTGGTCCTCAAGAGGATGGTCCCTCCAGGCGCCCTCACAAGGCTGGTCCTGCCAGCGGTCCTCACGGGCCTGGTCGCGCCACTCCCAACAGGGGCCGCGGTCGTCCCAGCGTCCTCCACTTCATCCTCCTCCTCGACCATAGCCCCGGTCGTTGCGTTCTGGGCGTCGATCGAAGCGTCTGTCTCGAATGGCCCTGAGCTCTTGGCAGTCATTGGTGTTGTGGCTGTGTACGTTGTGGAAGGCGCAGAACGGATGGGTGCCCTTGGAGTTGGACGACTCGGGGTGGTCCCGTTCGCACTTTGTGTCTGGCTTGGCCGCGAGCACGGCTACCCCCTTGCGCTTCACGTCCTTGGCCTTGGCTTTCTTCTCCTTTGGGTCGGTAGCTCGGAGTTCGAGGAGGGAGAGGCGCCCCTCCTCATCCCTCGCACACTTAGTCGCCATGTTGAACATATCCAGTGCATAGCTCCTCGTGGATAGCGAGCTCCTCCTTCATCTTGACGTCGCGGACGCCATCAGAGAACGCTGAAATGATGGCCTCGTCCGTCACCTTGGGGATCTTGAGGAGAATGCTATTGAAGCGCTGGATGTACTTCTGCAGGGTCTCCCCTGGCTGCTGCTTGATGCGGCGTAGGTCACCCACGGCCAGCGGGCAGTCGCAAGTGCCCTGGAAGTTGGCGACCAAGCGGTTGCGCATCTCACCCCAGGAGGAGATCAAACCTGGGGCAGGTTCAGGAGCCACGAACGAGCACCATCATTGAGAGCCATGGGAAACCAGTTCGCCATGACTTTCTCGTCACCATTGGCCGCCTCGATGCTCAACTCGTAGAGCTGCAAGAACTCCACAGGGTCGGGGGTGCCGTCGTAGCGCGGAGACAGGTCAGGCTTGAACTTGCCAGGCCAAATGACCCTACGCAGCTCCGGGGTGAAGGCACGGCAGCCCGCAGTAGCCACCAGGGCCCGCCGCGGAGGAGGAGCTTGGTCTTGGTGCCTGCGTACCGCTGCCGCAGGTGGCATGTGGTCTTGACATGGTGGCGCCGAGAGCGCGGGAGCATCTTCTCTGGGTCAGGGAATCTCTTGGCAGCTTCTTTCTTCATGTGCGGGCGCCCGGCACGGCGGGTCGCGCCGGGGGGCCGCACGTCTTTGTGCCAGGGCACCGTCTTGGTGCGGAGGTGGTGGAGGCGCTCCGTGAGATACATTGCCCGCAGCTGGCGGAGGGCGAGGCAGCGAGAGGGACGGTGCGGGAGAGCCCCCAGCAGTGCTAACAAGCTCAACGATGCGGTCCAACTAGTCCTCATAGAGGTCATCGACCGCGCGGTAGCGCAGGAGCTCGTGTGCCATGAGCAGCGCAGCCTGCGCGTCCGTGGGCGCGCGACAAGCGTGAGACGATGAGCCGGCCGGAGTTTGCAACGGAGTGGCGGTACGGCCGTCCCGCCGCACAGAGGGGTGCAGCGAGGACACTTGCTGCTCGTTTCCCACCGGGGCAGTGGCGGCAGGTGATGGAGAACGACAGGGAGGCCCGCCGACAGGGGCTGTCTGAGTGACACAGGCGGCGAGGGCGGCCCGACGCTCAGCACGGGCTCGAGGCGCGTCTGCCATGGACGCGGTGGAGCGTGGATCAATGGAAGGAAAGCTTCAGCGCACCCCTACCTGGCGCGCCAAATGTCGGATTACAGGTTCTGGCAAAACCCTTGAGGTTCGAACTCTGGGGTGCGCACGAAGATCTCTCTCCCCCCAGCTCACGCTCTCACCGCAATCTCAGAGCTCAGCTCGCCGAACCCGAAGAACAAGGGACACAAGAGTTTATACTGGTTCGGGCCACCGATGTGGTGTAATACCCTACTCTAGTGTGGTGTGGTGGATTGCCTAGTAGGCTTGGATGAACAAGTACAAGGGAAGAACTACCTCCCGATGAGAGGTGCTCTTGAGCTCGGTGAGCTTGTGTGTGTGAGGATGGTCTGAATGATCTCTCGATCAGTTGCCTCCTATGGTGGTGGCTACTCCTATTTATAGAGGCCCGGGTCCTCTTCCCAAATGTTAGCGGGAAGGGATCCCACAACGGCCAATTTGAAGGGGGACAACTAGTACAAGCTATCCTGACAAAAGTTGGTCTTCGCCTACCAAAGGCTCTGGTGGTGATGTAGGTGTGGGCTCCGCGATGACCTCCGTCCTGCCGTCCTGCTGGTCTTGGTATCATTGCACCGATATGGAAACCTTTGCTTGATGCCTCGGGACTCCTCGCCTGCGCTTGCTCCTTTAGCACCAAAGAGGAAACGGGTACTCTGCGCCTGCTGGCGCCCGCCTGACCTTTGTCGTCATGGCTCACGTCACGGGAACCTCGCGAGGTGTGAGGGAGTCCTGGACTAAGGGGTCCTCGATGTCCGGCCTATTATCCATGGGCCGGACTAGTGGGCTGTGAAGACATGAAGGCCGAAGACTGCACCCGTGTCCGGATGGGATTCTCTTTGGCATGGAAGGCAAGCTTGGCGATCAACTTTGAAGATTCCTTTCTCTGTAACCGACCTCATGTAACCCTAGATCCCTCCGGTGTCTATATAAACCGGAGGGTTAGGTCTATAGGACCGAATACTCATTACCATAGTCATACAGGCTAGGCTTCTAGGGTTTAGCCATTATGATCTTGTGGTAGATCAACTCTTGTAATACTCATATTCATCAAGATCAATCAAGCAGTAAGTAGGGTATTACCTCCATAGAGAGTGCCCGAACCTGGGTAAACATCGTGTCCCCCGTCTCCTGCAACCGTCGACCTTAGACGCACAGTTCGGGACCCCCTACCCGAGATCCGCCGGTTTTGACACCGACATTGGTGCTTTCATTGAGAGTTCCACTGTGCCATCGACGGAAGGTTTGATGGCCTCTTCAATCTTCGATAGTGATGCCGTCCGAGGAGAAACCTTCCTTCCCGGACAGATCTTTATGTTCGGCGGCTTCGTACTGCGGGCCAACTCGCTTGGCTATCTGGAGCAGGTTGATAGCTACGCCCCTAGCCATCAGGTCAGATTCGTAAGCTTGAACTATGTCGCGGACGTCCGTGGAGACTTGATCTTCGATGGATTCGAGACCGTGGCGGTCGCTCCCCCTCGCTCTGATGAACATGACTTAGATTTGTCATCAGATCACATCTAGGAGATGGTTCCTGTTGCTGCAATGGCCTTAGAGCCGGAGCAGATCGTGCCATCCGAGGCCATAGAGTCTGCGGCGTTGGAGCCACACACAGACTCGACACCCTGCAATATTTGCGTCAACGGAACTCCGGACTTATCTCCGGCTATAAGTTCCGGACCACACACGCCTGCTGACACCGAGCTGGATCGGTTATCGATTTTCGAATTCAGCGCCGCAGACATCTTCCAGCACTCACCTCTGGGTGATGTGCTAAACTCTTTAAAGAACTTGTCCTTGGAGAGGGACTCACAGCCGAACTGTGTTCGGTTCGAACTAGAGGCTGATAATGGAGAATTTCGCTTCCCACCCGCCACCCACTTCATAGCCATTGTCGAGCACTTAACCGACGTGCTTGATTACGGCTCCGAAGACATCGACGGTATGGACGACGATGCCGACAAGGAGCAAGGCCAAGACCCGTCATTCACTGGGCGTTGGACGGCCACCTCTTCGTATGATGTGTACATGGTTGACACACCTAAAAAAGCTAGCGACGAGGACAAAGAAGACCCAGTTGTGAATAAACCTTCTGAGACACAGTCCAAGCACCGACGCTCTAAACGCCGTTCTAAGTCACGTCGCTCAAAGGACAGCAACACTGGCACCGGACAAAATAGTACTCCGGACGATGCCGAAAACAATGAAGACCCTGTTGGAGCAACATCCGAACAGGAGGAACAGGACAACGGGCAAGTTAACCCTGATGAACAGGCCATGCCCAACGACCCGGATGACGATAGTTACCGTCCACCCTCCGAGGATGAGGAGAGCCTCGGCAACGAGGATTTCATCATGCCTGAGGCACCCCTCGAGCAGGAGCGCTTCAAGCGCCAGCTAATAGCCACTTCAAGAAGCCTGAAGAAAAAGCAGCAGCAGCTTCAAGCTGATCAAGACCTACTCATTGACAGATGGACTGATGTCCTGGAAGCCGAAGAATACGGCCTCAAGCGTCCAGCCAAGAGTTACCCCTAATGCAGACTGCTACCTCAGTTCGATGAGGAGGCGCCGGAGCCCATACCTCCCTCGTGCAATGCGGAACGACCACCCCGCGGTCGGGACAAAATGGCAACTCAGGCCGAACAGCAGCCCACCCCACCGCCTCGTAAAAACAGAGAAAAAACATCTCGGGACTATACATACGACCTTCGGCACGACCTGGACAGTAGAGCAGGACACACCAGATCAATCTACGGATCGCGAGGACGCCTTTCGACTCGCGACGACGGCTACCCATTCGAACATGACAAACCTAGTCACGCCCGGGCCGATAACCGCAGGCGGACTTCATCAGAGGTGCACCACGACGCGGCCCAATATAGAGGCGCCGCACACCCTCTCTGCTTCACAGATGAGGTACTGGATCACGAATTCCCCGAAGGGTTCAAACCCGTCAATATTGAATCATACGACGGAACAACCGATCCCGCGGTATGGATAGAAGATTATATCCTTGTCACGCCCAATATGCGACCCTATCCAAAAGGAACTCGAAGGTCCCACCAAGGATAGACCCGCATATTTAAACGCTTTTGCAAGGTGGATATCATTACATCAACATTACATAATAGATGGGGATACATACATAACATACAATGTCACATGAATACAACAATACAACATACAAGATCAACATCCGACTACGGATGAATCATAAACAGAAACTCAAACAACATCCACCCTGCTATCCCAGGCTGCCGACCTGGAACCTATCCCCTGATCAAAGAAGAAGCAGAAGAAGAACTCCAAAACAAGTAACATCGCTCTCACGTCATGATCATCGCAAAACCTGCACCTGCAACTGGTGGTGTAGTAAACTGTGAGCCACGAGGACTCAGCAATCCCATTACCATGGGTAACAAGACTAGCAAAGCTTAAAGGGAAAAGGAAGGGGTAAAGTGGTGAGGTTGCAGCAGCGGCTAAGCATATATGGTGGCTAACATACGCAAATAAGAGCGAGAAGAGAAACAAAGGAACGGTCGTCAACTAGTAATGATCAAGAAGTGATCCTGAACTCCTACTTACCTCAGACATAACCCAGAAACCGTGTTCTCCTCTTGATCAACCCCGAAAAGAGACACTCACGGTTACGCACACGGTTGGTGTATTTTAGAAGAGTTTGCTTCAAGTTTACTACAACCGGATATTAACAAATTCCCATCTGCCACATAACCGCGGGCACGGCTTTTGAAAGTTTATACCCTGCAGGGGTGTCCCAACTTAGCCCATGATAAGCTCTCGCGATCAATGAAGGATATTCCTTCTCCCCGGGAAGACCCGATCAGTCTCGGAATCCCGGCTACAAGACATTTCGACAGCAATAAACAAGACCAGCAAGACCGCCCGATGCGCCGACATCCTGATAGGAGCTGCACATATCTCGTTCTCAGGGCAACACCGGATGAGCAGTACGTACGGCAACCGACGATACCCCAAGTTGCCTAGGGGCGGCACCGCAAGTGGCTCTGGTTTGGACCAACACTTAGACAAGCATTGGCCCGGGGGGGCTGAATAAAGATGACCCTTGGGTTAATTACTCCCAAGGGAAAGTAGGTGGTGGTGAGGCAAATGGTAAAACCAAGGTTGGGCCTTGCTGGAGGAGTCTTATTCAAAGCGAACTGTCAAGGGGGTGCCATGAATCACCCGACCGTGTTAGGGACGCAAAATCCGGGAACATAATACCGATATGACGGAAACTAGGGCGGCAAGAGTGGAACAAAACACCAGGCATAAGGCCGAGCCTTCCACCCTTTACCAAGTATATAAATGCATTAATTATATAAGATATATTGTGATATCCCAACATAATCATAAACCAACATGGAGCAATCTTCATCTTCACCTGCAACTAGCAACGCTATAAGAGGGGCTGAGCAAAGCGGTAACATAGCCAAGCAATGGTTTGCTAGGAAGGGTGACAAAGGATAAAGGTTCATGGCAATTTGGGAGGCTTGAGCAGCAAGTGATAGGTAGCGGAGCATAGCGAAAGAACGAAGCAACTAGCATATCAATGATAGTAATGAGATCCAAGGTGACGGTCATCTTGCCTGAAATCCCGCAAGGAAGAAGAACGAGTCCATGAAGAAGATGAAGCCACGAAGTCGAACCAAGCGTGGACGAACGAATCCTCACGATCGCAACGATACGGGAACTATCGAGAAGAAGCACACAACATAGTAAACACACCACACATGAAGAAGGCATGATGCTCAATCAAGTATGATGCATGACAAGGCTACATGATACTACTCATGGCAAGAGATGATGCATACAAGAGCAACACATCAAAGCAAGTTTAAATGAGGCCGGGAACAACATACAACAATTCCGGTAAGTCCTCATATGTAAATTTCGAAATTGGTCCAGATCTGAATAACTTTATGTTCAAGTTGTTAAACAGCAAGTTAAGATGCACCACGATGATCTACACAAAATTCTAGTCAAGTTACATATAAAGTTAATTAGATTCGGAGCTACGGCCTAGAAGATATGAGCAAAACAAGTTAAACATGGCATTGATGCAAAATGCATACAAACATCAAGCAAACACCTCAAAACAAGGATGCAACATGATAATAGGAAACTACGTGCAAAATCAAGCAAGTTTCATATAGAGCACACTCAAAACGAAGCAACGGTGAAACACATACACTCCAAACAATAAATAGCACCAATCTGACCAAAACAGCAAGTAGGCATCTAGCAAACATGAAAACAACATGCTACAGGACCTGAACATGATAACAAAAGGCATGGACATGATGCGTAGGTAAAGCATTACAAAACATGAACACTGAGCTATCTCCAGAAACAACTAGAACATGCTCAAAAAGACATGGCAAGATTGCAAATAATATCAGGTTCACAGACTTGGCAGAATTTGCAGGACATGGCAGAAATAACATCAGGTTGCAGTGTTTAGAGCTATCAAACAACATGCTACAGGAACTTATCACGGCAAACAAAGGCATTGCATGAATATACTAATCTCATAGAACAGAAGTCCCGTACTGACCATGAGTCAAAAGGGATCAGAAAATACAAATGCAAGCATGTGAACATAGCAAAAACATAAACAGATTCAGACTTAGTGAAAAACTGGAGCATGACATAAACAGATAACAAGTAGACATGTTGGTGAGCTTGAAGCACTCACTACAGAGCAATACATGGCATGGAAAGGTAACCAACAGCAAGATGGCATAAATATTAAGCTAAGCATGGCAATATCATAGTCATAGGGTGCATGGATCACTAGCAAAACACATGGCAAAACTGAATATAATGTTAACAGGCTGACAGCAACATTATTTAGCAAGTTTGGAGCAAGATTGAAACAAGCTACAGCAGGCTATAAATGAAACCAGGGGCATGGATGGATAGAGCAAGACATGAATAACAAAACATCCTTAGTCAACATTTCCAGATTATGCATAGAATGACTTGTAGGAGCAGGTTTACATGGCAACAAAATATAACAGACTCAGACTTAGCAGAAATCACTTAGTCACAGAAATCAGCAACACCACGGAGGCTACTTTGCATGCTTGTGCTAGTCACCACAGAGATCACAAAAATACATGGCATAAACTCCTGTAAAGATGGAATGACATAGATCAAAACACATGTAGGACTCAAGTTCATAGGATGCACACATCAATCATGGCAAAAATGACAAAAGTGCATGTTCTGATAAGAATCTGAAACTAACATCACATAGCCCTCTTCCAACAGCATTTCGGGCATCAAGATGAGCTCAAATGTAAATGATGTAATAGAAATAAATGATGTGCTCGTCGAGGCGAACAATGTGACATATTACACGCACGAAACAGAGCTACAGATGCAGAGATATGACGCGATGAAAATGCAACAAAATATAGCAGATGCAAAAGACTTAGAAGAAATCTGGACCTCCAGATCTAGGGTTCCTCGCGGGCACGCGAACCGAGGCGGCCGGAGTCTCGCCGGAGACGGCCGGGGGGAGGTCGGAGGAGGCGGCCCCAGCCTGGATCTCGCCGGATCCGGCCGGCGGCGGGCACGGGAGGGGCGCAGGCCGGCGGCTCGGCGGCGCGCGTGAGGTAATCGGCGTGAGCGCGACCGGGCGCTGGCGGGCGACGCGGCGCGGGCGGCGGGCAGGCGAGGACCTGCGGCGGCGGGAGGCCAGCGCCAGCGGAGGCGGAGGCGCTGGGCGCAGCGGCGCTGGGCGGTGCAGGCCCGGGCGGCGGCGCTGAATGGGCCGGGAGGGCTCACAAGCGGTTTCTCCCGGCGGGCGGCGGGGCGGACACGTGGCTGGCCCCCTGGCTGCGGGCAGCGGCGGCGATGTCCGGAGGCGGCTGGCATGTCCGGGCGCGGAGAGGGAGCGGGGCTAGGGTTTGGGGGAGAATTCATCCGCGAATTTCGGGGGAGGGGGTGTTTATATAGGTAGAGGGAGCTAGGAGAGTCCAAATGAGGTGCGGTTTTCGGCCACGCGATCGTGATCGAACGAACGAGAGCATGGAGGGGAGTTTGATGGGTTTTGGGCCACTTTGAAAGGGGTGTTGGGCTGCAACATAAAAGAGGCTTTTGCGGTTACCCGGTTAACCGTTGGAGTACCAAACAACCTCCAAATGGCACGAAACTTGACAGGCGGTCTACCAGTGCTATACCAAGGCCGCTTGACAAACCTTGGTCCATTCCGAGACCGTTTAACACCCACACATGAAAAGAGGTAAAATGGGGCGCCGGGGAACATAGGAGTGCCGGATTGCAAAACGGACAACGGGGAAAATGCTCGGATGCATGAGACGAACACGTATGCCAATGCGATGCACATGATGACATGATATAAAATGCAGATGATGACATGGCAAAGTGCAACACGCAAGCACATGACATGGCAACGACGGCAAATAACTGGCGGACACCTGGCGCATCGAATCCGGGGCGTTACAATCCTCCACATCCATATGACCCGTGGAGACGACCTCTACGCCATTAAATACCTCCCACTAAAGCTAAAAGGGCCAGCTCGGCACTGGTTAAACAGCCTGCCTGAAAATTCCATAGGCAGCTAGGAGGACTTGGAAGAAGCTTTTCTTGACAACTTCCAAGGCACTTATGTCCGGCCACCAGACGCCGGTGACTTAAGTCACATAGTTCAACAACCTAGGGAATCAGCCAGAAAATTCTGGACTACGTTCCTAACCAAGAAGAACCAAATAGTTGACTATCCGGATGCCGAAGCCCTAGCAGCCTTTAGACATAACATCCGTGACGAATGGCTCGCCCGCCACCTCGGCCAAGAAAAGCCGAAGTCTATGGCAGCCCTCACGGCACTCATGAACCTCTTCTGCGCGGGTGAGGATAGTTGGTTGGCTCGTAGTGAAAACACAGCCAATGAGGTAGGCCCCTCCGAGGCCAAAAACAGCATCGGCAAGCTCCGGCGCAATAAACACAAACGCCGAAGTACTGGCGATAACACCGATGACATGGCAGTTCACGCCGGATTCAGGGGCTCCAAGTCCGTTCAGCGAAAGAAGCCTTATAAAAGGAACAGTGAGGGACCATCCAGCTTGGACCGCATACTCGATCATCCGTGCCAGATACATGGCACCCTAGACAAACAAGCCAATCATACCAACAGAGATTGCCGGGTTTTCAAGCAAGCCAACAAGTCAAATTCCGGGAGCAAGGAAACGGGATCGCAAAGCGAGGACGACGACGAAGAAAAAGTTTCCCCCTTGAGTCAAAGCGGTGAATATGATATATGCTACACACATCCGCAAAAGGGAGCGCAAGCGCGCACTCAGGGACGTCTACGCGGTATAGCTAGTCGTCCCAAAATTCAATCCGTGGTCGTCATTCCCGATCACCTTCGATCGTCGAGATCACCCAACTAGTATCCATCATGGCGGTTCGGCCGCACTCGTCCTCGACCCAATCATTGACGGATTTCACCTAAAATGATTCCTCATGGACGGTGGCAGCAGCCTCAACCTGCTCTATCAGGATACAGTGCGCAAAATGGGCATTAATCCCTCATGAATCAAGCCCACAAAGACTACCTTTAAAGGAGTCATACCAGGCGTAGAGGCCCGTTGTACGGGCTCAATCACGCTGGAGGTGGTCTTCGGTTCCCCGGACAACTTCCGAAGCGAACAGCTAATCTTCGATATCGTCCCCTTCCGCAGTGGCTGCCACGCACTGCTCGGACGAACCGCGCTTGCTAGATTCAACGCGGTGCCACATTACGCTTATCTCAAGCTCAAGATGCCCGGTCCACGCGGCGTCATCACAGTAAATGGAAACACGGAATGCTCCCTCCGTACAAAGGAGCACACCGCCGCCCTAGCAGCAGAAGTACAGAGCGGCCTTCTCAAGCAGCACTATAATCCGGCTGCCGAGCCCTTGGACATCGTTAAGAGGGTCCGGAATACACTGCAACAGGACAGCTCGGCTCATCAAGAGCTCAATTAGCACTTCGGCCTCCGTCCCAGCCCCGATGAGGGAGTGGCATTCATACCGCGCGTACATAACTACGCACTCAAAACCCCATGGGTACTGACAGAGGCATAACTAGCTCACGATCCACAGTGCGGCTCGACCGACCCTGGGATTCGCACGCCTTTACTTTTCCTTTTCATTTCAGGTTTTTCTCTTTTCGAGGTCTATTCGGATGACCCGCTTGTAGAACACACCAAGGAGGCAAGGAACTCTCGCGTACAAGGGAATCCCCAGGTGGTCTCTGCTAACAATTGCCATACCTGTTTTACATACCCGTACGCAGCTCGCCCTTGGTCATGGCATGTTAAATAGCCTTACTTGCTTATCGCATTACTTGTACAAGTATGCCTCGACGTGTTAATCACATCACAAATAAAGGGTAGCGTCAGCTTATTACTTAATTTCCCTCCTTTTTCCTTTGTATTCATTACTCATTGCACACGTACACTCTGGTACGTATTATTGCGCCAGGGGCTTCATCACGCCCCACATTACGGCAATAAAAGTCCGAACACTTTCACAGTACAGTTCATCACCCCGAACTTATAGCATTATATGCATCGGCTCCGAATCATGTCTTTACTCAATAGTTGGGTTGCCTGGCTCCTGTGCTTACTACCTTAAGTTCCGCTATATCGGCTAGGGTAGTAAAGGGAGAACTACTGCAATTGTGTCCCGGTTCTTCCGGACGAGCACCTCAGTAGACAAAGCCAAAAACTGACTGTCATGATGCGGCGAAAGCTGGTCAGCTGTTCGAGAGGTCTCAAATCCTTAGAGATTTTTTCCGCTTTAAGCGAGGAATCAGTGTTTCTCCAATTAGGCGTATATACCGCCCCCAGTTCGGCCTTCCGAATACGAGGGGCTTCGCCGAAATTCTCATTGTCAAACTCCTATGGCTAAGTGAGGGTGATAAAGGCCGCATAGTCTGATTGCCTTGTTCGTTGCGCTAAACACCTCCTTTAAGGACCAGAATGTGGAGCAAAGAGTGTTTAGATTTATCCCGAACACCCCCGTACTACCTATGTGGGGGCAGAAGCCGACGGCTGGTCAACCCTCAGATTTTACAAACGGCCGCACAGGAGGTAAAATTTTAAAAATCACAAGCATTATATTACATAACATCATTGTTTCATCATACATGACAGGATAATACGAATGTTTTCATGGGAAAATAACATCCTTCGAACATTGCTCCGCCACCAGGCGGGACCCCTCCAGGACACTATCAAAATATAGCTCGGGTCGACGATGCTCCTTTCCCTCAGTCGGCCCCTCGGTCACTAGCTTCTTGGCATCTAGCTTCGCCCAATGTGTCTCGACGCGGGCAAATGCCACCCGTGCACCTTCAATGCAGACCGATCGCTTCACGGCTTTGAGCCGTGGGCAGGCACTCACAAGCTGCTTCACAAGTCCGAAGTAGCTGCTGGGTATGGGCTTGGCAGGCCACAACCGGACTATTAGGTCCTTCATGGCTAGCTCGGCCGACCTGTGCAGCTCGACCAGCTGTTTCAGCTGGTCGCTAAAGGGCACCGGATGTTCTTGTTCAAGATATTGAGACGAGAATAGCTTTTTTGTAGACATCCCCTCTTCGGCTCGATAAAACTCGACAGCATCTGATATGCTGCGCGGCAGATTCATAAACACCCCTGGAAAACCCAAATTCGGGTCAGTACAAGGAATGTTTCCTTCGCATACTTGCTTTGCATAGCGAAAGACTTACCCGCCGTAATCTCCTTGGCCGCATGAATTTCTTGGAGGGTGCTCTGGGCTTCGGCTCGGGCATCCTGTGCGCTCTGGCGGGCCTTCGCAAGTTCGGACTCTTGCGTCTTAAAATCGCGCTCCAAGGACTCGAGCTTCTCGACGGCGTCCTGGAGCTCTTGCTGGGCCTTGCTAACCAGAGCCTCGTGCTTCTCGCGCATGGCGTGTTCCTTGGCCGCCTTGTCCTCGGCCTCGGCTAATGCCTTCTTGAGGGATGCCACCTCGGTCGTGCCCCCTAGTAAAGTTCATGACACTTTAGTCCGCACGGACCATTCATCCTTTTTAACTGTACACGCAGGTTACTGCATACCTTGGCTATCCTCCAGCTGCTTCTTCATGAGGCCAAGCTCTTCCTCGGCCTGCTCCAGGTTCTGCTTCAGTCTGGAGACCTCTGCAGTTTGAGCGATAGCAGTCCGCAGGCGATGCCTGCTTATTCACATAGACACCATATGCTAGACTCGTACGAAAATTATTTTTGATCCTCTGTTCGGCTTTTTCTTTCCGAACACCGAACAGAGCATCAGGGGCTACTGTGATATTCTTCCTACAATCACATTACTTACCTCAAAGCCCGTTAGAAGGCTAGTGCAGGCTTCGGGCAGTCCGTTTTTGACGAACTGAACCTTCTCGATCACCGTGCCCATGAGGGCACGGTGTTTATCCACAATGGAGGCGCCTCGTAGCGCCTCCAGCAGATTATCCGGTGCCTCTGGTTGGACAGAGGTCACCGACGGAACAGGCACATCTCCTCCTTTCAGGGAAGGCCGTTCGCTGGACTGCGGAGCCATGTAGGTCTCTGGAATGGTATCCGGCCGAGGGCCGAAGGGAACTCGGGCGCCGTCACCAGTCCCCATGGGGGCTTTTTCCCCCATGTGTCCGGTGACCGAGGAGTCATTCTGGGGTGCCACCCCGACGATCTCCAGAACCTCCCCCCGGTCTGGGAAGGTCTTTTGGGACACCACCTCACCATCATCCTGGGGCGAGACAGAGTGAGCAGGTGGCGGAGACATGCTAGCCATCTCCTTCGAGTCTAGCGAATCCTCTGTCAAGGATCGCGGGGAGCCATCGAGGGCCGGACTGCAATAACATAATCCAAATATATTAATAGGCCAGACGTTTGGGATTTTGGTACTTACGATGCGGCCCGAGGCTTGTTACGGGGAGGTTGCTCCAGACTGCTATCGACATCCGACGCGGAGGTATCCGCGCGGGAGCCCCTCCCCTTCTTGGGCGCCTTCGCCTCCAGATTCGTGGAGGCCCCTCTCTTCTTCCTCCCCACCTCGGGTGGGGAGTCTTCTTCCTCCTCGTCATCGTCTTCGGCGGACGAAGAGTGAGTCTCGTCATCGGACATCTCGTCTGAAGCGCCTTTTCGGCGAGTGCCCTTCAGGGCCCCTTTGGCCTCTTTCTTGGCCTTCTTCTCTGGCACCTCATAAGGTGCTAGAAACAACATTTTCGTCAGTAGTGGAAATTCTTGGTGTTCAGGCAACGGAGCCGGACAGTTAATCCCCTCTGCTACCTCGATCCAGGCCTGAAAACATGGGTAGGAAAGCTTGGGCTTTTCCTCAAAATATGCTAGTAAAGGGTATACCTTGAAAACATGAAAGAACTTAGCGAATCAGCCTGGCGTTTTAAGCTAAGCCTGCGATCCTCGGTCGTGGGCGGTGGCGTCTCGCCGGCCTTGAAGAGCACTTTCCAGATGTCTTCGTGCGTCATGCCGAAGAGCTCTAGTAGCGTCTGGTGCTTGGCCGGATCGTACTCCCACAGGTAGCAAGTCCGGCGTTGGCACGGAAGGACCCGACGAATGAGCATGACCTGGATCACGTTGACGAGCTTGATTTTTCTGTCTATCATGTTCTGGACGCACGTCTTGAGCCCAGTCAGCTCGTCCGAGGGACCCAGGTTATGCCCCTCTCTTTCCAGGAGGTGAGCCGCATTGGGATTCCGGATCGGAATCGGGGGCCGCCGCCCAGTTGGCGTCGCGTGGCTCGGTGATGTAGAACCACCCCGATTGCCACCCCTTCACCATCTCCGCGAATGAGCCTTCGGGCCAGGTGACATTGGGCATCTTGCCCACCATGGAGCCTCTGCACTATGCTTGCTGGCCGCTCACCACCTTCGGCTTCACATTGAAGGTCTTCAGCCATAGGCCAAAATGAGGTGGGATGCGAAGAAAGGCCTCACACACGACAATGAATGCCGTGATGTTGAGAATGAAGTTGGGGGCTAGGTCATGGAAGTCTAACCCGTAGTAAAACATCAGTCCATGGACGAACGGGTGGAGAGGGAACCCCAGCCCGTGGACAAAATGTGTAAGAAACACAACCCTCTTATGGGGCTCTAGAGTAGGGACGATCTGTCCTTTGGCCGGGAGTCGGTGAGCAATCTCCTTGGCCAGATATCCGGCCTCCCGGAGCTCCTTGATATCCTTCTTCTTGACGGAGGAGGCCATCCACTTGCCTCCAGCTCCGGAACCGGACATATTTGCAGTGCTTTCTCGGACGAGGAAAAGCTAAAGCTTGGGCGCTGGAGCTCAGGGACAGAAGGGCCAAGGAGGAGCAAAGGCGTGGGTGAAGAAAGGGAATCCTTATGCCCTTATAAAGGCCATGAATATCAAGCGCCTCCCCACTCACCTTAAACTCGCCTATTCCCGAGGGACGTGCAAACGACACGGTTGGATTACCCGCACCGGCATTGATGAGAATACTGCAATAAGGGGAGACGATCTCTGCTTCGACAAGACGTTCCGATGGCAGCCGCATCTTAGAACATGGAGCGGCAGACGAAAAACGATTCGAAATTATGACCGGGCAGACGTGATGTCATGTTGTAAAAAGCTGTCGGCGGATGGGGCTCGTGCAAGTATTATATTCTCTCTGCGGTTGTGTGTGGTATGTGTAACAGGTCCGGATACAATCATTACGTCCAAAGACTATCTTGGAGTTCGGAAAAAAGGGAACCCGCCTTGCAATGCCGAAGACAATCTGCGCGCCGGACCCCTCGTCATTGAAGCCAGGTTTAGGGGCTACTGAGGGTGTCCTGAACTAAGGGGTCCTCGGGCGTCCAGCCTATTATCTATGGGCCGGACTGGTGGGCTGTGAAGACATGAAGACCGAAGACTTCACCTGTGTCTGGATGGGATTCTCTTTGGCGTGGAAGGCAAGCTTGGCTATCAACTATGAAGATTGCTTTCTCTGTAACCGACCTTATGTAACCCTAGATCCCTCCGGTGTCTATATAAACCGGAGGGTTAGTTCTATAGGATCGATACTCATTACCATAGTCATATAGGCTAGGCTTCTAGGGTTTAGCCATTACGATCTCATGGTAGATCAACTCTTGTGATACTCATATTCATCAAGATCAATCAAGCAGGAAGTAGGGCATTACCTCCATAAAGAGGGCCCGAACCTGGGTAAACATCCTGTCCCCCGTCTCCTGCAACCATCGACCTTAGACGCACAGTTCGGGACCCCCTACCCGAGATCCGCCGGTTTTGACACCGACAAGGTGCCCCTTGCCTTGATCTCTCTGCCCCTCGCGAGCTAGCCTAGGGAGGCTGCCCCTGAGGAGGTCTTGTGTCGTCTACCTCGCAAGGCTTGGCCCCTCGCGAGGGTCTTGAGTGTTTGCTGGTGAAGATGGGCCGTACAGGGCCGCTGGTGGAGTCACGCCGTGGGCCGCAGGCAGGCAAGTCTGGGGACCCCCGTTCTCAGAACACTGACGTTTTGAGAGAAGAAATTTTCTATGCTCATGTTCTTCACTTAGATTTTATTTGAGCTATCAAAAGCAATATAAGGAACTAGTCCCAAAGTGATAGATATCCAAGAGGGATATAATAAAAACTTTCATGAAGATCATTGGACAAAATAAACTTGATTCCTTGTAATAGTTTCGCGATATGATAATATAATACGTGAGTCATGTTAGTGAGTAATTATGCTTTAGTAAGAATGTTGGTGTTAAGGTTTGTGATTCCCTATGCAAGCACGAAAGTCAATAGTTATGCAATGAAATTACATCCTACTTGTGGTGCATTATACGGTGTTAGTTATGCTTAATGCTCGTTTATGTGATTTTTCATTTCTTGGTTGGATGCTTCTCAATATATTTGCTAGCCTTCCCTTGTACTAAGTTGGATTACTACTTATGCATCCAAAATCCTTAAACCCAGTTTTGCCATATGAGTCCACCATACCTACCTATATGCGGTATGCTCTTGTCATTCTAAGCAAATTTGTATGTGCCATCTCTAATTTTCAAAATAATTTCCTTTTTGTGTGCTCGTACCGCTCATGAAACGGTAGGGGGTGGCTGATATTTTTCCATGCTAGATGTGTTATTCTCAAGATGAGTGTTTATTCACTTGTCATTGCACGAGAGTACGGCAAAGGTATTAGTGATGCCCAGTCCTGAAATGAAAAATGAATTTACTTTATGTTGTTAAATAATAAATTCCTTGGAAAGTGTTGGTATGGACGGCACCAGTGGATACAGTTAGCCGTGGAATGTGAAAGTATGGTGGAAAAAGGAATAAACATTAATTTCTGTTTAGGAACCGCCTATGATATATCTAGCATGGAAAGTATTGGGAACTACTCGATCGTTTTCATTCACAGGAAAAGCATGCCACCCAAAATGTTTTATCTCTATCTTTTTCACTTTGAGCTCTGGCACCTCTACAAATCCCTACTTCCCTTTGCGAAGGGCCTTTCTATTTACTCTATGCAATTTTTATTTTTATATTTGAGCCTCCATCTTCTCTTATAAAGCAGCAACTAAAGGGCACTATGATCGTACTTGAGCATTGCGTGTAGCTAATATGCGAGTGTGTTTCATGAATGGATCAATGATTGAGCATGATGGGCTAGGGATAACTTGCTTTAGTGTTGATATTTTGAAAGACATGGTTGCTTGTTGATATGCTTGAGTATTGAAATCTTCATGTCAAAACTAGACTATTGATTTGAATCATATAAAAGTCCAAATGTCCATGCTACAAAATAAAATAATATGTGATGAACATGTTAGGCAGCATTCCACATCAAAAATTCTGTTTTTATCATTTACCTACTCGAGGACGAGTAGGAATTAAGCTTGGGGATGTTGATACGTCTCCAACATATCTATAACTTTCGCTGTTGCATGCTGTTATATTACCATTCTTGGATGTTTTACAATCATTTTATAGCAACTTTATATCATTTTTTGGGACTAACCTATTGACATAGTGCCCAGTGCCAGTTGCTATTTTTTGCTTGTTTTTTTTTACTTCACAGAAATCAATACCAAACGGAGTCCAAACGCAGCAAAACTTTTCAGAGATTTTTTCTAGACCAGAAGGAACAAGTTGGGCCAAAGAAGTACCAGAGGGGTACCCCGAGGGGGGCACAACTCACCTGGGCGCGCTTGGGGGCCCAGGCGCGCCCTGGTGGGTTGTGCCCACGTCGGTGGCCTCTCGCAACGCCTCTTTTCTCTATAAATACCCCAAAAGTCCAAAAACCCTAGGGGAGTTGACGAAACAAAATTCCAGCCGCCGCAAGTTCCAGAACCACCAGATCCAATCTAGACACCATCAAAGAGGGGTTCATCATCCTCATTGGTGCCTCTCCGATGATGCATGAGTAGTTCATTGTAGACCTAAGGGTCGGTAGGCAGTAGCTAGATGGCTTCTTCTCTCTCTTTTGATTCTCAATACAATGGTCTCTTGGAGATCTATTTGATGTAACTCTTTTTGTGGTGTGCTTGTTGGGATCCGATGAAATTTGAGTTTATGATCAGATCTATTTTATCCATGAAAGTTATTTGAGTTTTGATCTCTTATATGCATGATTACTTATAGCCTCGTATTTCTTATTTGAATCTTTGGTTTAGTTAGGCCAGCTAGGTCAATTTTTCTTGCCATGGGAAGAGGTGCTTTGTGATGAGTTCGGTCGTGCGGTGTTCTTTCCGAGTGACAGAAAGGGCGGCAAGACACATATTGATCGTTGCTATTAAGGATAATAACATTGGGTCTATTCCTACATGAATAGATCTTGTCTATATCATGTCATCATTCTTATTGCATTACTCTGTTTTTTCATGAACTTAATACACTAGATGCGTGATGGATAGCAGTCGATGTGTGGAGTAATAGTAGTAGATGCAAGCAGGAGTTGGTCTACTAATCTTGGACGTGATGCCTATATAATGATCATTGCCTGAATATCATCATAATTATTTGAAGTTCTATCAATTGCCCAATTGTAATTTGTTTACATGCCGTATGCTATTTTTCTCAAGAGAAGCCACTAGTGAAATCTACGGCCCCAGGTCTCTTCTTTATCATATTTGCTTTCCGATCGATTATTTGCCTCTTTTATTTTCAGAACTATTAATCCAAAAACCCAAAAATACCTTGCTGCAATTTTTTGTTATTTATTTTATCTCGCATTCCTACGAGATCTATTTATCCAATCTACTACAATTTTATCTATCTTTTACCTGATAGGGATTGGCAACCCTCTTACACATCGGGTTGCATGTATTTGTTCTTTCTGTGTTGGTACCATTTACGTTGTGTTGCGTGGTTCTCCTACTGGTTTGATAACCTTGGTCTCATCACTGAGGGAAGTACCTACCGTAGCTGTGTGCTGCATCATCCCTTCCTCTCTGGGGAAAATACTGAAGTGGACACGCGCCATCACTAAGTTACTTTCGTTGCTACTGCTGTTACAATCACTACAAACTGCTACTGTTACTTTTGCCATCGTTACCATTACTTCCATACTACTTTTCTACTAAATACTTTGCTGCAGATATTAAGTCTTTCATGTGTGGTTGAATTGACAACTCAACTGCTAATACTCGTGAATATTCTTTGGCTCCCCTTATGTTGAATCAATAAATTTGGGTTGAATACTCTACCCTTGAAAACTGTTGCGATCTCCTATACTTGTGGGTTATCAATGATCTCAAACAACCCTGCAATCAAATAGAAGAAATCTCTTGTGTCGCCAACTCACCCAATACAATGGCAAATTGTATAGGTGCACTAGTTCGGCAAAGAGATGGCGATACAAGTGTAGTATGGATAGTAGATATTGGTTTTTGTAATCTGAAAATAAAAACAGCAAGGTCACAAGTGATAAAATGGAGCACAAACGGTATTGCAATGCTTAGAAACAAGGCCTAGCTAGGTTTCATACTTTCACTAGTAAAATCTCCCAACAGTGCTAACATAATTGAATCATATAACAATCCCTCAACATGCACAAAGAGTCCCTCCAAAGTTCTTATCTACCGGAGAATATAAGATGAAATTGTCATAAATAGCCCTAGAGTTCGCACTAAAATAACACCATATTATACACATCAACCAACTCTAATGTCACCTAGATACTCCAATGTCACCACAAGTATCCATGAGTTGATTATTCGATACACATCAAACAACTTCGGATTCATAATATTCAATCCAACACAAAGAACTTCAAAGAGTGCCCCAAGATTTCTACCGGAGAAAGTAGGACAAAAACGTGCATAAACCCCTATGCATAGATTACCCCAATGTCACCTCGGGAATCCGCGACTTGAGTGCCAAAACATACATCAAGTGAACCAATATAATATCCCATTGTCACCACTGGTATTCATATGCAAGACATACATCAAGTGTTCTCAAATCAATAAAAGTATTCAATCTGATGATAGTGAAATGTCAAAGGTAAAAACTCAATTCATCACAACAAGATAGAGAGGGGAAAAAACCGTATGATCCAACTATATTAGGAAAGCTCGCGGTACATCAAGATCGTGCCAAACCAAGAACACGAGAAAGAGAGAGAGAGAGAGAGAGAGAGAGAGAGAGAGAGAGAGAGAGAGAGAAAGAGATCAAACACATAGGTACTAGTACATACCCTCAGTCCCGAGGGTGAACTACTCCCTCTGCATCATGGTGCTTGCTGGGATGATGAAGATGGCCTTAGGTGATGATTTTCCCCTCCGGTAGGGTGCCGAAATAGGGTCCCGATTGAGTTTTCGTGGATATAGAGGTTTGCGGTGGCGGAACTTCTCATCTAGGGTTATTTCAGGGGGTTTGGGTATTTATAGGAATTTTTAGCGTCGGTCTCTGCTACCTCTTGAGCATGCGTTGGTTTTCCCTTGAAGAGGAAAGGGTGATGCATCAAAGTAGCGTAAGTATTTCCCTCAGTTTTTGAGAACCAAGGTATCAATCCAGTAGGAGGCCACACGCAAGTCCCTTGTACCTACACAAACAAATAAGAACCTTGCAACCAACGCGATAAAGGGGTTGTCAATCCCTTCACGACCACTTGAAAAAGTGAGATCTGATAGAGATGATAATATTTTTGGTATTTTTATGATAAAGATCGATAGTAAAGATTGCAAAGTAAAAATAGATTGGAAACTTATATGATGGAAAATAGACCCGGGGGCGATAGATTTCACTAGTGGCTTCTCTCAAGATAGCATAAGTATTACGGTGGGTGAACAAATTACTGTCGAGCAATTGACAGAAAAGTGCATAATTATGAGAATATCTAGGCATGATCATGTATATAGGCATCACGTCCATGACAAGTAGACCGACTCACGCTGCATCTACTACTATTACTCCACACATTGACCGCTATCCAGCATGCATCTAGAGTATTAAGTTCATAAGAATAGAGTAATGCATTAGGCAAGATGACATGATGTAGAGGGATAAACTCAAGCAATATGATATAAACCCCATCTTTTTATCCTCAATGGCAACAATACAATATGTGTTGTTTCCGTCATCCTGGGCTCGCAACAGCATAAAGATTGAACCCAAAGCTAAGCACTTCTCCCATTGCAAGAAAGATCAATCTAGTAGGCCAAACCAAACTGATCATTCAAAGAGACTTGCAAAGATAACCAATCATACATAAAAGAATTCAGAGAAGATTCAAATATTGTTCATAGATAATCTTGATCATAAACCCACAATTCATCGGATCTCGACAAACACACCGCAAAAAGAGTTACATCGAATAGATCTCCAAGAAGATCGAGGAGAACTTTGTATTGAGATCCAAAGAGAGAAGAAGCCATCTAGCTAATAACTATGGACCCGAAGGTCTGTGGTAAACTACTCACACATCATCGGAGAGGCTATGGTGTTGATGTAGAAGCCCTTCGTGATCGATCTCCCCTTCGTCGAAGCGCTGGAAAAGGCCCCAAGATGGGATCTCATGGGTACAGAAGGTTGCGGTGGTGGAAATAGGGTTTCGTGGTGCTCCTGGATGTTTTCAGGGTACATGAGTATATATAGGAGGAAGAAGTAGGTCGGTGGAGCTACAAGGGGCCCATGAGGGTGGGGGGCGCCCCCAGGGGGGCAGGCGCGTCTCCCTGCCTCGTGGCCTCCTCGGTTGTTTCTTGACGTCCACTCCAAGTCCCCTGGATAACGTTTGTTCCAAAAATCACGCTCCCGAAGGTTTCATTCCGTTTGGACTCCGTTTGATATTCCTTTTCTGCGAAACATTGAAATAGGCAAAAAAAACAGCAATTTGCACTGGGCCTTGGGTTAATAGGTTAGTCCCAAAAATAATATATAAGTGTATAATAAAGCCCATTAAACATCCAAAACGGATAATATAATAGCATGGAACAATCAAAAATTATAGATACGTTGGAGACATATCAAGCATCCCCAAGCTTAATTCCAGCTTGTCCTCGAGTAGGTAAATGATAAAAACAGAATTTTTGATGTGGAATGCTACCTAGCATGTTCTTAAATGTAATTTTATTTATTGTGTCATGAATGTTCAGATCCGAAAGATGCAAGATAAAAGTTTAATATTGACATAAAAATAATAATATTTCAAGCATACTAACTAAGCAATTATGTCTTCTCAAAATAACATAGCCAAAGAAAGCTCATCCCTACAAAATCATATACTTTGGCCATGCTTCATTTTCGTCACACAAGATGCTCTCATCTTGCACAACCCCGATGACAAGCCAAGCAATTGTTTCATACTTTAGTAATCTCAAACTTTTTTCAACTTTCACGCAATACATGAGCGTGAGCCATGGATATAGCACCATGGGTGGAATAGAATACGATGATGGGGGTTGTGTGGAGAAGACAAAAAAGGAGAAAGTCTCACATTGACGCGACTAATCAACGGGCTAGGGAGATGCCCATCAATTGATGTCAATGCAAGGAGTAGGGATTGCCATGCAACAGATGCACTAGAGCTACAAATGTATGAAAGCTCAACAAAAGAAACTAAGTGGGTGTGCATCCAACTTGCTTGCTCACGAAGACCTAGGGCATTTGAGGAAGCCCATTGTTGGAATATACAAGCCAAGTTCTATAATGAAAAATTCCCACTAGTATATGAAACTGACAAAACAAGAGACTCTCTATCATAAAGATCATGGTGCTACTTTGAAGCACAAGTGTGGAAAAAGGATAGTAGCATTGTCCCTTTTTATTTCTATTTTTTTGTTTTTTATCTTTTTTTGGGCCTTCTTTTTTTGGCCTTTTTTTATTTGGGACAATGCTCTATTAATGATGATCATCACACTTCTATTTATTTACAACTCGATGATTACAACCCGATACTAGAACAAAATATGACTCTATATGAATGCCTCCAGCGGTGTACCGGGATGGGCAATGAATCAAGAGTGACATGTATGAAATAATATGCATGGTGGCTTTGCCACAAATAGGATGTCAACTACATGATCATGCAAGGGAATATGACAATGATGAAGCGTGTCATAATAAACGGAACGGTGGAAAGTTGCATGGCAATATATCTCGGAATGGCTATGGAAATGCCATAATAGGTAGGTATGGTGGCTGTTTCGAGGAAGATATAAGGAGGTTTATGTGTGATAGAGCGTATCGTATCACGGGGTTTGGATGCACCGGCAAAATTTGCACCAGCTCTCAAGGTGAGAAAGGGCAATGCATGGTACCTAAGAGGCTAGCAATGATGGAAGGTTGAGAGTGCGTATAATCCATGGACTCAACATTAGTCATAAAGAACTCACATACTTATTGCAAAAATCTACAAGTCATCAAAAACAAGCACTACACGCATGCTCCTAGGGGGATAGATTGGTAGGAAAAGACCATCGCTCTTCCCCGACCGCCACTCATAAGGATGACAATCAAAGAACACCTCATGTTTCAAATTTGTTACACAACGTTTACCATACGTGCATGCTATGGGACTTGCAACCTTAAGCACAAGTATTTCTCAAATTCACAACTACTAAACTAGAACAACTTTAATATCACTATCTCCATATCTCAAAACAATCATCAAGTATCAAACTTCTCCTAGTATTCAAGGCACTTATATGAAAGTTTTTATTATATCCATCTTGGATGCCTATCATATTAGGACTAATTTTATAGCCAAAGAAAATTACCATGCTGTTCTAAAGGACTCTCAAAATAATATAAGTGAAGCATGAGAGATCAATAATTTCTATAAAATGAAACCAGCACCGTGCTCTAAAAGATATAAGTGAAGCACTAGAGCAAAATTGTTTAGCTCAAAAGATATAAGTGAATCACATAGAGTATTCTAATAAATTTTGATTAATGTGTGTCTCTCCCAAAAGGTGTGTACAGAAAATATGATTGTGGTGAACTAAAAATAAAAGACTCAAATCATACAAGACGCTCCAAGCAAAACACATATCATGTGGTGAATAAAAATATAGCTCCAAGTAAAGTTACCGATGGACGAAGACAGAAGAGGGGATGCCTTCCGGGGCATCCCCAAGCTTAGGCTTTTTGGTTGTCCTTGTATTTTACCTTGGGGTGCCTTGGGAATCCCCAAGCTTAGGATCTTGCCACTCCTTGTTCCATAATCCATCAAATCT
Source organism: Aegilops bicornis (assembly GCA_021605145.1). Classification (NCBI taxonomy): domain Eukaryota; kingdom Viridiplantae; phylum Streptophyta; class Magnoliopsida; order Poales; family Poaceae; genus Aegilops; species Aegilops bicornis. The sequence goes on along the minus strand of CM038673.1, from coordinate 464,693,586 downwards.
TTACCCAAAACTTGAAAACTTCACAACACAAAACTTAACAGAAAATCTCGTGAGCTCCGTTAGCGAAAGAAAACAAAACAACACTTCAAGGTACTGTAATGAACTCATTATTTATTTATATTGGTGTTAAACCTACTGTATTCCAACTTCTCTATGGTTCATAACCTCCGATACTAGCCATAGATTCATCAAAATAAGCAAACAACACACGAAAAACAGAATCTGTCAAAAACAGAACAGTCTGTAGTAATCGGTATCAAACGTATACTTCTAGAACTCAAAAAATTCTAAAATAAATTGCTGGACGTGAGGAAATTATCTATTAATCATCTGAAAAAATAATCAACTAAATATCACTCTCCAGTAAAAAGTTGTAGCTAATCTCGTGAGCGCTAAAGTTTCTGTTTTTTACAGCAAGATCAAAAAGACTTCAACCAAGTCTTCCCAAAGGTTCTACTTGGCACAAACACTAATTAAAACATAAAAACACATCTAACTAGAGGCTAGATCAAATATTTATTACTAAAAAGAACCAAAAAGCAAGAAACAAAAATAAAATTGGGTTGCCTCCCAACAAGCGCTATCGTTTAACGCCCCTAGCTAGGCATAAAGGCAAGGATAGATCTAGGTATTGCCATAATAATGGTAAGGTAAATCACGAAAACTCATCTCATATTCCCTACGTTCAGCAGCAAGTTTTCTTTGTGGCAAGCAAAGGTAATCAAAAGGGCTAAATTTAATGGGACAAAAGTCCCCAAGATCAAGCCCGGGAGGTATGGGTTCCTCCTTTGGCCCCTTATATTGCACAACCAATTCGTCATTATAAGCGTTCTTTTCGCAATAAATCATGAGCCTTTTCTCAAGAGAAAAACCTAACCCGTTGTTCTGAATAGCAAAGTCATCATTGAGTTTAGAAATTCTATCAACTAGAACATCGGTAGGAACCTTTTTTCTAAGGTTTTCATTGTAAGCAACATGATCTAAAGATCGTAAACGCATTAAGTCTTCTTGATTAAAAAGGATAGCTTCTATGGGAGGCCGACCAGCGTCCACCCTATTGTGTGCAAAAATTTCATTGGCCTCTTTCATTATAAATCTGAACTCATGTGCCAAAAAGATAGTAGCCGCTCGCTTAAAAGAAGAATGCTCGATATTGGAAAATTCTAGAAAAATCCTTTGTATGCAAGGATACAAATGGATAAATTGTCTTTCAAGTTCAACTACGAGCAAGGATATAGCATCCGCAAGACTACTAGTTCTATGAAGAATAGACCCACCCATATAGGGCAGGGCATCGGCACAAGTAAAGAAATCTTGAATAACTCCTTTCCCAATAATATTACCGCTACCAATCCGAAACTTTTTAGTGTGTAAAATAGTAGGGGTCTTCAAGAGGATCATCAAAAATATCAAAGTTTTCCATATTATTATCCTTATCAACGATAACCTCCCCAGTTTTAGACATGATGGCAGCACAGAGAACGAACACACAAGAAGCAAGCGAAGAAGAGGCAAACGGAAAGAGAGGGCGAATAAAATGGCAAGGGTGAAGTGGGGGAGAGGAAACCGAGAGGCAAATGGCAAATAATGTAATGCGAGGGATAAGAGTTTGTGATGGGTACTTGGTATGTCTTGACTCGTGCGTAGACTCCCCGGCAACGGCGCCAGAAATCCTTCTTGCTACCTCTTGAGCAAGCGTTGGTTTTCCCTTGAAGAGGAAAGGGTGATGCAGCAAAGTAGCGTAAGTATTTCCCTCAGTTTTTGAGAACCAAGGTATCAATCCAGTAGGAGGCCACACGCAAGTACCTTGTACCTACACAAACAAATAAGAACCTTGCAACCAACATGATAAAGGGTTGCCAATCCCTTCACAGCCACTTGCAAAAGTGAGATCTGATAGAGATGATAATATTTTTGGTATTTTTATGATAAAGATTGAAAGTAAAAATAGATTGGAAACTTATATGATGGAAAATAGACCCGGGGGCCATAGGTTTCACTAGTGGCTTCTCTCAAGATAGCATAAGTATTACGGTAGGTGAACAAATTACTGTCGAGCAATTGATAGAAAAGTGCACAATTATGAGAATATCTAGGCATGATCATGTATATAGGCATCACGTCCGCGACAAGTAGACCGACTCCTGCCTGCATCTACTACTATTACTCCACACATCAACCGCTATCCAGCATGCATCTAGAGTATTAACTTCACAGAGTAACGCATTAGGCAAGATGACATGATGTAGAGGGATAAACTCAAGCAATATGATATAAACCCCATCTATTTATCCTTGATGGCAACAATACAATACATGTCGATTCCCCTTCTGTCACTGGGATCGAGCAACCAAGATTGAACCCAAAGCTAAGCACTTCTCCCATTGCAAGAAAGATCAATCTAGTAGGACAAACCAAACTGATAGTTCGAAGAGACTTGCAAAGATAACCAATCATACATAAAAGAATTCAGAGAAGATTCAAATATTGTTCATAGATAATCTCTATCATAAACCCACAATTCATGAGATATCGACGAACACACCGCAAAAAGAGTTACATCGAATAGATCTCCAAGAAGATCGAGGAGAACTTTGTATTGAGATCCAAAGAGAGAGAAGAAGCCATCTAGCTAATAACTATGGACCCGAAGGTCTGTGGTAAACTACTCACACATCACCGAAGAGGCTATGGTATTGATGTAGAAGCCCTCCATGATCGATTCCCCCTCCGGTGGAGCGCCGGAAAAGGCCCCAAGATGGGATCTCACGGGTACAGAAGGTTGCGGCGGTGGAAATAGGGTTTCGTGGTGCTCCTGGATGTTTTCAGGGTACATGGGTATATATAGGAGGAAGAAGTAGGTTGGTGGAGCTACGAGGGGCCCACGAGGCTGGGGGGCGCGCCCATGGGGGGCAGGCGTGCCTCCCTGCCTCGTGGCCTCCTCGGTTGTTTCTTGACGTCCACTCCAAGTCCTCTGGATCACGTTTGTTCCAAAAATCACGCTCCCGAAGGTTTCATTCCGTTTGGACTCCGTTTGATATTCCTTTTCTGCGAAACACTGAAATAAGAAAAAAAATAGCAATTTGCACTAGGCCTTGGATTAATAGGTTAGTCCCAAAAATAATATAAAAGTGTATAATAAAGCCCATTAAATATCCAAAACGGATAATATAATAGCATGGAACAATAAAAAATTATAGATACGTTGGAGACGTATCAGTCTCACATTAAGGGGGGCCCATGAGGGAGCGACAAGCCTGCCCGGCGCGCCCTGGGGGGGAGGTCGCACCCCCAAGCTTGTCGGTTCCTCGTGAAACTTCTGGTCCTTCCTTGATGTTTCAGGGGTCTCTTTAGGTCCACAAAAAATCACTGTAAATTTTTATCCCATTCCGTGAACTTTTTTATTCTGGGCAGAAGACACCTAGGGAGCCAAGGAAGTGCACCAGAGGAGGCCTATGGGGCCCACTAGGCACCAGGGGGCGCCAGAGGCCCCATGCATGCCCTGGTGGGTAATGGGGCCCACGAGAGGTTTCTCCATCGATGTTCGCCTCTATAAATACTCTAAAATCCCCAAAACCCTAGGGGAGTCAATAAAACACAATTCCGGCCGCCGCAAGTTCCAGAATCATGAGATCCAATCTAGAGGCCTTCTTCGGCACTCTACTGGAGGGGTCAATAATCACGAAGGGGTTTTTCATCATCACCCTTGCCCCTCCGATGATGCGTGATTAGTTTACCACAGACCAACGTGTCTGTAGGTAGTAGCTAGATGGCTTCTTCTCTGTTTTTGATCTTCAATACAATGTTCTCCTCGATGTTCTTGGAGATCTATTTGATGTAATGACTTCTTGTGGTGTGTTTGTTGGGATCGAATTGTGAGTTTATGATCAGATCTATCCATGAATATTATTTTAGTCTTTGATGAACTCTTTTATGCATGATTCTTATAGTCTCGTATTTCTTCTCCAAAACTTTGGTTTGGTTTGGCCAACTAGATTAATTTTTCTTGCCATGGGAAGAGGTGCTTTGTGATGGGTTCGATCTTGCGGTGCTCAATCTCAGTGACAGAAGGATACATGGCACGCATGTATTGTTGCCATTAAGGATAAAAAATATGGGGTCTATTCCTACATGAATAGATCTTGTCTACATCATGTCATCGTTCTTATTGCATTGCTCCCTTTTTCCATGAACTTAATACCACTACAAAAAAAAGACATATCCGTGACATTTTGGGCCAAACGATTTTTTTTCCTGTCATGCTTATGACACTTCTATGACGATAATTGTGACAAAACCCGGTATCATCATAGATGTGGTGGGCTCCTACTTCTATGACAAAAAATGGGCTTTTCATCCTGGCAGGCCGGAGACGCGGTTGTATGACATTCTTTGGGCCGTCCATGACGGAAAAAATCATGGTGGAAGCAAGGGCAAGGAAAATATTGGGGAGTTCCCGGTTATAGTGGGTGGTCGGGGCCGAGCGATGCACCGAGGGATTGCGCGTTTCTCTCATACACGTACGCGCGTGGGTGCGAGGCATTGGGCTCTAACTGAATCCGAGTGAGGCATTCGCTTACTGAACCCGAGTGATTGCATTGGCTATGCGTTACTAAACCTGAGCGATTGATCGATCCCTGGCTGTTAACTGAATCCGATCGAGCGATTCCTTTGCTAGTGCTGCTAACTAAAGCCGATCGAACCTACTGCCTCTTGATGAACAGTGAGCGTTGTTGGGGGTTGATACGTCCATTTTGCATCATGCTTTTATATCGATATTTATTGCATTATGGGCTGTTATTACACATTATGTCACAATACTTATGCCTTTTCTCTCTTATTTTACAAGGTTTACATGAAGAGGGAGAATGTCGGCAGTTGGAATTCTAGGCTGGAAAAGGAGCAAATATTAGAGACCTATTCTGCACAACTCCAAAAGTCCTGAAACTACATGAAAGTGAGTTTCGGAATACATTAAAAATATTGGGCGAAGAAAGCACCAGAGGGGGGCCACCCACCGTCCACGAGGGTGGAGAGAGCGCCCTACCCCTTGGGCGAGCCCCCCTGCCTCATGGGCCACCTAGCAGCCCCCCATGACCATCTTCTGGTATAAGGTGTCTTTCGCCCTGGAAAAAAATCAGAAGGAAGCTTTCGGGACGAAGCGCCGCCGTCTCGAGGCGGAACCCGGGCAGAACCAATCTAGGGCTCCAGCGGAGCTGTTCTGCCGGGGAAACATCCCTCCGGGAGGGGAAAATCGTCACCATCGCCATCACCATCGACCCTCTCATAGGGAGGGGGTCAATCTCCATCAACATCTTCACCAGCACCATCTCCTCTCAAACCCTAGTTCATCTCTTGTATCCGATCTTTGTCTCAAAACATCAGATTGGTACCTGTGGGTTGCTAGTAGTGTTGATTACTCCTTGTAGTTGATGCTAGTTGGTTTATTCGGTGGAAGACTATATGTTCAGATCCTTTATGCATATTAATACCCCTCTGATTATGAACATGAATATGATTTGTGAGTAGTTACGTTTGTTCCCGAGGACATGGGAGAAGTCTTATTATAAGTAATCATGTGAATTTGGTATTCGTTTGATATTTTGATGAGATGTATGTTGTCTTTCCTCTGGTGGTGTTATGTGAACTTTGACTACATGACACTTCACCACTGTTTGGGCCTAGGGGAAGGCATTGTGAAGTTATAAGTAGATGATGGGTTGAAAGGATCGATGAGAGGTGTCTAGAGGGGGGTGAATAGACTCTAAGCAAGAAAAGTTGGAGTTTTTAATTTCTTGAAGTTGAAGTGGAGTTTTGGCACAAGTTTAACATTCACAATACATATCAAGCAAGCAAGCAAAGAGTATATGAGCAGCCGAAAGTAAAGCATGCAAATTGCAAGAATGTAAAGGGATGGGATTGGAGTGTGCAAACGCAATTTGGAGACACGGAGATTTTTGAGCCGTGGTTCCAATAGGTGGTGCTATCGTACATCCACATTGATGGAGACTTCAACCCACGAAGGTTAAAGGTTGCGCGAGTCCACGGAGGGCTCCACCCATGAAGGGTCCATGAAGAAGCAACCTTGTCTATCCCACCATGGCCGTCGCCCACGAAGGACTTGCCTCACTAGGGGTAGATCTTCACGAAGTAGGCGATCTCCTTGCCCTTACAAACTCCTTGGTTCAACTCCACAATCTTGACGGAGGCTCCCAAGTGACATCTAGCAAATCTAGGAGACACCACTCTCCAAGAAGTAACAAATGGTGTGTTGATGATGAACTCCTTGCTCTTGTGCTTCAAATGATAGTCTCTCCAACACTCAACTCTCTCCCACAGGATTTGGATTTGGTGGAAAGAAGATTTGAGTGGAAAGCAACTTGGGGAAGGCTAGAGATCAAGATTTATGTGGTAGGACTGGAAGATCTTGACCTCAACACAAGTGTAGGTGGTTCTCTCTCAGAAAATGTATGCTGGAAGTGTAGGCACGTTCTAATGGCTCTATCCACGAGTGAAGAGTGGGTGGAGGGGTATATATAGCCTGCACAAAAATCTAACCATTACACACAACTTACCAAACTCGGTGGGACCGAATCGTGAAACTCGGTCGGACCGATTTAGGAAATAATGTGATCGTTAGGATTTTCGGTGGGACCGACATGTCATCTCGGTGGGACCGATCTGGTTAGGGTTAGGGCATAACGTAATCTCGGTGAGACCGATTATACAAACTCGGTGAGACCGATTTTGGTAATGGACACACAGAGGGTTGGTCAGACAAACTCGGTGGGACCGATTCGCTCATCTCGGATTGACCGAAATGTTACGAAGGGGAAACAGGGGGTTTGCATTGCAATCTCGGTGGGACCGATCGATCATCTCGGTTAGACCGAAATGTTACGAAGGGAAACAGAGAGATTGCAATCCCATCTCGATGAGACCGAGATCCCTTCGGTGAGACCGAAAAGACTAGGGTTTGTGGCAGTGGCTATGACATCTGAACTCGGTGGCGCCGGATAGAAAGATTCGGTAGGGCCGAGTTTGACTTTTGGTTTGGGACATATGTGGATGTGAGAAAGTGGTTGAGGGCTTTGGAGCATATCACTAAGCACTTTGAGCAAGCAAGCCATTAAGCAACACCTCATCCCCTCTTGATAGTATTGGCTTTCCTATGGACTCAATGTGATCTTGGATCACTAAAAGTAAAATGTAGAGTCTTGTGCTTTGAGCTTGAGCCAATCCTTTTGTTCTTAGCATCTTGAAGGGGTTCCACATCCTCTAGTCCATGCCACTCCATTGTTGAACTTATCTGAAACATACTAGGTAAAAGTATTAGTCCAACAAGAGATATGTTGACATAAATTACCAAAATCACCCAGGGAGCACTTGAACTTTCAATCTCCCCCTTTTTGGTAATTGATGACAACATACATCAAAGCTTTAGATAAAGATATAGAGAATAACAAGTAAAGCTTTGGAAAGACATGTAACATGCATAGGCCCCCCTACATGTATGCAATCATGTAAATATGGAATGTAGGAGCATGTGAATGCATAAGCATGACAGAGTAGGCAATGTGTTACATGTATATTGGCTATATGCATCAGAGCAAATGATGTGAATATGGGAAATGTACCTTCATGCTCATGAGTCCTTCTTGCAAACAATATGTACATTAGCAAGAAATCCTCATACACATGACTGTGATGCATATACTTACCTTGTGGTCTTGAGTTGGCTTAGGAAGGAATGAACCTGCGTAAACAAGGTTAGATAACACGGATACACCTACTAGCCAGAGCAAACAAAAGAAACCACAAGAGTACCAAGACTGGGATGACATCTAGAGAATGAGTACTAAGTACCATATTGGATATAGACATGTCCCCAAAGGTAAAGATGTGCAATGAATTCAAGTATTTCCTTCCCTTAGATGTCTTGCTCCCCCTGAATCTAGCGTGGGATATTGGGAGAAGATAGGGAACAGAAAATTAGAGCAAGAAAACAGAGCTGAAACAATCAAATATGAACATGTCTTTCCCCTCTTAAAGACATGTGACTTCTCTCCTCTTGAACACCAAGCATCTGGGGTTTCTCTCTCCTGAGTATTTTCTCCCCCTATAGAAATGATTAAGCTTTGATGTGATCTCTCTCTCCCCCTTTGACATCAATTTCCAAGAAGGGTCCTTCTGGATTGTTGTTTCAATGGGTTTGGTCCTTGAGTCACAAAGCAAAGCAGCAAGTTGAATGTGATGCTGGTAGAGGACAAGAATCATTGAGTGGAGCTGGATCAAAAATAATGCAGGAACAAGTGGCAAGCTGTTTTTCCTATAGTGAAGTCGGTGGCACCGAGTTGTGTGCTTCGGTTGCACCGAAAGATTTCAGTTGGACCGAAGGCAACAGACCGGTGTGACCGAGTTCATTACAGAGAAAATACTTGTCACCTCAGCTCACTAGACAAATAAGATCTCACAAGGATTTGCAAGGAATTAACTGAAGGATTTGCAATGAATTCGATGCAGGGAATGCAGAACAGAAATAAAGAAACAGAAAAGAAATCTGGATGAAGTTTTTTTTGAAAGGGGAAACAAATAAAAATGCAAGAGCACAGAAAAGAACACAAGATAACTTCATCTAGAATTGGTCGGCGACAAAGTCACCTATGTTAGAGTATATTGACATAGGAGTCAAGTTAGGACACTTGATCATAGGTCATACTCATTGTTTAAGCGCAAAATGGGGTTGCCATTTTTCGTTTAAGCATCTCGATGTATTCACATCTTGTCGAGTTGCTTTGACTCATGACTTGGAGCAAAGCTTCTCTAAGATGGAATAACATACCTTGGGTGGTGGTGTTGATCGTGATCATGTAGTTGAACTTATGTGGGTTGCTCAAGGTTGATGTAGCTCATCAAGAGTTGGGAGCACCACTTGGAGTTTGAGTTCATCTACCTACATGGGTTAGTTTTTGCAAGGAAGAGAACTTGTGTATCCAAAATGACAATTATGAAGCTCAATATAAAATTTGTCAAAGGATATGTTGAAAGGTTTCGTGCTTCCTTGTCTTCAACTACCATTGTGTAGACACCTAGTGATGTAGAGATTGCTCAAGATGTGAGTGAGTTGCAATCTCATAGATTTAGATCCATCCAAGTACCTACAAGGGTTAGATAACATGCAAGGTGCAAATATATCCAAGACATAAGATTGTCATCATAAGAGAAATATCAAGGATTTGTCATAGGCTCATGTCTTGCATGTATCCAAATGGAGTTCCTACTCCAATTTGAAGCATCAATGATGTTCAATTCACCCCTTAACCTGCAAAACACTTTCTCATCAAGTGGTTTAGTGAATATATCCGCCAATTGCTCGTCGGTACGAACATACTTAAGATTAATGTCCCCTTTTGCAACATGATCTCGAATGAAATGATGACGAACTTCAATATGCTTAGCTCGAGAGTGTTGCACGGGATTTTGAGCAATCTTAATAGCTCTTTCATTGTCACAAAGCAATGGAACATGTTTCACATATGTCCCATAATCTTTAAGAGTTAGGGTCATCCAAAGTAATTGAGCACAACATGAACCAGCGGCAATGTATTCCGCTTCGTCAGTGGATAAGGATACCGAGTTTTGTTTCTTGGAGGACCAAGACACAAGGGATCTACCAAGAAATTGACAAGTACCCGAAGTGGATTTTCTATCAACCTTGTCACCGGCATAGGCCGAGTCGGAGTAGCCAACAAGATTGAAAGAGGCCCTCTTTGGATACCAAATGCCAAAATTTGGTGTGTGGATTAAGTATCTCACTATCCTTTTCACAGCCTTAAGATGACATTCTTTAGGGGCGGCTTGATATCGTGCACACATGCACACACTTAGCATAATATCGAGACGTGAAGCACATAGATATAACAATGAGCCAATCATGGAGCGGTAAACTTTTTGATCAACCGGTTCACCATCTTTGGTCAAATCAAGATGTCCACTAGTAGGCATGGGTTGTAACATCCCAAATTTTCGATTTGGAATTTTATACATAGATCATCATGCATATCATATTTTTATTGCATTGTTGGCTCGATCCTAGAAATCCTACGCAACTCAAGGACCCATGGAGAGAGTTGGGGATTTTGTAATTTTCATATTTGAGTTTTCTCAAATTTTGAAAATAGGATCATTTGATTTTATTTATTTTATCTTCACTTATTTCTACTATCAAAATATGAGAGAGGGAATAAAATGACTTTCCCAAAATAAAGAAATAATGAAGATTTAATAAAAAAATCAAATAAGATATTATTTGGAGTTTTTCGCCCTTTTTATTTGAATTTAAGAAAAATGCGCATTTTTCAAAATTGCATTTAGGCCCCAAATAAATGTTCATCTAGTCCGGCTTGATTTTAGAAGCCGGGGAAATTTATTTCGGGATTTTTGGAGTCTGTTTAGTATTTCTTTTTATTTTTCTTCTGCGCGGAATTATTAAAAAAAAAACCGAACCGACCTTGGGCCGTGCCCGGCGAGGCACTATATATAAGCGCCTTGGCGCCAGAACCCGAGCTGCCCGCCGCCGCTTGACCCACCATGACCCAGCCGCGCCCGCCTGCCCATAAACCCTAACCCTAGACCGCCGCCGCAGATCCGCCGCGCCGCCGCCGCCGCCGCCGACGCCGCCGCCGACGCTGGACCCGTCGCCGACCCGCTGCCGACCCGCCGACCCGCCGCCGAGGTTCGCCGCCGCCTCGTAAACCGTGCCATTGGTTTTTTTAAAAAAACAGGGCGGTTTTTCTTCGGTTTTCTTCGGTTTTTTTCGTTTTTTTAGTTTGGTTTTTTTAGGTTTAGGTTATTTAGCGAACGTTCGTTCGTTTGTTCATTTTAACGAACGAGTTCGTCAGATTAGTTTAGTTAACGAACATTCGTTCGTTAACCCGTTCGTCGTTTTTCTTTTTTCGGATTTAATTCGTGATTTTTCTAATCGTGATTTCTGATCCGATTTTCGTTTTAGTATAACTTTTCGCTCATTTATCAGAATCAGGCGATTCAAGCGCCTAGAGTTTTGTCTCAAAACCCTCTTTCCGAATAACCAACTCAAACAAGTTTTTGCTTCTGTAAAATTTGACCTAGATCCAGATTAGTAAAACGAAGCTGTTTTCTTTCGCCGTTTGACTTCCGTTGCTTCGTTTGATTTGGTTCTTTTTGCAAACCGGAGTTCTTAAGTTGAACTATCTGGTTAGATGTTTTATTTGAGTTTTACCTGTGCATTAGATGAGTACTTACTGTATGCTTGTTTGTTTGTCTGCGATAGAATACCCGAGTCGTCGCTTTGTTACTTGAGTCTCTAGGTTTCGCGGATCATCGGCAAGGCAAGTAACACTTTGATCATATCTTTTCTCATACCCAGTTTTTATGCATTAGATCAATCTTCAAACATTTCATTGATTAGGATCTAATTAAATTGTGGGATGGGAAGTAGTTGAGGTAGTACCTATTACCTGTTTTGCGATCAAACCCTTGGGAGTTACTTCTACGTTTGCTTATTATGCTATGCTATGCTAGTAGACGTGGATTGGGTGAGTGTATCCATGACAGACGTGAGATTGTTAATTAATGGTTTATCTAAGGTGGCAACTTAAACACACATCTGGGTGGATTGAGGTACCTGGTTTCCAGGATTTGCCTGTTTTTCTTCGGACCGCCACCTAGGCCCAAAGAGATCACGAGATTATTCAAACTAGAAACTTACGTGTGCAGCCACAAGCCATTATGGGCTCTGGCATAGTTGATTAAGTTGTGCGAACTCTTACGGGTAGACTAGCAGATGTAGGGGAAAGTAAGTGTACCGGTCTACCCATATGTAAGGTGCTAGCGCTTCCGAAAGACTATGTCTCGGTCATCCGTTTCTCTAACATCATGTAGTGCGAGAAATCCAACGGAGGCGATCGAGTCTTGTGGGGAAAAGTGCGCAAACCTCTGCAGAGTGTATAAACTAATCATGATTAGCCGTGTCCCAGGTTATGGACATCTTGAGTATCTAGCACTTGGATATCATGTGAATCTCATCATGTTACTTCTAATTAATATTGTTGGGTTTTTAATGATGTATTTTTAATTGGGATTGAGAATGCTGTCAACCATTCTCAATGTTTAACAACCACCATGATAGTTAAACAAACTTATTGCTTTGCAGTAGGGAAAAATTGGCTTTACGCAAAACTGTAACCATAGAGCTTTCCACCAGCCAAATATGCATGTAGTATAGCTTATCCCACTATTATTCTCTATGTGTTACATTGCCAGCATATTCCATGTGCCGACCCGTTTTCGGACTGCAACGTTTCATGTTGCAAACTTTTCAGACGACGAGTAAGGTGCTTAGGCCGTGGTTCTATACTCAGTGATGCCGTTGGAGTTGATGGACTCTCTTGTTCTTCTAAGACTTCCGCTGTGATCGTATTTAGATGGCCTTAAGCCATATTTATTTTATTAAGTTCTCTCTTGAGACAATCGATTGTAATAAGTGTGTGATTGCTACTCTGTTATAAATCCTCCGAGTACTGTGTGATGTCAGCATTCTTGATCCAGGGATGACAACGAGCACGAGATCGATCGTTTGAGGTCTGGTCGCTCTGAGAGATGGTATCAGAGCACACGCTGACTGTAGGACACGACCACTAAGCTAAAGACCTAGATCACTACTCTCTCTTCTCATTTCTAACTCCTCATCTTTTCTATTCTTTTAGGATGACGGGAGCAAGGAACAAGTTCACGCAACCGGATGAAGACTCACCTTTTGGATATCACTTGAAGGAAGTCACTAGATACCTGAACATAGGAATACCAAGCTTCACTGGGACTTTCAACGCCACTTTACCCGAAGAGGAGCGCTGGATGATTCAAGTCTACATTCCAGGAAGGAAATTTGCACCGGTCACGGAGCCCATAGAGTTTTCCTTTGATGCACCAACATGGAGCTTGAGAAAGAGCATGGCAGCTCACATCGCCATGGACGAATATGAGAATTTTACCAAAATGATCTCAAGAATACTATCTACCAGATTTGTGGGCGCCGAGATGAGCAATGGGAGATGATCAGCACCCGGAAGGACAGATCAATCGCCGCTTATATCCAGGAATTAAACCAACACATCCGACACCAGGAGAATCAGATGTGCGCAAGTATGGAGGATCTACAGAAGGCTATGACCAAGATAAAGGAGCTAGAAGAAGAACTTAAGGCCACACGTGAAGACTACATGGAAGAGATCGCCGCCCTAGTGGGACGAGCAGCGACCTAAAGGAGAAGCTTGGAGTATTCATGGAAGGTTCAGCACCCAAAAGAGAAGAGGCGAATCCACTTGCTCGAGATAATTATATCATCATCGGCGACAACGACTCGGACCCGGCGATAGCGATGATGACTTTGTTGATGAAGCTGGAGCAGATATCATGGAATCTTCATCGGAGCAGTTTTTCTAGTTGACCACCATAATAGTAGTAGTATTTCCCCCATTTTAAATTAGTTTTAGTCCAAGCACTTTTGTAACGATAGTTAGATCGTTGTATGCCTTGTTGAATTGATTGGAGTGGTATTGTGTGCTTTTGTCTCATGTGCATATGGGTAGTGTTTTCTCACTAGACCTTATTCTATTCTTAACTCTCGTCTTTTCTTTAAACCCCTCAGATGCCTCCGAGACACGACCCCGGATTTGTTTTCCGCCAGAGATCACTCGGGTGATTCAGCAGCAGAATGCCTTGATTCAAACATTGATGCAGAACCAAGGCAACAACAACAACAACAACAACCCACCACCACCACCACTGTTGACCATCCGACTCGTTTCTTAAGGCTGAATCCGCGGTGTTTTTCATGTACCGAGCCGATAGTAGCAGATGATTGGCTCCGTAAGATAGGGAGGAGTTGACCACTGCGGGATGTACAGATGGAGAACGGGTGAAGTTTGCCGCACATCAGCTTGAAGGACCCGCGGCGGCATGGTGGGAGAATTTTACAGCCACTTACCACAGAGACACCGGCCACATGGGATCGGTTTCAACAAGCCTTCCGTCTGCCCATGTTTCAAGCAGGAGCTATGGCCATGAAGAAGCGTGAGTTTCAACTTGCGCCAAGGAGGACAGACGGTTGGCGATATGTGGATGATTTGATAAGTTAGCACGTTATGCCCCGGATAGCGTTGCTACGGATGTAGCTAAGCAGGAGAAGTTTCTAGAAGGACTGAATGATGAGCTGAGCATGCCGTTGATGGTAGCCACCTTCAATAACTACCAGGAGTTAGTAGATCGTGCTCTTATGATTGAAGGGAAGCAGCAGCAGATTGAAACACGTAAAAGGAAGTATGGACAGGGAAGTACAATTCTGGAGCTCAGCAGAAACTACGCTTTACCCCGAAGACAGGAGGACAATTTCAACATCTCATGGAGGAGGCAACTCGCACAATCATAATGGCACAAAGAATGGAAACGGGAATAGAGGAAGCAATGGACAAAACCGCACCAACCCGTCAACACCATCCAAGGTAGACCTGAGCCACATCACTTGTTTTAAGTGCCGCAAGACCGGGCATTATGCAAATGAATGTCCAGAAGCCCATAATGGAAACGGCAATGGAAGCTCAGGAAAGAAGCCGAATCCTTTCAACAGAGGACAAGTGAACCACGTTACCCTGGAGGAGGTTGAAGCTCAGCCAGATGCAATAATAGGTAAGTTTTTGGTTGAGTCATTTACTGCAGTTGTTCTTTTTTATACTGGTGCATCGCATTCATACATATCAAGGGGATTTGTGGATAAGTTTAGCCTGCCCACTAGGACTCTTAAGACACCCATGCTAGTAAGCTCACGGAGCGGAGTATATGGCGATCAAGGATGTTTTCAAGTGCCATTAAGTATAAGGAGGCATGTTTTCCCAACGGATTTAATTATATTGGAATCCCAAGGTTTGGATGTAATTCTTGGTATGGATTGGTTGTCGATGTATGGAGGAAACATCGATTGCGCCAGTAAGACAATTTTGCTTACGACACCAGAAGGAAGGAGAATCAAGTATGTATTATGGCATGAGCCGAGAAGGGCACATGTAAATTCCGTATCAGGAGTTGTGCAGGAGGAAGTACCAGTGGTAAGGGATTTCCCCGATGTATTTCCAGAAGAGTTGCCAGGCAAGCCACCGGATAGAGATATTGAGTTTTTGATTGAGCTTTTGCGAACCTTTGGCCGATATCCAAGAGACCGTATAGGATGCCAGCCCAAGATTTGGAGGAAATCAAGAAGCAGATTAAGGAGTTCTTGGATAAAGGCTTTATTCGCCCAAGTTCTTCGCCTTGGGGATCGCTTTGTACTCCTAGTGGAAAAGAAGGATGGATCATTAAGAATGGTTGTTGATTATCGTGGATTGAATGAAGTAACAATCAAGAATAAGTACCCACTACCGATGATCAATGACTTGTTTGACCAATTGCAAGGAGCTAAGGTGTTTTCCAAGATTGATTTGCGATCATGGTACCATCAGTTGAAGATTCGAGAGCAGGATATACCTAAGACGGCTTTTACCGCCAGGTACGGGCTGTATGAGTATACCGTTATGTCATTTGGTCTAACTAACGCACCTGCCTATTTTATGAACATGATGAACAAAGTGTTTATGGAGTTTTTGGATAAGTTCGTCGTGGTGTTCATTGATGATATTTTAGTTTACTCAAAGAATGAAGAGGAACATAAGGAGCACTTGCGTTTGGTACTCGAGAAGCTCAGAGAACACCAGTTATATGCCAAGTTCAGCAAGTGTGAGTTTTGGTTGAAGGAAGTTGGATTTCGGACATGTTATATCCGGGGAAGGTATAGCAGTGGACCCCACTAAAGTTGCCACTGTAACAAACTGGGAAGCACCAACTACAGTTGGGGAGATCCGGAGTTTCCTTGGACTCGCAGGATACTACCGGAGATTTATCGAGAATTTCTCAAGGATTGCGAAGCCTATGACAGAATTGTTGAAGAAGGATACCAAGTTCATATGGACTAAGGAGTGTGAAGCTAGTTTCCAAGAGTTGAAGAAACGTTTGGTTACCTCACGGTGTTAATCCTGCCAGATCAGACCAAGGATTATGAGGTGTATTGCGATGCTTCACGTCGAGGACTTGGAGCAGTACTTATGCAGGAGGGAAGAGTTGTTTCGTATGCTTCACGACAGCTTAAGCCTCATGAGTTAAATTATGCTACTCATGATTTGGAGTTAGCAGCCATAGTGCATGCATTGAAAACTTGGAGACATTTTCTTATTGGGAACAACTGTGAGGTGTATACGGACCATAAGAGTTTAAAGTACATCTTCACGCAGAAGGAGTTAAATCTCAGGCAGAGGAGATGGTTGGAGCTTATTAAAGATTACGATATGAGATTACATTATCACCCTGGAAAGGCTAACGTTGTAGCAGACGCGTTGAGCCGTAAGAGTCATGTCAACTCACTAATGACGGAGAAATACCAAAGGAGTTAGCCGAGGATCTTGAGAGCTATGTTTGGAAATAGTTACGAGAGGCTATGTAGCAGCATTGGAGATTGATCAACTTTGATGGATAGAATCAGGAAGCTCGGAAAGACCGACAAAGAGATTGCCTCTATAAAGGAGAAAATGAGCGAAGGGAAGGCTAAGGGATTTCATGAGGATGAGCACGATACCTTATGGTTTGAGGACCGTGTTTATGTGCCCAATGACCTGGAGATCATGAAGTAGATCCTACAAGAGGCACATGATTCACCATATTCGATTCACCCAGGAAATACCACGATGTATTTGGATTTGAAGAATACTTTCTGGTGGACTGGAATGAAGAAGGATATTGCGAGTATGTAGCGATTTGTGATGTATGTCGAGGGTAAAGCGAGAACATCGAAGCGGCAGGATTATTACTGACCATTGCCGATACCCGAATGGAAGTGGGATAAACTAGGCATGGATTTCATCACGGGATTGCCCAGGACTCGTTCAGGCTATGACTCCATTTGGGTCGTAGTCGATCATTTGATAAAGGTAGCTCATTTCATTCCAGTAAAGACTACCTACAGCAGTGCCAAATTGGCTAAGATATACATGACCAGGATTGTATGCTTGCATGGAGTTCCGAGGAGTATCGTATCAGATAGAGGAATCCAATTCACCTCAAAGTTACAGGCGGTTGCACGAAACTTTGGGAACCAGGCTGGAGTTTAGCACAGCTTTTCATCCATAGACAGTTGGACAAACCGAGAGAGTCAACCAGATTTTGGAAGATATGCTTAGAGCTTGTGCTTTGGATTATGGATCAAGTTGGGATGACAACTTGCCATACGCAGAATTTTCTTACAACAACAGTTACCAATCCAGTTTGAAAATGGCCCCTTTCGAAGCCTTGTACGGAAAGAGGTGCAGGACCCCGTTGTTGTGGCATGAAGTTGGAGACCGCCAGTTGTTTGGACCGGATTTGATTAAGGAGTCTGAACGGAAAGTGAAGTTAATTCGTGATAGGCTCAAGGTAGCCCTGTCATGGCAGAAAAGCTATGCGGATTCAAAACGCAAGGAGACAGAATACGAAGTAGGAGACAGAGTTTATCTTCGTGTATCGCCACTTCGAGGAGTTAAACGTTTTGGAGTTAAGGGAAAGTTAGCGCCCCGATTTGTAGGACCATATCGTGTTTTGGAACGTATGGGAGAAGTTGCCTACAAGTTAGAATTACCCGAGGGATTGTCAGGAGTTCATGATGTGTTCCATGTATCTCAGTTGAAGAAGTGTCACGCAGAGATGGCTGATATACCACGGAGAGATCTGATTACATCGAAGCGATTCAGTTGAATGATGATTTGACCTACGAGGAGAAACCAGTTAAGATTCTCGAGTTTGCCAGTCGAGTTACTCGCAGCAAGGTTATCGAGTTTTGCAAAGTACAGTGGAGTCACCACCGAGGAAGAAGCCACCTGGGAACGAGAGGAAGATCTGCTCAAGGCCCACCCTCACCTATTTGCTAGCCAACCCGAATCTTGAGGGCGAGATTCATCTTAAGGGGGGTAGGTTTGTAACATCCCAAATTTTCAATTTGGAATGTTATACATAGATCATCATGCATATCATATTTTTATTGCATTGTTGGCTCAATCCTAGAAATCCTCATAACTCAAGGACCCATGGAGAGAGTTGGGGATTTCGTAATTTTCATATTTGAGTTTTCTCAAAATTTGAAAATAGGATCATTTGATTTTATTTATTTTACCTTCACTTATTTCTACTGTCAAAATATGAGAGAGGGAATAAAATGACTTTCCCAAAATAAAGAAATAATGAAGATTTAATAAAAAATCAAATAAGATTTTATTTTGGAGTTTTTCGCCTTTTTATTTGAATTTAAGAAAAATGCGCGTTTTTCAAAATTGCATTTAGGCCCGAAATAAATGTTCATCTAGTCCGGCTTGATTTGAAGTCGGGAAAATTTATTTCGGGATTTTGAGTCGATTTAGTATTTCTTTTATTTTTCTTCTGCGGAATTATTTAAAAAACGAACCGACCTTGGGCGTGCCCGGCGGGACTCGCTCGGGGGCACTATATAGCGCCGCCCGCCCCCAGTGCCCGAGCCGCCCATGGCCGCCCGCCCATAAACCCTAACCCTAGCTCCGCCCGCCAGATCACTTGCCGCGCCGCCCGCCGGCCGGACCCGCCGCCGACCCGCGGACCCGCCGCCACGACCCGCCGCCGAGGTTCGCCACCGCCTCGTAAACCGTGCCGCCGGTTTTATTTTAAAAAAACCGTGCGGTTTTTCTTCGGTTTTCTTTGGTTTTTTTTCGTTTTTTTAGTTCGTTTTTTAGGTTTAGGTTATTTAGCGAATGTTCGTTCGTTTGTTCGTTTTAACGAACGAGTTCGTCAGATTAGTTTAGTTAACGAACGTTCGTTCGTTAACCCGTTCGTCGTTTTTCTTTTTCTCGGATTTAATTCATGATTTTTCTGATCGCGATTTCTGGTCCGATTTTCGTTTTAGTATAACTTTTTGCTCGTTTATCAGAATCAGGCGATTCAAGCGCCTAGAGTTTCGTCTCGAAACCCTCTTTCCGAATAACCAACTCAAACAAGTTTTTGCTTCTATAAAATTTGACCTAGATCCAGATTAGGAAAACGAAGCTGTTTTCTTTCGCCGTTTGACTTCCGTTGCTTCGTTTGATTTGGTTCTTTTTGCAAACCGGAGTTCTTAAGTTGAACTATCTGGTTAGATCTTTTATTTGAGTTTTACCTGTGCATAGATGAGTACTTATTGTATGCTTGTTTGTTTGTCTGCGATAGAATACCCGGTCTTGCTTTGTTACTTGAGTCTCTAGGTTTCATGGATCATCAACAAGGCAAGTAACACTTTGATCATATCTTTTCTCATACCCAGTTTTTATGCATTAGATCAATCTTCAAACATTGCATTGATTAAGATCTAATTAAATTGTGGGATGGGAAGTTGTTGAGGTAGTACCTATTACCTGTTTTGCTATCAAACCCTTGGGAGTTACTACGTCGCTTATTATGCTATGCTATGCTAGTAGGCGTGGATTGGGTGAGTGTATCCATGACAGATGTGAGATTGTTAATTAATGGTTTATCTAAGGTGGCAACTTAAACACACATGGGTGGATTGAGGTACTGGTTTCGGGATTTTCCTGTTTTTCCTCGGACCGCCACCCAGGCCCAAAGGGATCATGAGATTATTCAAACTAGAAACTTACGTGTGCAGCCACAAGCCATTATGGGCTCTGGCATAGTTGATTGCGTTGTGCGAACTCTTACGGGTAGACTAGCAGATGTAGGGGAAAGTAGGTGTACCGGTCTACCCATATGTAAGGTGCTAGCGCTTTCGAAAGACTATGTCTCGGTCATCCGTTTCTCTAACATCATGTAGTGCGAGAAATCCAACGGAGGCGATCGAGTCTTGTGGGGAAAAGTCATAAACCTCTGCAGAGTGTACAAACTAATCATGATTAGCCGTGTCCCCGGTTATGGACATCTTGAGTATCTAGCACTTGGATATCATGTGAATCTCATCATGTTACTTCTAATTAATTTTGTTGGGTTTTTAATGATGTATTTTTAATTGGGATTGAGAATGCTGTCAACCATTCTCAATGTTTAACAACCACCATGATAGTTAAACAAACTTATTCCTTTGCAGTAGGGAAAAATTGGCTTTACGCAAAACTGTAACCATAGAGCTTTCCACCAACCAAATATGCATGTAGTATAGCTTATCCCACTATTATTCTCTATGTGTTACATTGCCAGCATATTCCATGTGCTGACCCGTTTTCGGGCTGCAACATTTCATGTTGCAGACTTTTCAGATGACGAGTAAGGTGCTTAGGTCGTGGTTCTATACTCAGTGATGCCGTTGGAGTTGATGGACTCGCTTATTCTTCCAGGACTTCCGCGGTTATCGTATTTAGATGGCCTTAAGCCATATTTATTTTATTAAGTTCTCTCTTGAGACATTCGATTGTAATAAGTGTGTGATTGCTACTCTGTTATAAATCCTCCGAGTACTGTGTGGTGTCAGCATTACTGATCCAGGGATGACACTGCGGAAAGAGATCAGACTGTTTGAGGTATGGTCGCTACATGGGTGTAGTCATACCTTTGCATTCTTGCATATTGAACTTCTTGAATAAGTCCTTGGTGTACTTTTTTTGAGAGACAAAGGTACCTTCCTTGGTTTGCTTGATTTTCAAACCGAGAAAGAATTTGAGTTCACTCATAATCGACATCTCAAACTTCTCCAACATTAGCTTTCCAAACTTCTCACTAAAGTGAGGGTTATTCAAACCAAATATAATATCATCAACATAGATTTGGCACACAAATAGTTCTCCATTAACCCTTTTAGTAAAAATAGTAGAATCAATTTTTCCAATTTCAAAGGCTTTTTCAATAAGGAACTTGGTCAAGCATTTATACCACGCTCTAGGAGCTTGTTTAAGACCATAAAGAGCTTTGTGAAGTTTGTAAACATGATTAGGTTTCTTAGGATTGACAAATCCGGGAGGTTGCTTAACATAAACTTCCTCCTCTATTTCACCATTTAGAAAAGCACTTTTAATGTCCATTTGGTACAAGGTGATATCATGGTGATTAGCATAGGCAAGTAAGATGTGAATGGACTCAAGTCTAGCAACAGGGGCATATGTCTCACCATAGTCCATACCTTCGACTTGAGTGTAGCCTTGGGCGACGAGACGTGCTTTGTTGCGAACTACTTGTCCATCTTCATCTTGCTTGTTGCAAAACACCCATTTGGTACCGATGATGTTGTGGTTGTTGTCGGGCTTCTCAACCAATGTCCAAACTTGATTTCTCTCAAAGTTGTGTAGCTCTTCATGCATGGCGTTTATCCAATCCGGATCTTCCAATGCTTCTTCAACCATTGTAGATTTGCTCGACGGGATGGTCTTTAGCAACTCTTGCTCGAACTCGTGAAAGCTTTTGCTTGGATCTAGGTGGAACATCTTCTTCATCTTGTTCTTCTTCTTGGCCTTCTTCATTGTTGACGTTTTCATTCGTGGTGGAGAAGGAGGTTGTTGACGTTCATCTTGGTGTACTTCCTCGTTCTCTTCATCTTGGTGTGTCCCACTTGTGGATGCTTCCGTATCAACTCTTGGTTCACCTTGTCGTGAGGTGGAAGCTTCCACTTGGACGGACGAGGTACTCTCCTTCACCTCCATTGGACGGATCTTGCCAATAGACAAGTCTTGATTGCAACCGAAGGGTCCTTGTCTCCTACATCAATTGGCAATTGCTCTACTTGCGAGCCGTTAGATTCATCAAACTTCACATCTACCATCTCTTCAACCTTTCGGGTGAAATTATTGTAGACACGGTAAGTGTGAGAGTTTGAGCCATAACCAAGTAGGAAACCTTCATGAGACTTAGGAGCAAATTTAGAGTGAAGATGCTTATCAAGAATGTAGCACTTTGAGCCGAATACTCGAAAGTATCCAACTTGGGGTTTGTTACCGGTGAGGGGCTCATATGCCATCTTGCCGAGTAGCTTGTGTAGGTACAAGCGATTTGTTGCATGACAAGCTGTCTCAACCGCTTCCGCCCAAAAGTGCTTCGGCGTCTTGTACTCATCAAGCATCGTTCTCGCCATTTCGATGAGTGTCCAGTTCTTCCTCTCAACAACTCCATTTTGTTGAGGTGTATGCGTGGCGAGAACTCATGTGAAATCCCTTCTTTGTCAAGAAAGGTGTCCACATTTGCGTTCTTGAACTCCGTTCTGTTGTCGCTGCGAACCTTCTTAATCTTCACTTCAAATTGATTTTGGGCCTTCCTAGCAAAGTTTTTGAAGATCTTTTGGACCTGCAATTTATCATCGAGAAAGAACAGCCACGTAAATCTTGAAAAATCATCAACTATAACTAAACCAAAACAATTTCCACCGAGACTTTTGTAAGTGTTGGGACCAAAAAGATCCATGTGAAGTAGCTCGAGCAGCCTTCTTGTGGTCATGATGTTCTTCACGGGATGCCTTCCTCCAACCAGTTTACCTGCTTGACAAGCGCTTCAAAGTCTATCCTTATCAAATATGACATCGTTAACGCCAAGGATATGATTTCCTTTAATAAGCTTGCCAAGGTTTCGCATGCCCACATGACCTAATCGTCTATGCCATAACCAACCTTTAGAGGATTTAGCAATTAAGCAAGTTCCAGGTTGAGCCTTTTTAGTGAAATAAACAATGTAAAGATCACGTCTACGTATACCGGTAAAGACCATCTTATGATTGTCTCTTAGAAACACTTGGCAATCTACTTTAGTAAATAGGACATTGAAACCGAAATTAGCAAGTCTAGATACTGAAAGTAAATTGTATCCAAGAGATTCAACGAGCATGACATTTTGTACGGAGCTATCATGTGAGATGGCCACCTTACCCTTTGAGTTATCACCAAATGTGACATACTTTCGAGGGCAGTTGTTTTCAATAAGATCATGAAACATATCTTTATCTCCGGTCATGTGATCGGTACATCCACTATCAAGAACCCATTCCGTTCCTCCTGCCATGTATCCCCGAAGACTTGCCATAAGACCAAAGTGTCTCATTGCATCATCAAGATCAAAGTCACTATCATCATCCTCATCATAGTATCCATGTTCAACATTGTTATGTGATGGATTAATTCCTAGAGAGGGTGATTCGTTAGAATGAGTTTGACAATGATCTTCTTTATGAATTTTAATAGCTTTGGAAACAATATCACTTATAATTCCAACATCTCCTTTGGCACGCATAAGATTTGTAAGCTCAAATAGACAATCACCAAACTTAGGATAATTGGAATTCATCTTACTCAAGGCAATAGACTTATGGAGAATTTTATCTAGATTTTTCAAGGAATAGTTTGGAAAACGTTCCTCAAGAAATTTCCATATAGTGTAGGCACACTCAAGGGTAGGCAAACATCCAATCAAGTTTGTAGGCAAAACTCTAGTGATAAGATTAACAGTTCTAAGATTGCGAATCATGTCAATTGACTCATCAAGGGTGGGATGCATAGGATCAACATGAGGTGCACAAGGGCTAGTAATGTACTTGTTCAAATGATATTCATTGAAAATCACAAGCATCTCATTTTTCCACTCATGAAAATACTCTCCATCAAGTATAGGCACTCTATGTCTAAGACTCCCCAAAGTAGACTCATCCATCTTCCTCCAATGGTGTTTAAACCAAAGCTCTGATACCAATTTAAAGGATCAAGAAGAGGTGTCTAGAGGGGGGGGGGGTGAATAGACTCTAAGCAAGAAAAGTTACAGTTTTTAATTTCTTTAAGTTGAAGTGGAGTTTTGGCACAAGTTTAACATTCACAATACATATCAAGCAAGCATGCAAAGAGTATATGAGCAGTGGAAAGTAAAGCATGCAAATTGTAAGAATGTAAAGGGATGGGATTGGAGTGTGCAAACGCAATTTGGAGACACGAAGATTTTTGAGCCGTGGTTTCGATAGGTGGTGCTATCGTACATCCACGTTGATGGAGACTTCAACCCACGAAGGGTAGCAGTTCTTGTGAGTCCACGGAGGGCTCCACCCACGAAGGGTCCACCAAGAAGCAACCTTGTCTATCCCACCATGGCCGTCGCCCACGAAGGACTTGCCTCACTAGGGGTAGATCTTCATGAAGTAGGCGATCTCCTTGCCCTTACAAACTCCTTGGTTCAACTCCATAATCTTGACACAGGCTCCCAAGTGACACCTAGCCAATCTAGGAGACACCACTCTCCAAGAAGTAACAAATGGTCTGTTGATGATGAACTCCTTGCTCTTGTGCTTCAAATGATAGTCTCCCCAACACTCAACTCTCTCTCACAAGATTTGGATTTGGTGGAAAGAAGATTTGAGTGGAAAGTAACTTGGGGAAGGCTAGAGATCAAGATTTATGTGGTAGGAATGGAAGATCTTGACCTCAACACAAGTGTAGGTGGTTCTCTCTCAGAAAATGTATGCTGGAAGTGTAGGCACATTCTGATGGCTCTCTCCACGAGTGAAGAGTGGGTGGAGGGGTATATATAGCCTCCACACAAAATCTAACCGTTACACACAACTTACCAAACTCGGTGGGACCGAATCGTGAAACTCGGTCGGACCGATTTAGGAAATAATGTGACCATTAGGATTTTCGGTGGGACCGACATGTCATCTCGGTGGGACCGATGTGGTTAGGGTTATGGCATAACGTAATCTCGGTGAGACCGATTACACAAACTCGGTGAGACCAATTTTGGTAATGGACACACCGAGGGTGGTCAGACAAACTCGGTGGGACCGATTCGCTCATCTCGGATGGACCGAAATGTCACGAAGGGGAAACAGGGAGTTTGCTATGCAATCTTGGTGGGACCGATCGATCATCTCGGTTAGACCGAAACGTTACGAAGGGAAACAGAGAGATTGCAACCCCATCTTGGTGAGACCGAGATCCCTATCGGTGAGACCGAAAAGACAAGGGTTTGTGGCAGTGGCAATGACATCTGAACTCGGTGGCGCTGGATAGAATGATTCGGTAGGGCCGAGTTTGAATTTTGGTTTGGGACATATGTGGATGTGAGAAAGTGGTTGAGGGCTTTGGAGCATATCACTAAGCACTTTGAGCAAGCAAGCCATTACGCAACACCTCATCCCCTCTTGATAGTATTGGCTTTCCTATGGACTCAATGTGATCTTGGATCACTAAAAGTAAAATGTAGAGTCTTGTGCTTTGAGCTTGAGCCAATCCTTTTGTCCATAGCATCTTGAAGGGGTTCCACATCCTCTAGTCCATGCCACTCCATTGTTGAACTTATCTGAAACATACTAGGTAAAAGTATTAGTCCAACAAGAGATATGTTGACATAAATTACGAAAATCACCCAGGGAGCACTTGTGCTTCCATGGGTTGCTAGAGTGACAGAAGCTTAAACCCTAGTTTATGCGTTGCTTTGTAAGGGGCTGATTTGGATCCACATGTTTCATGCTATGGTTAGGTTTACCTTAATTCTTCTTTCGTAGTTGCGGATGCTTGCGAGAGGGGTTAATCATAAGTGGGATGCTTTGTCGGATTTCGGATTCCGGCAAAACCCTCGAGGTTCAAACACTGGGGTGCGCATGAAGATCTCTCCCCCTCTAGCTCACTCCCTCACCGCGATCTCAAAGCTCAGCGCGTCGAACTCACAAAACAAGAGACACGAGGTTTATACTGGTTCAATCCACCGATGTGGTGTTATACCCTACTCCAGTGTGGTGTGGTGGATTGCCTCTTTGGATGAGGATGAACAGTTACAAGGGAAGAACAGCCTCCTGAGGAGAGGTGCTCTTGTGCTTGGCGAGCTTGTGTGGATGAGGATGATCTGAATGGCTCCAGATCAGTTGCCTCCTACTGTGGTGGCTAGTCCTATTTATAGAGCCCCTGGTCCTCTTCCCAAATGTAGGTGGGAAGGGATCCAACAGTGGCCAAATTTGAAGGGAGAGAACTAGTACAAGTTATCCTGACTAAAGGTGGTCTTCGCCTGCCAAAGCCCTGGTGGTGACACCGTCTTGGGCTCCACGGTGACCTCCATCCCGCCGTCCTGCCGGTCTTGGTCTTGTTGCACCGATATGGAAACCTTTTCCTGATGCCTCAGGACTCCTCGCCTGTGCTTGCCTCTTTAGCACCAAAGAGGAAACGCGTACACTGCACGCGCTGGCGCCCGCCTGGCCTTGGTCGTCATGGCTTGCATCACGGGGACCTCGCGAGGTGCCCCTTGCCTTTATCTCTCCGCCCCTTGCGAGCCAGCCTGGTGAGGCTGCCCCCGAGGAGGTCTTGCATCGTCTGCCTCGCGAGGCTTGGCCCCTGGCGGGGGTCTTGAGTGTTTACTGATGAAGATAGGCCATACGGGGCCGCTGGTGGAGCCACGCCGTGAGCCGCAGGCAGGCAAGTCCGGGGACCCCCGTTCCCAGGACGCCGACAGTAGCCCCCGGGAAGCGCCGCGGGTCCCAACAGCCTGCGGCCTCGGTTGACGCGTGGTGATTGATGGGACGTGGGCATCTCCGCTTCCCACGCTGCCTCGGCAACCGCCCGACTTGACGAGTCCCTGCTGCATGCAGAGAAAAATCATCATTACCTGTGATCGTGGGGATCGCCCGTTGGCCTTCTCCCGCTATAAATGAGGAGGGGGCGGAGCCCTCGTCGCTCATCTCTTCCTGCTCCGCTCGCTTCTTCTCCCTTGCTTCATTGCTAGCAGTGACACTCATGGCGCCGATACGGAGGTTCTTGGCCGCAAACAAGGGAAAAAACCCCCGCGACGAGCCGGGGCCGCTTCCATCGAAGAAGAGGCTGGCCCACCACCGTGACGTAGTCGCAAGGCCGGAGGTGTCGAGGCCTTGTTGTGAGCAGCCTCCTCCCAGGTATCTGCTGCCTCTGTACGCCCAAGCCGAGGGCTCCAGAAGGAGAGGTGGCGAGCAGCGCCGCCCATGCCGTGGCCGTGGTTGCCGCGCCGTGGTGACGCACGCCGTCGCCCCAGGAGCCCACGCTGCGGACTCCTCGTGCGAACTTGTGATGTGAGCGGTGATGCCTCCACGCACTTGGATTTGCTTTCCGCAGTTCTTCTCCGCCGAGATGCCGCCGCGGGGCCTCCTCGAGCTTTGGCTGCGGCATGCCGAGTGCGATGCCCCGACGACTGAAGCGGAGGTTGAAGTCGTCTCCCCCGGCAAGATCTTCATGACCCGTGGCTGGGGCGAGGTTGCTCGAGTCTGCCGCGCGAAAGGCGCCCTCGCCATCCATTTTGAGTACGACGGTGCCTCCACGATGTTCTTCAAAGTCTTCGACAAGGAAGGCCACTGCCTGGAGTGCTGCCCCAGAGGGGGTCGTCGGGACGGCACGACGGCCAACGCCAAGCCTGCCGCTGGCTTCGCCAGCAGCTCCTCCAGTAGTAGCGGCGGCACTTGGGAGTCCAGCGACTCTCCTGAGCCCTATGAGACCTCGGAGACGAGCGACGACAGCTACGTGCCCCCGAGCTCTCGCCGCGCCCGAAGAAAGGCCGCAGCGTCCGACCGCCACCGTCGCTGATCTGGATGGGGTTGGCGCCGGCCTCCCGTTGCCCACTGTTGATGATGGCGTCGGCCACGCTAGCGCGTGTAGATAGGGCTCCTAGATACTTCCTTCTTTTGTTCCCAGCAAGGAATCGAGACGGACCCCGTGGGGGCGTGTAAAGGGTCTGTAATGCCTTTTGTTGATATTATCCTTATTATGAAAGTTTGCGAATGTATGTCCTCCTTCAGCTCAGTCTCCCCTTTCCAACTTCACAGTGACTTGGTGCTCTATGCCGATAGGTCTCGGTCCCTAGGCAGGCTCCAGCCATCGCTGATATGCCAGGTCGCGATGCCATGGTCAAGGCCAGGAGGTGAGCGGCCTGAGGTCTAGTAAGAGCTCCCGAGGTGCGATGCTCAAGAGGTCCCCTTTAGCGCGCAAGGAGCCACCTAGAGGTAGGAAAGGGGGGTGACGTTGCCCTAACAGGGCTGCAACAAGTGAGAATCCTATGCCGTAGCGCTAGGTCGACCCGGGCGCGAAACTTATCTTGGCAGTCCAGACTCGATTCCTTGTGTTGCACCTGACTCGTGCGTCGACAGTCGTAGTGTATCTAGGTTAGGCCCGTGCAAGCCTCCCCCTCTTCTCCACGCTCTTCTATGTTCTCTACGTCCTTAGGTCCCGGCCCTCGAGCGAGCTCAGCCGCCGCTGGTATGCCAGGTCATGTTGCTGTGGTCAAGGCCAGGGGGTGAGGGCTGGAGAGCTAGTAAGAGCTCCTGAGTTGCGATGCTCAGGAGCCCCCCTTTTAACGCGCAAGAGGATAACATAGGAAAAGAAGGAGCTCGTGGTACCGCCTGCCGTTGTTCTCAGGAGGTTCCTGCACGTTAGCGTGAGGAGGGACACAAATTGTCGTCACGCTTGCCGGTCTGCCACTGGTCGTTTCACAAGAAGATGAAGCTGAGGGCCTGGTGAGGTGACGTGCGTGGGGCGTGCCGCGAGCCAGAGCTCGACCGCTCAGATTTGCCAGCGTTGCAGGGATGGACCCGAGCACAAGCGTCGTGCCAGCATGAGTAACCCTCGTTGTGAGATGAGCAAAGGGCCGATCAGCGATGCGGGCGGCCGCTGTCAGATTGTGGGTTCTGGCAGACCCTTGAGGTTTGAACTCTGGGTGCGCACGAAGATCTCTCCCCTATCTATCCACGTCCGATCATCTCATGAGATCTAAGCTAGAAACGATGAACAACACAAGGGACACGAGATTTATACTGGTTCGGGCCACCGTTGCGGTGTAATACCCTACTCCAGTGTGTGGTGTGGTGGATCGCCTCAGGGGCTGATGAGGAACAGTATAGGGGAGAACGGCCTCGCCAGAGGTGTTCTTGAGCTAGTGTGATGAACTGCTTGGGTGAGTCTGATCGCCTCTCTCTCTCTCTCTCTCTCTCTCTCTCTCTCTAGTCTTCCCAAAATCTGGATCCCTCTACTCTGTGGTGGCTAGCTCTATTTATAGAGGCCCCGGGCCTCTTCCCAAATATTGAGCGGGAAGGGCGCCAACAATGGCCATTTTGAAGGGGAACATCTAGTACAAGTTATCCTGACTAAAGTTGGTCTCTGGCTGCCAAAAGCACTGGTGATGACGCCGTCTTGGGCTCCACGGTGACCTCCATCCTGCCGCTCCGCTGTTCTTGGTCTCGTTGCACTAAAACGGCAACCTTTGCCTGATGCCTTGGTACTCCACGTCTGTGCTTGCCCCCTTTGCACCAAAGAGGAAACAAGGAC
Organism: Aegilops bicornis; assembly: GCA_021605145.1. Classification (NCBI taxonomy): domain Eukaryota; kingdom Viridiplantae; phylum Streptophyta; class Magnoliopsida; order Poales; family Poaceae; genus Aegilops; species Aegilops bicornis. The sequence goes on along the minus strand of CM038673.1, from coordinate 464,664,253 downwards.
ACTGCGCGGGCCGGCGCCCGCCTGGCGCCCGCCTGGTCTCGATCGTCATGGCTTGCGTCATGAGCACCTCGCGAGGCACCCTGCCTTGATCTCTCCGCCTCCTCGCGAGCCTGCCTGGTGAGGCCGTCCCTGAGGAAGCCTTGTATCGTCTGCCCCGCGAGGGTCTTGAGCCTTGTGTTGATGAAGACGGGCCGTACTGGGCCACCACTTGAGCCACGCCGCAGGCCGCAGGTAGGCAAGTCTGAGGACCCCCGTTCCCAGAACACCGACAGTAGCCCCCGGGCCCAAGGCGCGCTCGGGCTTGGCTTAGCGGAGAAGCGAAGGGGCAAGTACGGAGCGCCGCGGGCCCCATCAGCCTGCGGCCTTGGGCCCGCGTGGCAGTTGATTGGACGTGGGCATCTCCGCTTCCCCACGCTGCCTTGGCAACCGCAAGACTTGACAAGTCCCTGCATGCAAAAATGGGTCATGATTACCTGAGATCGTGGTGGCCAACGGTTGGCCTCCTTCCGGTTATAAATGCTGGAGGGCGTAGGCCTCCCCCGTGCATCTCCCCCCTTGCCTCCTTTCTCTCCATCCCAGCTACTCGCCATCTACCATGGCACCGCCGAAGAGGTTCTCGGCCGCAGAGAAAGGGAAGGCTCGCCGGGAAGGGCCTGACTCTCTCCCGGCCAAGCGCGGCCGAGGCCGTCCACGCAAGCATCCTGTGGTTTCCGTGGTGGCTTCCCGTGGCCGTAGGGGCGATCCCCTACGCGTCGATGGCCGCCAGATTGTCGAGGGGAGGCGCGCCATTACTGCGCGGCCTCCCAGGCCGCGCTTCCACTCGGCGGAGGTGCTACCGGAGTTTGTCGTGTGGTCGGTGGACCCGACCAGCACCTGGCTCCAGCTTCCCCACTTCTCTGCAGGTGAACTTCCGGCAGGCGCTCCGGGCGGCCTCTGGCTTCAAGCGAACGGTTGCTGCAGCAGGGCCTCCTGGGCTTCGCTGGAGGTCTCCATCACCGGGAATGTGGCCCTGACCCACGGCTGGCAAACGTTTGCCCGCGCGCGCGGCCTGAGCCAGCGGCACACCCTTCACTTCAAGTTCGATGGCGATGCCACCCTCTATGTGAGGGCGTTCAGGGAAGACGGTCGCTGCGCCGGTGCTGCCCCGAAGACGATGACCGTGGCTGGGTACCCAGCCCCAGCGATGATCTGGATGAAGATGACGGCAGGCGCGCGGTCGGCGGCACCCGTGGCTCGCCAAGCTTCGGCAGCTCTCCTTTGGACAACAGCTCCTCTAGTGGCGGCCGCGACCAGCCTCCACACCGTCGCGCCCGCCTTGAGGGAGGTAGCGGATCAGCCCACTGTCGTGCTTCGGTGAAGCGTGAGGAAGAGTCTGACTGAGCTCCGGGGGCAGTATGAGCTCTTCGTGGCGAGTTGGTGCCGGGCAAGTCGCGTCTATTTTGTTTTTCTCCCTTCCCTGTGCAAAGAGAAAGTAGTGTAGGGCCCCGTGGGGGCGTGTTGGACTATTCTTGCCAATTACCATGTTGTTCCGATATTTCAGTGCCGTGTTTTTGGGCCGCATGCCCGCGTGCAGGAGTTACTTAGCTCGGGGGGACTTGTCGTGGTCTTTTCTTCCCGAGGCCAAGGCCTCGCCGCGCGCTTCATGTCCTGCAAGCATTAGTTAGGAGGGGTAGCTTTCGGTTTCGGTTGCGGAGGCAACCGACTCAGGTCCTGCGTTCGCGTCGCGATGCCCGTGGGGCACGGACTGGGAGGGGTGCTCCCGTAGTTGACTTGGATAGGAAAACCTCAAATGACCGGGGCAGAAAACACTCGCGAGGGCGCCCGCGTAGCCCCCTCGCGAGACTTGCGGGAGAGAAAACGAGGCAAGTGGGCAAAAGAAAGACAAGGAGTCACCAGCTAAAGATGGAAACAACTCCAATAAAACTTCACGCAAGAACAAACAAGCCAACTGCAGAAAGCAAATGAAAAAGCCGCGTCCGACACCTAATCTAGTATTCAACGTCTTCTCACCAGCGCGGAGCTAAGTGCTGCCACTGGGCGTGGGCGGGAGCCCCCGAGGCCCGAGGGCGGCTCTCTGGAGACTCCGGGGTGTGTACAACCCCAACTCATCATTACGTGAGAGTGTCACGGGCGGCGAGCTTCACAGGCATTGGCCTTCTTCACAGGCTTCGGGCCTTTTTCGGGGGAAATGGGCTTCACAGGTGTTGGCCTTCTTCATAGGCACTGGGCCTTTCTTGGTTCGTCTAGCTTCACAGGCGTTGGCCTTCTTCACAGGCACCGAGCCTTTCTTCAAGGGTAGAACCTCCGGAGATGCTGGATGTTCCACGCGTTTGGGATGGGCATCCCCTCCTGAGTCTCCAAGCGTGCAGCCCCGGGCCTAGAGACATGAACAACCTTGAACGGGCCCTCCCACATGGGCGAGAGCTTGTGCAGCCCCTCCCTGGAGAGCACCCGTCTGAGCACGAGGTCACCTACCTCGAGGGTCCTGGGGCGGATGCTGCGGCAGTGGTACCGCCGCAGTGCTTGTTGGTATCTCGCAGCCCGAAGCGCAGCCTCCCGACGACGTTCCTCCCCAAGCACGAGGTCCACCCCCCGCATGGCGTCCTGCTGTGCTTCATCGAAATCCAGGACCCGCGCGGAGCGATGCCTGACCTCGTGAGGAAGGACCGCCTCAGCACCGTAGACGAGGAAGAACGGGGTTTCACCGGTCGACTTGGTAGCGGTGGTACGGATGGACCATAGCACAGACTGCAGCTCGTCGTGCTAGCCTCTGCCGCAGGCCTCCAGCTTCTTCTTGAAGGTTCGGGTCTTGAGGCCCTTCAGGACCTCCGCGTTGGCGCGCTCAGCCTGGCCGTTGCTCCGAGGGTGTGCCATCGAAGTGAAGCATATCTGCGTTCCAAGGTTAGCACAATATGTTTTGAAGAGATTGCTGGTGAACTGCGAACCGTTGTCGGTGATGATGCGACTGGGTACCCCAAACTGGCTTACGAGGCCCCTGATGAACTTGACTGCTGAGCCAACCGGGATAGTGCGAACGGCTTCCACTTCGGCCCACTTAGTGAATTTGTCGATGGCAACATAGAGGTAGTGATAGCCCCCTGGCGCCCGAGGAAATGGGCCTAGGATGTCCAGTCCCCAAACAGCGAATGGCCACGAGAGGGGAATGGTCTGAAGGCCCTGAGCTGCCTAGTGAATCTGCTTGGCGTGGAACTGACAGGCTACACAAGCCTTTACCAGCTCGGTTGCGTCGTTCAGTGCTGTTGGCCAATAGAAACCGCTGCGGAATGCCTTGCCGACGAGTGTGCGCGAAGACGAGTGGTGCCTGCAGTCTCCACCGTGAATGTGTGCCAGCAGCTCTTTTCCTTGCTCCCTGGGGATGCAGCATAGAGTAACGTCATTCGTCCGCTTTCGGTAGAGCTCTCCGTCTTGGATGCAGTAGGCCGTGGCCTGCCACGCCACACGCTCCGCGTCCTCCTCCTTCTCCGGCAGGGTCCCCTGCGTCAAGTAATCCTTGAACTCTGCGGTCCAACATCCCTCCTGAGGCTCCAGCGCCAAGAGCAAGCGTGCCCCTGAGGTTGGGCCACAGGCCGGGCCTCCTGAGGCAGGCGGCTGAGGGAGCTCCTCCCTAGGTTGAGCCGTGCTTGATAATGATGGCGTCGCCGAGGGTTTGAAGAGTCGCTCCTCAAAGACGCCAGGCTCCTGAGGCAGCCGCCTGGATGCCCTCTTGACGATGTCATCAGCCTCTTGATTGGTGCCGTGAGGCACGTGCTGCAACTCCAGCCCTCAGAACTGTTTCTCCATCCCGCGGACCTCCGCGAGATACGCTTCCATGTGCTCGTCCTTTGGCTCGTATACTTTGTTGGAGAAGTTGACGAGGAGTTGTGAATCGCCCTTGATGATGAGGCGCTTTACCCCCAAGGCGACTGCAGCTTTCAAGCCCGCTATCAGGCCTTCGTACTCCGCTATGTTGTTGGAGACCTTCTCCCCATGCTGGAAGCAGAGCTGCACAGCATAGTAGAGCTTGTCCTGAGTGGGGGACATGAGCACTGCGCCAGCCCCAGCGCCCTGTCGTGAGAACGCTCCGTCGAAGTACATGACCCAGCCATCCGACACTTCACTTCTCGGGAAAAGTGACCGGTGCTCGCCCGTTTTGAGCCCCGGTGCCTCTGTCTATTCCGCCACGAAATCTGCAAGTGCGGCGCCCTTGATGACCCTGGTCGTGCTGAATTCTAGCTGAAACGCTTGTAGTTCGATGTTCCATTCAGCGACCCTCCCAGCTGAGTTGGGGCTCCTGAGTACCCTTTCCAAGGGGTATGCCGAGACGACCTTGATGGGATGGCCTTGAAAGTAGTGCTGCAGCTTGTGTGAGGCCACTAACAGTGCGAGGAGGAGCTTTTGGGGCATGGGGTATCGCGCCCTCGCGTCCCGTAGCATCGTGCTGACGAAGTAGACAGGGTGCTCGACGAGGTTGAGGGTGCCGGCGCAGCCCGCGTCCTCCGGAGGTTGAGGCGCCTCCTGAGACAATGGAGCCCCAAGCGCTTGGTCACTTGGAGAGGCCTCCTCCGCTCTGGGTGCGCTCCCCTGCTGAGATTGATCCTTTTCTGCTGCGGTCGTGGTCTTCGCGAGGCCTTCTTGGCCTTGCTCTACTTCGGCTAGGACGGCGACTGCGGCCTTGGTCTGGCGCTCCTCCCTAACCGCCACAAGGGCTGCGCTGGCGGAATAGGGGGTGGCTGCAAGATAAAGCACCAGGGGCTCCCGAGGCCGCGGAGCCACCATCACCGGAGGGCTGGTAAGGTACTTCTTGAGGTCTTGGAATGCCCTGTCGGCCTCTTCAGTCCACTCGAACGGGCCCTTCTTCTTCATTAGCTTGAAGAAGGGCAGTGCTCACTCCCCCAGCTTGGAGATGAAGTGTCCTAGCGCGGTTACACGTCCGGTAAGCTTCTGCATCTCCCTGAGGGTCTTCGGCGGGCTCATGTCTTCAACTGCCTTGACCTTCTCTGGGTTGGCCTCGATGCCCCTGTGGGACACGAGGAAGCCGAAGAGCTTGCCCGAAGGGACCCCAAATGCACACTTCTCCAGATTGAGCCGCAGATCTACTTCACGAAGGCTCGCAAAGGTTTCTTCTAGGTCCTGTACCAAGGTTTTCGCCTACCAAGACTTCACCACAATGTCATCGACGTAAGCTTCAACGTTTCGCCCGAGCTGCCGGCCCAAGGCAATGTGCATCAGCCGCTAAAAGGTCGCTCCTGGGTTGCGCAGCCCAAACGGCATGCAAGTATAGCAGTACACTCCGCATGGGGTCAGGAAAGCCGTTTTCTCCACGTCTTCTATTGCCATCTTGATCTGGTGATAGCCCGAGAAGGCATCCAGGAAGCACAATAGGTCACACTGAGCGGTAGAGTCGACGATCTGGTCGATGCGAGGGAGCGGAAATGGATCCTGCGGGCAGGCCTTATTGAGGTTGGTGAAGTCGACACACATGCATTCCTTTCCCCCCTTTTTTGGCACGACAACAGGGTTGGCCAACCAATCAGGGTAGCGGACCTCGCGAATGACCCCTGCTACCTCTAACTTGCGGGTCTCTTGGACGATGAAGGCTTGCTTTTCAGTGGACTGCCGCCTTGCCTTCTGCTTCACGGGGCGCACGTTGGGGCACATGTTGAGATGATGTTCAATCACATCCCTTGGGACTCCCGCCAGCTGATCAGGCTCCCACGCAAACACCTTCTTGTTAGCGCGCAGGAACCTGACCAAGGCCTCCTCCTGCACAGGCTCGAGGTTGGCGCCTATGGTGAAGGCGGCGCCAGCAGACCCATCCTCGTCGACCGTTACCTGCTTGGTCTCCGCCTTTTCTTGACTAAATAGCTGTTTCTTCTTAACCGGCGCAGCCCCCTTGGGCTCGAGGACATATGCGCCGGCGGGCTGCGCCACCGCAACCGTCTTGAAAGCAAGCTTGAGTGCCTATAACACATCCCCGGTATCTTCGGACACGGTAAGAACGCCGCTGCTCCCAGGCATCTTCATGAGGTTGTACGCCGGGTGAGTCGCTGCCATGAACCGGGCCAAGGCTGGGTAACCGAGGATGGCGTTGTACGGGAGGCTGATGGGGGCGACGTCAAAGTCGATCAGCTCTGTGGGGAAGTTTTCGTGAGTGCCGAAGGTCACCGGGAGGAGGATCTGCCCCAAGGAGCCGGTGGAACCGCCTCTGACGCCCAAGAAGGGCCTGCTGGGTTGAAGCCGCTCCAGGGGCACGTGGAGGAGGCTGAAGGCCTCCACCGGGAGTACGTTGAGGCCGGCACCACCGTCGATGAGGGTCCTGGTGACGGCCACTTGGCAGATGGTGGGGGTGCATAGCATCGGGAGCGCGCCCGAATAGGCGGGGTTGGAGGGGTGATCATCCGAGCTGAAGATCAGATCGGCCTTGGGTGCTACCCAGCCCGGGGGGGGGGGGTTTCTTGGCGCTTGAGGGTGGCGCCGATCTGGCAAACGAACGGCTTGACATGGCTGCTAGAAGGTGGTGCCTGTGATCCGCCCAGGATAGCCGCGACGACTGGGGGTGCCGGCGCGGCATGATGGGTGAGGAAGAGGTTGTGCAACTCCTCCCAGGAGGCCACAGAAGCCGCTGGCAGGTGGAGCAGCCAGATGCGCGAGACGCCGGGGAGGGCCATGGGCAGCCAGTTCGCCATGGCCTTATCGTCGCCCCCGGCCTTGAGGACGGCTTCCTCATACGCCAGCAGGAAGGCCTGCGGGTCGTCCATGCCGCCGTAGCGCGGTGGCATGTCCGGCTTGAACTTGCACGGCCACTGCACCTGTCGCAGGGCGGGGACCAGGGCTTGGAGCCCCCTGGTCTCTGTGCGGCGTCGACGGCTGGAAGGGGCGGTGTGTTGGCCGCCATGGGGGCAGAGCGCGGTGTCGGTCGGGAACGGGTCGACGGAAGGGAGGGCTCCGGCGGACCCGTACCTGGCGCGCCAAATGTCGGATTTCGGGTTCCGGCAGACCCTTGAGGTTCGAACTCTGGGGTGCGCACGAAGAACTCTCCCCTATCTATCCACGTCCGATCATCTCGTGAGATCTAAGCTAGAAACGATGAACAACACAAGGGACACGAGATTTATACTAGTTCGGGCCACCGTTGCGGTGTAATACCCTACTCCAGTGTGTGGTGTGGTGGATTGCCTCGTGTGATGATGAGCAAAGACAGGGAGAAACGGCCTCGCGAGAGGTGTTCTTGAGCTGGTGCGATGAACTGCTTGGGTGAGTTCAATCGCCTCTCTCTCTCTAGTCTTCCCAAAATCTGGATCCCTCTACTCTGTGGTGGCTAGCTCTATTTATAGAGGCCCTGGGCCTCTTCCCAAATATTGAGCGGGAATGGCGCCAACAACGGCCATTTTGAAGGGGAACATCTAGTACAAGTTATCCTGACTAAAGTTGGTCTCCGGCTGCCAAAAGCACTGGTGACGACGTCGTCTTGGGCTCCACGGTGACCTCCATCCTGCCGCTCCGCTGGTCTTGGTCTTGTTGCACTGAAATGGCAACCTTTGCCTGATGCCTCGGTACTCCACGTCTGTGCTTGCCCCCTTTGCACCAAAGAGGAAACATGGACACTGCGCGGGCTGGCGCCCGCCTGGCCCCCGCTTGGTCTCGATCGTCATGGCTTGCGTCATGAGCACCTCGCAAGGTACCCTGCCTTGATCTCCCCGCCTCCTCGCGAGCCTGCCTGGCGAGGCCGTCCCTGAGGAAGCCTTGTGTCATCTGCACCGCGAGCCTTGGCCCCTCGCGAGGGTCTTGAGCCTTGTGTTGATGAAGACGGGCCGTACTGGGCCACCACTTGAGCCACACCGCAGGTCGCAGGCAGGCAAGTCTGGGGACCCATGTTCCCAGAATGCCGACAACAGCGATGGGTGACAATCAAACAGATGATAACCATAAATAACTCATGCATGGGAAGCGAACTAGCATAGATAGATGCAAGAATGGTACATGCCACCGGGACGGACCTGAGCGGCCTGGGGATGATGCAGCCCGAGGGGCGCCCCCAGCAGAGTAAGCTAATGGCGTAAAAAGGATACATGCTGCAGGGACAGGCCCACGCGGCCTGGGAATGATGCAGCCCGGGGGGTGCTCCTAGCTAAATAAACTTGGAAAATGTCACCTGGTTCCGTTGTTGAAGGGGTGTCGAGGTAGCTGAAGATGCACGGCGAAGGGGCCGCCCCTCATGAGCCGCCAGGGCCCTGAGCCTCGGGAGGCTCAAGGGGCTCAGGCGGTTCCTTGAGGACCGTCTCCATCTCCGCCAGGACCGTGTCATGCTTGGCCTCTTGGGTCGCCAGGACGCTCCGCAGGTTGTGCTGGAAGGCGGCTGCCATGCTCGGCAGGCCGAATGGCATGCAAACATAGCTGTGAGGTGGGCCCTCATAACGCCCAACGTGCGAAGGTCAGAAGCGCTCCTGAGATGCGGCCCTGTTGAGCCCTGGGATATCGATGTAGACGCGCAGCCCGCCATCCTCACCTGGATGGGGGGGGGGCTGCACCAGGTGGGCGGCGGTCGCCACGCATGGCTCTTGCATCCTGTAGCTCCTGAGTGGTCTTGGCGATGAACTCCTGAGCGCCGGGCGCTCCTCGCCCGTTGTCCTCCTGAGGGAAACGTGCCGCAAAGCATGCCTCCACGTGGTGCCCGAGCGCCTCCCTCGTGATGTTGGCTAGGTCTGAGGCCCTCCAGAAGAGAGCCCCCGAGCCCTGCCCGAGGAGGGCGCCGGGCGCGCCTTCCTATGCGAGGGAGGGAGGCGCCCCAGGTGCGGGCGCCGATCCTGATGTGGCACCACTAGAGGCACCGCTCCCCTGAGGCCCTATACAGAGTAGTTGCTTCTTCTTCTTGGGGATGGCCTCAGGAGGGTATGTGCCCTTGCTGTCAGGGTCTTCGATTGCTGCGGCTTGGAAGGCACGCTTCAGGGAGCATACCACATCTCTTTCTTTGCCGGGGCCTGTGATGATCCCGCCGCTTCCTGGCATCTTGAGGGCGTTGTAGCCATGGTGGGTCACTGCCATGAACTTGGCTAATGCAGGATACCTGAGGATGGCGTTGTACGGCAGACAGATGTGGGCGACGTCGAAGTCGATGAGCTCGGTGCAGTAGTTGTCGCGTTGTCCGAAGGAGACAGGGAGGCGGACCTGCCCTATCGGGGTGGTGGAGCCGTCGGTCACTCCTAAGAAGGGCTTCCTAGGCTGTAGCTGGTCGTATGGCACCTGGAGGCTGTCGAATGTCTCGACGGACAGGACATTAAGCCCTGCGCCACCGTCGATGAGGGTCTTGGTGACTTGGACGTTGCTGATGACGGGTGAGCACAACATCGGGAGGGCGCCTATGGTTGTCGCGCACTTGAGCTGGTCCGCTGAGCTGAAGGTGATGGCGCACTTGGACCACCTGAGCGGGCGCGTGGCCTCGAGCCTGGGAAGGGCTGCATTCACCTTGCGAGAGAACTGCTTGAAGATACGCTGAGATGCTGGGGCCTGAGGTCCGCCCAAGATGCAGGCGATAGCACGGGGTTCCTGGAAGCCCCCAGCCCCCTCGTCTTGATGGTGGTCGTCATTCCTTTTTGGTGATGGTGGCAATGGAGGGAGACTGGCATTGCCCTGAGGGCGGTCCTCGCGAGGCTGATCCCTCCAAGCGCCCTCACGAGGCTGGTCCTGCCAGTGGTCCTCGCGAGGCCGGTCGCACCACTCCTGGCGGGGGCCACGATCGTCCCAGCATCCTCCGCCTCGTCCTCCTCCTCGGCCGTAGCCCCAATCGTTGCGCTCGGGGCATCGACCGAAGCGTCCATCTCGAATAGCTCTGAGCTCTTGACAGTCATTGGTGTTGTGGCTGTGTACGTTGTGGAAGGCGCAGGACGGTCGGTTGCTCTTGGATGACTCGGGATGGTGTCAGGCTCCGCCGCGAGCACATCCAGCCCCTTGCGCTTCACATCTTTGGCCTTGGCTTTCTTCTCCTCTGGGTCGGTAGCAGGGAGCTCGAGGAGGGAAAGGCGTCCATCCTCAGCTCTTGCGCACTTGGTTGCCATGTTGAACAACTCCAGACCCGTGCATAACTCCTCGTGGGTGGCGAGCTCCTCTTTCATCTTGATGTCGCAGACGCCATCAGAAAACGCCGAAATGATGGCCTCGTTCGTCTCCTTGGGGATCTTGAGACGAACGTTGTTGAAGCGCTGGATGTACTTCTGCAGGGTCTCTCCTGGCTGCTGCTTGATGTGGCACAGGTCACCCGCGGTCGGAGGGCGGTCGCGAGTGCCTGGAAGTTGGCGACGAAGCGGTCGCGCATCTCATCCCACGAGGAGATCGAGCCCGGGGGCAGGTTCAGGAGCCACGAGCGAGCACCATCCTTGAGAGCCATGGGGAACTAGTTCGCCATGACTTTCTCGTCGCTGTTGGCCGCCTCGATGCTCAGTTCATAGAGCTGAAAGAACTCCGCAGGGTCAGGGGTGCCGTCGTAGCGAGGAGGCAGGATTGTCTTGAACTTGCCCAGCTAGACGACGCTTCGCAGCTCCGGAGTGAAGGCGCGACAGCCTGCTGTGGCCATCGGGGCCCTTTGCTGATGCGAAGCCTGCCCCTGTTGTCCGTGCGCCGCCACCGCAGGCGGCGCACGGTCTTGTTGCGGTGGCGCTGGGAGCGCGGGAGCATTTTCTTGCGGCCGGGGAACTTCTTCGCAGCTTCCTTCTTCTCGCGCGGGCACCCAGCCCAATGGGTCGCGCCGAGGGGCCGTGCGCCTTGGCTCCAGAGCACCGTCTTGGTGCGGAGGTGGCAGAGGTGCTCTGTGAGTGAAAGTGCTAGTTATCGACTAGAGGGGGGGGGGGGGTGAATAGGCGATTTTTATGGAAGTCTTCAAAACGTGGAAGCTTCGAAGACAAACAATAGAAATGACCTAATTGATATGCAACGGAAGATAAACTACAACAAGCAAACCATAGTCAAGTATGCAATAATGTGAAAGTACAAAGACTAATAGCAGCCTAGTAGTAAGGATCAGGATGGAAGATTATATGAAGCCAACCAACAATAGTAGTCAAGCAATGAAGTCAAATAGATACGACAAATAGGCAATGACTTCACGAAGACAAACTCTAAGTAAAGGGAGGGAGAGGATAGAACCAGTCACTTGTTGAAGACACAGGATTTGTTGGACCAGTTCGATTCTTTGTGACAAGCTATGACGTCTGGTTAGGGAGGCTGAGATTCAACTCGGAAGACCGCGTCATCACCTTATTCCCTTGAGCTAAGGACACACAGTCCTCGCCCAATCACTCTGGTAAGTCTTCAAGGTAGACTTCCGAACCTTCACAGACTTCGTTCACGGCGATCCACAATGACTCTTGGATGCTCGAGCATGACGCCTAACCGGGCCGGAGGATTCCACAGTCCTCAAGTGTAATAAGTCTTCAGGTCACGCAGACAGAAAGACTTCGGTGATGCCTAACACTCTTTGGCTCTGGGTGTTTGGGCTTTGTCCTCGCAAGGATTTCTCTCTCTCTAAGGCTTCGAGGTAGGTTGCTCTCAAACGACAAAAGCCGTGCACTAACTCTGAGCAGCCACCAATTTATGGTGTAGGGGGTGGGCTATTTATAGCCACTAGGCAACCCAACCTGATATGTCTGAAATGACCCTGGGTCACTAAGGAACTGACACGTGTTCCAACGGTCAGATTTCAAACACACACGACAACTTTACTTGGGCTACAAGCAAAGCTGACTCATCCAGCTCTGGATAAGATTTGCTCTTATTGTGTTCGCTCGAAGACATAGGATTTGGGTTGAGCATCACTTCAGTTATTCTGACTTTGTTCACTTGGACCCCACTTAATAGTACGGTGGTTCCTATGACTCAACAAAGAAGGAAAAAGGAGACAACGAAACGACATACGATCTTCAAGGCTCCATAGTCTTCACTCAATGTCTTCTCATGTCATAGTCTTCAATATGAATATCTTCTCATACCACCATTGTCGTCAATGTCTTCATACATTTTTAGGGGTCATCTCCGGTAGGTAAACCGAATCATTGAGGGACACTACTTGTGTTATCCTGCAATTCTCACAAACACATTAGTCCCTCAACCATATTTGTCATTAATACTCCAAAACCAACTAGGGGTGGCACTAGATGCACTTACAATCTCCCCCTTTTTGGTGATTGATGACAAACTGGTTGAAGTTTTCAATGGGGATAAAGTATGTGAAATTGTAAAGGATAGGGTATTGTCTTCATAAGTGGCAAAGGCTCCCCACGAAGATGTGCATATAAGTAATTTGCTTTTGGAATGGAAATGCACATGGCAGGTTGTACTTGTGGAGATCCTCTTCAACTTATGAAGATAATTCATCATGCATGAAATGATATAACTAAGAGAATGACATGCATAATGAAAAATGGATGTCTGCGAGAATGATCTAAGTGCGGAAGTTATCATCGCACATGCGGAATTTATCATCGCATCACGAGAAAAAGCAAATAAGTAGCAGGCGACCATCGAGTTTAAGTGTTACAACTCAAAGAACCAAATGTATCAAAAGCAAGAGTTGTAAACACTAGGCAAAATATAAAGCAACCGCCCATATGAACCCGCTTGAAGACTATCAAACTCATATGCTTCTCCCCCTTTTGTCAGTAAGGACCAAAAAGGTTTGAATACATAGAGTATCTACTCGTTCCCATGAGGAGTAGGTGAAGCCGCAGGGTTGTCATTGTTGTTTGGCGGTGCAGACGAACTTGGTGCAGTGTTGATGCGTGCAGAAGTAGGGGGCGGTGAAGTAGCATCGTCTTCATCATCGATCACTTTGGCATTCACGGTTGTTGGCGGAGGAAGAATAGTTAGAGTCTTCAAGGGATGGAGTTCGACATAGGACAGCATTCCGTGGAGGAGTGGAGTCAAACTTGAATCTTTCAGTGAAGCCATCGTCTTGAAGATCTGCTTCAAAGATCGAAAGCAGCGTCCAAACTCTTCCATGATCGTCGATGTGTCTCGTGAGTGACAAAAGCATTCTTGGTGGCAAGATTTGAATGCGATTGGCGTCCACCAAGAGACTTTGCATCTGTCGCTTGAGCCAGAAGTGATGCTTGTCTTGTTTACGATGCGATTACCACAAGAAGTTCTCGGTCATTTAGGACGCGAGAGCGCTTCTTAGGCCTTTGGGCAATTGTGCTCTCGGTAGCTTCGGTTTGCATGCGGTGAGGCAGAGTGTTCCCAGCCATTGGATAGACACGAGTTCCTGCTTGGACTCCATCCATGGGTTGAGTGAAGCTTTGGTGATCAGCATTTTGAAGACAAAGAGGCTTCTTGGCAGGCTCAGGGTATATGGCTTCAACTGACATATGAACCTCTGGTAGAAAGATCAGATGATTGCGAGCAGAGGGCTGGTAGTTGATAGCAAAGTGTAGCTTGATGAGGCGCATGACCCATGGAGCATAGAATTTCAGGCCAAAAAGGTCAGAACCAGACGCAGACAGTTGCCGGATGAAGAATTCTTGTGTATTGAAGCTGATGCCATTGAGGATGTAAAAGACCAATGTCTTCATGGCTCCTTCAAGTTTTGCAGATGATGAATGCCCTTTGATAGGCCATAGAGTTCGCTTTGATGATGTGATATATTGTGCGAGGCAGATACTCAAGGTCATCAACAAATAACTCCTTTGGGTATTCAGCGTCAGGTGGCAAAGGCTTCATCATGCTCAACATCTGGCTCATGTTGGGCTCTGGCTTATGGAAGATGCTCTCCAGTGCATTGCGGTGGAGTTGACAATCAGGTTCGAACAACTCTCCGGGAGTGGGTAGGCCTGTAAGCTCAATGACGTCAAGAGCTTTGGCTTCATGATGAAAATTTCCTGTCATCCACTCGAGAACCCATGTCTTTGTATCCCTGTAGTAGCCGCGAATGTGGAGGGTAGCATAGAATTGAAGCAAAAGTTCCTCATTCCAATGTTCTTTATGCATCACAAAGTCGAGTAGACCTGCATCACGAAGCAGTCAAGTGCTTCTTCTAAGCATGGCAGTCCAAAGCAATGGCTTAGGTCGAGGCGCATATGAGGGAAAATCGCTCTTGATCATCTGAGCAGCAGGAGTAATAACCCATTTGTTGATAGCTCCAGAAACGATCTGATGATATTCTTGCCCTTGAGTAGGGGTTCTTTGCTCTATCAAAGAAGGTGTTGTGGGCTTTGAAGCCATTTGCATTGAAGGACCTTGTAGAGGTGGTAGTACCTTGGAACCTTGGCAGTCTTGGCTTTGGTTTCTGGACTAGAGGCCTATGCTCAACATGATAATCAAACTGAGGACCAGAGGCATTAGGTGGAGGGACCAGAACGGGCCATTTGATGTTGATCACCTGACCATAGTTGTCCGCTTGCTCAATTGTATGGGGCCTTGGTGGCGGAGCAGGAGCGATGGCAACAACAGAGGCGTCGGGATGCACAATGAGATGCTTGTGAGCAGTTGCATCATTGGCTTCTGGCACATTGGTTGGTGCAGGCTCCACATTTGCTTCAGCCATGACTACGTCATTGGCTTCATTTGTGTTGGTGTTGGCAGCCTCAAGATTTTCAACCTCCACTTGATGAGCTGGAGGGTTGGGCACTGGCACGTTCACTTTAGGAACATCTTCTTCAGTAATGGGGGGAGTAGGGACACATTCTTCTTCTTGGTTGTCATCGGTGATGTACCGGATTGTCTTCAGCAGCTTTGGCTTCAGACGGAGACATTCACGGTCGGAGTGGCTTCGAAACACTTGACGTGCAGCGAGATAGGTGGCGCACTTCTCCTTCGGAACGCTTCGAAAGAGGGACTTGAGGCCTTGGTCCTTTCTGCGAAGCTGCGTAATCTTGGCGGCGCCTTTGGAGATGGAGTTGGCTGGGCCTCAAAGTCAGCCTCTTCTTCTTGCATAGGTGGTGTGACTTGTTGTTGTTGGGGAGTACTGGGAGTCTTGTTGTTGTGGGTGATCAGCCCATGATGCATCTGAGAAATTGGCGTCCGAGGGGCGACCAATGTCGATGAGTTCATTGTTCGTGAGAATGAGCGATGATACCAAGTTGTGTTTGATCTGAGGAAGAACTGCATCATCTGCTGGAATGTCTTCAGCAGCGGTGGGATCAACTGCTGGAATGTCTTCAGCTTCATGAGCCTCTGTGGAAGCAGGCTCATGAACTATCATCCGTCGTTCTTGGTGTTCAAATGCAGGGCGAACCATTTAGATAGGTTCAACAACTAAGGGCTCTGTGGGAGCAGCCCGATTCTTCTTGGTTTTGTGCTTCTTCTTGGAGGGAGCAACATCAGAGGCTTCAGGATTTTTCCTTTTTCTGGCTTCAGCCTCGGCAGATCCTCGTCTTCTTGAGTTAAGCGGTTGACTGACCTTTGGCTTCGAGCTAGTCATGCTGCTAGGGAAGACTATGCGAGGTTCTTCCGCCTTGAAGGTGCAGTTTGGTGGAGTCCTCGTCTTCTTCTTCTTTGCAGCCATTCTGGGGTCAATGCCAGGACGACCAAGATCCTTGCGCTTCTCAGCCTCATTGTAGTATTGCACACACTTGTCAGCCAGACTCTTCATGCGCTCACGAGAGCCTTTAGCTCTTCGCGCTTCTTGAGAAAGGCTTCTTTGAGCTCGTGCAGCATGATCTTGAAATTTTTGACATCTTGCATGCTGAGCTCTGCCACATGCTTCTTGAACTGAGCTTTCTCATAGTCGATCTTGTGCTTCAGTTCAACGATGCGCTGAGCAAGAGCTAGCTCATAAGCAATGGCGCCATTGAAGGAGACGATGAGCCCAATGGGAAGTTGCAGATCTTCAAAGCTGAGATTTGGGGTGTCAAACCACTCATCAATGAAGTTATGGATGATTGCCACATCAAAGAGAGGCAAATCATTGAAGATCTCTGCTTCTTCCTTGCTCTTGATCGGTTGCTCAAGAGCATCATCTGCAAGATCTTCATCATTGGATAGATCAATGTGCTCTTCTCGCAGAATCGCGGCAGGAGTCAATGTCGTCGGTATTTTGGCGATTTTCTTTTTCTTCTCCGTCTTCTTGGAGATACGTGATAGATCTTGGTGCACCTTTGTCTTGGGGAGGTGCGATGGCGATGGCTTCACATGTGAAGCTTTTGGAGGAGCAGCTGATCTTGAAGCCTTGGCCTTCTTTGGCTTCCGCGGCTTTGGAGTAGGAGCTGGGGCTTCATCAGTGTCAGTATCATTATCAGAATGATCCACTTTGGCACCTTGGACCGAGATGTGAGTGATGAGGCCATCAAGGTTGTAGAACGGACCGATGACATTGGGTTCTGCATCACATGAGCCGTCGGCCAAGACGGGAAGCGAGAGGGACCAGGGTTGAAGTCTAATCCCAATGACTTCTTGTTTTCCTTGGCCGATGCCTTTCGTCTTTGGAAGTTGCGCTTGAAGAGATTATCGTCACGACACGAGCAATGACGATGGGTCGGCATTTTCAGCTGAGGTCCATGGACCATACAAGGATAGAAACCTGTAATAGCTTCAGCTCTGTTCTTGGGTGGAAGGCCTCGAAGAGAATATCACCCCAAGGACTTTTGATAGCATTCTTCTCGGCGTATTCTGGGTCACGAACTTGTATTTGAACCATTGTTCAGGCCAATATCGTCGAATCCATTGGATTCGTGTCTTCTTATTGATTATAATTCTCATCGAGGATCTGTCTTGTAAAGCTACGAGAGGTCATCGGGCAAATCTCTTGATGTTCCCCACGACGCTATCGCCACCCTTCCTTCTTGATTTCTCTGCAGCCATGAACTTCAAACTGAATGGCTTCAACATGTTCAAAGGCTTCAAAGGCTTTCGCTTGGGACAAAGCGAGGCGGCTTCGGGAGAGTTAATGTGATCTTGTAAGAATTACGCAAGCGAATGCAGGACTATGAGAACCAAAGGGATTCTCCCGCGGACATGTACCTGTGACAACATTAGAGATGCGAGGGAAGGGGAAGAGGTCATATGCATTCTCAGAAGATTTTGAAGATAAATCAGTTTGAAGACATTGACCTCATGATGCGAAGACATTCACTTATATGTTGAGAGTTGGTTCCAGATTTATACGAATCCGTGAATAAGTACAAGTGAGGAATCTAACTAGATATCAAGCTTAAGTGAATATACTAGGCAGTATGAGGCCTTGCAGAATAGATCTTACATTGTATAGGCGAAACCAATTTTGGTAAATAGGATGAATCTTTGAGGATCAAAAGATGGTAAAAATAGAGTTGTATTTACCCCACGATGACGTGCTAGATGGGATGAGTAGGAGACGGAGCAGGTCTATCGACCGTGCCCTAAGTTGGCGCGGGAGGACACCCTCTAGCGGCGGAGAGGACGATGTCCACGGCCAGCGTGAGGACGGCGTCGGAGAAGTCGCGGCAGCTAAGCGCTTCGTCGCTGGCGTCATCGAGAGCTAGCGGTGGCGCTAGGGTTTTGACGAGGTGGAGAGGTGGAAGAAGGTTTTCTTTACCGCAGGAGACATGTATTTATAAGGAAGTGTGCGGCACAACACAATTACTCAGGTGCCCCTGGCGGTTCGCATCTGAGGGGTACGTGGCAAGCATGCAACATACTCAGAGCTGTCCCACGTTCCCACGCCCTCCAGGTTTGTCGGATGGTCGTTCCGGCTTCTCCGGATTTCAAACAATAAGGATGAATCATTTAAAACAGACTTAATGTTTGTCTACGTGTCTTCTCTTGACAAGGGCCTTGCAGAGAAGACATTAAACGATTTCAATAGAATGCATATGATTTGGGCAGATAGAGTTTGAGATAGAAAGCATAGAGAGATTAGGGTCCGATCACATTCACTTAGTTCAAAAGATTCGACTAGGAAGACATAGCTATAAGTGAATGCTGTAGAGGATAGAACACTAGTATATATATATCATAAAGCAATCAAATCAACATAGTGAAGAAAATCATGAAGATAAGTTGAAATTTGAAGACAAACCAAATGCGAAGACATAGCAAAAATAACGCCATGAGTGAAACACTTCAAAGAGAGAAATTTGGTGGTGGCGTTACCCACCGTATAGGAAGTATTAGACCCAGACACGGCGCACAATTATCGTGGCGCTCCAAAGTCAAATTCCATGTTAATGTATTCACACTCAGAATGTAAGTCTTCATTGATTGAAGATATACTTTACTTCGTATGTTGCACATCTAAGTCATCAACATGCGTAAGTGTTAGGATGTGTGCCTGATCACAGGACATTTGAGGATTCCAAGATATTTAGCTCACACCGTAACTTGCAAAACCTTTTTCTCATCCAAGGGCTTTGTGAAGATATACGCGATTGCTCTTGGTGTTGGCGTGAATGATGTCAATATCTTTCTTCATGACATGATCTCTCGAGAAAGTGATGACGAATTTCAATGTGCTTTGTCTTCGAGTGCTGGACTGGATTGTTGGCAATCTTGATGGCGCTTTCATTGTCGTGAAGAGAGAGGTACTTGTTTCAGATTGATGCCATAGTCCTTGAGAGTTTGCTTCATCCATAGAAGCTGAGCCTTGACAAGATCCAAAGACAATGTATTCAGATTCAGCGGTTGAGAGTGATACAGTTACGCTTCTTTGAAGACCAACAGACAAGTGATCGTGCGAAAGTGACATGTGCACGATGTAGACTTGCGACCCACCTTGTCACCAGCATAATCGACATCCGAGAATCCAACCAGATCAAATTCTGAGCCCTTTGGATACCATAATCCGAGTGTTGGGGTGTGAGCCAAATATCGAAGAACTCGCTTCACAGCTAAGTGATGCGATTCCTTTGGTGCCGCTTGGAATCAAGCACACATGCAAACACTAAGCATAATATCTGGCCTAGATGCACATAGGTAAAGTAAGGAACCAATCATGGAGCGGTATACCTTTTGATCAAATTCTTTACCATTGTCGTCGGGACCTAGATGGTGTTTGGCTGGCATTGGCATCGTGTAACATTTGCAATCTTGCATTCCAAACTTCTTCAGACAATCTTTGAGGTATTTTTCTTGAGATATGAAGATGCCATTCCTTTCTTGTGAATTTGAAGACCAAGGAAGAACTTCAGCTCACCCATCATGGACATCCGATATTGCTCTTGCATCATGTATCCAAACTCATCACTATACTTACGGTTGGTGCAGTAGAAGATAATGTCATCCACATATATTTGGCACACAAACAGTTCACCATCATATGTCTTCGTGAAGAGTGTGGGATCGAGGGATCCAGGTTTGAAGCCTTTGCTCTTGAAGTCTTTGATCGTTATCATACCAAGCGCGAGGAGCTTGTTTGAGGCCATGCAGTGCTTTGTTTAGCTTGTACACCATATCAGGATGTTTTGGATCTTCAAAGCCAGGTGGTTGAGCGACGTATACTTCTTCTTCAACTTTGCCGTTGAGAAATGCACTCTTCACATCCATTTGATATAGCAAGATGTTGTGGTGGTTAGCATAGGCTAGCAAGATGTATCACGAATAGCTTCAAGCCTAGAACATAGGAGCAAATGTTTCATCGAAGTCAATTCCTTCAACTTGAGTATATCCTTGAGCCACAAGGCGTGCTTTGTTTTGACGACTTGACCATGCTCATCTTGCTTGTTTCGATATATCCATTTTGTGCCAATAATGTTATGCTTGCGAGGTCGGGGACGCTTGACAAGTTCCCAAACATTGTTCAGCTTGAACTGTTGAAGTTCTTCTTGCATAGCTTGTATCCATTCAGGTTCCATAAAGGCTTGACTACTTTCTTGGGTTACGATATTGACACAAAAGAAAAGTGCCCACAGAAATTTGCTAAGCTGTGTTGCTCTTGAGCGAGTAAGTGGACCAGGTGCATTGCTGCTATCAATTATCAATTTGTACTTCATTTGCCTTTCGAGGATGAATCGGGCGAAGACCTTGATCTTCTTGATCATTGTCATCATTGGGAGGATTGTCTTGATCGAGCATTGTCTTCTGATCTGGTTAGGTGCAGAAATGATAAGTTCCTCTTCAGGCTGTGCTTCAGAAGGCATGATTTCACCAGTTCCCATCAGCTTGATAGATTCGCTGGGCAGAGCTTCGTGTAGGGTACTTGGCAGGAGCTGTCTTTGTGAACCATTGGTTTCATCAAATCGCACGTCCACAGTTTCGATGATTTTGTAGAGATAGAGGTTGAAGACTCTGTAAGAGTGGGAGTCCTTTCCGTAACCGAGCATGAAGCCTTCGTGAGCTTTAGGTGCAAATTTTGACTTGTGATGGGGATCCTTGATCCGGCTGACTAGCTCGACACCTAGCTCCAAATACTCAAGTAGGCGACATTTGGCTTCTTGCGATGAAGGAGCTCATATGATGTTTTGTTCGAAGGCGATGGATGTAAACACGGTTGATGACGTGACATGATGTATCAATAGCCCGAGCCAGAACTTCCTTGGTGTCTTGTACTCGTCGAGCATTGTTCGAGCCATCTCAATGAGGGTTCTGTTCTTGCGCTCTACGATGCCATTTTGGTGAGGTGTGTATGGAGCAGAAAACTCATGAGTGATTCCCATTGTATCCAGATAAAGATCAAGTCCGGTGTTCTTGAACTCAGTGCCGTTGTCACTTCTGATATGCTTGATCTTGATGCCATAATTGTTCATGACTCGATTGGCGAAGCGTCTGAAGACATCTTGCACTTCAGTCTTGTAGAGAATTATGTGCACCCATGTATATCTTGAGTAGTCATCAACAATGACGAAGCCATAGAAACAAGCAGTTGTTGTGAGGGTTGAGTAGTGAGTAGGGCCAAATAAGTCCATGTGTAACAGCTCGAAGGGTTGAGATGTCGTCATGATTGTCTTCGAGGGGTGCTTTGCCCTAGTCATCTTTCCATCTTCGCAGGCGCCACACAAATGATCCTTCTTGAACTTGACACCCTCGATGCCTATGACATGCTTCTTCTTGGCGAGTGTGTGTAAGTTCCTCATGGCGACATGCTGACCTCCGATGCGAGCCCGACATTACGAAGCTTTGCAAGAAGACATATGGCAAATGTGGACCTCTTTGAGAAATCTACCATGTATAGATCATCTTTCCGATACCCTTCAAAGACTAGAGACTTGTCAGATTCCATTAGTACAAGGCAACGATATTTTACGAATAGCACAATCATGTTCAAGTCACAAAGCATCGAGACAGACATTAAGTTGAAACCAAGGGATTCAACAAGCATCACTTTATCCATGTGTTGATCCTTTGAGATTGCAACTCTACCTAGACCCAATACCTTGCTTTTACCAGTGTCAGCAAAATGTGATGTGACTCTTGTCAGATGGGCGTAAGGTTGAGTCCATGAGAAGACTTGATCACCGGTCATATGATTAGTGCATCCGCTGTCCATAATCCATTACGAAGCATGAGGTGTCATACCCTCTGATGCAGTTAGGGGATAGGCTTCACCAAGAGTATTGTGAAGCATAAACATTTGACGGACAAGAGGATTATTGAAGCTCGAGATCAAGATTAGGACTGATAGGATGAATGGCAAACAATTCAGGAACAAAATACATAGTGAGACCATTTGGGCATTTGATCTTGCGCCCTACAAGATGTTTTAGGTCCCGACAATAGCATCGAGGCGCCTTTGATTTTCGGTGGAGACCTTTCCTATAAGCGAAAGTTATTTGTTCTTAACCACCCACATCTTGAGGGTGGCTTAGAAGCAATGAGTCTAAGTGCAGCATTTGAGAACTTCGGCTTTGGAGCCCTAGCAAATAGCCTTGCGAGGAGATGAATGATACTCATATGAATAAGCGAGAAAAGTTCTTTGTTCTATGAACATAAGCGGTTTGAAGACACACGCTCATATTCATAAGTTTGAGTACGGTTTCCACCGCAAAACATTGGCGTTAGGGTGACTCGGTGAGTCCTACATGCATGTATGAAGCCTTTGGACCATATCACGCCTTAGGTGCAGGGTTTGTCTTCTTGGTGGTGTCATGATCACATTCCTTTGGAAGATTCTCAAGACAGCTTTTGGGAACCCAGATCTTCTTCATAGGTGGTCCATTCCTGCAGTTAGTACCAATATACGTGGCAAACACTTCACCATTCTGATTCTTGAACAACTTATAGTTTGCATCAAGGGATTCATCAATGATAATAGGATTAGCACAGGTAAAGCCAGATAAGGTGGATGGATCCACTGAAGGTCCCTTTGACAATCCATGTGGTTTTGGGATATCGCTCGGGCTTCGGTAGGAACCATCAACATTCATTTTCCTCTCAGAACCCAACACCCTCTTTCCTAGGGTTTCGGTTCGAGAATCTGCTTTTGAGGACATCATAGAAAGTGTCGATGTCCTTCGGACTTTATACATCCTGTTTCAAGCAATGTCTTCAACCTAGCATTTTCATCGGCAATAGTAGTGGTATCCTCCACGAGAGGGTTAGTTACCACATCAGTAGTTGAAGACAATGCAACGATAGCAACGATGGAACATTCAAAGAATGTGAGGTAGCGATATCACGCTTAAGACATTTTAGACATGGTGGTTCAAATCCATCCTGAGCGGGCCTGATATGTTGAGCGCGAAGTGACTCATTCTCTTTTTGAAGATCTTCATGAGCCACTCTCAATTTCTCAAGCTCTTGCTTCCTTTGAAGATAATCATAGGAGAGCTTTTCATGAGTGGTTGAGAGCGTTTCATGACGACTTTCAAGTTCTTGGTACTTAGCATGAAGATTTTTTATGTCTTCAACTAAGGACTGTGAACGTGTCATTTCCGCGTCCAACAGGTCTTCGCTTTTGTCTAACAGTTTTTAAGTATGTTCCATAGCTTTTTGTTGTTCAGTTGCAATTTTAGCAAGCGTTTTGTAGCTGGGCTTGGATTCACAATCAGAGTCATCTTCACTTGATGTTTGAAAGTAAGCATCACGTGATTTTACCTTGGCACCACGTGCCATGAAGCAGTAGGTGGGAGCAGGGTCGTCCTTGTCATCGGCTTCAGCGTTGGTGTGGAAGTCATTGTCTTGATGTTGAAGATGGACTTGGCAGCGAGGCTGTGGCTAGAGCCGGACTTACAGCGCCAGGGTCGGACTCCTCTTGAGACTCCACCTCCGCCTCCTCGAAGCGGACTCCTCCTCTGAATCCATTTCCTTGCCAACAAAAGCCACGAGCCTTGCGGATGAGCTCTTCTTATGAGATGAAGACTTTGATGAGGACTTGGAAGAAGACTTTGAAGATTTCTTCTTCTTCTTGTCATCGTAATCATATTCCTTGCTCTTCTTCTTCTTCTTCTTCTCATTGTCCCCTTTGTGGACACTTTCGGAGATATAGTGTCGGGTTTCTTGCACTTGTGACATGTTCTCTTCTTGTAGTCATGGTGGAAGCTTCATCATTTCTTGAGCTAGATCGTGAAGACTTTACGAAGCCCTTCTTCTTAGTGAACTTGGAACTTCTTCACAAGCATAGAAAGTTCCTTTCCAATATCTTGGGATCATCGAACTACTGATCGATTTTTCTTGGATGAGGAAACAACTTTTGCCTTCAAAGCGCGAGTTCGGCCATAGTTGGGACCATAGATATCTCTTTTCTTAGAAAATTTGGAACTCATGTGTATTGAGCCTCTCAAGTATATCAGACGGATCGAGTGTCTTGAAGTCGAGGCGTTCTTGTATCATGATGGCAAGGGTGTGTCAAAGGAGCTGTCAAGTGATCTCAAAGAAGGTGTCTTGGCGATTTCATGCTTGGTAATCTCGGTGGCGCCGAGAGCGAAACTCATTTGTGATGTCGGCGAGGCGATCAAGCGTGAGCTAGACATTTTCATTGTCGTTTCTCTTGAAGCGGTTGAAGAGGTTGCGAAGAACCGATCCCTTGATCTCTCTGGGTTGAGACGCCTTCGTTGACCTTGGATAGCCAGTCCCAGACTAGCTTCGACGTTTCCAGAGCACTCACATGGCCATACTGTCCTTTGGTTAGATGCCCACAGATGATGTTCTTAGCCGTAGAGTCTAGTTGAATGAACTTCTTGACATCAGCAGGGGTGACACCTTCACTGGTTTTGGGAACGCCGTTCTTGACGACATACCAGAGGTCGACATCAATGGCTTCAAGATGCATGCGCGTCGTATTCTTCTAGTAGGGATATTCAGTTCCATCGAACACGGGGCAAGCAGCGGAGACTTTGATTATCCCTGCAGTCGACATAGCTAAAACTCCAGGTGGTTAAACCGAATCACACAGAAAAAGGGAGTACCTTGCTCTGATACCAATTGAAAGTGCTAGTTATCGACTAGAGGGGGGGGGGGTGAATAGGCAATTTTTATGGAAGTCTTCAAAACGTGGAAGTTTCGAAGACAAACAATAGAAATGACCTAATTGATATGCAGCGGAAGATAAACTACAACAAGCAAACCATAGTCAAGTATGCAATAATGTGAAAGTACAAAGACTAATAGCAGCTTAGTAGTAAGGATCAGGATGGAAGATAGTATGAAGCCAACCAACGATAGTAGCCAAGCAATGAAGTCAAACAGATATGACAAATAGGCAATGACTTCACGAAGACAAACTCTAAGTAAAGGGAGGGAGAGGATAGAACCAGTCACTTGTTGAAGACACAAGATTTGTTGGACCAGTTCGATTCTTTGTGACAAGCTATGCGTCTGGTTAGGGAGGCTGAGATTCAACTTTCGAGAAGACCGGCGTCTTCACCTTATTCCCTTGAGCTAAGGACACACAGTCCTCGCCCAATCACTCTGGTAAGTCTTCAAGGTAGACTTCCGAACCTTCACAGACTTCGTTCACCGGCGATCAACAATGACTCTTGGATGCTCAAAACGCGACGCCTAACCGGCTGGAGGATTCACAGTCCTCAAGTGTAATAAGTCTTCGGGTCACGCAGACAGAAAGACTTCAGTGATGCCTAACACTCTTTGGCTCTGGGTGTTTGGGATTTGTCCTCGCAAGGATTTCTCTCTCTCTAAGGCTTCGAGATGGGTTGCTCTCAAACGAAAAAAGCCGTGCACTAACTCTGAGCAGCCACCAATTTATGGTGTAGGGGTTGGGCTATTTATAGCCACTAGGCAACCCGACCTGATATGTCCGAAATGACCTTGGGTCACTAAGGAACTGACACGTGTTTGAACGGTCAGATTTCAAACACACACGTCAACTTTACTTGTGCTACAAGCAAAGCTGACTCATCCAGCTCTGGATAAGATTTGCTCTTATTGTCTTCGCTCGAAGACATAGGATTTGGGTTGAGCATCACTTCAGTTATTCTGACTTTGTTCACTTGGACCCCACTTAACAGTACGGTGGTTCCTATGACTCAACAAAGAAGGAAAAAGGAGAAAATGAAACGACACAGTCTTCACGCTCCATAGTCTTCACTCAATGTCTTCTCATGTCATAGTCTTCAATATGAATATCTTCTCATACCACCATTGTCGTCAATGTCTTCATACATTTTTAGGGGTCATCTCCGGTAGGTAAACCAGATCAATGAGGGACACTACCTGTGTTATCCTGCAATTCTCACAAACACATTAGTCCCTCAACCAGATTTGTCGTCAATACTCCAAAACCAACTAGGGGTGGCACTAGATGCACTTACAGTGAGCCACGCCGCCTGCAGCTGGCGCAGGCCGAGGCAGCGAGAGGGACAGTGCGAGGGAGCCTGTCGGTGTCAAAACTGGCGGATCTCGGGTAGGGGGTCCCGAACTGTGCGTCTAAGGTCGATGGTAGCAGGAGACAAGGGACACAATGTTTACCTAGGTTCGGGCCCTCTCTATGGAGGTAATACCCTACTTCTTGCTTGATTGATCTTGATGAATATGAGTATTACAAGAGTTGATCTACCACGAGATGGCTAAACCCTAAAAGCCTAGCATGTATGACTATGGTAATGAGTCTCTCCCTCTCCGGACTAAGTCCTCCGGTTTATATAGACACCGGGTGGATCTAGGGTTACACATGGTCGGTTACAAAGAAAGCAATCTACATATTCGGTCACCAAGCATGCCTTCCATGCCAAGGAGAGTCCCATACGGACACGGGTGCAGTCTTCGGTCTTCGTATCTTCACATCCCATTAGTCCGGCCCGTGGCTAACAGGCCGGACGCTCAAGGACCCCTTGTCCAAGACTCCCTCAGTAGCCCCTAAACATGGCTTCAATGACAAGATATCCGGCGCGTAGATCTGTCTTCAGCATTGCAAGGCGGGTTCCTCCTACCGAACTCCAAAATTGTCTTCGAGCGTATCAATGTGTCCGGACCTGCAACATACACACCATGCACAACCGTAGAGAGAATATAATTTTACACGAGTCCAATCCACTGACAACTTTCTGTAACATGACATCACATCTGTCCGGCCATAATTTCGAACCGTTTTTCGTCTGCCGCTCCATGTTTCGAGACGCAGTTGCTATTGGCACGTCTTGTCAAAGTAGGGATCGTGTCCCCTTATTGCGGGATTCTCATCAATACAGACGTGGGTAACCCAAGCGTACCATTTACACAGTCCTTGGGAATAGGAGAGTTTCTAGGCGAATGGGGAGGCGTTCAATATTTACTGCCTTTATAAGGGGATAAGGACCCCCCTTCTTCTCCCACGCCTTATCTCTTCCTCCGCCCTTCCAATTTTGAGCTCCAGCGCCCAAGTCCTCATCTTCCACCTACTCAAGCTAGCACTCAACCATGTCCGGATCCGAAGGTCAAGGCAAGTGGATGGTCTCCTCTGTCAGGGAGAAGGCCATTACTGAGCTTCGGGCGGCTAGGTATTTGGTGAAGGAAATCGCCCACCGTCTTCCAGCCCAGGGCCAAATCGTCCCCACGCCGAAGCCCAACGAGAGGGTGGTATTCATCCCTCATTTCCTTCGCGGGCTAGGGTTTCCACTCCACCCTTTCGTTCGCGGGCTGATGTACTATTACGGGTTAGATTTCCATGATCTATCCCCGAACTCTTTCCTCAACATCTCAGCGTTCATCGTCGTGAGTGAGGCTTTCCTCCGCATCCAACCCCACTTCGGGCTGTGGCTCAAAGTCTTCAACATGAAGCCGAATGTGGTGGATGGCCAGCACGCGGAGTGCGGAGGAGCCATGGTGAGTAAGTTGTCCAATGTCTCCTGGCCGAAAGGCACTTTCGTGGAGACTGTCAAGGAATGGCAGAAACAATGGTTCTACATTATAGAACCCCGCGGCACCAACTGGGCCGCAGCTTCCGAATTCAACCCCGGTGCTCCAATGCGGCTCACCTCCTGGGTCGAGAAGAGCCCGAACTAGTGTTCGCCAGATGAGCTGATAGCGCTATAGACGCGCGTTCAAAGTATGGTGGACAAGGATGTCAAAGTTGTGGATATAATCCAGGTGATGCTAGTTCGCCAAATTCTCCCGTGCCAAAGCCGAAGCCTCTTGCTGTGGAAGTTCAATCCGAAGAAGCACCATACCCTGAAGAGGCTCTTCGAGACCACTCACAAAGATGCCTGGAAATTGCTCTTCAAGGGCAAGGAGATACCGCCAGCCACGGATTCGGACCGTGGGCACAACATTAACCACCCCGCCAGCGAGGTGAGTTCCCAACACGTTCTCTACTTGTTTGCTTCAAGGAGGATATCTGAACGTTTACTGTCATTGCTTCTTCAGGAATGGATGGAGAGGGCAAAGCGGATCCAGTGTCCAGCTCCGCTACTTGAAGAACCAATCATCCCGCGTTTAGCGAAGATGCTGCTGCCGGCGCCCTATACCGCGCCGGCAAAGAAGGCCAAGGGGAAGGCCAAGGGGGTCTGGAGTGGCCCCGTCGCAAGGGTGCTTCGGAAGCGACGTCCGAAGACAAGACCCGCTCCCCCGCCACTGAAGATGACGATGATGAGGAGGAGGAGGAATAGGAGGAGGACAACCCTCCCCCTGATGAGGGAAGGAAGAAGAGGGCGGCCTCCGTGAATCTGGAGGCGGGGACGTCCAAGAAAGGGAAGGGCTCCTTCGCGGATAACTCCGCGTGGGACGTCGGCAGCAGTCGGAGGGAGACCCCCGCACTAAGCCTCCAGCTGCATCGTAAGTGCTATGATCCCGCATACCCATATGTCCAGCCTCTCCTATTCAATGTATTGACATGGTTAATTATGCTATTACAGTCCGGCCCATGACAGCTCCTAGCAATCTTCATCAAGAGGTTTGCTGGACTCGAAGGAGATGGCCAGCGAGACACCGCCGACCTCTTACTCTCCCAAGGCCAAGGGAGATGACGAGGTGCTCTCCCAACAGACCTTCCCAGGCCGGAGGGAGGCTCAAGAGGTGCCCGAAGGCGAAGCCCCCGTCGCCGAACACCAGGGGGAACTAATCCCCCTAGAGACTGGGGAGGAGGGTCGTACTCAGTTCGGCCCTCAACCGGACCTGATTCCGGAGACCGACACGGTTCCGGAATCCGGCACGCAACCTTCTTAGAAAGAAGGAAGTATGCCTATTCCACCGGTGACCCCTGTCCAACCAAGGGCACCAGATAATCTCCTGGAAGCTCTACGAGGCGCTTCCATTGTGGATGAACACCGTGTTCTCATGGGCACGGTGATTGAAAGGGTTCAGTCCGCCAAGAGCGGACTAACCGAAGCCTGCAGCAGCCTGCTGACAGGTTTTGAGGTAAGCGACGAAAAAAAGAGAAAATCCCAATATAGACAGTAGCCCTTGAGACACTGTCCGGTGCTTCGGAAAGAAAAAGCCGTACAGAGGATCAATCCTTTATTGCAGGAAACTAACTAAATTTGTCTGGAATGGATATGCAGGAGTCGCTGCTGGCCGCGGCCTCACATGCTGCGGAAGTCTCCGAACTAAAGCGGAGACTGGAGCGGGCCGGGGAGGAGCTGGGCCAGGTGAAGAGGCAGCTCCAGGAGAATCAAGGTATGTAATAACCCGGGAAATACTCGAAAAGAGTAATATGATATTTATTGACCGAAGTGTCATGATATGTATAGGAGCAACGACCGAGGTCGAGGCCCTAAAGAAGGCCCTGGCCGAAGCCGAGGGGAAGGCTGTCAAGGAGCAGGCCGCCCGTAAGAAGCTCAAGGCCCGGGTCAACGAGGTTCAACAAGAGCTCCAGGACGCGGTGAGGAAGTGTGAGACCTCGGAGCGCGACGCATCGGTACGGGAGACCGAACTCGCCAAGGCTCGTCAGAGCGTGGAGACGGCCCGGAATGAGGCCCAGGGCGCCCTCCAAGAGATCCAGGAGGCCAGGAAGATTGCAGCGGGTAAGGCATTTAGTATGCAAAGCAAGTACATGAAGAAGAAGTATCTCTTACTAACCCGAATTCGGAGTTCTCCAGGAGCCTACGCAGATCTACCGCGCAGTGTGTCCGACACCGCGGAGTTCTTTCGAGCCGAGGAAGGGAGCTCCACAGAGAAATTGTTCTGGTCGCAGTATCTTGCGCCAGAGCATCCTGTGCCCTTCACTGATCAGCTGAAACAGCTGGTGGAGCTGCATAGGGTGGCCGAACTAGCCATGAAGGATTTGATAATCCGGCTATGGCCAGCTGAAGCTATGCCCGGCAGCTACTTCGGACTCGTGAAGCGGCTGGTGAACACTTGTCCTCGGCTGGACGTGGTCAAGCGATCAACCTGTATTGAAGGCGCGCGCATGGCCTTCGCCTGTTGCAAGATGTGGTGGGTGAAGATGAACACCGTCGAGCTGGCCAGGGGGCCGCCAGAGGGCAAGGAGCACCGCACACCCGAGCGCTATTTTGCGGATGTCCTAGAGGGGTCTCGCATTGTGGCAACGTAGTGTGGGCAGGACATTATTTTCGAATGAATACATTCGTGTTGCCTTTGCCTTGTATGATGAAACAAAGTCGGTTTGTAACATAATGCTTGTTATGTTTTAATTTTATCCTCCCGTGCGGCCATGTTGTATGGAATCTGAGGGTTGGCCAGTCGTCGGCTTCTGCCCCCACGTAGGTAGTATGGAGGTGTTCGGGATGGAATCTAAACAATGTTGATCCAATTATATGGTCCTTGAAGGAGTTGTTTAGCGCAATGAACCAGGCAATCAGACTATGCGGCTTAAACGCCCTCACTTAACCATAGGAGTTTTACAATAAAACATAGGCGCAGCCCCTAGTATCAGAACCAGAGTGCTATGAGTGTCTGATCGGGAAGTACCGATCCTTCGCGTAATGCGGGAGAAATCTCCAATGATTTGCGACCTCCGAACAGCTGACCGACTCTCACCGTATCATGACAGTAAGTTTTTGGCTTTCTCTACTGAGGTGCTCCTTTGGATAAACCAGGGCACAATCACAGTAGTTCTCCCTTTACTACCTTAGCCGATATAGCGGAACGTAAGATAGCAAGCACAGGAGCCGGGCAACCCAACTATTGACCAAAGACATGATTCAGAGCCAATGCATATAATGCTAACTTCGGGGTGTCGAACTATACTGTAAAAGTGTTCGGACTTGGGTTGCCATGTTGTGGGGTGCTATGAAGCCCCTGGCGAGGTGGAACACGCCGAGTGTGCGGGTGTTATATGATAAAATTACCAGGAGGGAAAAGACAAAAAGGAAGAAAGAGGAAGAACCAGTGGTAAGCTAGAGCCGTGGAAATTTGGGCCGCAAACTGTTTCTATTATAATTTCATTTGGTGCGTTAAAGCGCGTTTATACACGTGGTGCAATAAGCAGAAAGGCTATTTACTATGACTTCAACAAGAGAGAGCTGCGCATGGGTCCTGAAGAACAGGTAGAGTGATCGTTGAATGAAACCACCTAGAGAAGTTCCCCATATGTCTGCGGCTCTCCCGTGTCGATCTTGTATAATACCATCCAACAGGGTCAGCTGTCCCGACCGCTCTTATTCGTGCCATATTGGTATGTTTATCCTTCGAGAGGAACCTTCATCAGGCCATCGGAGGAGGTCCGCGGGATTGAGACCTGAAAGGAAAAAGTAAAAGTGAAAGTATTTGTGTATCCGGTGCCAGTTGAGCCGTACTGTGGGTCACAAGCTAGCTGTGCCTCCGTCGATGCCCATGGAATTTCGAGTGCGTAGTTATGTATGCGCGACGCGAATGCCACCGCTTGATCGGGACTGAGACGGAGGCCGGATTGTTAGTCGAGCTCCTGACAAGCCAAGCTGTCCCACTGCAGGGTAGTTCGGACCCTCTTAACGGTGTCCGAGGGCTCGGCAGACGAATTAGGGTCCTGCTTGAGAAGGTCGCTCTGTACTTCTGCCGCTAAGGCAGCTGTGTGCTCTTCTGTACGGAGGGAGCGTTCCATATTTCCGTTGACCGTGATGACGCTGCGCGGACCGGGCATCTTGAGCTTAATATAATCATAGTGTGGCACTGCATTGAATCGAGTGAACACGGTTCGTCCGAGCAGTGCGTGATAGCCGCTGCGAAAGGGGACGATGTCGAAGATTAATTCCTCGTTTCAGAAATTTTCTGAAGACCCGAAGACAACTTCTAGAGTGATTGCGCCCATACAACGGGCCTCGACACCTGGTATGACTCCTTTGAAGGTAGTCTTTGTGGGCTTGATCCGTGATGGATTGATGCCCATTTTTTGCACTGTATCCTGATAGAGCAGGTTGAGGCTGCTACCTCCATCCATAAGGACGCGCGTCAGGTGAAATACATCGATGATTGGGTCGAGGACTAGTGCGGCTGAACCGCCATGACGGATACTAGTCGGGTGGTCCCGACGATCAAAGGTGATTGGAAATGACGACCATGGATTGAATTTTGGGGCGACTGGCTCTATCACGTAGACGTCCCTTAGTGCGCGTTTGCGCTCCCTTTTGGGGATGTGCGTAACATATATCATGTTTACTATTTTCACTTGAGGGGGAAACTTCTTCTGTCCCCCTGTGTTCGGTTGCCGGGGCTCCTCGTCATCGTCCTCGCTTTCTGATCCCTTTTCCCTGTTCTCGGTGTTTAATTTGCCGGCCTGTTTAAAAACCTAACAATCTCTGTTGGTATGATTGGCTGGTTTGTCTGGGGTGCCATGTATCTGGCACGGGCGATCGAGTATGCGGTCCAGGCTGGATGGTCCCTGATTGTTTCTCTTGTATGGTTTCTTCCGCTGGATGGACTTAGAGCCACTGAATCTGGCGTTGACTGTAGTGTCGTCGGTATTATCTCCATCGCTTCGGCGTTTGTGTCTGTTACACCGGGGCTTGCCGTTGTTGTTCTTAACCTCAGAGGGGCCTGCCTCGCTGGCTGTGTTTTTGCTACGAGCCAACCAGCTATCCTCGCCCACGCAAAAGCGGGTCATGGGTGTCGTGAGGCTTTTCTTGGCCGAGGTGGCGGGCGAGCCATTCATCACGGATGCTATGTTTAAAGGCCGCTAGGGCTTCTGCATCCGGACAGTCGATGATCTGGTTCATTTTTGTTAGGAACCTAGTCCAGAACTTCTGGGCTGACTCCCTAGGTTGTTGGACTATGTGGCTTAAGTCATCGGCGTCTGGTGGCCGGACATATGTACCTTGGAAGTTATCGAGGAAGGCTTCTTCCAAGTCCTCCCAGCTGCCGATAGAGTTTTCAGGTAGGCTGTTTAACCAGTGTCGAGCTGGTCCTTTGAGTTTTAGTGGGAGGTATTTGATGGCGTGAAGATCATCCCCGCGGGCCATGTGTATATGGAGAATGAAATCCTCGATCCATACCGCGGGATCGGTTGTTCCGTCGTATGGTTCAATGTTAACGGGTTTGAACCCTTCGGGGAATTCATGATCCATTACTTCATCAGTGAAGCAAAGAGGGTGTGCGGCGCCTCTATATCGGGCCACGTCGCGACGTAGCTCTGACGGAGTCCGTCCGCGGTTGTCAGCTCGGGTGTGACTAGGTTTGTCACGTCTGAGTAGGTAGCCATCATGACATGTCGGGGAACATCCTCGCGATCCGTAGATCGATCGGGTATATCCTGCTCTACTATCCAGGGTTTGCCGGAGGTCGTATGTGTGACCCCGAACTGTTTATCTCTGTTTTTCCATTGTGGCGGGGCGGGCTGCTGTTCGGCTTGAGTTGCCGCTCTATCCCAACCACGAGGTGGTCGGTCCGCCGCACTGTCCCGACCGCGTAGTGTTTGGTTGGCCGCATTACATGAGGGAAGTATGGGCTCCGGTGCCTCTTCGTCGAACTGAGGTAGCAACCTTCGCTTTGGGTAACTCTTGGCTGGGCGTCTGAGGCCGTGTTCTTCGGCTGCCAGGACATCAGTCCATCTGTCGACGAGCAGATCTTGTTCAGCTTGAAGCTGCTGCTGCTTCTTTTTCAGGCTCCTTGCGGTGGCCATTAGCTGGCGCTTGAGGCGCTCCTGCTCGAGAGGTTCCTCAGGCACGATGAAATCTTCGTTGCCGAGGCTTTCCTCATCCTCGGAGAACGGATGGTAACTACCGTCCTCCGAGTTGTTGGGCCTGGCCTGTTCATCGGGGCTGGCTTGCCCATTTTATTTCTCCTCCTGTTCGGATGTTACCTCAGCGAGGTCTTCATTGTTTTCGGCATCCTCCGGAGTATTATTTTCTCCGGTGCCAGCATTGCTGTCTTTTGAACGTCGTGACTTAGAGCGGCGTCGAGGAAGCTGGTGCTTGGGATGTCTCTTAGGAGGTTTATCCTCAACTGGATCCTCTTTGTCATCGTTGTTAGTTTTTTCAGGCGTATTCACCATGTATACGTCATAGGAAGAAGTGGCCGTCCGTCGTCCAGTGAATGGCGGGTTTTGGCCATGCTCCTTGTCGGCATCGTCGTCCATACTGACGATGTCTTCGGAGCCGTAGTCAAGCATGTCGGTTAAGTCCTCTACAGTGGCTAGAAAGTGGGTGGCGGGTGGGAAGCTAGATTCTCCATCATCAGCCCCTAGCTCGAACCGAACATAGTTCGGATGTGAGTTCCCTGCCAAGGACAGATTCTTTAATGAGTTTAGCACATCACCAAAGGGCGAATGTTGGAAGGTGTCTGCGGCGCTGAACTCAAAGATCGGTACGCGGTCGAGTTCGGCATCCACGGATGCACGCGGCTCAGAATTTATTACCAGAAACGAGTCCGGAGTTCCGGTGGCGAAGGCGTCGTGTGGATTTAGGTCTATGTTCGGCTCCAACGCCGTGGAATCTGTGGTCTCCATGGTGGGGTTGAGCTTCCCATCCTCAGACGGCACGATCTGCTCCGGGTCTAAGGCCAGAGTGGTTATGGGAGCAATCTCCTGAGTGTGATCCGACTACAGATTTAGATCGTGCGCATCGGTGTGACAGGGAGCGGCCGCTGCGGTTTCGAATCCGGCGAAGATCAAGTCTCCACGGAACTCCGCAACATAGTTCAAGCTTCCAAATCTGACCTGATGGCCAGGGGCATAGCTATCGATCTTCTCCAGATGGCCAAACGAGTTGGCCCGCAGTGCGAAGCCCGAATACGAAGATTTGTCCGGGGAGAAAGGTTTCTCCTTGGACAACGTCATTGTAGGCGATTGAAGGGGCCATCAAAACCTTTTGGGGATGGCACAATGGAACTCTCAATGAAAGCACCAATGTCGGTGTCAAAACCGGCGGATCTCGGGTAGGGGGTCCCAAACTGTGCATCTAAGGTCGATGGTAACAGGAGACAAGGGACATGATGTTTACCTAGGTTCAGGCCCTCTCTATGGAGGTAATACCCTACTTCTTGCTTGATTGATCTTGATGAATATGAGTATTACAAGAGTTGATCTACCACGAGATCAAGATGGCTAAACTCTAAAAGCCTAGCCTGTATGACTATGGTAATGAGTCTCTCCCTCTCCGGACTAAGTCCTCCGGTTTATATAGACACCGGGTGGATCTAGGGTTACACAAGGTCGGTTACAAAGAAAGGAATCTACATATTCGGTCGCCAAGCTTGCCTTCCACGCCAAGGAGAGTCCCATCCGGACAAGGGTTGAGTCTTCGGTCTTCGTATCTTCACAGCCGATCAGTCCGGCCCGTGGCTAACAAGCTGGACGCCCGAGGACCCCTTAGTCCAGGACTCCCTCAGAGCCCCTAGCGGCACTAACGAGATCGGTGATGCGGTCCAGCCAGTCCACGTAGAGGTCATCAACCGGGCGGTAGCGCAGGAGCTCGTGTGCCATGAGCAGCGCGGCCTGCGCGTCCATGGGTGCGCAACGAGCATGAGACGATGAGCCGACTGGGGTTAGCGACGGAGTGGCGGTGCGGCTGTCCCGCCGCACAGAGGGGTGCAGCAAGGATGCTTGCTGCTTGTTTCCCGCCGGGCCGATGACGGTGTTGGCGACAGGCGAGGGAGAATGACGGGGAGGCCCGCAGACAGGGGCCGTCTGAGTGACGCGGGCGGCGAGGGTGGCCCGACGCTCGGCGCGGCTCGACGCGCGTCTGCCATGGATGCGGTGGGACGGTGGAGCACGGATCGGTGGAAGGAAAGTTTCAGCGCACCCCTACCTGGCGCGCCAAATGTTGATTTTCGGGTTCTGGCAAAACCCTCGAGGTTCGAACACTGGAGTGTGCACGAAGATCTCTCCCCCTCTAGCTCACACCCTCAAACGATCTCAAAGCTCAGCGCGTCGAACTAACAGAACAAGAGATGCTAGGTTTATAATGGTTCGGGCCACCTATGTGGTGTAATACCCTACTCCAGTGTGGTGTGGTGGATTGCCTTGGGCTGAGGATGAACAATTACAAGGGAAGAACAGCCTCCTGAGGAGAGGTGCTCTTGTGCTTAGCGAGCGTGTGTGGATGAGGATGATCTGAATGGCTCTAGATCACTTGCCTCCTAATGTGGTGGCTAGTCCTATTTATAGAGCCCCTGTGTCCTCTTCCCAAATGTAGGCGGGAAGGGATCCAACCACGGCAAAATTGGAAGGGAGACAACTAGTACCAGTTATCCTGACTAAAGGTGGTCTTCGCCTGC
Organism: Aegilops bicornis; assembly: GCA_021605145.1. Taxonomy (NCBI): domain Eukaryota; kingdom Viridiplantae; phylum Streptophyta; class Magnoliopsida; order Poales; family Poaceae; genus Aegilops; species Aegilops bicornis. The sequence continues at coordinate 464,628,406 of CM038673.1, read as the reverse complement.
CAAAGGCTCTGGTGGTGACGCCGTCTTGGGCTCCACGGTGACCTCCGTCCTGCCGTCCTGCCAGTCTTGGTCTTGTTGCACCGATATGGAAACCTTTGCCTGATGCCTCGAGACTCCTCGCCTGCGCTTGCCTCTTTAGCACCAAAGAGGAAACGAGTACACTGCACGCACTGGCGCCTGCCTGGCCTTGGTCGTCATGGCGTGCGTCACAGGGACCTCGCGAGGTGCCCCTTGCCTTGATCTCTCGGCCCCTCGCGAGCCGGCCTGGTGAGGCTGCCCCCGAGGAGGTCTTGTATCATCCGCCTCACGAGGCTTGGCTCCTCGCGAGGGTCTTGAGTGTTTGCTGATGAAGATGGGCCGTACGGGTCCGCTGGTGGAGCCACGCCGTGAGCCGCAGGCAGGCAAGTCTGGGGACCCCCGTTCCCAGGACGCCGACATGCTTGTCCAAGGAAGGGTAGTACCCAAGCACCGGTCCACCCACATATCAAATTATCAAAGTAACGAACGCGAATCATATGAGCACGATGAAAACTAGCTTGACAATAATTCCCATGTGTCCTCGAGAGCGTTTTCCTTTATATAAGAGTTTGTCCAGGCTTGTCCTTTGCTACAAAAAGGATTGGGGCACCTTGCTGCACCTTATTTACTTTTGTTACTTGTTACCCATTACGAATTACCTTATCACAAAACTATCTGTTACCGATAATTTCAGTGCTTGCAGAGAATACCTTACTGAAAACCGCTTGTCATTTCCTTCTGCTCCTCGTTGGGTTCGACACTCTTACTTATCAAAAGGACTATGATAGATCCCCTATACTTGTGGGTCATCAGGGGTTGGATGAACAATTCCCATTGGGGGTTGAATGAACAGGACCCCGTGGTAGTAGAGGCCGTTGCCGCTGGATGAATAGGACCTGATCTAGCCAGTTGGGGGTGGATGAACAGGACCCCGTGGAGGGCTGGTTGAACAGTAGGCAGTGGAGGCTGGATGAACAGGACCCCGTGTTGGGCTAGTTGAATAGTAGCCGGTGGAGGCTGGATGAACAGGAGCCCATGGAGGCAGGAGGGAGATACAGTGGATGAACAATAGCAGGTAGAGGCTAGAGGAGGTCGACAGTGCATGAACAGTAGCCCGTGGAGGCTGGAGGTGGTCGACGGTGGAAGAACAGTAGCCCGTGGAGTCCCGTTTTGCGGTACGCCACACCCCTCCCGATGACCAGGACCCTGGTTCGACCATAGGAGGTCGAAGAGAAGTCCGTTTACTCCGTTTTGTGGTACGCCACACACCTCGTGGTGAACAGGACCCCGTTTTGACCGTAGGAGGTCGAAGAGAAGTCCGTTTCCTCCATTTTGCAGTACGCCAGACCCCTCCCGATGAACAGTAGGCGTTTCCTCCGTTCTGTGGTACGTCGGGCCTCGTTTCGGCTGTTCCGTCCTAGCCGGTTGGCTCCCAATGAACGGGACGCATTCCGTTGCCTCCCGATGAAAACGACGTAGTTTCTCTATTCCGACCTAGCTGATTGGCTGCCGATGAATAGGAAGCTGTCGCTGTATGCGTTCGAGACCCCGCCCATATGTACGTACATAGCTGTATTTACTTTCTTGCAGCATGGCCGTATGTACATGTACATGATTTATATAGGAATGCCTCAACTACTACGTCACACGTGCCGCTCCTTGCTCGGCCACAGTTCATCCTTGCAGAGAGACCGATCGACCAGTATGTACGTACACATTCGCTACCACAAAGACAACCCTACGTATAATTCGACCCGGTGGGTCCCAACTGTCAGGGAGAATAAGGAGGCACTTCCTTGCGTGCGAGCTGATGGGTCCCAGATGTCAGGGGGGGAATCATTTTTTTGCCCATAATAAGGACGCACTTCCTTCTGTGCGAAGATGTAGCTGGTGAGTCCTAGCTGTCAGGGGGAGAAAACATTATTTTTCTGGGTAAAAAGGATGCAGTTGCATGCATGCCTCCATGGGCGTGGTGCGTCCCCACTGTCAGCCTCTCACGTACAGTCATCTTTCGATGACTCTCATTTTTTTGACCACATTGACCACACAGTGCCGAGCGCACCAAGGCCGATGGACGATGGCGAGGCCCCAGACTAGAACGACCCGAAGAAGACCCACTATTTTCGCGTAATAAGGATTAAGGAGGCACTTGCTTGTGTGGGTCCCTACTATCAGCCTCTCCACTTAGATCCCTCTTCTGATGGCTGTTGTTCGTTGACCATGTTGACTACGCCGCGCCGAGAGCACAAACGCGATGGACGAGGGCAAGGCCCAGGAAGGGAACGACCCGGAGCCGGTGAAGCCACAACAACGGATGCCCACACTGAGGGGAGTACGAGGGCTGACTGGTCGGCTGCGGGGTGAGGCTGACGTCGCCGAAACATAACTGGATGTGCGGGTGGGTAGAGGGATGGCCTGGCAGCAACACAGCTGGCCATGGGAGGAGGGAGCAGGTAGTCCCGCTGGCGCTGGTTTGGGCGGTTGGAGCAGGAAGATCAGAGATTGAAGAAGCATGATGGCCGTTAGATGGACATCCAATAGTCACTGCTCTGTGTTGACTAAGTTGACAAACCCTTGCGTACGCGGCAAAAAAAATTTAGGACAACGTCATCGTCGACCTAGTAGGCTGAGAAGTCAGCCTCCAAATCTGTGGAAAACAGCATACAACCCATTTGCCATTATTTTCATTATTTTCAATTATTTACAGCCCATTTGCTAATTCTTAAGGATATTTTGAAGCCCATATTTTTTTATTAGCATTGCAGACCATATTCTGGGCATTGCTAAAAAATTCAATGAAATTTTGCATATTTTGGTAAGGTCCAAACTCTTTTAATCACGAAATTTTGAGTCACGTTAAAAATATATTTTTAAAATTATATCAAAATAAAATTAAAAAAATCACCGCAAATAAATGAATGAAATTTAAAATCTTGAAATCCAGAAAAAATGATATTTGAATGTAATTGCTGGTTGGCTTTAGTTTAAAAATTTACAACCCATTTCTTACTACTTATAGCCCATTTTCTGGGGAAGCCGAATACATCCCTCCTCGTCTTGAAAGATTTGCAGCCCAACAGGGCTGAGAAAAGCAAGTAGGCCTCGGTTGGGTATTCTCCAAAAAATAGAACTCGGCTAGCCATTTTCAGAGAGAAAAAGGATATCAACTGGGCTCGTCATGTGCTTAAATAAAAGCGTAAGCGTGGGTAGACGGGCCACAGCCCCCGCACAGCATGCAGTTGAGCTCCGTCGCTAAAACTAAAAAACAACTGGGCGAGCTGCTAGTTCCCTTGTGTTATCCACTTGTTGTGTAATTTTCTCGTTTATTGATTACATTGATAATGGCGTGGGACATAGTTGTCAAACAATTAGGAGGAAGTATTTTTTTTGGCTTGTAATAACAAGACACCTGCTTGCATAATACCATGACCCTGGTGGGTCCCTACTGTCAGCCTCTCCACGTACAGTCATCTCCTGATTCCCCTCGGTTGTTGACCATGTTGACAACGCCAGAAGGCGGCGGGCACTATGAGTGAACCAAGGCGAAGAACGACGGCAAGGCCTCGGACAGGAACGAACATGAGCTATGGAGGATGCGGCAGTGTAGTGGCAGGCGGAGGGGAGTACAAGGGCAACAATATGTAACTCAAGGTTATAAACGGTACAAAAAGCCCAAGGATTAATTGTTCATCAAATTTAGACAAAACCCAGATTGAACATGGCAATAACATCTAACCCAACCATTGTTTTTGGCAGTCACAAACAAATGGACCGGCCTGATCCATAAAATCGACATCCTGTGCAAATTTTTTTATTGGAGCATGATCACAAGTTGTTGTAAATAGAAGCCGAGCACGTTCAGAAGCCCATTTGTCCACCTGAAACTTCTTTTTTTGCTGTTCAACATGTCCGTCCGTGAGAAATTTCTTGTTGAAAAAATTAAGCCTCATGGACAATAGTAACCTCGCATTCAACTAGAAGAATGTGACAAAGCTTATGTTTGCCTGGTTGGATGCATATCCTTCCATCGTTATTGTCCTCAAATGAATGTCATGAGAATTGAGAAAATCCAAGTGCTTATTACGCGACCGATTGGTTATATGTTTTTCTCCATGTGTTAGTGCCTAAGTAGATATGAAGATTGAAAACAGTTAAGGTCTGAAAAAGCAGTATGTAAAAGAGCGATAGCTGAACGGTTAATTCTAGTACAATATATACGGGCTTTCAATGTGCATGAAATCATCACCTTTATATATAAATTCTCCAGACATCGAAAGCATCGCAGCAAGCCAATAATTACGTTTAGATCATAACTAAACATTCCGATATATAAGATCTTGACAGAATCCAGCAGCATGGATAGGCCATCCATGGACGAACTCTTCATTGAGCATATAACATAATATTAGTACCCAAAGTGTACTCCAAGATGATATAAAACTTATGCACACAAATAAAAAATTGCAGCTTATGATTACAAATGTGCAGATGATAATATACGGTACCTGAATAAGTGAGGAGCCAAACACCAACTTGTGATCATTAAACGGATCACAAATTACACCCAAGGTCTCCAGTTTGGGCGCAGAGATGACAGTTATTTGCGAAGGTTCATAACAATAATGAAGGAGCAATCTTTGAAGTGAAGGGGCATCTTCGATGATGATCTGATGTCCTTCAAAACAAATTCCAATGCTTTTAAGGTGAGGCAACTTTATTTGGAGACAACTAATAGGGATTTCTATTCCCAAAACAATCAGCAAGCGCTCCAGGGCAGGGCAACTGGAGTGGATGATGTTGTGCAGTGAGGCCTACGATAGATAAACCACCACAAGCAAAAAAAATAGCAGTGGGAGTCAAAGCATTTGTACCAGCTTGTCTGGTAGATGGCACCGGGCTAAGGTGGCGGTGTGGAGAGAGGAGGAAAACCACGAGATAGACAATGTGGCGCGGGGACAAATTCTTGGTGTTCGGTTCGTGGTATGAAACTTCCGTGGTAATGGTAGAACTCAAACTGCTGGAGTTTTTCAAATTCAGGTGATGTCAGCCAAGCGTCCACCATGCAGGGTATGGACAACAGGTAGCGTGTCAGGATGTAGAGGTGTTGAACGGGTCCCTGGCGGGAGCAGATGATGGCTCTGAGGAGATCAAATTCAGGAAGGATGAGATGTCGATGGCGCCGAGATTGAGGGGCGCGGTGCGCCATAGAGGGCACCACCAAGTTGAGAGGACTTGTGTGCGGCAGTAATCCTTGGTGGAGAGAAGCGAGATGATCTCCCCAAGGATGTCATCCGGGAGATCGCTGATGCAGTCCACCGTAGATTCTACGGGTTCCTCAGATCCGAGTGGGGGGGGGGGGGGGGGCTCGCCGCTTCTCCCCGCGCTGCCGGGTGCGGGATCTACAACTGGCATCGCTACTAGCGGGAGCCTCATCTTCTTGGCGCTAGGGCCAGCCGACTCCATTTTCCTTGCGGGCATCACGTCGAGCTCACGGGTTTGAGTAGAGTAGCCAGAGATGAGCCTATTGGCAGTGCAAGTGGGGAAGAAGGAGGGCTGGGGTTTTTTGTAGGAGTGGAAGAAGAGGAGCAGGTGTTTTATGTATGAGTGAGGAAGAAGGTGAGCGTGGGTTTTCTGTACGAGGGAGGAAGATGGGGAGCGGGGGGAATTGGGGGGCGACGGAAGCGGGATAGTCCAGCGAGTTGTAGTATAAGTGGAAGTGAGGAGGAAGGAGGGTATTTCTAGGATCGCCCCCTCTTCAAGAAATATGGGCTTTTCCTTGCAAAAAACAAAAACAAATGGGCTTTAAGATGGATAGGCTTTGTATCGGCCCAGTCGGTTGCCCGTGTTTCGTACTGAACGACCTTAAAACTAGAGGCAGCCCATTAGAGACACTCTCCAGTTCTTCAGCTTATTTCCCATTCGAAAGAAAAAAATAGATGCCTCCAGCTTAATTATGGCTCCTCATCGGTAACATTTTTCAACTTGGAAAAAAGTTATAGCTCCTTTTCGGGCCGGCTTGGCATCCACCAAATTAGAGGATGGTCTACTGCATGCAGACACTCACACTGGTCGTAGCACGGCAAAATGAGGGGTCAAATAACATGCCCACAATATACATAGATTGTAAAGGTTGACACGCTAACATTCACTCTAAACTAAGCTTCATAAGATACGGTATGCATACTAGCTAACATTCACAAGCACTTCAGTTCAACATGTTTACGCATCTAAATGATTCACAAGACTATAACCAAGACAAAGCTGTGAGAAGGTGTAGAAATAAAGAAAAAATGATAGATGCTTATCTGAGCAAAGGGCCTCCCTACGCACGCATTAATTTCCTGGGCATGGTTCTTTCTGCTCAATGTTGCGTGCACTTTGAGCATATTGGCAACTCCACAGCTAGCTTGATGGCTCATCTTGCAATTTATGCTGACACATTGCAGCAAACAGAGGAGGCAATAGAGATCACTCAACATCAGACCATTTTGTGCAGTTGCACTAAAATCATCTTCATTGTCCTGAATGTGAAAAGATAGGAAAGTGTTGTACTTAAACGGTGTCGCAAAACAGTAGCAGATATCGGTAGCTCGGCATGACAAAACTCGATCATCTGGACGAAGGGGATACTGACCTGCGTGAGGAAGATTATGCATAATTTTATAAGTGGTTAGTTGATTTCCACCTTGGTATCTCCTATGATGGCACAGAGGAAATTTTATGCAACCGATGAGCGCTATTCCTTCCGTGTGGCTGTACAAAATTTGTCCGACCAACCCCAATATCTTTTTTGTGCAGTTCCACTAAAATAATGCACCGCTGTTTGCACGACCCCTACTCACCGGGCAGGCCATCAATGACTCGGTCTCTTTTATCTTGCGTTGATGGAGCGACTGCAGTTCTTGTTTGCTCCTCTACACATGACAGGCTCGTTCCATAGTGCAAATAGCAAGTCAACGTACGAATAAGCTTATTTCATCTTGCATTGGCCATTCTACCTAGTTAAGAACGTAGGAATACCTGGAGCACCCTGAGGTCTGCTGACACCATGTTCCACTAAAATTGAGGTTTGTGATTCCGTTTGCACAAATAGACACCATATGGAGATAGACAACCCTGTTTGCACAAATATGTAACAAGGTTATTTAAGCAGTATCATTTTTTGCAGCGGCATATGATTAACAAAGAAGATCTCATATGTTATCCATGGCATTACAAAGGATGTGATGAAAAAGTGCCAGTATCTAAGAAGTGCCATCACATCAAATCAACACTGGCTCTAGATTGACGTGGGCTTACATTAACATGCATAACAATTGCATTATGACTATGTGACGACAGATTGGGAGTAGCACTTGATTAGTACATATGTGCATGATTAACAGGAATGATCATTCTAACGAAGGGTGATACGGAAAGGAGAAACACATCGTCGTGTCAACCATTGTGCAATTAAATTTTGTGCAGTTCAACAGAGATGCAGCTATGTTACCGGTGTCATAGTTTAGTGTAATGGCCCAAAACACTCTTTATGAGAAATAAAGCAAGACAGAAGCATTTCATAAAACAGTGGTGGCATTGATTCATGTATCAATGGCAATAGATTGACAGCAACATTACTTAACATCGACATCACATTAATAGTGGCATTGTTTCATTTTACTTGCGATGTTAGATTAACAGTAGTAGTAAGGGCATAGAGACAGGGGAGGCACAAGCATGTTTTACATCCACCGAGGCATAAACTGGTGAGGCAGAGGTGTTGCCGAGTGTGGCAAACATGCAAAGCATGTCTGGATTTGAGCATTTTTTGTTCTCGTCAGTGACCTTTCCTATGTAACCACAAGAAATCTAGACATGCTCATTCTCGGTTGCATTGTCGACCCAACACCCCCACTTTCTGTCCTTTTTCGACCAGGAGACCGGTCAGGCCATCATCTTTATTTCCCTTTCCAACCAAGAGATTGGTTCGTTAGCCAGTATCTGTAGTACCTTTTCTCCTCTAATAGTAAAAATTTAGGTGGTGTTCGAGTGTTCGACAAGCCGACGGAGCTAGCTACATGGAGAGCTTTGTAATACTAGAAGAATATCCACATGCAGGATGCTGCGAGTGGGAAGCAATCCTAACTTGATGAAAAAAAGGAATGCAGCAATGTGGGAAGCTGGGCCATTAGAATGAGGCCAGTTCTAAAAACAATTTATACCTCCGGTCGGCAGGATGTGGCGAGGCAGGTGGCGTAATCCGCCAACTCGACGGCGGGCAGCAAGGGTGAGGAGGACATCCCACACCAGCGCCAGGTCAGAGAAGACGGCGCGCGTCGGCTTCCTCCCTCGCCAACGGCGACCACCAGCGGAAGGTATCCGGCTGGATCTATGTCAACTGGAGAGAACATAGAGAGAGATAAAGAGAGTGGACACCACGGTCTTGTTTAGATCTAGAGAGGGTGAGAGAGTGAGAAGAAGAGAACAACCCTAGCAAGCAAGTCCCGAAGTGGACTAGTGGGGTAGTAACTGTTTTTTCCTCCGTAGCAATCATTTTAAATTGAACACGCACACAACCATATTTTTTCATTTAACGTACCAGTAAAAAGAAACTAGATCAATAACCGCGCTACCGCGTTCAGGTCGCACTTGCTATGGCTGGCATTTGGTCCCAGAACCCACATTAAATGGATGGCTAGATGTCTCAAATTGTCACGTTACCTGCCTTTTCGTGTGCAAATGTGCTCCACCATGAGTCTACCCAGACGTGTGCGTGAGGGGAGAGTGAAGTCCGATTTATAAACCTTGAGGTTGTAGAGCTAGTCGGAAATAAACCCTCACATTTAATTCCTTGAAGTTTGCACCCTGTCCTCTATAATCCCGATCATTTTTAACCTTAAGGGCATGTGCGGTTCAAGGGGTTTTAACGGGGGTTAACAGGGATTGTGGGGGATTAAATCATGTACAAGCGAAATCCCCCTCCATTCCTCTCCAAACCCCTTTGGAGGAGGTTGAACCGAACAAGGCCTAAGACTAACCATAGTGGGAGTAACTTAATTCCATACTTTATCATAGCATGATACTCAACCCTCTCATTCTTCATTACCTCATCAAATTTGCCTAGTTGGCATGCATAATACTACTTATGATACTCCCATTACAACCAGCCTGGTAGAATTAATATACCGAATCTAAATGGTCGCTGCCCGATCTCTTTGTCCTCCTCCAGCATCCGGCTGAAGAAGAATCGTGCAAGACACCGGCTGTTTTCGCCGGCATCGCCTTGGCGGTGGCCTTCATGGGATACAATCGTCGGCGGCCTCCCGTGTTCCACTTCTCCTTGATGATGGCGGGGGGTGCGAATGTGCTGGCCATCACCTCATCAACATCCGCATAGCCGTATCACCTCGTCGACATCCACGACGGCTTCTTTCTCTGCTTGCATGGCGCGGCTACGCGCGCGTCGGTGGTGGATGGCGTATTCCTAGGCACTGGAGGCGTTGTACGATGTGGCGGCGTCGAGGGCAGCGATGATGCCTATGTCGCCGTGCTCCCCGACAAGCCGGCGTGGAGCAAGTCGGCACTCTTCCTCGAGCTGTATTGGAGCGGCTAGCTGCGGAACCATGCGCTGGCTTAGTGTGGCAACTACCTCCGATAGGCTAGGCGAGGTAGGTGGAGCAGCGAGCTGTCTTGCTCGTAACTGCCGGGCTAGAAGGGCCACCCAGATGGCTTTTGTTGGGGAATGTAGTAATTTCAAAAAAAAAATCCTACGCACATGCAAGATCATGGTGATGCATAGCAATGAGAGGGGAGAGTGTTGTTCACGTACCCTCGTAGACCGAAAGCAGAAGCGTTATGACAACGCGGTTGATGTAGTCCTACGTCTTCACGATCGACCGATCCTAGTACTGAGCGTACGACACCTCCGCGACCTGCACACGTTCAGCTCAGTGACATCCCACGAACTCACGATCCAGTAGAACTTCGAGGGAGAGTTTCGTCAGCACGACGGCGTGATGACGGTGATGATGAAGTTACCGGCGCAGGGCTTCGCCTAAGCACTACGATGATATGACCAAGGTGGATTATGGTGGAGGGGGGCACCGCACACGGCTTGGAATAATCAACTTGTGTCTTAGGGTGCCCCCTGCCCCATATATGAAGGAGCAAGGGGGGAGGCCGTCCGGCCCTTGGTGCACCCAAGGACAGGAGGAATCCTCCTCCTAGTAGGAGTAGGATTCATCATTACCTAGTCCTACAAGGAAGGAGGAAGGGGAAGGAAAGAGAGGGAGAGGGAGAGGGAAAGAGGGGCCGCGCCCCCCTCCCCTAGTCCAAATCGGAATCCCCTTGGGGGGGGGGGGGCGCCACCTCCTGGGCTACTGCCCTCTCTCTCCCCTAAGGTCCACTAAGTCCCAATACTTCCCCCGGGGGTTCCGATAACCCCCCGACACTCCGATAAATATCTGGTGACCCCCAGAACCCATCCGGTGTCCGAATATAGTCGTCCAATATATCAATCTTTATGCATCGACTATTTTGAGACTCCTCGTCGTGTCCGTGATCACATCCGGGACTCCGAACTATCTTCGGTACATCAAAACACATAAAATCATAATACCGATCGTCACCGAACGTTAAGCGTGCGGACCCTACGGGTTCGAGAACTATGTAGACATGACCGAGACTCATCTCCGGCCAGTAACCAATAGCCGAACCTGGATGCTCATATTGGTTCCTACATATTCTATGAAGATCTTTATCGGTCAAACCGCATAACAACGTACGTTGTTCCCTTTGTCATCAGTATGTTACTTGCCCGAGATTCGATCGTCGGTATCTCAATACCTTGTTCGATCTTGTTACCGGAAAATCTGTTAACTCTTTCCGTAATGCATCATCCCGCAACTAACTCATTAGTCACATTGCTTGCAAGGCTTATAGTGACGTGCATTACCGAGAAGGCCCAGAGATACCTCTCCAACAACCGGAGTGACAAATCCTAATCACGATCTATGCCAACTCAACAAGTACCATCGGGGACACCTATAGAGCACCTTTATAATCATCCAGTTACGTTGTGACGTTTGGTAGCACACAAAGTGTTCCTCCGGTATTCGGGAGTTGCATAATCTCATAGTCATAGGAACATGTATAAGTCATGAAGAAAGCAATAGCAATATACTGAACGATCAAATGCAAAGCTAACGGAATGGGTCAAGTCAACCAGATCATTCTTTAATGATGTGATCCCGTTAATCAAATGACAACTCATGTCAATGGCTAGGAAACTTAACCATCTTTGATTCAACAAGCTAGTCAAGTAGAGGCATACTAGTGACACTCTGTTTGTCTATGTATTCACACATGTACTAAGTTTTCGGTTAATACAATTCTAGCATGAATAATAAATATTTATCGTGATATAAGGAAATATAAATAACAACTTTATTATTGCCTCTAGGGCATATTTCCTTCAGTCTCCCACTTGCACTAGAGTCAATAATCTAGATTACACAGTAATGATTCTAACACCCATGGAGTCTTGGTGCTGATCATGTTTTGCTTGTGAGAGAGTCTTAGTCAACGGTTCAGCAACATTCATATCAGAATGTATCTAGCAAATCTCAATGTCGCCCTCCTTGACTTGATCATGGATGGAATTGAAGCGTCTCTTGATGTGCTTGGTTCTCTTGTGAAATCTGGATTCCTTTGCCAAGGCAATTGCACCAAAGATTGTCACAAAAGATTTTCATTGGACCCGATGCACTAGGTATGACACCTAGATCGGATATGAACTCCTTCATCCAAACTCCTTCATTTGCTGCTTCCGAAGCAGCTATGTACTCCACTTCACATGTAGATCCCGCCCCGATGCTTTGCTTAGAACTGCACCAACTGAGAGCTCCACCGTTCAATATAAATACGTATCCGGTTTGTGACTTAGAGTCATCCGGATCAGTGTCAAAGCTTGCATCAACTTAACCATTTACGATGAACTCTTTGTCACCTCCATAAATGAGAAACATATCCTTAGTTCTTTTAAGGTATTTCAGGATGTTCTTGACCGCTGTCTAGTGATCCACTCCTGGATTACTTTGGTACCTCCCTGCTAAACTTATAGCAAGGCACACATCAGGTCTGGTACACAGCATTGCATACATGATAGAGCCTATGGCTGAAGCATAGGGAACACCTTTCATTTTCTCTCTATCTTTTGCAGTGGTCGGGCATTGAGTCTGACTCAACTTCACACCTTGTAACACAGGCAAGAACCCTTTATTTGCTTGATCCATTTTCAACTTCTTCAAAACTTTTTCAAGGTATGTGCTCTGTGAAAGTCCAATTAAGCATCTTGATCTATCTCTATAGATCTTAATGCCCAATATATAAGCAGCTTCACCGAGGTCTTTCATTGAAAAACTCTTATTCAAGTATCCTTTTATGCTATCCAGAAATTCTATATCATTTCCGATCAACAATATGTCATCCACATATAATACTAGAAATGCTACAGAGCTCCCACTCACTTTCTTGTAAATGCAGGCTTCTCCAAAAGTCTGTATAAAACCATATGCTTTGATCACACTATCAAAATGTTTATTCCAACTCCAAGATGCTTGCACCAGTCCATAAATGGATCGCTGGAGCTTGCACACTTTGTTAGCATCCTTTGGATCGATAAAACCTTCAGGTTGCATCATATACAACTCTTCTGCTAGAAATACATTCAGGAATGCAGTCTTTACATCCATTTGCCAAATTTCATAATCACAAAATGCAGCAATTGCTAACATGATTCGGACGGACTTAAGCATCGCTACGGGTGAGAAAGTCTCGTCATAGTCAACTCCTTGAACTTGTCAAAAACCTTTCGCAACAAGTCGAGCTTTGTAGACAGTAACACTATCGTCAGCGTCAGTCTTCTTCTTGAAGATCCTTTTATTCTTGATGGCTTGCCGATCATCGGGCAAGTCAACCAAAGTCCACACTTTGTTCTCATACATGGATCCCATCTCAGATTTCATGGCCTGAAGCCATTTCGTGAAATCTGGGCTCATCATTGCTTCCTCATAGTTTGTAGGTTCATCATGGTCAAGCAACATGACCTCCAGAATAGGATTACCGTACCACTCTGGTGCGAATCTTACTTTGGTTGACCTACGAGGTTCGGTAGTAACTTGATCTGAAGTTACATGATCATCCTTATTAGCTTTCTCACTAATTGGTGTAGGAGTCACAGGAACAGATTTTTGTGATGAACTACTTTCCAATAAGGGAGCAGGTACAGTTACCTTATCAAGTTCTCCTTTCCTCCCACTCACTTCTTTCGAGAGAAACTCCTTCTCTAGAAAGGATCCATTCTTAGCAACGAATGTCTTGCCTTTGGATCTGTGATAGAAGGTGTACCCAACAGTCTCCTTTGGGTATCCTATGAAGACACATTTCTCCGATTAGAGTTCGAGCTTATCAGGTTGAAGCTTTTTCACATAAGAATCGCAGCCCCAAACTTTAAGAAATGACAACTTTAGTTTCTTGCCAAACCATAGTTCATAAGGTGTCGTCTCAACGGATTTAGATGGTGCCCTATTTAACGTGAATGCAGCCGTCTCTAAAGCATAACCCCCAAACAATAGCGGTAAATCAGTAAGAGACATCATAGATCGCATCATATCCAGTAAAGTACGATTACGACGTTCGGACACACCATTACGCTGTGTAGTTCTAGGTGGCGTGAGTTGCGAAACTATTCCGCATTGTTTCAAATGAAGACCAAACTCGTAACTCAAATACTCTCCTCCGTGATCAGATCATAGAAACTTTATTTTCTTGTTATGATGATTTTCCACTTCACTATGAAATTCTTTGAACTTTTCAAATGTTTCAGACTTATGCTTCATCAAGTAGATATACCCATATCTGCTCAAATCATCTGTGAAGGTGAGAAAATAATGATACCCGCCGCGAGCCTCAACATTCATTGGACCACATACATCAAGATGTATGATTTCCAACAAATCTGTTGCTTTGCATTGTTAGGAGAATGGAGTTTTAGTCATCTTGCCCATGAGGCATGGTTCGCAAGTACCAAGTGATTCATAATCAAGTGATTCCAAAAATCCATCAGAATGGAGTTTCTTCATGCGCTTTACACCAATATGACCCAAACGGCAGTGCCACAAATAAGTTGCACTATCATTATCATCTCTACATCTTTTGGCTTCAATATTATGAATATGTGTATCACTACTATCAAGATTCAATAAAAATAGACCACTCTTCAAGGGTGCATGACCATAAAAGATATTCCTCATATAAATATAACAACCATTATTCTCGGATTTAAATGAATGACCGTCTCGCATCAAACAAGATCTAGATATAATGTTCATGCTTAATGCTGGCACCAAATAACAATTATTCAGGTCTAAAACTAATCCCGAAGGTAGATGTAGAGGTAGCATGCCGACCGCGATCACATCGACTTTGGAACCATTTCCCACGCGCATCGTCACCTCGTCCTTAGCCAATCTTCGCTTAATTTGTAGTCTCTGTTTCGAGTTGCAAATATTAGCAACAGAACCAGTATCAAATACCCAGGTGCTACTGCGAGCATTAGTAAGGTACACATCAATAACATGTATATCACTTATACCTTTGTTCACCTTGCCATCCTTCTTATCCACCAAATACTTGGGGCAGTTCCGCTTCCAGTGACCAGTCCCTTTGCAGTAGAAGCACTCAGTCTCAGGCTTAGGTCCAGACTTGGGCTTCTTCACTTGAGCAGCAACTTGCTTGCCATTCTTCTTGAAGTTCCCCTTCTTCCCTTTACCCTTTTTCTTGAAACTGGTGGTCTTGTTGACCATCAACACTTGACGCTCCTTCTTGATTTCTACCTCCGCAGCCTTTAGCATTGCGAAGAGCTCGGGAATTGTCTTATCCATCCCTTGCATATTATAGTTCATCACAAAGCTCTTGTATCTTGGTGGTAGTGATTGAAGAATTCTGTCAATGACATTATCATCAAGAAGATTAACTCCCAGTTGAATCAAGTGATTATTATACCCAAACATTTTGAGTATATGTTCACTGACAAAACTGTTCTCCTCCATCTTGCACCTATTGAACTGATTGGAGACTTCATATCTCTCAATCCGGGCATTTGCTTGAAATATTAACTTCAACTCCTGGAACATCTCATATGCTCCATGACGTTCAAAACATCGTTGAAGTCCCGGTTCTAAGCCGTAAAGCATGGCACATTGAACTATCGAGTAGTCATCAGCTTTGCTCTGCCAGACGTTCATAACATCTGGTGTTTCTCTTTAGGGTTTGGCACCTAAGCGGTGCTTCCGGGACGTAATTCTTACGTGCAGCAATGAGGATAATCCTCAAATTCTGAACCCAGTCCGTGTAGTTGCTACCATCATCTTTCAACTTAGCTTTCTCTAGGAACGCATTAAAATTCAACGGAACAATAGCACGGGCCATCTATCTACAACAACATAGACATGCAAAATACTATCAGGTACTAAGTTCATAATAAATTAAAGTTCAATTAATCATATTACTAAAGAACTCCCACTTAGATACACATCCCTCTAATCATCTAAGTGATCACGTGATCCATATCAACTAAACCATGTCCGATCATCACGTGAGATGGAGTAGTTTTCAATGGTGAACATCACTATGTTGGTCATATCTACTATATGATTCACGCTCGACCTTTCGGTCTTAGTGTTCCGAGGCCATATCTGCATATGCTAGGCTCGTCAAGTTTAACCTGAGTATTATGCGTGTGCAAAACATCACATGCAATCAATATAAGTGATATGATATGGCCATCATCATCTTGTGCCTTTGATCTCCATCTCCAAAGCACCGTCATGATTGCCATTGTCACCGGCGCGACACCTTGATCTCCATCGTAGCATCATTGTCGTCTCGCCAACTATTGCTTCTACGACTATCGCTACCGCTTAGTGATAAAGTAAAGCAATTACATGGCGATTGCATTTCATACAATAAAGCAACAACCATATGGCTCCTGCCAGTTGCCAATAACTTCGTTACAAATGATGATCATCTCATACAACAAAATTTAGCGTCATGTCTTGACGATATCACATCACAGCATGCCCTGCAAAAACAAGTTAGACGTCCTCTACTTTGTTGTTGCAAGTTTTACGTGGCTGCTATGGGCTGAGCAAGAACCGTTCTTACCTACGCATCAGAACCACAATGATATTTCGTCAAGTATGTGTTGGTTTAACCTTCACAAGGACCGGGCGTAGCCACACTCGATTCAACTAAAGTTGGAGAAACTGACACCCGCCAGCCACATGTGTGCGAAGCACGTCGGTAGAACTAGTCTCGCGTAAGCGTACGCATAATGTCGGTCCGGGCCGCTTCATCCAACAATACCGTGGAATCAAAGTATGACATGCTAGTAAGAAGTATGACTAGTATCACCGACAACTCACTTGTGTTCTACCCGTGCATATAATATCTTCGCATAAACCAAGCTCTGATACCACTGTTGGGGAACGTAGTAATTTCAAAAAAATTCCTACGCACACGCAAGATCATGGTGATGCATAGCAACAAGAGTGGAGAGTGTTGTCCATGTACCCTCGTAGACCGAAAGCAGAAGCGTTACGACAACGCGGTTGATGTAGTCGTACGTCTTCACGATCGACCGATCCTAGTACCAAACGTACGGCACCTCCACGATCTGCACACGTTCAGCTCGGTGAAGTCCCACGAACTCATGATCTAGTAGAGCTTTGAGGGAGAGTTTCATCAGCACGATGGCGTGATGACGGTGATGATGAAGTTAACGGTGCAGGGCTTCGCCTAAGCACTACGACGATATGACCGAGGTGGATTATGGTGGAGGGGGGCATCGCACACGTGTTGGAACTATCAACTTGTGTGTCTTAGGGTGCCCCGGCCCCCGTATATAAAGGAGCAAGGGGGAGGCCGGCCGGCCCTTGGTTCGCCCAAGGAGAGGAGGAATCCTCCTCCTAGTAGGAGTAGGATTCATCCTTTCCTAGTCCTACTCGGAAGGAGGAAGGGGGAAGGAAAGAGAGGGAGAGGGAGAGGGAAAGAAAGGCCGCCCCCTTCCCCTAGTCCAATTCGGACTCCCCTTGGGGGGGGGGCGCCACCTCCTGGGCTGCAGCCCTCTCTCTCCCCTAAGGCCCACTAAGGCACAATACTTCCCCCGGGGGTTCCGATAACCCCCCGGCACTCCGATAAATATCCGGTGACCCCCGGAACTCATCCGGTGTCCGAATATAGCCGTCCAATATGTCAATCTCTATGTCTCGACCATCTCGAGACTCCTCGTCATGTCCCTGATCACATCTGGGACTCCGAACTACCTTCAGTACATCAGAACACATAAACTCATAATATCGATCGCCACTGAACGTTAAGCGTGCGGACCCTACAGGTTCGAGAATTATGTAGACATGACCGAGATTCATCTCCAACCAATACCAATAGCGGAACCTGGATGCTCATATAGGTTCCTACATATTCTACGAAGATCTTTATCGGTCAAACCGCATAACAACATATGTTGTTCCCTTTGTCATCGGTATGTTACTTGCCCGAGATTCGATTGTCGGTATCTCAATACCTAGTTCAATCTCGTTACCGGAAATTCTCTTTACTCGTTCCATAATGCATCATCCCGCAACTAACTCATTAGTCACATTACTTGCAAGGCTTATAGTGATGTGCATTACCGAGATGGACCAGAGATACCTCTCCGACAATTGGACTGACAAATCCTAATCTCGATCTATGCCAACTCGACAAGTACCATCGGAGACACCTGTAGAGCACCTTTATAATCACCCAGTTACATTGTGACGTTTGGTAGCACAAAAAGTGTTCCTCCGGTATTCAGGAGTTGCATAATCTCATAGTCATGGGAACATGTATAAGTCATGAAGCACGCAATAGCAATATACTAAATGATCAAATGCTAAGCTAACGGAATGGGTCAAGTCAATCACATCATTCTCTAATGATGTGATCCCGTTAATCAAATGACAACTCATGTCAATGGCTAGGAAACTGAACCATCTTTGATTCAACGAGCTAGTCAAGTAGAGGCATACTAGTGACACTCTGTTTGTCTATGTTTTCACACATGTACTAAGTTTCCGGTTAATACAATTCTAGCATGAATAATAAACATTTATCATGATATAAGGAAATATAAATAACAACTTTATTATTGCCTCTAGGGCATATTTCCTTCAACTTTTATGCTAGAGAACTGTTGTTCCTGTTCGTCGGATGCCACCGAAAGAGTGGAGATAATGGTGGAGGGAGGAGCTTGGCCGACGTCCTGCTCTTGAACAGACGTGTGTGGCTAGAGTGGGTTTAAATGTAGGTTTTTGAATGCGGCGAGGAGCCGGGTACAGCTGGGAGTGCAGTGGGAGGCGCCCTCGACCGGGTGCCACTTCGAATGGTGGACGCAGTGAGAGGTCACGTCCGCCCTGACCCCCTTGGCCGTCGACCTTAACCGTGTACGTCCGGCTTTGAGGACAACATTATCCTTGGACCTTGACAGTGTACACCTTGTGTCCAGATCTGAGATGCCACGTGTACCAGATGAATGACTCCAAGTTCGACCACCGTGATGCTAGGTGCGAGCCGAGGAACACTGTTGGAGAGACACCCTCATAATTTTCCTACATTGGTCGTTTGATTCATATGATAGAATGTTATAGGATTTTTTCCCTATGAAATCATGTGTTAATTGGCAATCTAGCATCCACTCCAACATTTTTTTCACTTTGTTTTTCCTATGTCAAACACTCTGGTTTTTTAGGGGAACACTGTGTTAATGCTATGGGATTCAAGTGGACATGCCACTCCAATCCTTTATTTTTCCTATTCATGTGTTTTAGGTTTCTACGAAGAGTACTTTCTCGAAATGATGTGCCGCTGCAAGAGCCGCCTATATTAATTAACCATGCTCTAAAAAGGTGGACCATCTTTGGCTATAGTATACTGTACTAGGTTAGTAGGTGACCTTGCACTTGGCTCTTCGCCTCTTCCGGAAGTCGAACAATAATGATGGTACTACAGGCAATCTGACACCAAATGAACCGTTGCACGTCCACCACTTGTAGGAAAAAGTTTCTCCTCGTGCTACGAGCCACCGCGCACACATGGGCAAGGGAGAAGGCATAGTAAGCAAGCTTCTCATCGTTCTGCGAGTTGACGGGACACATCAAAGTTATTTAGTACTCTCTCCAAAAAGGGCCGACCATGCCCATGGCTACCATCCCGTGCTCCGTCATTGAGTACATGCACTACTCATGTGCCACCGAGGAGAGAAAATATTGCGTAGTACGTGCCATCGAAGTGCACGACTCACTTACCCATTGCTTATCTCCATTTTCTTGCATTACACATGCACCTTGATGCTATGTCCCGCATGTTGGCGAAAGGATGAAGAACGCTCATGTCAAGAAGTAACATGAATAAATCTTGCTTGCTACACATACATACGTGGCAGGACATGGTCTCCAATCACCATTTAGTCACTAATTTTGTGTTACCAAAGAAAACACATGGTTCATTTGTAAATTAATGTAGTCAAAACCAGCATGGAGGTAATCAGTCACATTGAACATTCTTTTCTACCGGCAAAAAAAAGAACATTTTGTTCTGATATATTTGCAAAAATATATATTCATAATCTCACATGTTATTGTTGACTACCCAAATGTTAATTTGTTACTATTTAGAGCATGCACAGTGCTTGATAAGACAGTTTTATCTTAAGCCTGTCATGTAATCTGCAAGAGACATCAAAATATGTTGCAGTGGGTTATTTTTAGTCTTATCTTTGATAACATGATAAATATTTGGTGAGAGATATTGTTGCTAATAGATCATCTATTAATCCACCTCATCATTTATCCTAAATGGCAGTCCAATGATAATACCATTATAAACACGTAAAACCGGTTACCATTATTTTCGTAAGTTGGTTGTAATGTTACCTCCGTGGGACACCTAGTTATAGTATTTCCAGCAGCCTGTATCACTTCTCGCTCCTCGTCCTTATAGCCTACCGATTGTACCTTATATACACTTACTCTTTGAGCAAAGGCCTCCCTAAGAACGCATTAATTTCCTGGGCATGTTGGCAACTCTGCTGCTAGCTTGCTGGCTCATCTTGCAATTGACGTTGACACATTGCAACACTCCTACAAGGCCCAGAGGTTAATTGAGAACAAGTACCTCGAGGTTAATTTGACAGATATACCTTATAGGTTGACAGAAGTCATATCACTTTTTTTTGGAAAGATGTCATGAAGTAATACGATAGACCTTCTTTCAAGCCAATTAACATGTGTTCAAAAAACAAAAAATTATCAAAAAGTAATGCGATAGACCTTCGATTAACATGTGTTCAAAAAACAAGTACTCCTGCAAGACCCAGAGGTTAATTTCAGAACAAGTACCTTGAGGTTAATTTGACAGACATGCCTTATAAGTTGTCGTGGAATTGTCACGTCAGATGTCCTAGTGAAAGGACTTAGTCGTGGAGCCATCGCAACTAGGAAGCTTGAAGGGGTTAATCAGGACAAGAGACACGAGAGGTTTTATACTAGTTCGGCCCCTTACGGTGAAGGTAAAAGCCTACGTCTAGTTGTGATTGGGATTATGTATGTCTCAATAACCAGGAAGCAGAATCGCTTGACCTAGCTGTCGAGTTGTTGTTTTGTGTCCTGAACCGCCGCCGGGTCGTCCCTTTATATACTGAGGTTGACGCCCAGCGGCTCTACAGAGTCCCGGCCGGCTTATAGATTGTATCCGGCTCGGTCTCTTAATCTTTCTTGCCTTACAGTACAAGTTACATGATCAAGGCGGTTTAACACTACGGGCCTTAGGTCACCTCTGGGCCGTTGGGCCTTTACTAAGGCGCCGTCTTCAAGCTTGAGCTTCTGTCTTCAAGAATGCTTGTAAGTATAACCCGTCTCCTTTCGGCGGGTCATACTAGTAGTTATATCCCCAACATTAGGCCCCAGGCTGATTTGAACTAGTTCATGTCAGTCTTCAATACTTAAGAAAAAGTTCTCCGCCTCTTATCTAAGAAGATTCATATAAGCCGCCATGACGTCATCCTTCAAATTTGTGGTAACCCGCCATGACGTCACCTGTCATAAATGTATGCTTTGTCTGACACATCTCAACGGATCTTTGTCTTAATGACCATCCGAAAATCGAGGCACCTTTGTAGCTGGATAACTATGTTTTTTTGGCCTCCTCGTTTTTCGCGCCCACTTCACAGATTTTTCCTTATAAATAGACCCGACTAGGTCTCCTCTCATTCTCCATTTCGCATCTTCTTCCTCTCACCCCCATCTGCCACTGGAGCTCCGCCGCCGTCGCCACTGCGCCCTTCGTCCTCGTCGAGCTTGGCCGCTGCATCAACCTAATCTTGACCAGAGAACGGTAGCGCTCCTCTTCCGCAGATCCTTCGCAGTAAGTTCTTCCCCTTTCCGCGCCATAGATCTGCATTAGGGCTAGCGTGTTTTCTCTGTACGGGCACAGTTCATCCGAACTCTTGCGTTTTCCTTGCCATGGCTTCGTCAGATCCAAAGGACCCCATAAATCTGATGCGGTTCGTATTCCGCATCCATTTTGATTAACAGTAATCCTCTTTTGCTTGTAAGAAAACCTCATCACAGCACATGAACTTCTCTGCGCTCTGTTTTTAGGTCTAGTAATTTTTCTTTTCCGAACCTTTGTTTGATCCAAAATAATTACTGCAAACTGGGAAACTTGTTTGTCCTATACTTAGGAAAAATCCATAACTTGTTAGACTTGCTAGTCATGGCGGCTCTGACTACCGGCTTAAGAAAGTGATAATCTGAACTTCCACTGTTAATTGAAATAACACTGATGCCTTTAAAACACTTATGGCGGCTTACGTAACCTGGATGGAAATATCATTATACCATTAGGCCCCTTCATAAGTCGCCATAATTCATTCCAGCAATATTTTTCCTGCCCGGCTTAAATTTGAACCGGCCTTATTTACCTTGCATTTAGGTTTTCAAACATAATGGCGCCCAAGGCACCTACCACTTGCAATTGGGTGAAATCCATTGTCACTGACCGCACTTTAGATGACTTCGTCAAAACCGGCTATCTGCCCAAGAAAGAAGTCATGCCTTACCGCGCTCCTCGCCCGGACGAAGAAATCCTCAGCCCAAAGACGGAGAGATGGTTGTCTTTACCGGTCATATGAACCGGGGCTTTACTCCTCCTGGTTCAAAATTTTTCAGAGATGTGCTGAAGTTTTTTGACCTTCACCCACAAGACATTGGATCCAATTCCGTGTCTAACATCTACAACTTCCAAGTATTTAGCGAAGTTTACCTTGGTGAAGAGCCAAACCTGTTACTCTTTAGAGAGCTGTTCTATTTGAACCGCCAGACAGAGTGTGCTAGTGGTCAGAGCTTGGAACTTGGTGGGATTTCAATTCAGCGCCGCAGGGATGCACTTTTCCCCTATGCCAACCCGCCAAGCCATCCAAAAGATTGGAACATGACGTGGTTCTACTGCAAAGATACCTCCCCGGCTGACGAGAATCCTCTGCCCGGCTTTCGTGCCCTCCGTCTTGACACCAATCATCATTTTCCAGATAAGATTACTTCCGCAGAACGCAGATCCCTCTCTCCTACTATAGCCAAGATCAAAGCTCTGTTGGGGAACGGGTTGACGGGCATTGACCTGGTTCAATTCTGGCTTGTGTGGCGGGTTATCCCATTAAGCCGTCGCACCGTCTTAATGTGTGAATACACTGGCGCCAAGAATGATCCCCTGCGGCACAGCTCTGTCGACTTACCTGCTCATGTTGTTGATGACATGACCAAATCTCTTCTCAACGAGACTCTGGCGGATTGTGGCAGAGTGGGTCTCGCCCCGTTCTGCAAGGACAACCCGGCTCCAAAGGTAGAAACACCCATATAAAGATGCTTACCTTATTTTCTTAATGTTTCACCCATATTGACAATATACTTAATCCTTGCAGGCGGGTGATAAATTCTGGAAAGTTAAATATGATCATGAAGCGGCTAAGAAAGCCAGGAAAGAAAAGAGAGATGCCAGGAAAGAAGCTGCCCAAAGGAAGGGCAAGAAAGCTACTGCTTCCGACTTGCTTCGGCTGTCAGACTCTTCTGAGTCAGAGGTAGCCCTTGACTCCCTTGGCTTATTCTTTAATCATCTTATTGACACTGATCATAAGCAGGAGGACACTGGGACAAGCCGTAGAAAGGCTGACGAGGTAACTATCCTTTCCTCCGACTCCGAGCCTTTGCCAAGACAGCAAATCCGCAGAGTGACCCGGAAAGTAAGATTTTCTCATCCTCTAGCTCATCATGATCCTCAATTTCTTTTGAAGCGGCAAATTCATGAGAGCCGGAGGTAGACCCGGACCAGCAAGGACGCGGAGCTCTCCTCCGGCTTACCAAATACTCCAAGAAAACGCCGAAATGAGGTTATATCTATTTTAACTAAGTTTTACCCCTTGGCGGGTCTCTTCCGTCAACCACTCAATTCATCTGACTCGGATTATCAGGATACTTCCCCTCCCTCCAGCGAGTCATTGCAATCCAATCTGCCGACTTTCAAGACTGTACCAGGGTATAATAAACCACTCACTTTTGTAGTTATTGTAATCTTCTTACTTCTGTATTAATCTTTTGATTTGAATGCAGAGGTCAAGCTAAACCCAGCAAGAGGGTTAGAAAGAATAAACCGGCTGATGAGAGAGTCGCCGCTGATGAGTTGGCTCTTGAAACAACCGTGCTGGAGTCAAGCACTCATGAACCGCCACCTGAACTAGCATAAGATGTGTCACCTCCTACTGACCTGCCTACTGATCAAGGTGCTTCCGAGTCGGAAAATCTCCAACCTCCGAGCCCAACCCGGACAGCCGATCCTTCCAATACGGATGTTGAAATCACGGGAACCGACCATGTTGACCCGGGGAGGCCAACCGTGCTGGCCAAATGTCCCGCTAAGGAAGAACTTCTGGACCAGCACCGAGTCAAGATGGATGTCACCAATTATGTTCATATGTGTATTGGAGATGTCTTCTCTGGCTATATGAGCCAAGTGCACAACAACCGGAACCTCGAGATTGACATGGTGAAGCAGATGCATCATAAATTCGAGGTATGACTCATTTTGTCTTGTCTCTTATCCTTCAGTATGTTAGCCCCCAAGTCTGCTGCATAAGATACTTATGCTGTAGACTTAGAAACAAATTTGACAACATAACGAAAGAATAAACTTCCGGCTTACCATGTAGTCCCCAAGGGACGGCTTAACCAATATGGTTGAGCCGGGTCTTTATAGAGAGTCCTATAGGTCTTTAAACAACGATATGCATTAGCCCCCAAGTGCCGAGTGTTATTGTTTACAAAATGCTTGGGACTTACTCATATGAATCACCATATAATGAACCGTCGTAGAAAAGAAAAAATTCTGCAAGACATTAGCACCCAAGTGCCAAGTATGTTGCTGGCAAAATGCTTGGGACTTTAATACTGCATAAACAACTTACTTGACTTTATACTTGCACATGCTACCACGAGTCAACTCGAATCGGAGGTGACCAATTTGAAGAGCCGCCTTGAATTCCAAGAGTCAGAACTTGAGAAGGCCAATAGTAAGTTCGAGTTCAGTGTTTCTGAATAGGATAAACTGAAGAAAGACTTTGAAACTGAAAAGAAAGCCTGGGCGGATGAGAAGACTGCATTGATAAGCCGAGTTGAAAAAGCAGAAGCGGCTCTTGAAGAAGTCACTGGAGAATTGTCCGGGTTAAAGCGCCATATTTCACAAATGGTCGCTGCCATCTTCGGTAAGTCGCCTTGTCGTTGTGTTCATATCGTAAGCCATGCAATAGAGTATGTGCCAGAATTTAGCTTTCCTGAATATGCTTTGTACAGGCCCCAGAAGCGTAAATTTAAACCACAACATGTTGACGAAGCTGAAAGCCATGTATACCTTGGTGGAACAATTGTACACC
This sequence comes from Aegilops bicornis, assembly GCA_021605145.1. Lineage (NCBI taxonomy): Eukaryota > Viridiplantae > Streptophyta > Magnoliopsida > Poales > Poaceae > Aegilops > Aegilops bicornis. The sequence goes on along the minus strand of CM038673.1, from coordinate 464,603,328 downwards.
GGGTCACAACGTATCCTTGCTTCGGTGGCCTTATCCAATGAGATTCCAACCCTTCTACCACGGGTCTTGAGTAAGCTTTCAGTCCTTCCGCAACAGATCAATGAATTGAGACGGTCAGCCGCAAGGGCCGGAGCAATAAACGCTCTAAGCCAGGCTAAGGCCTGGCTACCTGAATTAGACCCAGAGGATATCGCCATTGGTTACCCAAGTCTCAAGGAAGATGGCACGCCATTTGAGGATGCGGATTTCCTTGCCTGCGTCAAAGAGGTACGCCCCGTGGCGACTTTGATAGCCACTGAAATAGATTATACCAAATACCAAGCGGGTTATGATGAACAAGGACGAAGGATTCCGACACCTGAATATGACGTGGCCAGTCTGATTCCCCCAATCCGTAAGCATACCTTTGCTCCTGAAGTTGACCCGACAGGTCTTGTTGATGATCAAGCATAATTTGAAGCCTTAAACAACATTGACTGGTCATCATCAACCTTCCAGGAAAAGGAGCAGAGCGCGAACGTGGAGAGGGCTAACCCGGACGCTTCCGGCCAATCCTGAAGGTGAAGCTGTCATGGCGACTCAGTACCTGGTGTAAAAAACAATGCAAACTATTTGGACTTAATAAGTCCTGTAATAGGGTAGATATAACTCTGTTGTGGCCATGCCATCATGCATGTTTTGATGCTTAACATTTTTAAGCCGCCTTGTTATATTCGTGCACACAATTGATTGTTGTTGAAAAAACTGTCCTTCAAATAAACTGCTAGGCCAAAAAATGCAATCAAAAATAATTACAGATGAGCTGGTTGATAAAAACACAACTATAATAAAATTTTATACCGGCCCGACCGGTTCATATGACCCGGTCGGTCCGGATGAAGGTCCGATATTTGGATACCCGGAAAGTACCTCAATGCTTAAGGGCTGGCGACTCATCAGTCGATATTGAACCGGGTTACAGACATTATATTTATAAATGTAAGCTTCAGGAAAAATCTTAAGTCAAACAATGGGGCTTCCAAAGATTACTTAAATCATAAAAGAGAAATAACAATGGCAAGGCTACTGATTCGGATACGATCAGTGAACCATCCCAGAGGGGTTTAAACTAGGATTCAAATACGATCATGTAGCCCCCAATGGCTTTGGCATTGCGCCAATCAAGAGGGTACCGACAACTGTGTTCTCTTTAGTTCGAATACGACCTATGTTTGAACAGGAAGCCCCCTAATGACCTTGAGAGTTTTTTAACGACTCTGATTAGAATACGATCAAAGTCGGTTCCCAAATGGGGTTAAGATATGATTCTAATACGATCAAGAAGCCCCCAAGTGAGCTCGGCAGTGTGCCAATCAAAAGGGTATCGACAGCTATGTCCTCTTTGGTTCGAATACGACCTATGTTTGAACAGGAAGCCCCCTAATGATCATAATTCTGAACAGCTAGATACGAATAGAATCGTAAGACGGATCATAACGGGCTGAGCCGGATCAAATATGACCCGCCCCCGAACGACCATGTGATAAAAAGACGATAATAATAATGACAAATTTACCTTGTGAGAAGGGAAAAAGGACAGAGGTCCTGCTTTATTATTTATTATAATATATACATTGGCAAAATATGTACATTAGTGGAGCCTATGGCTCAAGTGTAGTAGGGCCGGAGATGAACAATGTTCCACGGCCTCCGGGTCTCTTCCTCCGACTTACGTGAGTTTTTGTGCTCTCGAACGTCAATAAGGTAATATGACCCGTTGTTTAACTTCTTACTGACCCCAAATGGCCCTTCCCAAGGTGGGGATAACTTATGAGCATCAGTTTGATCCTGGATGAGCCGGAGCACTAAATCACCTTCCTGAAAGGATCTAGACTTAACTCGGCGGCTATGATGACGACGCAAATCCTGTTGATAAATCGTCGAACGAGCTGCTGCCAAGTCCCGATGTTCATCCAACAGATCAAGAGCATCCTGGCGCGCCTGATCATTGTCTTCCTCGACATAAGCCGCCACACGAGGTGAATCATGACGGATGTCACTAGGGAGAACCGCCTCAGCTCCGTAGACCATGAAGAAAGGCGTATAACCCATAGATTTGTTAGGAGTAGTATTGATGCTCCATAACATAGAAGGTAACTCCTCAACCCAACAACCCGGCGTCCGTTGCAAAGGGAAAAAGAGCCGGGGCTTAATGCCTTCAGGATCTCTTGATTAGCTCTCTCGGCTTGACCAATGGACTGAGGGTGAGCCACTGATGAAACATCAAGCCGGATATGCTCACGTTGACAGAACTCCTCCATGGCGCCTTTAGAGAGATTAGTACCATTGTCAGCTATAATGCTGTGTGGAAAACCAAAACGAAATATCACCTTCTTCATGAATTGAACTGTTGTGGCTGCATCACACTTACTGACCGGCTCTGCCTCAACCCACTTTGTAAACTCATCAACTGCCACCAAGAGGTGAGTCTTTTTATCTTTGGATCTCTTGAAAGGCCCAACCATGTCAAGCCCCCAGACTGCAAATGGCCAAGAAATTGGAATCATCCTCAACTCTTGAGCCGGCACATGAGCCCGTCTTGAGAACTTCTGACAACCATCACATTTACTGACCAGATCTTCTGCATCCGCATGAGCCGCCAGCCAATAAAACCCATGACGAAAAGCTTTAGCCACAAGAGATTTTGACCCGGCGTGATGACCGTAATCTCCTTCATGAATTTCACGGAGAATTTCTTGGCCTTCTTCAGGAGAAATGCAACACTGAAAAGCCCCTGTAACACTGCAATGATGCAACTCGCCATTGATAATCGTCATGGACTTAGACCGCCGGGTTATCTGCCTAGCCAAGGTTTCATCCTCAGGCAACTCGCCCCGTGTCATATAAGCGGAATCTGACACCGTCCAATCTGGGATGATATGAAGAGCCGCCACCAACTGTGCCTCAGGGTCAGGAACAAGCAAATCTTCCTCTATAGGTAGCTTGACAGAAGGGTTATACAAAACATCCAAGAAAGTATTAGGCAGTACCGGCTTACGCTGAGATCCCAGCCGGTTAAGGCGTCAGCCGCCTCGTTCTTTCTACGGTCAATGTGTTCCACCTGATAACCCTTGAAGTGCCCAGCAATTGCATCAACCTCCCGGCGATAAGCCGCCATGAGAGGGTCCTTTGAGTCCCACTTGCCTGACACTTGCTGAGCCACGAGATCTGAGTCGCCGAAGCACCTCACCCGGCTTAAATTCATCTCTTTAGCCGTCCGGAGACCATGGAGCAAGGCTTCATACTCAGCTACATTGTTAGTACAAGGAAACATCAACCGGAGTACATAACAAAACTTATCACCCCGAGGGGAAGCCAAAATAACTCCAGCCCCCGAGCCTTCCAATTGCCTAGACCCATCAAAATGAATTGTCCAATAGGTATTGTCCGGCTTTTCCTCAGGCATCTGCAATTCTGTCCAGTCATTGATGAAATCCACCAATGCTTGAGATTTAATAGCTGTGCGTGGCACATATTTTAAACCATGAGGCCCAAGATCAATGGCCCATTTGGCGACTCGCCCTGTGGCCTCTCTGTTCTGAATAATATCCCCAAGGGGGCAGAACTAACCACAGTGATGGGATGGCCCAAGAAGTACTGCTTAAGCTTCCGGCTGGCCATAAACACCCCATAGAGAAGCTTCTGCCAGTGCGGATATCGCTGCTTGGACTCAATCAGTACCTCACTGATGTAGTAAACCGGCGGCTGAACCGGGTGCTCCTTGCCAGCCTCCTTGCATTCCACCACAATAGCCACACTGACAGCACGTGTGTTAGCAGCCACATATAGGAGCAAGGGCTCCTTATCAATGGGAGCAGCAAGAACCGATGGCTCAGACAACTGTCTCTTCAGATCTTCAAAGGCAGTATTGGCGGCGTCACTCCAAGTAAAGCTATCCATCTTCTTCATCATCTGATATAGCGGCATAGCCTTCTCCCCTAATCGGCTTATTGAACCGGCTTAAGGCGGTGATACGACCCGCCAAACGCTGGACATCATTAATACACGCCGGCTTGGCCAAGGAGGTGATGGCTTTGATCTTCTCCGGGTTAGCTTTGATGCCTCTGTTAGAAACCAGAAAGCCCAAAAGCTTGCCTGCAGGCACACCAAAAACACACTTGGCCGGGTTAAGCATCATCTTGTAAACACGGAGATTATCAAAGGTTTCCTTGAGATCATCGATCAAGGTTTCTTTCTCTCTGGACTTAACCACTATGTCATCCACGTAAGCATGAACATTGCGTCCAATCTGATCATGCAGACAATTACATGCGCATATTTGGTAAGTCGCCTGGGCACTCTTGAGCCCAAAAGGCATTGAAACATAGCAGAAGGCTCCACACGGAGTGATGAACGCCGTCTTCTCTTGGTCCTTAACAGCCATCTTGATCTGATGATAACCGGAGTAAGCATCCAAAAAGCTCAAACGCTCACAACCCGCCGTAGCATTGATGATCTGATCAATACGAGGGAGAGCAAAAGGATCAGCATGACGAGCTTTGTTTAAGTCCGCGTAATCCACACACATATGCCAAGTGCCATTTTTCTTAAGAAGAAGCACCGGGTTAGCCAGCCACTCTGGATGAAACACCTCAATGATAAACCCAGCCGCCAAGAGCTGGGCCACTTCCTCACCGATAGCTTTCCTTCTCTCCTCATTAAACCGCTGAAGAAATTGCTTGACCGGCTTAAACTTTGGATCAATATTAAGAGTGTGCTCAGCGAGTTCTCTCGGTACACCCGGCATGTCAGATGGCTTCCATGCAAAAATGTCCCGATTCTCACGGATGAACTCGATGAGCGCGCCTTCCTATTTGGGATCCAAATTAGCGCTGATACTCAACTGGTTGGATGAATCGCCTGGGACAAAATCGACAAGCTTAGTCTCCTCCGCCGACTGAAATTTCATCACCGGCTCGTGCTCTATAGTTGGCTTCTTCAAAGATGTCATATCCGCTGGGTCAACATTGTCCTTGTATAACTTTAACTCTTCCGTCGCGCAGGCCGACTCAGCATAAGCCGCGTCACCTTCTTCACATTCCATAGCCACCTTGCGGCTCCCATGCACCGTAATGGTTCCCTTATAACCCGGCATCTTGAGCTGCAAGTACACATAACACGACCGTGCCATGAACTTGGCATAAGCCGGCCGCCCAAACAGAGCATGATATGGGCTCTTGATCGGAACTACTTCAAATGTTAATTTCTCGGCTCTGGAATCATATTCATCCCCAAATGCCACCTCCAACTCTATCTTGCCGACCGGATACGCCGACTTACCAGGTGCAACTCCATGGAAAATAGTGTTGGACTTCTTAAGGTCTTATCAGTCAGCCCGATGCGACAGAAGGTCTCATAATAAAGAATATCGATGCTGCTGCCTCCATCCATCAGCACCTTGGTAAACTTGTATCCACCCACTTGAGGGGCCACGACCAGGGCTAAGTGACCCGGATTGTCAACCCGGGGAGGGTGATCCTCTCTACTCCATACTATAGGCTGTTCAGACCACCTCAAATAACGAGGAATTGCCGGCTCAACTGCGTTCACGGCCCTCTTATGAAGCTTCTGGTCCCGTTTACACAAGCTGGTGGTAAACACATGATATTGCCCACTGTTCAGCTGCTTTGGATTGCTCTGGTGTCCCCCTTGCTGCTGCTGCTGCTGACTTCCCTGGCCAGCCTGCTGGTTATATCCACCCTGGTTCCCCTGGGAATTTTGAAAATTGGGATTTGACCCGTCGCCCGGGCCATGAAAGCCGCCACCACCTGAGCCGCCCGAGCCGTTGTTACCGTCAAACATGTTGGAATTCTTGAACGCCTTCATAATCGTGCAGTCCTTCCACAAATGTGTAGCCGGCTTCTCCTTAGTACCGTGTCTCGGACAAGGTTCATTCAACAACTGCTCAAGTGTGGGTCCTGACCCGCCAGACCGAGGGGGTGGCCTTCCCTTGCGCCGCTGGTTATGACCCTGCGCATTGGTGTTAGCCACAAAATCCAAACTACCGTCAGCCTTACGTTTGTTACCTCCTTGACTTGCCGGGTTGTGCTGAGAGCCCTTGCCGTTGCCGTTCCTCTTTCCCTTCCCTGCCTTCTCATCATCAGACTCGGGATCCTTGGTACTATCAGAATCGACATACTTGACCAGAGCCGCCATCAGCGTGCCCATGTCATTGCACTCACGTTTGAGCCGCCCCAGCTTTTGCTTCAAAGGTAAGAAACGGCAATTCTTCTCCAACATTAAGACCGCAGAGCTGGCATCCATCTTATCAGATGAATGTATTATGGCCTTAACCCGGCGTACCCAATTGGTTGTAGACTCGCCCTCTTCCTGCTTACAATTTGTCAGGTCCATGATCGACATGGGTTGCTTGCACGTGTCTTTGAAGTTCTGGATGAACCGAGCCTTTAACTCTGCCCATGAACTGATTGAATTAGGTGGCAGGCCTTTCAACCAGGTGCGGGCGGTTCCATCCAACATCATGGTGAAGTACTTAGCCATTGCTGCGTCAGAAACCTCCAACAGCTCCATAGCCATCTCGTAGCTCTCAATCCATGCCCCAGGCTGTAAGTCGGCTGTGTAATTTGGCACCTTCCTCGGCCCTTTAAAATCTTTAGGAAACCGCTCGTTACGAAGAGCTGGCACCAGACACGGGACTCCTCCAGTCCGGGTGGCTATACCTGCCTCAACAGAAGTCGCTGGGTAAACCGGATATGGCTGATAAGCCGTCAACTGAGCCGCTTGCTCAGCCGCCCGTTCAGCCTCTTGCCGTAGTCTCTCTTGTTCCACCAGGTTAATTGCCTCATGACGCAGTGGGTTGCCGCCACCTGGCTGGTCAGGACGTCTAATATTGCTTGATACGACCGCTGAATCCATGTGCCTGCTATAACTTGGGCTTTGTCTTGGACGAGGGGTCGAGTGGATCCAGTCTTGGCTGTATGAGTACGCCTCCTGCTGTATCAAAGCCGTCTGAAGAAGTTCCCTGATCCGGCGGGTTTCAACTGCAGTCGGAGAGTCGCCATCAATTGGGAGAGCCGCCAATCGGGTTGGCGCTGCTATCATGTTTTCCAATGGGTTGGAGTAATGACCCGGAGGGGTTGGTACGTACTGAGGTGGCACCATGTTTACACGGGGCGGTCCCATTACCGGTGACTGAAATGGTGCTCCATCCCCGGGTGTCGCAACATGGTCTTGCCCTGTGCGCGGAGGGAGCCATGGCGGGTTACCTGTCTGCAGGATGAGCCACGGCGGGTTACTGGGCCCTGCTCCTCGCGTGTTAAAAAGGTTCCGAGGGTCATAAACCGGGGGAAGTCGAGACTGGGTCTTCTGATGCCTTCTCCTCATGACCTCATTAGCCGCGTTATGGTCTTGCGTAAGCCGGAAAGCGTGCGCCTAGATCTGCTGAGCCTGAACGTCCAGAGCCGCCCGCTCTACGGTTATCCTAACATCTTCTGCTGCCAGGTTTTCCTTAGCTTGTGCCATATCCAACTTCAACTGCGCCACTTCCGCATCATGACTGGCCTGATCTGCCGGCTGACGACGGCGGTTGATAGGGTGGTCATCTTATCGGTGAGATCCATTAACACCTGGGCTGGTGAATGCACAGGACCTCCTGCCCTGGTTGCTGCTGACCCAGACGTTACAGCCGCTGCAGTTGCGGAATCTTGGTTGGGTTGGGTGCTGGCCATGAAGATCCCGACCCTGCACGACGGCTCAAGACAATCCGGAATACTGCTGCCATTGGAACAGCCGCCAAGCCCGCCATCCTGCAGTTGGTATAATGAATCCGTCTCACCTGTGGACGACTCACCATCAGAGTAGATGGTCGCCTCACCACCAGAGGCAGATCCTTCAGAGAGCCCTCCATGGATGCATCCCACGAAGGCACGCTTCACAGCCGGAAGAGCCCGGGCGGGTCTCGCACGCTGAGCCGTTTCGACGAGGTCGGTGCAGATGTCCGGCTCAGGGCCCGGCTCGCCAATCTTGCCGATGAAGACGTGGATTCTGCCGAAGGGGACCCGGTACCCGTACTCAATTGAGCCGGCCTCAGGGCCCCAGCCTGCATCATCGATGTAGAGCTTGCCGCGACGACTCTTGGTCATCCGGCCCACAGCGTATCCCTTGAGCCCTTCGAAGTTGCCCTTCAAGAACTCAAATCCACCGTCCGCTGGCCCCACCGTGGGCGCCAACTGTCGTGGAATTGTCACGTCAGATGTCCTAGTGAAAGTACTTAGTCGTGGAGCCATCACAACTAGGAAGCTTGATGGGGTTAATCAGGACAAGAGACACGAGAAGTTTTATAATTGTTCGGCCCCTTACGGTGAAGGTAAAAGCCTACGTCTAGTTGTGATTGGGATTATGTATGTCTCGATAACCAGGAAGCAGAATCGCTTGTGTCGGATTTCGGGTTCCGGCAGACCCTCTAGGTTCGATCTCTGGGGTGCGCGTGGAGATCACACCTCCTACCTACCTACACTTCGTCGCGTCGCAAGGATCTAAACTACACGAAGAGCAACACAAGGGACACAAGGTTTATACTAGTTCGGGCCACCATTGTGGTGTAATACCCTACTCTAGTTTGTGGTGTGGTGGATTGCCTCTGGGGCTGATGATGAACAGTACAAGGAAGAACAGCCTCGCGAGGGTCTGTTCTTGGCTGGTGCGATGAGCTACTTGGTGGAGCTCAATCGCTTCTCTCTCTCTCTCTCAGATGCCAAGATGCCAGATGCTAGATGCTTGATGCTAGATGCTTGATGCTCGATGCTCGATCCCAGATGCCTCTACCCTGTGGGTGGCTAGTCCTATTTATAGGCAAAGGCCCTGGGCCTCTTCCCAAATATTGAGCGGGAAGGGCGCCAACAATTGGCCATTTTGAAGGGGAACATCTAGTACACGTATCCTGACTAAAGTTGGTCCTCGCCTGCCAAAGGCTCTGACGGTGACGCCGGCTTGGTCTCCACGATGACCTCCTTCCTGCCGTTGTGTTAGTCTTGGTCTTGTTGCACCGAAATGGTTGCCCTTGCTTGATACTCTTGCCTACGCTTGCCTCCTTTGCACCAAAGAGGAAATGAGGACCTTCTGTGGGCTGGCGCCCGCACCGGCGCCCTTGGTCGTCATGGCTTGTGTCATGGGCACCTCGTGAGGTACCCCGCCTTGATCTCTCCGCCTCCTCGCGAGCCAGCCTGACGAGGCCGTGCCTAAGGAAGCTTCCTGTCGTCCGCCCCGCGAGGCTTGGCCCCTCGCGAGGGTCTTGAGCTTGTGTTGATGAAGATGGGCCGCATTGGACCACCGCTTGAGCCACGCCGCAGGCCGCAGGCAGGCAAGTCTGGGTACCCCCGTTCCCACAACGCCAACAGTAGCCCCCGGGCCCAAGGCGCGCCTGGACTTGGCTTAGCAGAGAAGCGAAGGGGCAAGTGCGAAGCGCCGCGGGCCCTAACAGCCTGCGGCCTTGGGCGTCGCGTGGCGGTGGATTGGACGTGGGTGCCTCCGCTTCCCCACGACGCCTTGACAATTGCACGAATCGACAAGGGAGCGGCACCCGTCCTAGGCTTTTCCTCCCTTGCCTTCTGCAGTCATTGCCGAGATCCCCTTTCTTGTGCCTATCCTTCCTGCTTCCAAAATCCCTAGATCTACTCCGACCGCGTGCCCTAGCAAGATATGGCGCCTCGCTAGACCCCGGCCGGAGCTTGGTACTCGCCCGCTTTGGACTCCCCGATTGTGTCGGAGAAGAGCCTTGCCCGGGCGCGCCGGATGATTGTGGCGCAAGGCGTCGATGGGGCGGCGGTGCTAAAGGCCGGCTCTGCCCTTCCTGAGGACCAAGGAAGCACCTTCTATCCGCTCTTCATGAGCGCCACTGCCTCCGGTTTGATGCCTCCCTTTTTCGAGTTCTTCTTTTTTGTCCTCCGCCATTACAAGCTGCAAGCTCTGCACCTCCATCCCAACTTTGTTCTTCTCCTGGCGATCTTCGCCAACTTCTGCGAGGCTCATGTCGGGGTGCAGCCCTCAGTGGCCTTGCTGTGCCACTACTTGTACCTCCGGACCTCTCGCGGCCCCGTCACCGCGTGCGCGAGCTTCCTCGCGTACGGCAGCTCCAGCGCCATCTCGAAGCTCGGGAAGAGGATTGAAGGCTTCAGGAGCAAGTGGGTCATGGTAGATGTTGGGCGCATCCATCCTCGGCTGATCCTGCCCACGGAACAGCCCACGTCCATCGACGCTTGGTCTCGCGCCGAACTCGTGGATTCCCGCGCGAAGCCAGTGCTGGAGAAGATGGACGCGGACCTGTGGCCAGGCAACATGGCGATGGCGAAGCTGACCGGGGCGTCGCTCCTGAGGGAGTTCCTGGAGCACCGGGTGGCCCCGCTTCGGCAATACTCGCTTCCGTTGTGGAGGCCTTGCCCGAGCCCTGCAGCCCTGGCCGACGAAGATCTGGCCGCGGTCCTCAAGTCTTTGGTCAGGGGAGATATGGCGAGGCTGGAGGGCGCCCCTGTGCCCCTGTTCCTCCGAGATGATTGGGACCAGGTGGTGGACTCCATGCCCTCTTTCAACGGGGACGGGCCTGTGCCCGCGGAGGTTCCCGAGGACCCGGCGGCCCTGGCGACGGTGAACGTGTCCTCCGGCGACTCCAGCGAAGAGGAGGAAGAAGAGGCGCGGGAAGAGGGGCCCGACTCCGAGGCGACTGACAGGGAGTCGAGAGCACCCCTCCCTCGGCGCAGGTCCCGCACTCCCCGCCTCTTGCCGGATGACGACGAGGATGGCGACGAACGAGGTGGCGCGAGCTCGCCTCCGATCCCGAAGAAGGACAGGACGGGGCTGGTTCCCCGCGGGTCTGCCCCGGCTCCGAGGCGATTGGCAGACGCGCCTCCTACTCCTGAACCTCTTGAGGCCGATCCCTGCAGCCGGCTCTCGGGGTTCAAGTTCGGCCGGAGGTTGCTCGAGCCCGCGAGCGATGACCGGTAAGTGCTTGATTCTTGTTTTGCTTCTTGCTTTGTCGTTGAGGCTTGATATCCGTATTCCTTGGCTAGGCTGGCGCCTGCGGCGAAAAATCTGAAGGGGGCTCCTGAGGCTTCGCCCAGGACAGCGCCTTCATCCGCGGAAGAAGGGGGCGGCAAGACGCGGGCCTCTCCTACCCGGTCATCCTCGCGAGGCCTGGCGGGGCTAGCTGAGCGAGCTCAGCCCCCATGGCCCAAGCGACTCCCGAGGTATCCTTGCCTGATGCCACTGCCGCCGTTGCCGGGGTGCAGAAGGCCCCGACTCATGGTGCTGTGATTACGCTGCCGTCCTCTCCTCCTACTCCGCCAACTGCCGTTTCTCAGACTCCTTCTACTGTCCTGGATCGTGCTGCTGCTGAACTGTACCGGCTGCGGCAAGATCTTCTGGGCGCCGACCCTCGCTTGGTGGCCGGACGCCTGGAGCTGGCCTCCGGCTGGGTTCGCTCTGATGCTTCGATTCGAGCAGCGCTGGTTCAGGCCACGACGGCTTGCGACGAGGAGAAGCAGGCCATCCTCAGGGCAAAGGCTGCTCGCGACGCTGCCTTGGGGGAGGTAGCCGATGTCCGAGGTCGCTGCGAGGCGCTGCAGAGCGAGCTGCAGAGCCTGCGTGACCAGCTTGCCAAGGAGGCCCACGCCCGCCAAGAGAAGGAGGAAGGCATGAAGGCTCGCGAGGCGGCCGCCAAGGACCGGGAAGCCAAGCTTGATGAGCGCCATAGCCGCTTGGGTGCGCTGGAGCAGGAGTTGGAGGCGAAGAGGGTCGAGCTGGACGACAAGGCGTGGGTCCTGGCCGAGGACCGTGTGGCCTTCGCGAAGCTGGAGGCGAAGGCTCGCACCTTGCTGAGGTCGCTTTACGACAGCGGCCTGGAAAGCCCGCTGGCCGGCGTCGAGGACGGCCCCGCCAAGCTTCTTACCTTCCTGGTTCGCGCTCTTGAAGATGTCACCCTTGGCCTTGGCCCCACGGCCGAGGCCGAGGCGCGTGTCCTGTCTTCTGCAGTGCTAACGCACGTCTTCACCCACGTCTACCTTCGCGATCTCGACGTTGATCTTGACAGCCTCCTGGAGCCTGTGAGTGGCGAGCTTGCCGCTGCTGCTGCTGAGGCCGTGAAGGGTCGAGCGGAGGCTCTGCTGGCGAAGTTCCGGGCCTTCAGCACCAAGCCGAAGCGAAGCGCTGCCGATCCTGAGGCTTCACGAGGCGAACCTGCCCAGCGCAGCTCCGCCGCCAGCGACGGTGCTGCCAACAAGTGATTCCTTCGTGGCTCCTGTCCTGCTCTCGACTCCTGCAACATGCATCGCGCCTCGTGGAGGCGTTTAAACTTGCGTTTGATGTTGTGAAAACAGTTGTGGACTGTAATATTTGCTTTTGAATTCCTTGAGATTTGCGCTTTTCCTTCCTACTTGCTTATGTTCTACGTCGGCAGAGCCCGCCTCACAAGATACCTCACCACTGTTAGCCCCGACCGGACACCGTGACAGGACCAAGCGGTGAGGGGCTACGTGACAAGTTAGGCTCCTGAGTCGCGATGCTCAGGAGTCCCCCTTGACGCACGAACAACAAGTAGGGAGGTGAGATGTACGGGTGAATCTACCATTCTACGTCGGCATGGCCCGGCGCGCGCATAGCTCAACCGCCGTTAGCCTTTCGGAACTAAGGGGTGAGGGGCTACGTGACCGGTTAGGCTCCTGAGTCGCGATGCTCAGGAGTCCCCCTTGACGTTCAAACGGCCTTCGTACCTTGGCTCCGCTCGGGGAGACGGCGACGAACCAGGCCCGAGGGGCTGGCTGGGTGGCAGGCGTCTGGGCGTGACCAGGCGTAGCCCCGTGCCCAGCCCCCTCGCGCGGCACTCCCGAGGGGAGGCGTTACGATGAGGCCAGACATTGAGCTCTGGGCTCCCTGAGGTTGATGCGGCCGGGGGCCACCCTCAGTTGTTTATCACCAGCGCGGAGCATAGCACTTCCGTATGTGTACGGGCATAGCCGCTCCTCGGCAGTGTCGTCAGCCAGCGCGGAGCATGGTGCTTCCACTGGTGCATGGGAGGGGGCCCCTCCGGGAGGAGCCCCCAGGCGTGTACAGCCCGCCTGGCCACACGTGGCTGGCACGGTAGGGCCTGACGAGGTGTATCTGGGCACCCGTGAGCCAGCGCGGGACTCACGGGGCCCTACCTCAAGGCGGGTTGCGCCTGGCTCTGGGCCTTAACTTGTGATGTGTTCCTACAAATTTGGTTAGATGCCGATGATCTATGTCCTCGGGTCCCGGCCCTCGAGCAGGGCTCAGCCATCGCTGGTATGCCAGGTCGCGATGCCGTGGACAAGGCCAGAGGGTGAGGGCTGGAGAGCCAGTAGGAGTCCATGAGTCGCGATGCTCAGGTACCCCCCATTAACGTGCAAGCAGCCGACATGGCAGAAGAGGGGTGCTGTGGACAGGCACCAAATAACAATCATGACGGGTCAAACGCACAACCCGAATAAACGCAAGAGGGATACATGCCACTGGGTCTGACCCGAGTGGCTTGGGGATGATGCAGCCCGAGGGGTGCCCCCAATAAAGTAAACTAGAAACAAGAAGCAAAAGGGACACACACCGCAGGGACGGACCCACGCAGCCTGGGAATGATGCAGCCCTGGGGGGCGCTCCCAGCTGAAAATGAAACTCGAAGGATGTCACCTGATAACGTTGAGGATGAAGGGATGCTGAAGTAGCGGACGCCGTGCGCTGCGGAAGCCGATCCTCACGAGCCCCCAGGCCCAGGGGCCTCGGGAGGCTCCGGAGGCGCTGGTGGCTCCTCGCGGACCATCTCCATCTCCGCCAGGACTGTGGAACGCCTGGCCACTTGAGCATCCAAGATGCTCCTCATGAGGCGCTGGCGTGTGGCAGCCGCGTTCCGCAAGCCGTAAGGCATGCGAACGTAGCTGTGGGGTGGACCTTCACAACGCCCCACGCGCGAGGGCCAGAGGCGCTCTGAGAGGCGGCTCGGTTGAGCCTGGTATGTCGATGCAGACGCCAAGAACCCACCATCCTCGCCTTTGATGGGGAGCTACGGCGGTGGCGGGCGGCTGCCACTCATGACTCTTGACTCCTGCAGCTCCTGAATGATCTTGCTGACGAACTCCTAAGGGTTTGGCCCTCCTTGCTTCGCTCCTTCCTGAGGGAAACGTGCTTTGAAACACGCCTCCAAGTGGTGCCCAAGCGCCTCCCTCGTGATCTTAGCAAAGTCGGTGCCGGGCGCGCCTTCCTATGCAACAGAAGGAGGTGCCCCCTGAACAGGCACGGACCCTGAGGGGCCTACCTCCCGAGGGGTCGGGCCAGGCGATGTCTTCTTCTTCTTGGGAGCAGTCTCGGGGAGCCTCCCGCTCTGGTGGTCTGGGTCTTCAAGTGACGCGGCTTGAAAAGCACGCTCCAGGGAACACACTGCATCTCTCTCTTCACAAGGCACCGTGATGACTCCGCCGCTTCCTGACATCTTGAGGACATAGCCGTGATGAGTCGCGGCCATGAATTTGGCCAGGGCTGGGTAACCGAGGATGGCATTGTATGGCAGGAGAATGTGGGCGACGTCAAAGTCGATGAGCTCGATGCGATAGTTGCCGCGCGCCCCGAAGGTGACAGGAAGGCGGTCCTGCCCTATCGGAACTGTGGAGCCATCAGTGACTCCAGAGAAAGGCTTGGTTGGCTGAAGCTGATTGTAGGGCACTTGGAGATTGTTGAATGTCTCGACGGACAGGACATTGAGCCCTGCTCCACCATCGATGAGGGTCCTGGTGACTTGCACGTTGCTGATGATTGGGGAACAAAGCATCGGGAGGACTCCGGCTGTGGCTGCGCACTTGAGTTGATCCGCTGAGCTGAACGTGATGGCGCATGCTGACCACCTGAGAGGGCGCGTGGCTTCAAGCTTGGGGAGGAATGCATTCACTTTACGGGCGAACTGCTTGAAGATGCGTTGAGAGGCTGGGGCTTGAGCTCCGCCCAGGATACAAGCGATTGCACGTGGCTCCTGGAAGCCCCCAGCCCCCTCATCCTGATGATGGTCTTCATTTCTCCTTGGCGGCGGTGGCAGAGGAGGGAGGCCTACGTTGCCTTGCGGGCGATCCTCGCGAGGCTGATCCCTCCAACCTCCCTCGCGAGGCTGATCCTGCCAGCGGTTCTCGCGAGGTCGGTCACGCCACCCTTGGCGAGGGCCACGGTCTTCCCAGCGTCCTGTGTTTCTTCCTCCTCCTCGGTCGTAGCCTCGATCACTGCCGTCGGGGCGTCGACCAATTCGCCCTTCTCGCACGGCTCTGAGCTCTTGGCAGAAACTTGCAGAATGACCGATTCTTGCGACTAATTGGCATCAACTTGGTTTTCCTCAACAAGCTCTTGCTGCTCAACATCCTGATCATTGTGTGGAACATCCTCATGAGGCTGGTCATGTGTCGGGGGTGGCACATCATTCCAACCAATATCAGGAAACTCAGGCATAACCCAATTATGGTTATCAAATTGCAGGTGCCCAGGAAGAGGATGAGGATTGCCATTGAAAGGCATAGGTCCTCATCAGCTGGCAAAACATCAGCAAAGTCTGCGGAGAAGATATAGATTGGAGCAGTCCAAGAAATCCGTGCTCCACCAAAGTCTGCATACTCATGATACAATACATCACGCGGCACTAAAGTTGGCGCTAGGAAAGAAACATATGCCAGGGTGCGAACTAGCAGTGGATCATCCTGGTGCCAGTGATGAAAGCGACCAAAAGTACTGATTGCATCTGCAATATACTGCGTGCGCCTATAGTCCAGAGGTATTCCAACTATCATCACCCAGCCCCGACGAAAACCTTGAGTAACTCTGTAGTTAATACCCTCATCATGCGGCACAAACCGAACAAATCTATCATTGCCTAGATCAAACGATGGATGATCCACAAGAGCTTGCCTAGCAAGTGGGCTACGGAACCGAAAAATACCGACTCCTTGAATCCAAGGCTGGGCATCAAGAACAGCTCGGCCGAGAGTGTTGACAACAAAATCACTAACCATGTTTCTGTAGATGGGGATTTCTTCAGGTAGGGGAGCTGGCTCGACGGTGGCAATGGCGTAGTCTTCATGTTGCCGATCAGGCGCCACAGCCGAAGAGAAGAAGGTGCGCGGGAGGCGCAGCGGCCCACCGTCGATGATGTCGAAACCCGGCGGGACAAACTCCATGGGGTTCAGGGTGAAGTTAGCCATTGCAGGCTGCGACGATGCAGCGGATGGCGAAGCTGGATCCGCAGCGGCTGACGGTGGAGGCGGGGTGGGCGGTGGTGGCAAGGTGGGTGGTGGAGGCGTAATGGGCGGTAGCTCTGCGGGCAATGGTGGAAGCGATGGGGTGGCTGTCAGATTTCGGGTTCCGGCAAACCCTCTAGGTTCGAACACTGGGGTGCGCGCGGAGATTTCCCCCCCTACCTACCTGCACCTTGCCGCCTCGCTAGGATCTAAGCTATGAAAAGAACAACACAAGAGACACAGGGTTTATACTAGTTCGGGCCACCATTGTGGTGTAATACCCTACTCTAGTTTGGGGTGTGGTGGATTGCCTCTTGGGCTGATGGTGATGAACAATACAAGGAAGAACAGCCTCGCGAGGGTCTCTTCTTGGCTGGTGCGATGAACTGCTAGGGGGAGTTCAGTCGCTTCTCTCTCTCTCTCTCTCTCTGGTTCAGGATCTCCCCCCCCCCCTACCCTGTGGGTGGCTAGTCCTATTTATAGGCAAAGGCCCTGGGCCTCTTCCCAAATATTGAGCGGGAAGGGCGCCAACAATTGGCCATTTTGAAGGGGAACATCTGGTACACTTATCCTGACTAAAGTTGGTCCTCGCCTGTCAAAGGCTCTGGTGGTGACGCCTGCTTGGGCTCCACAATGACTTCCTTCCTGCCGTTGCGACGGTCTTGGTCTTGTTGCACCAAAACGGATGCCTTTGCTTGATGCTCTCGCCTGCGCTTGCTCCCTTTGCACCAAAGAGGAAAGGAGGACACTGCGCAGGCTGGCGCTCACTGGCGCCCTTGGTCGTCATGGCTTGCGCCATGGGCACCTCGTGAGGTACCCGCCATGATCTCTCCGCCTCCTCGAGCCACCGACGAGGCCGTGGCTCGAGGAAGCTTCACTGTCGCTCGCCTGCGAGGCTTGGCCCCTCGCGAGGGTCTTGAGCTTGTGTTGGTGAAGATGGGCCGTGCTGGGCCTCCCTTTGAGCCACGCCGCAGGCCGCAGGCAGGCAAGTCTGGGGACCCCCGTTCCCAGAACGCCGACAGTGGCAAGCGTGATGGGACTGGTCAAAGACCCAAAGGGCGAGCTGGGAGGGAAACCGAGGCGCCGGGCAAGGATATCTCTGCTGATCGGCCCAGAGAATCAGGATTGACTCGCGGGACCCACTTGTAAGTCGGGGAAGGCGTCAAGTCGGAGCATCCCTTGGCCCTGTGGCCCAGACGAAAGCATCTACGGCAGCGGACTTGCTTGGTACACGAGCTGGTATGATGTAGCATAGATAAACATTCTGGCGTTTCCAAACATTGAACACAATATCATCAATGAGATCATTAACCCTAGCAGAATCCACAGAAGAGTCCGGCAGTTGAGCGTCCATAACAACCTGAGAATATTTCCCAATCGAGGAAACAGAATTATGCAAGAGAGCCACAGGTGGTTGGGGCGTAGATTGGGCCATAGAGACACCACATGGAGCCGGAGAGCCATGTTGGGCCGGGGAGACTGCTGCAACGCAACCACGTGACACGATATCGTGTGACACCTGCAACTCTTTGCCTAAGCATATCGGTGCAGTTCCGGATATGACGGCAGCATTCTTGGCAGGGACTTTGATCGTTCCGAAAGAGATGGGTGGCGTCGCCACCGTCCACTGGAGGTTGGTCGCCGGTGGTGATGGCATGATCACTTTCTCACGTGGATTCACGTCGTAACCGGCCTCAGAAATTGTATCAACACAGAGTTGTGTAGCTGGATATCTATAAACCTTACAAGCTGGATACTGCTGAAACGTGGCAAAGGAAAGTTTCTTCCCCATAGATGAACCCGATCTAAGAGATGATTTTGACGGTGTCCTATGCATAGCAATCATACCCATAGTAGCATGCTTTTTGGAGGGACTAACAAGAATCCACTTAGCGTCACATTCCTTTTTCCAGATCTCAAACTCACGTTTCCAATTAGGACCACCATTCCCCCAATGATGAAAAAACATTTCAAATGTGGGCATGCAAACGATCTCAACTGAAGGATGTAGAGGCCAACTTGCTTGCAGGAGACAATAAATGAAAATACCTTGTCATTGATGAGTTGGACCGACAAATCAATGGCCGATCCCCCAATTGCTGATTCCAAGGCAGCCGACACTGAATCTTCATTAAGATGGAAATCATGTCTGCTAAAAGACACAACCATAATGAACTGGCCCGTGTCATCCGTGCGATGGACAGATCTCCCACAAGAAATGAAAACCTTATCCGCAAAGATGGAGCCCGCCGAGAAGTCCAAATCCAACGTTGATCCACCAGAAGGACCCATATGAGATGGGTATAGACGTGTAGATCAAAAGACGCCGGAGTAGATGAGCGGGGAAGATCCACAATTCACTGGCTAGAAGTGTAGATCACCGGAAAACCTAGGCCGTGCGAGGGGAGGATGGGTGGGTGGGAGGAGAGCCATCCCTAGCCATACAGGAACAGAAGGTTGCGGCAGTGGAAAAGTGTTTTCGTGGATGCTTCTATTGGTTTGGGAATATATGTGAATATATAGGAGGCAGAACTAGGTCAGGGGGTCACCGAGGGGCCCACAAGGTAGGGGGCGCGCCCTCCCCCCTTGTCGCCGCCTCGTGGCTCTTTTGACTTGAACTCTAAGTCTCCGGGGTGTCTTCTGGTCCAAGAAAAATCATCGCGAAAGTTGTATTCCATTTGGACTCCGTTAGGTATTCCTTTTCTGTGAAACTCAAAAACAAGGAAAAAACAGAAACTGACACCGGGCTGTAGGTTAATAAGTTAGTCCCAAAAATAATATAAAATAGCATATTAATGCATATAAAACATCCAAAACAGATAATATAATAGCATGGAACAATAAAAAATTATAGATATGTTGGAGACGTATCAAGCATCCCCAAGCTTAATTCCTGCTCATCCTTGAGTAGGTAAATGATAAAAACATAATTTTTGATGCAGAATGCTACCTAACATATTTATCCATGTAATTTTCTTTATTGTGGCATGAATGTTTAGATCCATAAGATTCAAAACAAAAGTTTAATATTGACATAAAAAGCTAATACTTCAAGCATACTAACAAAGCAATTATGTCTTCTCAAAATAACATGGCCAAAGAAAGCTATCCCTACAAAATCACATAGTCTGGCTATACTCCATCTTCATCACACAAAATATTGAAATCATGCACAACCCCGATGACAAGCCAAGCAATTGTTTCATACTTTTGGTGTTCTCAAGCTTTTTCAACTTTCACGCAATACATGAGCATGAGCCATGGACATAGCACTATAGGTGGAATAGAATATGGTGGTTGTGGAGAAGACAAAAAGAAGGAGATAGTCTCACATCAACTACGCATATCAACGGGCTATGGAGATTCCCATCAATAGATATCAATGTGAGTGAGTAGGGATTGTCATGCAACAGATGCACTAGAGCTATAAGTTTATGAAAGCTCAAAAAGAAACTAAGTGGGTGTGCATCCAACTTGCTTGCTCATGAAGACCTAGGGAAAATTGAGGAAGCCCATCATTGGAATATACAAGCCAAGTTCTATATTGAAAAATTCCCACTAGTATATGAAAGTGACAACATAGGAGACTCTCCATCATGAAGATCATGGTGCTACTTTGAAGCACAAGTGTGGAAAAAGGATAGTGGCATTGCCCCTTCTCTCTTTCCTTTCTTTTTTTATATGGGCTTCTTTGGCCTCTTTTATTTTTGAAGTCCGGAGAGTCATCCCGACTTGTGGGGGAATCATAGCTTCCATCATCCTTTCCTCACATGGGACAATGCTCTAATAATGATGATCATCACACTTTTATTTACTTACAACTCAAGAATTACAACTCGATACTTAGAAGAAAAAATACGACTCTATATGAATGCCTCCGGTAGTGTACGGGGATATGCAATGAATCAAGAGCGACATGTATAAAAAAATTATGATGCTGGCTTTGCCACAAATACGATGTCAACTACATGATCATGCAAAGCAATATGACAATGATGAAAGGTGTCATAATAAACGGAATGTTGGAAAGTTGCATGGCAATATATCTCGGAATGGCTATGGAAATGCCATAATAGGTAGGTATGGTGGCTGTTTTGAGGAAGGTATATGGTGGGTGTATGGTACCGGCGAAAGTCGTGCGGTACTAGAGAGGCTAGCAATAGTGGAAGTGTGAGAGTGCGTATAATCCATGGACTCAACATTAGTCATAAAGAACTCACATACTTATTGCAAAAAACTGTTAGTCATTGAAACAAAGTACTACGCGCATGCTCCTAGGAGGATAGATTGGTAGGAATAGACCATCGCTCATCCCCGACTGCCACTCATAAGGAAGACAATCAATAAATAAATCATGCTCCGACTTCATCACATAACGGTTCACCATAGGTTCAAGCTACAGGAATCACAAACTTTAACACAAGTATTTGTACAATCCACAACTACTCACTAGCATGACTCTAATATCACCATCCTCATATCTCAAAAGAATCATAAGGAATCAAAATTCTCATAGTTTTCAATGCACTTTATATGAAAGTTTTTATTATATCCCTCTTGGATGTCTATCATATTAGGACTAAATTCATAACCAAAGCAAATTACCATGCTGTTTAAAAAAAGACTCTCAAAATAATATAAGTTAAGCATGAGAATTCAACATTTTCTATAAAATAAAACCACCGCCATGCTCTAAAAAGATATAAGTGAAGCACTAGAGAAAAATTGCCTAGCTCAAAAGATATAAGTGAAGCACATAGAGTATTCTAATAAATCACGATTCATGTGTGTCCCTCTCAAAAGGTGTGTACATCAAGGATGATTGTGGCAAACTAAAAATCAAAGACTCATATCATACAAGACGCTCCAAGCGAAACACACATCATGTGGTGAATGGAAATATAGCCTCAAGTGAAGTTACCGATAGATGAAGACGTAAGAGGGGATGCCATCCGGGGCATCCCCAAGCTTAGGTTCTTGGTTGTCCTTCAATATTACCTTGGGGTGCCTTGGGCATCCCCAAGCTTAGGCTCTTGCCACTCTTTATTCAATAGTCCATCAAATCCTTACCCAAAACTTGAAAACTCCACAACACAAAACTCAACAGAAAATCTCATCAGATCCGTTAGTATAAGAAAACAAATCACCACTTATGGTACTGTTGTGAACTCATTCTTTATTTCAATTGGTGTAATATCTACTCTATTCCAACTTGTCCATGGTTTATACTGATACGTCCATTTTGCATCATGTTTACCTACTGTTATTTATAATGTTTTTATGCATAATAATGCTTTTTGGAGTAATTCTAATGCCTTTTCTCTCATAATATGCAAGGTTCACACAAAGAGGGAGAATTCCAGCAGCTGGAAATATGGACCTAGAAAAGCTACGTCAGGCCACCTATTCTGCACAACTCCAAATATGTTGAAACTTCACGAGGAATAAATAATAAATACTGGAGCAAATAACTACTGGATGGGGGCCTCCTGGTGAGCACAAGACATCAGGGCGAGCCTGGCCCCCCGGGCGCGCCCTCGTGGGTTGTGCTCAGCCTAGCCCACCTCCGGTGCCCCTCTTCTGGTATATAAGTCATTTTTACCTAGAAAAAATAAGGATAGGACTTTCAGGATGGAGCGCCGCTGTCTCGCGGCGGGACTTGGGCAGGAGCACTTTTGCCCTCCGGCTGAGCGATTCCGCCGGGGGAACTTCCCTCTCGGAGGGGGAAATCATCGTCATCATCATCACCAACAACTCTCCCATCTTGGGGAGGGAAATCTCCATCAACATCTTCGATAGCACCATCTCATCTCAAACCCTAGTTCATCTCCTGTGTTCAATCTTTGTACCGGAACTATAGATTGGTGCTTGTGGGTCACTAGTAGTGTTGATTACATCTTGTAGTTTATTACTATATGGTTTATTTCATGGAAGATTATATGTTTAGATCCAATATTCTATTTAATACTCCTCTGGTCTTGAGCATGATTATCATTTGTGAGTAGTTGCTTTTGTTATTGAGGTCACGGGAGAAATCTTGTTGCAAGTATTCATGTGAACTTGATATGTGTTCGATATTTTGATAGCATGTATGTTGTGATTCCCTTAGTGGTGTCATGTGAACGTCGACTACATGACACTTCACCATATTTGGGCCTAAGGGAATGCATTGTGGATTAGTAATTAGATGATGGGTTGTGAGAGTGACAGAAGCTTAAACCGTAGTGTATGCGCTATTCCGTAAGGGGCAGATTGGATCCAAAAGTTTAATGCTATGGTTAGAATTTATTCTTAATACTTTTCTCGTAGTTGCAGATGCTTGTGAGGGGGTTAATCATAAGTAGGAGGTTTGTTCAAGTAATAACAACACCTAAGCACCGTCCCACCCACATATCAAATTATCAAAGTAGCGAACACGAATCGAATCAACATGATGAAAGTGACTAGATGAAATTCCCGTGTACCCTCAAGAACGCTTTGCTGATTATAAGAGACCATTTTGGCCTGTCCTTTACCTCAAAAGGGATTGGGCTACCTTGCTGCACTTTTTTAATATTATCGTTACTTGCTCGTTACAAATTATCTTGCTATCAAACTACTCTGTTACTTACAATTTAATCGCTTGCAGACATTACCTTGCTCAAAACCACTTTTCATTTCCTTCTGCTCCTCGTTGGGTTCGACACTCTTACTTATCGAAATGGCTACAATTGATCCCATATACTTGTGGGTCATCAAGGCTCTTTTCTAGCGCCTTTCCCGGGGAGTGAAACGCTCTTGGTAAGTGGAAATTCGTAAGGAAAAATTATTACTACGTGCTGAAATTTATTGTCACTTGTTACTATGGAGAACAATCCTTTGAGGGGTTTGTTCGGGGTATCTTCACCTCGACCGGAAAGACAATTAGTCACCCCTCAACCTGCAGCACCTACTGAAAATATTGAATATGATATTCCTTCGGGTATGATAGAACAACTGCTAGCTAATCCTTATGCAGGACATGGAATCGAACATCCTGATATGCACTTGATATATGTGTATGAAATTTGTGGATTGTTTAAGCTTGTAGGTTTACCTGGAGATGAAACTAAGAAGAAGGTTTCCCCTTTAACTTTTAAGGGAAAAGCATTAGCATGGTATAGGCTATGCGATGATATTAGATCTTGGAATTGGAATCGATTGAAATTGGAGTTTCACCAAAAAAATATCCTATGCATCTAGTTCATCATGATCGGAATTATATATACAATTTTTGGCCTCGTGAAGGAGAAAGTATCGCTCTAGCTTGGGGGAGGCTTAAGTACATGTTATATTCATGCCCCAATATTGAGCTCTCAAGAGAAATCATTATTCAGAATTTTTATGCTCGGCTTTCTCATAATGATCGATCCATGCTTGATACTTCTTGTGCTGGTTCTTTTATGAAGAAGACTATTGAATTCCGGTGGGATCTTTTAGGAAGAATTAAATGCAACTCTGAAGATTGGGAATTCAACGAAGGTAAAGAGTCAGGTATTAATCTTAAGTTTGATTGTGTTAAATCTTTTACGAATACCAATACTTTTCAAAAGTTTAGCACTAAATATGGACTTGACTCTGAGATAGTAGCCTCCTTTTGTGAATCTTTTGCTACTCATGTTGACCTCCCTAAGGAGAAGTGTCTTAAATATCACCCACCTATTAAAGAAGAAGTTAATGAACCGATAATAGCTAAAGATGAAACTATTATTTATAATGTTGATCTAGTTGTTCCTACTTCTTATATTAAGGAACCACCTTTCCCTGTTAGTACCCAAAGTTTCAACTGTGGTCAACACAAGTTATATTAGAACACCAAAACCAGCTGAACAAATAAAGGTAGAACATAATATTAGTACCCAAAGTGTACTCCAAGATGATATAAAACTTATGTGCACAAATAAAAAATGCAGCTTATGATTACAAATGTGTAGATGATAATATACCGTACCTGAATAAGTGAGGAGCCAAACACCAACTTGTGATCATTAAACGGATCAAAAATTACACCCAAGTCTCCAGTTTGGGCGCAAAGATGACAGTTATTTGCGAAGGTTTATAACAATAATGAAGGAGCAATCTTTGAAGTGAAGGGGCATCTTCGATGATGAGATGATGTCCTTCAAAACAAATTCCAATGCTTTAAAGGTGAGGCAACTTTATTTGGAGACAACTGATAGGGATTTCTGTTCCCAAAACAATCAGCAAGCGCTCCAGCGCAGGGCAACTGGAGTGGATGATGTTGTGTAGTGAGGCCTACGATAGATAAACCACCACAAGCAAAAAAATAGCAGTGGGAGTCAAAGCATTTGTACCAGATTATCTGGTAGGTGGCACTGGGCTAAGGTGGCGGTGTGGAGAGAGGAGGAAAACCACGAGATAGACAATGGTGGCGTGGGGACAAATTCTTGGTGTTCGGTTCATGGTATGAAACTTCCGTGGTAATGGTAGAACTCAAACTGCTGGAGTTTTTCAAATTCAGGGGATGTCAGCCTAGCGTCCACCATGCAGGGTATGGACAGCAGGTAGCGTGTCAGGATGTAGAGGTGTTGAACGGGTCCCTGGTGGAAGGAGATGATGGCTCTGAGGAGATCAAATTTAGGAAGCACAGATATCTGATGACAGTCGAGATTGAGGGGCGCGGTGCGCCATAGAGGGCACCACCAAGTTGAGAGGACTTGTGTGCGGCAGTAATCCTTGGTGGAGAGAAGCGAGATGATCTCCCCAAGGATGTCATCCGGGAGATCGCTGATGCGGTCCACCGGAGATTCTACGGGTTCCTCAGATCTGAGTGGGAGGGGGGGTCGCCGCTTCTCCCCGCGCTGCCGGGTGCGGGATCTACAACCGGCATCGCTGCTAGCGGGAGCCTCATCTTCTTGGCGCTAGGGCCAGCCGACTCCACTAAAATCATCTTCATTGTCCTGAATGTGAGAAGATAGGAAAGCGTTGTACTTAAACGGTGTCGCAAAACAGTAGTAGATATTGGTAGCTCGGCATGACAAAACACGATCATCTGGACGAAGGGGATACTGACTTGCGTGAGGAAGATTATGCATAATTTTGTAAGTGGTTAGTTGATTTCCACCTTGGGATCTCCTATGATGGCACGGAGGAAATTCTATGCAACCGATGAGCGCAATTCCTTCCGTGTGGATGTACAAAATTTGTCCGACTAACCCCAATATCTTTTTTGTGCAGTTCCACTAAAATAATGCACCGCTGTTTGCACGACCCCTACTCACCGGCGAGGCCATCAATGACTCGGTCTCTTTTATCTTGCGTTGACGGAGTGGCTGCAGTGCTTGTTTGCTCCTCTACACATGACAGGCTCGTTCCACACTGCAAATAGCAAGTCAACGTACGAATAAGCTTATTTCATCTTGCATTAAGAACGTAGGAATACTTGGAGCACCTTGAGGTCAGCTGACACCATGTTCCACTAAAATTGAGGTTTGTGATTCTGTTTGCACAAATAGACACCATATGGAGATAGAAAACCCTGTTTGCACAAATATGTAACAAGGTTATTTAAGCAGTATCATTTTTTTGCAGCGGCATATGATTAACAGCAGCATCTCATATGTTATCCATGGCATTACAGTGACAGTATGAAAAAGTGCCATTATCTAAGAAGTGCCATCACATCAAATCAACACTGGCTCTAGATTAACATGGGCTTACATTAACATGCATAACAATTGCATTATGACTATGTGACGACAGATTGGGAGTAGCACTTGATCAATACGTATGTGCACGATTAACAGGAATGATCATTCTAACGAAGGGTGATACGGAAAGGAGAAACACATCGTCGTGTCAACCATTGTGCAATTAAATTTTGTGCAGTTCAACAGAGATGCAGCTATGTTACCGGTGTCATAGTTTAGTGTAATGGCCCAAAACACTCTTTATGAGAAATAAAGCAAGACAGAAGCATTTCATAAAATAGTGGTGGCATTGATTCATTTTATCAATGGCAATAGATTGATAGCAGCATTACTTAACATCGACATCACATTAACAGTGGCATTGTTTCATTTTACTTGTGATGTTAGATTAACAGCAGTAGTAAGGGCAGAGGGACAGGGGAGGCACAAGCATGTTTTACATCCAGCGAGGCATAAAGTGGTGAGGCAGAGGTGTTGCCGAGTGTGGCAAACATGCAAAGCATGTCTGGATTTGAGCATTTTTTGTTCTCGTCAGTGACCTTTCCTATGTGACCACAAGAAATCTAGACATGCTCATTCTCGGTCGCATTGTCGACCCAACACCCGCACTTTCTGTCCTTTTTCGACTAGGAGACCATTCAGGCCAGCATGTTTATTTCCCTTTCCAACCAAGAGATTGTTTCATTAGCCAGTATCTGTAGTACCTTTTCTCCTCTAATAGTAAAAATTTAGGTGGTGTTCGAGTGTTCGACAAGCCGACGGAGCTAGCTACATGGAGAGCTTTGTAATACTAGAAGAATATCCACATGCAGGATGCAGCGAGTGGGAAGCAATCCTAACTTGATGAAAAAATGGAATGCAGCGATGTGGGAAGCTGGGCCATTAGAATGAGGCCGGTTCTAAAAAAAATTATACCTCTAGTCGGCGGGCTGTGGCGAGGCAGGTGGCATAATCTGCCAACTCGACGGCGGGCAACAAGGGTGAGGAGGATCTCCCATACCAGCGCCAGGTCAGAGAAGACGGCGCGCTCGGCTTCCTCCCTCGCCAACGGCGACCACCAGCGGAAGGTATCCGGCTGGATCTATGTCAATTGGAGAGAACATAGAGAGAGATAAAGAGAGTGGACACCACGGTCTTGTTTAGATCTAGAGAGGGTGAGAGAGTGAGAATAAGAGAACAACCCAAGCAAGCAAGTCCCGAAGTGGACTAGTGGGGTAGTAACTGTTTTTCCCTCCGTAGCGATCATTTTAAATTGAACACGCGCGCAGCCATATTTTTCATTTAGCGTACCAGTAAAAAGAAACTTGATCAATAACCGCGCTACCGCATTCAGGTCGCACTTGCTATGGCTGGCATTTGGTCCCAGAAGCCACATCAAATGGACGGCTAGATGCCTCAAATTGTCACGTTACCTGCCTTTTCTGTGCAAATGTGCTCCACC
The DNA here is from genome assembly GCA_021605145.1 of Aegilops bicornis. Taxonomy (NCBI): domain Eukaryota; kingdom Viridiplantae; phylum Streptophyta; class Magnoliopsida; order Poales; family Poaceae; genus Aegilops; species Aegilops bicornis. Next base: position 464,575,933 of record CM038673.1, on the reverse strand, counting down.
GTGAGTGTACCCAGGCGTGTGCGTGAGGGGAGAGTGAAGTCCGATTTATAAACCTTGAGGTTGTAGAGCTAGTCGGAAACAAACCCTCACCTTTAAATCCTTGAAGTTTGCACCCTGTCCTCTATAATCCCGATCATTTTTAACCTTAAGGGCATGTGCCGTTCAAGGGGTTTTAACGGGGATTAACAGGGATTGTGGGGGATTAAATCATGTACAAGCGAAATCCCCCTCCATTCCTCTCCAAACCCCTTTGGAGGAGGTTGAACCGAATAAGGCCTAAGACTAACCACAGTTGGAGTAACTTAATTCCATACGGTATCATAGCATGATACTCAACCCTCTCATTCTTCATTACCTCATCAAATTTTCCTAGTTGGCATGCATAATACTACTTATGATACTCCCATTACAACCAGCCTGGTAATATACCTAATCTAAATGGTCGCTGCCCGATCTCTTTGTCCTCCTCCAGCATCCGGCTGAAGAAGAATCATGCAAGACACCGGTTATTTTCGCCGGCGTCGCCTTGGCAGTGGCCTTCATGGGATACAATCGTCGGCGGCCTCCCGTGTTCCACTTCTCCTCGATGATGGCGGCGGGTGCGAATGTGCTGGCCGTCACCTCATCGACATCCGCATAGCCGCATCACCTCGTCGACATCCGCGACGACTTCTTTCTCTGCTTGCATGGCGCGGCTACGCACGCGTTGATGGTGGATGGCGCAGCCGCAGGCACTGGAGGCGTCGTACGACATGGCGGCGTCAAGGGCAGCGACGATGCCTATGTCGTCGTGCTCCCCGACAAGCCGGTGTGGAGCAAGTCGGCACTCTTCCTCGAGCTGTATTGGAGCGGCTAGCTGCGGAACCACGCGCTGGCTTAGTGCGGCAACTGCCTCCGATGGTCTAGGCGAGGTAGGTGGAGCGGCGAGCTGTCTCTCTCGTAACTGCCGCGCTAGAAGGGCCACCCAGATGGCTTTTGGTGGGGAACGTAGTAATTTCAAAAAAAATCCTATGCACATGCAAGATCATGGTGATGCATAGCAACGAGAGGGGAGAGTGCTGTCCATGTACCCTCGTAGACCGAAAGCGGAAGCGTTATGAAAACGCGGTTGATGTAGTCATACGTCTTCACGATCGACCGATCCTAGTACCGAACGTACGACACCTCCGCGATCTGCACATCAAAAAACATAAACTCATAATACCGATCGTCACCGAACGTTAAGCGTGCGGACCCTATGGGTTTGAGAACTATGTTGACATGACCGAGACTCATCTCCGGTCAATAACCAATAGCGGAACCTAGATAGTCATATTAGTTCCTACATATTCTACGAAGATCTTTATCGGTCAAACCGCATAACAACATACGTTGTTCCCTTTGTCATCGGTATATTACTTGCCCGAGATTCGATTGTTGGTATCTCAATACCTAGTTCAATCTCGTTACCAGAAAGTCTCTTTACTTGTTCCGTAATGCATCATCCCGCAACTAACTCATTAGTCACATTGCTTGCAAGGCTTATAGTGATGTGCATTACCAATAGGGCCTAGAGATACCTCTCGAACAATCGGAGTGACAAATCCTAATCACGATCTATGCCAACTCAACAAGTACCATCTGAGACACCTATAGAGCACCTTTATAATCACCCAGTTACATTGTGACATTTGGTAGCACACAAAGTGTTCCTCCGGTATTCGGGAGTTGCATAATCTCATAGTCATAGGAACATGTATAAGTCATGAAGAAAGCAATAGCAATATACTGAATGATCAAATGCAAAGCTAACAGAATGGGTCAAGTCAATCACATCATTCTCTAATGATGTGATCCCGTTAATCAAATGACAACTCATGTCAATGGCTAGGAAACTTAACCATCTTTGATTCAACAAGCTAGTCAAGTAGAGGCATACTAGTGACACTCTGTTTGTCTATGTATTCACACATGTATTAAGTTTCCGGTTAATACAATTCTAGCATGAATAATAAACATTTATCATGATATAAGGAAATAAAAATAACAAATATATTATTGCCTCTAGGGCATATTTCCTTCAGTCTCCCACTTGCACTAGAGTCAGTAATCTAGATTACACAGTAATGATTCTAACACCCATGGAGTCTTGGTGCTGATCATGTTTTGCTCGTGAGAGAGGCTTAGTCAATGGGTCTGCAACATTCAGATCCGTATGTATCTTGCAAATCTCTATGTCTCCCTCATTGACTTGATCGCGGATGGAATTGAAGCGTCTCTTGATGTGCTTGGTTCTCTTGTGAAATCTGGATTCCTTTGCCAGGGAAATTGCACCAAAGATTGTCACAAAAGATTTTCATTGGACCCGATGCACTAGGTATGACACCTAGATCGGATATGAACTCCTTCATCCAAACTCCTACATTTGCTGCTTCCGAAGCAGCTATGTACTCCACTTCACATGTAGATCCCGCCACGACGCTTTGCTTAGAACTGCACCAACTGAGAGCTCCACCATTCAATATAAATACCTATCCGGTTTGTGACTTAGAGTCATCCGGATTAGTGTCAAAGCTTGCATCGACTTAACCATTTACGATGAACTCTTTGTCACCTCCATAAACGAGAAACATATCATTAGTCCTTTTCAGGTATTTCAGGATGTTCTTGATCATGTCCCAAAGGATCCACTCCTGGATTACTTTGGTACCTCCCTGCTAAACTTATAGCAAGGCACACATCAGGTCTGGTACACATCATTGCATACATGATAGAGCCTTTGGCTGAAGCATAGGGAACACCTTTCATTTTCTCTCTATCTTTTGCAGTGGTCGGGCATTGAGTCTGACTCAACTTCACACCTTGTAACACAGGCAAGAACCCTTTATTTGCTTGATTCATTTTGAACTTCTTCAAAACTTTTTCAAGGTATGTGCTCTGTGAAAGTCCAATTAAGCATCTTGATCTATCTCTATAGATCTTAATGCCCAATATATAAGCAGCTTCACCGAGGTCTTTCATTGAAAAACTCTTATTCAAGTATCCTTTTATGCTATCCAGAAATTCTATATCATTTCCAATCAATAATATGTCATCCACATATAATACTAGAAATGCTACAGAGCTCCCACTCACTTTCTTGTAAATGCAGGCTTCTCCAAAAGTCTGTATAAAACCATAGCTTTGATCACACTATCAAAACGTTTATTCCAACTCCGAGATGCTTGCACCAGTCCATAAATGGATCGCTGGAGCTATCACACTTTGTTAGCACCCTTTGGATCGATAAAACTTTCATGTTGCATCATATACAACTCTTCTTCCAGAAATACATTCAGGAATGCAGTCTTTACATCCATTTGCCAAATTTCATAATCATAAAATGCAGCAATTGCTAACATGATTCAGACGGACTTAAGCATGGCTATGGGTGAGAAAGTCTCATCGTAGTCAACTCCTTGAACTTGTCGAAAACCTTTCACAACAAGTCGAGCTTTGTAGACAGTAACATTACCGTCAGCGTCAGTCTTCTTCTTGAAGATCCATTTATTCTCGATGGCTTGCCGATCAACGGGAAAGTCAACCAAAGTCCACACTTTGTTCTCATACATGGATCCCATCTCAGATTTCATGGCCTCAAGCCATTTCGTGAAATCTGGGCTCATCATCGCTTCCTCATAGTTTGTAGGTTCATCATGGTCAAGCAACATGACCTCCAGAACAGGATTACCGTACCACTCTGGTGCGGATCTTACTTTGGTTGACCTACGAGGTTCGGTAGTAACTTGATCTGAAGTTACATGGTCATCATTATTAGCTTCCTCACTAATTGGTGTAGGAGTCACAGGAACAGATTTCTGTGATGAACTACTTTCCAATAAGGGAGCAGTACTGATTACCTTATCAAGTTCTACTTTCCTCCCACTGACTTCTTTTGAGAGAAACTCCTTCTCTAGAAAGGATCCATTCTTAGCAACGAATGTCTTGCCTTTGGATCTGTGACAGAAGGTGTACCCAACAGTCTCCTTTGGGTATCCTATGAAGACACATTTCTTCGATTAGAGTTCGAGCTTATCAGGTTGAAGCTTTTTCACATAAGAATAGCAGCCCCAAACTTTAAGAAACGACAACTTTAGTTTCTTGCCAAACCATAGTTCATAAGGTGTCGTCTCAGCGGATTTAGATGGTGCCCTATTTAACGTGAATGCAGCCGTCTCTAAAGCATAACCCCCAAACAATAGCGGTAAGTCAGTAAGAGACATCATAGATTGCACCATATCCAGTAAAGTATGATTACGATGTTCGGACACACCATTACGCTGTGTAGTTCCAGGTGGCATGAGTTGCGAAACTATTCCACATTGTTTCAAATGAAGACCAAACTCGTAACTCAAATATTCTCCTCCACAATCAGATCATAGAAACTTTATTTTCTTGTTACGATGATTTTCCACTTCACTCTGAAATTCTTTGAACTTTTCAAATGTTTCAGACTTATGGTTCATCAAGTAGATATACCCATATCTGGTCAAATCATCTGTGAAGGTGAGAAAATAACGATACCGCCATGAGCCTCAACATTCATTGGACCACATACATCAGTATGTATGATTTCCAACAAATCTGTTGCTCGCTGCATTGTTCCGGAGAACGGAGTTTTAGTCATCTTGCCCATGAGGCATGGTTCGCAAGTACCAAGTGATTCATAATCAAGTGATTCCAAAAGTCCATCAGAATGGATTTTCTTCATGAGCTTTACACCAATATGACCCAAACGGCAGTGCCACAAATAAGTTGCACTATCATTATCAACTCTACATCTTTTGGCTTCAATATTATGAATATGTGTATCACTACTATCGAGATTCAATAAAAATAGACCACTCTTCAAGGGTGCATGAACATAAAAGATATTACTCATATAAATATAACAACCATTATTCTCGAATTTAAATGAATAGCCGTCTCGCATCAAACAAGATCTAGATATAATGTTCATGCTTAACGCTGGCTCCAAATAACAATTATTCAGGTCTAAAACTAATCCCGAAGGTAGATGTAGAGGTAGCATGCCGACCGCGATCAAATCGACTTTGGAACCATTTCCCACGCGCATCGTCACCTCGTCCTTAGCCAATCTTCGCTTAATCTATAGTCCCTGTTTCGAGTTGCAAATATTAGCAAAAGAACCAGTATCAAATACCCAGGTGCTACTGCGAGCATTAGTAAGGTACACATCAATAACATGTATATCACTTATACCTTTGTTCACCTTGCCATCCTTCTTATCCACCAAATACTTGGGGCAGTTCCGCTTCCAGTGACCAGTCCCTTTGCAGTAGGAGCACTTAGTCTCAGGCTTAGGTCCAGACTTGGGCTTCTTCACTTGAGCAGCAACTTGCTTGCCATTCTTCTTGAAGTTCCCCTTCTTCCCTTTACCTTTTTCTTGAAACTGGTGGTCTTGTTGACCATCAACACTTGATGCTCCTTCTTGATTTCTACCTACGCAGCCTTTAGCATTGCAAAGAGCTCGGGAATTGTCTTATCCATCCCTTGCATATTATAGTTCATCACAAAGCTCTTGTAGCTTGGTGGCAGTGATTGAAGAATTCTGTCAATGACACTATCATCAAGAAGATTAACTCCCAGTTGAATCAAGTGATTATTATACCCGCAGCTATAGAACTTATTGGAGACTTCATATCTCTCAATCCGGGCATTTGCTTGAAATATTAACTTCAACTCCTGGAACATCTCATATGCTCCATGACGTTCAAAACGTTGTTGAAGTCCCGGTTCTAAGCCGTAAAGCATGGCACGTTGAACTATCGAGTAGTCATCAGCTTTGCTCTGCCAGACGATCATAACATCTGGCGTTGCTCCTGCAGCGGGTTTGGCACCTAGCGGTGCTTCCAGGACGTAATTCTTCTGTGCAGCAATGAGGGTAATCCTCAAGTTACTGACCCAGTCCGTGTAGTTGCTACCATCATCTTTCAACTTATCTTTCTCTAGGAACACATTAAAATTCTACAGAACAATAGCACGGGCCATCTATCTACAACCACATAGACATGCAAAATACTATCAGGTACTAAGTTCATAATAAATTAAAGTTTAATTAATCATATTACTAAAGAACTCCCACTTAGATACACATCCCTCTAATCATCTAAGTGATCACGTGATCCATATCAACTAAACCATGTCTGATCATCACGTGAGATGGAGTAGTTTTCAATGGTGAACATCACTATGTTGATCATATCTACTATATGATTCAAGCTCGACCTTTCGGTCTCAGTGTTCCGAGGCCATATCTGCATATGCTAGGCTCGTCAAGTTTAACCTGAGTATTGTGCGTGTGCAAAACTGGCTTGCACCCGTTGTATGTGAACGTAGAGCTTATCACACCCGATCATCACGTGGTGTCTCAAGACGCATTTAACTTTCGCAATGGTGCATACTCAGGGAGAATACTTATACCTTGAAATTTAGTGAGAGATCATCTTATAATGCTATCGTCGATCTAAGCAAAATAAGATGCGTAAAAGATAAACATCACATGCAATCAATATAAGTGATATGATATGGCCATCATCATCTTGTGCCTTTGATCTCCATCTCCAAAGCACCGTCATGATCACCATTGTCACCGGCGCGACACCTTGATCTCCATGTAGCAACGTTGTCGTCTCGCCAACTATTGCTTCTACGACTATCGCTACCGCTTAGTGATAAAGTAAAGCAATTACATGGCGATTGCATTTCATACAATAAAGCGACAACCATATGGCTCTTGCCAGTTGCCGATAACTTCGTTACAAAACATGATCATCTCGTACAATAAAATTTAGCATCATGTCTTGACGATATCACATCACAGCATGCCCTACAAAAACAAGTTAGACGTCCTCTACTTTGTTGTTGCAAGTTTTACGTGGCTGCTATGGGCTGAGCAAGAACCGTTGTTACCTACGCATCAAAACCACAATGATATTTCGTCAAGTATGTGTTGTTTTAACCTTCACAAGGACCGGGCGTAGCCACACTCGATTCAACTAAAGTTGGAGAAACTAACACCCGCCAGCCACCTGTGTGCGAAGCACGTCGGTAGAACCAGTCTCGCGTAAGCGTACGCATAATGTCGGTCCGCGCTACTTCATCCAACAATACCGCCGAATCAAAGTATGACATGCTGGTAAAAAGTATGACTAGAATCGCTGACAACTCACTTGTGTTCTACCCATGCATATAACATCTACACATAAACCAGGCTCTGATACCACTATTGGGGAACGTAGTAATTTCAAAAAAATTCCTACGCACACGCAAGATCATGGTGATGCATAGCAACGAGAGGGGAGAGTGTTGTCCATGTACCCTCATAGACCGAAAGCAGAAGCGTGATGACAATGCGGTTGATGTAGTCGTATGTCTTCACGATCGACCGATCCTAGTACCAAACATATGGCACCTCCGCGACCTGCAAACGTTCAGCTCGGTGAAGTCCCACGAACTCACGATCTAGTAGAGCTTTGAGGGAGAGTTTCGTCAGCACGATGGCGTGATGACGGTGATGATGAAGTTACCGGTGCAGGGCTTTGCCTAAGCACTATGACGATATGACCAAGGTGGATTATGGTGGAGGGGGGCACCGCACACGGCTTGGAACAATTAACTTGTGTGTCTTAGGGTGCCTCCTGCCCGCGTATATAAAGGAGCAAGGGGGAGGCTGGCCAGCCCTTGGTGCGCCCAAGGAGAGGAGGAATCCTCCTCCTAGTAGGAGTAGGATTCATCGTTTCCTAGTCCTACTAGGAAGGAGGAAGGGGGAAGGAAAGAGAGGGAGAGGGAGAGGGAAAGAGAGGCCGCACCACCCTCCCCTAGTCCAATTCGGACTCCCCTTGGGGGGGCGCCACCTCCTGGGCTGCTGCCCTCTCTCCCCCCTAAGGCCCACTAAGGCCCAATACTTCCCCCGAGGGTTCCGATAACCCCCCGGCACTCTGATAAATATCCGGTGACCCATGGAACTCATCCTGTGTCCGAATATAGTCGTCCAATATATCAATCTCTATGTCTCGACCATTTCGAGATTCCTCGTCATGTCCGTGATCACATCTGCGACTCCGAACTATCTTCGGTACATCAAAACACATAAACTCATAATACCAATCGCCACCGAACGTTAAGCGTGCGGACCCTACGGGTTCGAGAACTTCGTAGACATGACCGATATACATCTCCGGTGAATACCAATAGCGGAACCTGGATGCTCATATAGGTTCCTACATATTCTACGAAGATCTTTATCGGTCAAACCGCATAACAACATATGTTGTTCCCTTTGTCATCGGTATGTTACTTGCCCGAGATTCGATCGTCGGTATCTCAATATCTAGTTCAATCTCGTTACTGGAAAGTCTCTTTACTCGTTCCGTAATGCATCATCCCGCAACTAACTCATTAGTCACATTGCTTGCAAGGCTTATAGTGATGTGCATTACCGAGATGGCCCAGAGATACCTCTCCGACAATCGGAGTGACAAATCCTAATCTCGATCTATGCCAACTTGACAAGTATCGTCGGAGACACCTGTAGAGCACCTTTATAATCACCCGATTCGTTGCCAGGACGCTTTGGTAGCACACAAAGTGTTCCTCCGGTATTCAGGAGTTGCATAATCTCATAGTCATAGTAACATGTATAAGTCATGAAGAAAGCAATAGCAATATACTAAACGATCAAATGCTAAGCTAACAGAATGGGTCAAGTCAATCACATCATTCTCTAATGATGTGATCCCGTTAATCAAATGACAACTCATGTCAATGGCTAGGAAACTTAACCATCTTTGATTCAACGAGCTAGTCAAGTAGAGGCATACTAGTGACACTGTTTGTCTATGTATTCACACATGTACTAAGTTTCCGGTTAATGCAATTCTAGCATGAATAATAAACATTTATCATGATATAAGGAAATATAAATAACAACTTTATTATTGCCTCTAGGGCATATTTCCTTCAGCTTTTATGCCGGAGAACTGTTGTTCCTGCTCGTCGGATGCCACCGAAAGAGTGGAGATAATGGTGGAGCGAGGAGCTTGGCCGGCGTCCTGCTCTTGAATAGACGTGTGTGGCTGGAGTGGGTTTCTCGCATTCCACGCGGGTTTAAATGTAGGTTTCTGAATGCGGCGAGGAGCCGGGTGCAGCTGGGAGTGCAGTGGGCGTCGCCCTCGACTGGGTGACACTTCAAATGGTGGACGCAGTGAGAAGTCGCATCCGCCCTGACCCCCTTGGCCGTCGATCTTGACCGTGTACGTCCGTCTTTGAGGACAACATTATCCTTGGACCTTGACAGTGTACACCTTGTGTCCAGATCTGAGATGCCACGTGTACCAAATGAATGACTCCAAGTTCGACCACCGTGATGCTAGGTGCGAGCCGAGTAACACTGTTGGAGAAACACCCTCATAGTTTTCCTACATTGGTCATTTGATTCATATGATAGAATGCTATAGGATTTTTTTTCCTATGAAATCATGTGTTAATTGGCAATCTAGCATCCACTCCAACTTTTTTTCACTTTGTTTTTCCTGTGTCAAACACTCTGGTTTTTTTAGGGGAACACTGTGTTAATGCTATGGGATTCAAGTGGACATGCCACTCCAATCCTTTATTTTTCCTATTCATGTGTTTTAAGTTCCTACGAAGAGTACTTTCACTACATGATGTGCCGTTGCAAGAGCCGCCTATATTAATTAACCATGCTCTAAAAAGGTGGACCATCTTTGGCTATAGTATACTGTACTAGGTTAGTAGGTGATCTTGCGCTTGGCTCTTCGCCTCTTCTAGAAGTCGAACAATAATGATGGTACCACAGGCAATCTGACACCAAATGAACTGTTGCACATCCACCGCTTGTAAGAAAAAGTTTCTCCTCGTGCTACGAGCCACCGCGCACGCATGGGCAAGGGAGAAGGCGTAGTAAGCAAGCTTCTCATCGTTCTACGAGTTGACGGGACACATCAAAGTTATTTAGTACTCTCTCCAAAAAGGGCCGACCATGCCCATGGCTACCATCCCGTGCTCCGTCATTGAGTACATGCACTACTCATGTGCCACCGAGGAGAGAAAATATTGCGTAGTACGTGCCATCGAAGTGCACGACTCACTTACCCATTGCTTATCTCCATTTTCTTGCATTAAACATGCACCTTGATGCTAGATGTCCCGCATGTTGGCGAAAGGATGAAGAACGCTCATGTCAAGAAGGAACATGAATAAATCTTGCTTGCTACACATACGTACGTGGCAGGACATGGTGTCCAATCACCATTTAGTTACTAATTTTGTGTTACCAAAGAAAACACATGGTTCATTTGTAAATTAATGTAGTCAAAACCAGCATGGAGGTAATCAGTCACATTGAACATTCTTTTCTACCGGCAAAAAAAGAACATTTTGTTCTGATATATTTGCAAAAAGATATATTCATAATCTCACATGTTATTGTTGACTACCCAAATGTTAGTTTGTTACTATTTAGAGCATGCACAGTGCTTGATAAGATAGTTTTATCTTAAGCCTGTCATGTACTGCAGGAGACATCAAAATATGTTGCAGTGGGTTATTTTTAGTCTTATCTTTGATAACATGATAAATATTTGGTGAGAGATATTATTGCTAATAGATCATCTATTAATCCACCTCATCATTGATCCTAAATGGCAGTCCAATGATAATACCATTATAAACACGTAAAACCGGTTACCATTATTTTCGTAAGTTGGTTGTAATGTTACCTCCGTGGGACACCTAGTTATAGTATTTCCAGCAGCCTGTATCACTTCCCGCTCCTCGTCCTTATAGCCTGCCGATTGTACCTTATATACACTTACTCTTTGAGCAAAGGCGTCCCTAAGCACGCATTAATTTCCTGGGCATGTTGGCAACTCCGCTGCTAGCTTGCTGGCTCATCTTGCAATTGAAGTTGACACATTGCAACACTCCTACAAGGCCCAGAGGTTAATTTGAGAATAAGTACCTCGAGGTTAATTTGACAGATATACCTTATAGGTTGACAGAAGTCATATCACTTTTTTTGGAAAGATGTCATGAAGTAATACGATAGAACTTCTTTCAAGGAAATTAACATGTGTTCAAAAAACAAAAAAATATCAAAAAGTAATGCAATAGACCTTCGATTAACATGTGTTCAAAAAACAAGTACTCATGCAAGACCCAGAGGTTAATTTCAGAACAAGTACCTTGAGGTTAATTTGACAGACATGCCTTATAGGTTGACGAAAGTCATATCACTTTTTTTGGAAAGATGTCATGAAATAACACGATAGACCTTCTTTCAAGCCAATTAACATGTGTTCAAAAAACAAAAATTATCAAAAAGTAACACGATAGACCTTCGATTAACATGTGTTCAAAAAACAAAAAATGTCAAAAATTACAAAACAAAGACCTTGAGGTTCAACCAATAGGACGGAGCACTATATACATTTAAGCCAAATAAACGTCTATATTAACCCATCCCATTAGTTTTAACATCGAGTCCACTTCCCATTCGGTCACCCATTTGATGACTACTCCAGCCTCAGCACAGTTAACTTGGGAGTTCTATCGAATGAGCAATCGGTAGGGAAGCTGGTCCTTGCCGATATAGGAAGCCTCTTCGCATCTTTTATTGCATACCTGGATAACCGTGTGTTGCCGCCCAATGGCCAGTGCCACGTCCCCCGCGAATGAAGAAGCTTCCCTCCCTCATCTAGCTGGTTCACGTATTTTCCCCTATTTTATGCAGCCTGCCCATCTATAGAACCGCCTCGCGCCGGCCAATTCCTCTCCAAACAACTAGGGAGGAAATTGAACCAAACAAGTCTAACTTGTTTCTAGTGGTACATTGACGTGGCATTGAAAGGGTGTGATAGCTGACTCTGGCAAAATAATTGACTACCACGTTAGCATACAGGAGCATGGGGCCCACTTGTCAGTGTGCTGGACGGAGAGGAAGGCACGCAAGACAAAATGGATCACGGAAGGGTGTGAATCGATTGCCTCACATGTGATGACCACTGGAGCAATCCACTGACATTGTACTATGTTAAAAAATTCGTGCAAACACGGCCGGTTATACTGTGAGTAGGTGCCTGTGCGCTTGGCTCTTCGCCTCTTTCGGAAGTCGGACAATTATGATGGTACTACTACAGTATAGATACTTCTGGCAATCTAACACCAAATGAACTGTTGCACGTCCAGCGCTCTATCGTAAAGCAAAAGCTTCTCCTCGTCCTGTGAGCCACCGTGCGCGCGTGAGAGCGTGGTTAATAATACAGCCAACAATCGGCTATAAGGAGTTGCCATGTCATCTATAGCCAACCTTGTAGCCGGCATGTACAATAGTAGGTTTATATGTGTACTACTTTATTAGAAGTTGGCCCATCTTACAACCTCACAAAGCGTCTTGGGTCTCGTGCTAGAGCCGGCCACCTTACAACCAAGAGCCCGCTTCTCCTCTCTCTCCTCCAACTAAGCAAAGATATAATAGTCTAGTCCTTATAGCCTACTTATGTCACCTTATTGTACTTGCTCTGGGCGAGGGAGAGGTCGTACTAGTAGTAAGCAAAGCTTCTCCTCGTTTGCGAGTTGATGAGACACATCAAAAGTAGTGTATTACTCTCCAAAAAGGGCTGACCATGTCCATGGCTGCTACTTCTTGAGCTTGCATTGGTTTTTCCTTGAAGAGAAAAGGGTGATGCGGCAAAGTAGAGTTAAGTGTTTCCCTTAGTTAAGAACCAAGGTATCAATCTACTGGGAGAAGAACGCACAAATCACCAATACCTTCACAATCAAACACTTGCACCCAACGCGATAAAAGGGGCTGTCAATCCCTTCACGGTCACTTGCAAAAGTGAGATCTCGTAGAGATAGATAAATAAAGCTAAACAAAAGATTAAATATTTTTGGGTTTTTTGGTTTATAAATCTGAAAATAAAAGATTGCAAAATAGTAGATCGGAAACTAATATGATGCAAAATAGACCCGGGGGGCATAGGTTTCACTAGAGGCTTCTCTCATGATAGCAAATAATACAGTGGGTGAACAAATTATTGTCGAGCAATTGATAGAAAAGCGCAAAGTTATGACGATATCCAAGACAATGATTATGTAATATAGGCATCACGTCCGTGTCAAGTAGACCGACTCCTGCCTGCATCTACTACTATTACTCCACACATCGACCGACTCCTGCCTACATCTACAGTATTAAGTTCATAAAGGACAGAGTAACGCTTTAAGTAAGATGGTATGATGTAGAGGAATAAACTCAAGCAATATGATGTAAACCCCATATTTTTATCCTTGATGGCAACCATACAATATGTGCCTCGCTACCCCTACAGGCGAGGACACTGCAAGATTGAAACCAAAGCTAAGCACTTGTACCATTGCAAGAAAAACCAATCTAGTTGGCGAAACCAAACCGATAGTTCGAGGTGAATTACAAAGATATCAAATCATGCATATAAGAATTCAGAGAAAATTCAAATAATATTCATAGATAAGCTGATCATAAATCCACAATTCATTGGATCTCGACAAACACACCGCAAAAGAAGATTACATCAGATAGATCTCCAAGAACATCGAGGAGAACATGGTATTGAGAATCAAAGAGAGAGAAGAAGCCATCTAACTACTATCTATGGACCAGTAGGTCTGAGTAAACTACTCACGCTTCATCGGAAGGGCAATAGAGTTGATGTATATGCCCTCCGTGACCGAATCCCCCTCCGGCAGGATGCCGAAAAAGGCCCCTAGATGGGATCTCACGGGAACAGGAGGTTTTTTTTGACTATATACTGCAAGGCAACAGCCTCATAGTCCTTTATTAAAACTCAAGGCAAAACAAGTTACACTTTACAAATCAAGGGGGTGGGGGTTAGAGGGGAAGGAGTACTTACAAAAGCCTAAGGAAGGGAAGCTATCCAAGATAGGAAGCTATCTTTATATTTACATTTAATCCTATGAGCTATCAAAGAGATATCATGTACAAAGTTTCTTCTCCAAGCTCTGAAGCTGGATGTCTCATTTCTAAAGATCTTGCCATTCCTCTGAGTCCAAATATTCCAAGTGGCAGTGAAAACCACTTTAGAAAAAAATGGGAAGCCAAATTCCTTTCGGGCAGAAGATGCCATCATGTATGTGGTCTGATTAGGGTGGGAAATCCAGGAAATACCAAGATAATTCCAAACACGTTGGCTGAAGTTGCAAGTGAAGAAGAGATGCACATGATCCTCATGACTGGCCATATGACATAGAAGACACGTTCCATGCACATTCCATGCCTGCGTTGCATCATGTCTCTGGTATTTAATCTGTCCATTAGAAGGAGCCATCCAAGCACTTTGATCTTGAGGGTACATGAGCATTTCCAAATCCACTTAAGAATGGGGTCAACTACCAAATGATGAAATTAAGCTCATAAAAGAGCCTTGATTGAAAATCTCCAGACTTTGAAGGCCATGTCCAAATGTCCTTACCCTCAGGGTCCAGATTTATGGGAGCCAGTAAATATTGGAGCTGTTGCAGTTCATCATATGCTTCCACAGACAAGGGCAGGTGTAAATTATCCGTCTCAGTTGTCATATTAAAAAAATCTATAACCGTGATCAGGTCATCAATGATAAATGAGTGGAGATGTGGGAATCTTTCCTTCAACGAGACTGATCTGCTGTCAATTTTCCAGCGGTCTAACCAGAAAACCACCGTGTCACCTGCTTGCACGTGAGGACTAGCAAGTTTACAAAATTTATCATATAGGGAGAGAACATCACGCCACCGGAAAGATCCACAGGATTGGGTTGCTTGTGGGGCCGAGGATCATAGTATGTGTCCCAGATTAGGGTGACCCGGGGTATGTCCAATTTGCTGAAGAACTTGAATAGGTGCTTCATTAGCAATGCTTCATTTTGAAAACCAATATGAGTGACCCCGAGACCACCATATTTATTGGGCCTGCAAACTAAATCCCAAGCGGCCAAGGACTAGCGTGGGGCGTTAGAATTTCCTCACCCAAGACACCGTCTCATGATCCGCTCAAGCTGCTTAAGGATGCCTTGGGGCAAAGACAAGGAGCACAAAAAATATATTGGCATGGAAGCAATGACAGATTGCAGGAGCAAAAGTCTAGTACCTTGGTTTAACAAGCATGAGGATGCCGATAATTGCCTCCCAATGCGGTCAACAAGGGGCAAAAGATCATATGTAGTTGGCCTCGAAGTGCCCATCGCGAGTCCAAGATAAGTAAACGGCATGGAGCCAACTTCACAACCAAGCAAGCCAGCAACTCGTAAGCCCTCGTTATCAGTCATGTTCATAGGTATCAAAGAGGATTTGATGAAGTTAACCTTCAAACCCGTGGACAGAGCAAACTTGTCTAGCATCTCTTTGAAGGCCAAGATCTGGTCATCCACCGCTGGCAGGACAATGAGTGTGTCGTCAGCATATTGCACAATCGGGTAATCATTGGAACTCATTGGGATGGGCATTGTTAGGATGTTTCTAGTGCACATCTTGTTCACCACAGATTGGAGAAGGTCAACAACGATTACAAAGAGCAGTGGAGATAGTGGGTCACCTTGCCGAACTCCAGTACGACACATAAAATGTTGACCCGGTACACCATTAAGTAAAACCAAAGAACATCTAGAGGATAACAGCCCATTAACTCGGCCACTCTAGCGACCATAAAAACCCTTACATTGTAACGTCCTGAGGATAGCCTCATGTTCAATTGTGTCGAAAGCCTTGGTGAAGTCTAGCTTGAGCAAGATGATGGGCCGCTTGGAAGCTTTACATTGATGTATATATTCGAAACACCAAGCCAGGCAATCTTGGATTGATCGGTAACGAACGAAACCGTACTGGTTCTTGTGTATGCACTAGAGGATCACTTTTTGCAGGCGATTGGATAAGAGCTTCGTTAGAAATTTCAAACACGTGTTGGTCAAAGATATTGGCTGAAAATCACCACCACCTCAGGGCTAAGCTTCTTTGGGATGAGTGTAATTAAGGAGGTGTTTAGGCACTCCAGATCACAATTACCATCATAAAAATCCTTGACTAGTTGCATAAAATCAGATTTCAAAATGGACCAACATTTCTTTAAAAAGAGGCCAGTGAAGCCATCAGGGCCAGGGGCACGATCAATGGGCATATGTTTGATTACCTCCTCCACCTCAGCATCAGTGAAAGGCCTATATAGATCTTCTAGCCCATCAACTTTGTGGATTAGAGAATCCAAATCGGAGCCTATTTGGATGCCCTTGGCACAACCCATCCGCTATTTAAAATCAGCCCAGAACATTCCCGCCAATTGTTGATGATCAGAGATCACACCACCAGCTACATTTCTTATCGAAGTAATTGTGTTCTTTCTATACCTCTCAGTGGCCATGGTGTGGAAAAATGTGGTATTCTCTTCACCAATCTTGATAGACCTGATTGTGCAACGTTGCTTCCAATAAATGAATTGCATGAGAAGAATTTCCACGAGATGAAGCTTAACAATTCTCTGGAAATTTATCTCGGGCCAGCTCAAAGGCCTGAGTTCCTCCAGTTCATCAAGATATAAAATCACCGTGTTACAATATGCAATGAGAGCCTTAACCTTGGACAGATTTAAATGCCACTTTTTTAGGGCATAGCGTAAAGCTTTAAACTTGGCCGAGATCGTGGAAGCAATATTAGCTTTCCTCATTTGCCTGTTCCAAACTTCAAAAACACAGTCAATAAAGCCAGGAAGGTTCACCCAATAGTTTTCGAAGCAAAACACCTTTGCCTTGGGTATGCTGGTAACAATGGTTACAACACATGGCACGTGATCTGAGGTGGTACGTGCAAGAGGCATTACCAGGGTATTGGGGTGATCGTTGGTCCAAGCAACCGACGTAAAAAACCAATCAATTTGCTCGAGCAACGGGTTAGTTTGCATATTAGACCAAGTATATTGACGACCCTTGATTGGTAACTTGATAAGACCAAGGTGACCAATTATTTCATTAAACAGAAACATGTCATTAACATTGCCACCAGGAAGATTACAGTTATCAAGTGAACTCATAAAATTAAAATCGCCAAGAAGCAGCTATTTATCATCAGCGTTAATGTTCAGGTTATATAGCCATTGCACAAAATCATCCCCGGCTCGTCTCGACACGGCCCATAGACAGAAACTAAGGTCCATATTTTAGACGTGCTTGGAACAGAATTCCACAATAACACCATAAGGATTTGCCTCAATAAGCCGTCCATCAAAGAACAAGGAGTTCCAAATGACTACTATACCAGTAGAGGCACTGACGGTGTCCTGGACTACGGGGTACTCACCACGTCATCTCCCGATCTATTAAATTGGGCCGAGGACCCCCATGGCCGTATACTCATGGGCCAGTCCGGACATCTGCCGCATACAAGGAAG
This sequence comes from Aegilops bicornis, assembly GCA_021605145.1. Classification (NCBI taxonomy): domain Eukaryota; kingdom Viridiplantae; phylum Streptophyta; class Magnoliopsida; order Poales; family Poaceae; genus Aegilops; species Aegilops bicornis. The sequence continues at coordinate 464,558,460 of CM038673.1, read as the reverse complement.
ATTCCGCAAGACTTGGCGATCAAGACAAGGACTCCTCTCCCACCGGCGATTCGGGTTAGGACTCTTGTTATCCTAGGCCTCTGGTGCATTATATAAACCGAGGCCAGGCTAGTCGATAGAGATATACACAACAATCATACCATAGGCTAGCTTCTAGGGTTTAGCCTCTACGATCTCGTGGTAGATCAACTCTTGTACTACCCATATCATCAATATTAATCAAGCAGGAGTAGGGTTTTACCTCCATTGAGAGGGCCCGAACCTGGGTAAAAACATTGTGTCCCTTGTCTCCTGTTACCATCTGCCTAGACGCACAGTTCGGGACCCCCTACCCGTGATCCGCCGGTTTTGACACCGACATTGGTGCTTTCATTGAGAGTTCCGCTGTGTATTCGGCAAAATGTCGATGGCTCGCCTGCAGATCAACTGCGACTTCGGCATCTTCTTCACCACCGATTGGTCACCTTGGTTCGACCAAGGACTGCGCTTCTACCTCTGATCGTCATGTTCGGATGAGGGCCTTCATCAACATAAACTCCGATCTCTATCAAGATCATGGAGGAATCATTCAGGGAGCCCGGGGGCTCAACGTCAACATTGCCCTCGAGCGACCGTCTTTTTTCTCGGACAATGAACTTGTATCCGCCGTCACCGCCTCCTCGAAAGGCCGGTTTGACGATTGCTTCGGTGGAATAGTGTGGAATTACGTCTACAACAGCCACGCTAAATTTCGTCGAGTTCCGATGGAGGAATCTCCGACGATCTACGATATACCGGAGCCCTGTCAAATCTGGACGAGAATCTAGGCGAGTTTAGGGCATGGTGTCCAGCTTCTAGCTCGGACCTACTTTGGAAGATCCAACCGTTGATCGACTGCGGAATTCCTAATATCTACCACCCCTCAAAATTTCAGATTAATCCGACTGTCCAAACTTCGGGAACCTTCCGATTAGTGCATCACTTTTCGGATCTGTCTTCTGCGCGAAAACAAATCCGACCCGAGTTTGTCCTTTTTACGAACAGGATTTCGGACATCCTTTTTGAAGGAAGTTTTGTATGGGGTATTGTGTTTTGTTCCCGAACACATCCCACTAACTTTAAAATCTTTTGAACATGATCTTCAATATCATGCTGGTGTCAAACTAGTCCGGCAATATTGCTCCACGCCTGCCGACCTGCACTAGTCACGTCGTCACTTTGTTGAGCTGAGCTCAACTTTTTCGGATCATCATCTCGGCAAGCCGAACAAGAGTCTGGCATCGCGAAGGATAAATCATAACCAACATCGCCACCCCACGGATTACACGGAGCGGGCATACCGGCATCGCCGCACGGTCGCTTCATCAAGCCGGCATCGACCATGTCACGACCTGCATCTGCAGGGCCGCACTATTGCTTCTTCAAGCTGGTGTTCATCACGCCGACCTACTTCGACATCTCGGCTGGACCGGGGGCTTCGCCATCTGTTCATCAACCTACTCCGGACACTTCGGCGTCGCTAGCCGACTAGCTCCGTCACGTTAGCTGGACCGAGGGCTTTGCCTCGGCGAGCCAACCTTTGCCAGCATTGCCATGCCGCCGTTTTATCGCCCATCAGGCAATGGGTGCGCGGATCGAGTCCCAATTTTGGGAATCACCTTCCTTCGGATTGCTACAACAAATAAACCAGGTGCTATTAATCCCAGTATTTTTTGCTTGTTTGGGTTCATTTTTTCCAAGGAATTATTACTCTGGTTTGTCCATCATATGTACACAGGTCTATCAAATGGTGGCCGCATTAACGACAGTCGCATGGTGGTTCGGTCAGTTTCCGTACATAGTCCGGCGAACGCCGCATCCGGAGCTCGGGCCGACCTGTGAATTCAGGCTTTGCCATGCCTTTACCGCATCATGCCGACGCCCTGCATCGACATTGACTTCGGCGCCAGGCCATATTTCTTTTATTACTCACTCTGCATAAATTATTTATTATGCAACGATTTTTTTAATTATCATTATTACTATTATCTCCGGTTTGCACCATTTTTTGTGCACAAGAAAATGATCCGGGGACTTCGGCGTCGCTCTGCCGATCTGCATTGACCGTGCTATGTCACCACTTCAGCGTGTCGAGCTCTCTGCTCCGCCACCTCGGGACCGGCTTGGGGGATGGAACCTTGTCCCGTATCAAGCTCGGACCGCGTCATCAATACCGAACACATTAACCAGCTAAGTCGCTTTCATGCTCAAAGCTTTAATTTCTAACTTGTGTTCGGTGTGACCAAGCATTATACTTTCTTGGAAAAATGTTGCTTGTAATTTTTTTTCTTGTCCAAACTTTGTTTGTGACGCATAAATTCAAATACCCAATTCATTTGGGGGCTTCCTTCATGAAGCTTTTCCTCTTGCATATGATTATACTTGTACAGTTTCGTTCCTTGTTCGTGTATTACGCCACAATATGCACCATATTGACTTAAGCGATTTGCAAGCTGGGTTGCCTCGCTCCTGTGTTTACCCCTACGTTCCCGATTGTTCGGCTAGGGAGTAAAGGGAGCACCTCTACGATTGTCACGATCGGGTCATCCGAGCCGGACCTCAGACTGGGTGAAGCCGAAAGCTAGCGCTCTTATAGTTTTCAATGATGGTCGGCACACAACGGAACTCATGAGTACAACAAATCTATTGCACAAGTCTCATCATAACAATGAGCACCAAGAAAGGTATCGGTGGGGTACTATTTTCTTCAAGATGCTTCTTACACTTCGCAGTAATATAGCATAAGTTCCCCGAGCGCGCTTTATGCATTCTGACCTTATGGCCTGATTGCCTGGTTATTGTAAACACCGTCGATATTCTTGATAGATGGAGTACATAACACTTTTCGGTCCTTGACCGAAGAGGGAGAAGCCGACGGTCGGTTAAGACGCGTTTAAAGTTCGGTTGAACATAGATATGATATAAGTACTTCGGTACATGCAATCATTCTTTTACCCAAGTCACTTGGGGGCTCTTAAATTTATATGAGCCGTTTTATGATAAGTGTTCTTCTTCTTAGTCGTTGCAAAGTTTTATTATTATTATTATTATTATTATTATTATTATTATTATTATTATTATTATTATTATTATTATTATTATTATCTATCACTCCTTTTTTCGACACGAGCGTGTGGTCACTAGCTGGGGAGCCTAATTTCTCTCTCAAAGCCGCTAGAGTTTAGTTTGCTAAACTGGCCTAATGAGAAGTATTCCGCCCTCGGGATAGGAGGTTGAAGCCGTAGGCTGACCCGCTTGAAGTCTTGAGATAGGATGTATCATGTTAAAGCACGACAGAAGCACTTCTTTTGCTAAGGCCAATTTTCGGATTGGCACCGAACACTTGATCTTGTTCGGACGTCAAGTTTTACTAATGTTTTTTGGTTTTCCAAGCTTATGGCACTTTTTAAACTATTTGTGTGTTTTCAGCACAAGTCTCGCAGTGCAACGCCGGACACCTTTAGAGATTCGGCAAAAACATTCTCGGATATTGCTATATATGCATCGGTTTCGAATTGTGTCTTTGGTCAATAGTTGGGTTGCCCGGCTCCTGCGCTTGCCTCCTACGTTCCGCTTTGTTCGGCTAGGTGTGCAAAGGGAGAACCACAGCGATTGTGCTTCCAGCTCACATGGTTAATCACCTCAGGAGAAAGCCAAAACCGATTGTCACAATAAGCGTAAACTGGTCAGCGATCCGATGACGGTGTTAAACGACGGGCCATTCATAACAATGGCCGAAGTGTTTACGGCTTGACCTCGACTGTCGCCGAACACTACCGGGGGCTATTAACTGGCTTCCCAAACTAAATCCTCGATATTTTGCTCTTACATTTGAGCCGAGGTTCCATGATCATGCTTAGCATGACAACCCAAAGAAAGGAACCGATAGCGGGACTATTTTCTTTGGAAGACATTTCTTCTGTTAAACAGTAATATAACATATCTCTCTGCGTACCTTTGTTTATAAAACCGTATGGCCAGATTTCCTTGTTTGTTGTAAATCTTTGCCCTCATAAAGGCTTTATAAAGTAGGAAAAATACTCCTCGGCTATTGGCCGAGGAGGTGGAAGCCGATGGTCGGTCAACAAAGTTTTGTACAATGCGGATCCGAGCATTAATGACGTAAAGTACTTGGATACATAGAGTCATTACACATAGTTTGTGATTTTACTATGGATATCAATCCTTAATTCGGCCACCCGTGCCCGCATTAAGGCTCGGGGGCTACTGGGCTTCGGGCTTATTATTTACAAATATTAAAGGGGCACATCGATCCCCTGATCTAGTGTTGCCACCCGACCAGTGTCTCGGGGGCTACTGCATTGCCTGTCCTATGCGAGAAAATTTTAAGTGTATATGATCTCCGAGCAGATTTTGATCCTCGGGTTGGTCGGCCGCACCCAACCTGAGTCTTGAGGATCGAGCACGCCTTTTGGTGTCGAAGTATTCTGCCGAAGTTAGGACTTGATCCTCGAGACCGATTTTGCAAATCAACTTTGAGTCTCGGCTGACACGGGGATCAGCGGTCTTATGTCATCCTTCATGTGCATCTCGGGTTTTAGACCGATACCCACCTTGAGGGCTACTGGCTATGTATCTCGAGAGAATAAATTGCACCAATCAAAATATTGACAAAAATCGGCCCACATTCGGGTGGTGCACCACCTCGGAAGCGATCCGCATAAAGCTCGGGCGCTAGTGGCTGGCTCCAAAGAGGGCATTCCCAGCATTAAGCTCGGCTAAACTCCTTCAAACTTCTTTGAACCAAGGTGATTGACGACACCTCGGATACAGTCCGGCGTTAGAGCTCGGATACATAGTCTGGCGTTGGAGCTCGGATACAGTCCGGCGTTGGAGCTCGGATACATAGTCCGGCGTTAGAGCTAGGAAGCAGTCCGGCGTTGGTGCTCGGCTGCAAAAGATACCTCGAATGCAGTCCGGCGTTGGAGCTCAGACGCAAGAGGACACTGCCGCCCGGGAACAACTTCAAACCCGAGGTGTGGCATAAAAATAACAAGGCGTTGATACTGGCCGGAAACTTAAAGGGGCTCGTCGGATACCCGATGTGTAAACTCGTCGAATGCATTTCGACGATCCTCAAGATCGAAGATGAGAAGATTTGTTGAACCAGTTTTCAAGACCGACGACTGAAGATGAAGAACGGTTCGGAAGAATCGAGGAGCGTCCCTAACTTGAAGACCGGTTCAGGGGCTCGACGGTGTCTGGACTAGGGGTACTCACCACGTCATCTCCCGATCTGTTAAATTGGGCGAGGACCCCCATGGTCAGATACTCATGGGCCAGTCCGGACAGCTGCCGCATACAAGGAAGATTCCGCAAGACTTGGCGATCAAGACAAGGACTCCTCTCCCACCGGCGTATTCGGCTAGGACTCTTGTTATCCTAGGCCTCTGGTGCATTATATAAACCGAGGCCAGGCTAGTCGATAGAGATATACACAACCATCATACCATAGGCTAGCTTCTAGGGTTTAGCCTCTACGATCTCGTGGTAGATCAACTCTTGTACTACCCATATCATCAATATTAATCAAGCAGGAGTAGGGTTTTACCTCCATCGAGAGGGCCCGAACCTGGGTAAAAACATTGTGTCCCTTGTCTCCTGTTACCATCCGCCTAGACGCGCAGTTCGTGACCCCCTACCCGAGATCCGCCGGTTTTGACACCGACAGGCACCCATAGACGGCACATAAGCAAAATTATCAAAGCGACGAGGATAAAACTTTCCAAGAAAGCGTTGATCAATGTGCATGCATTTAGTTTCCTAAAGGCAAATAACAGAGCACCCACTTTCATTGATTTTTTGCTTAACAGCAAGCTGACGCGCTTCAGAATTAAGACCCCGCACGTTCTAACAAAGCACTTTCCAAACCCTAAAACAGTTCTGATTCATTACAAACCAAAAGAACAAGCAGCAAAAGTAGATCACGTAGTGACCTACACCCTCGAGGAACAGAAAATAGAGCCACAAAGTTCAACATAGCAAAGCATAAATAAAGATAAATGGCGGTTTGGAAGGTACACCATGGACCCGAAAGCTAGAGACGATCACTGATCATCAGAACTCCCACTGCTGCTTGAAATCGCCGGATCAGCTGCAAGATTCTCCGAGTTGATCTTCTCAGGGGCAATGCGCATGCGAGCTCCGATACACTGCAGATCACCAATAGAGTTGAGTGGTGGAATCTCAGGGCCGTCAGAGGCCTGGGTAGAAGATCTTGCGCTTCTTTGTGGCATATAGCAGCTTGGTCGAATCGGTAGTCTTATTCTGCAACTTATGATATCCATCCTTCGGAGCAGAGAGTCGAGCACTACGACGGACTTCAGAAACAACCAGAGGTGTCTTCACCTTGCGGTCCCGCTTCCTAATCACCTTGGGGGCAGCCGTAAACTGAAAAGATTCAGTTATCGGTTCAAAAATCTCATCAAAGCATAGAACTCGGGCAACAGGCCATTTCACCGGGGAGAAGCGGCGAACTGAGAAGGTGCAAGCGTAAGACACCGGTTTCAGAGAAAATTGCAGTCCAGGTTCCATAAAACTGATCTCCCAGGATCGGTTGGAGAGCAAGATAGGTCCCATTGCTGGCAGGAAGACGGACTTTGGTATCTCAGAAACCCACATAAATGGCATCATTCTCTCAAAGTTGCGCTGCCATTGAATAAGAGGGGGAAGAACAGGGCCAAAGACAGTCGAAACCTGTCCAATATGAAGTGGAGGTTGCACTGGGGCCGCTGGGGGTTGATAGATCACCACATCAGCCACTAGATCGTCATCATTAACAGAAACATCAAAAACTTGCAGAATGACCGATTCTTGCGACTGATTGGCATCAACTTGGTTTTCCTCAACAAGCTCTTGCTGCTCAACATCCTGATCATTGTGTGGAACATCCTCATGAGGCTGATCATGTGTCGGGGGTGGCACATCATTCCAACCAATCTCAGGAAACTCAGGCATAACCCAATTATGGTTATCAAATTGCAGGTGCCCATGAAGAGGATGAGGATTGCCATTGAAAGGCATAGGTCCTCATAGCTGGCAAAACATCAGCAAAGTCTGCAGAGAAGATATAGGTTGGAGAAGTCCAAGAAATCCGTGCTCCACCAAAGTCTGCATACTCACGATACACTACATCACGCGGCACTAAAGTTGGCGCCAGGAAAGAAACATACGCCAGGGTGCGAACTAGCAGTGGATCATCCTGGTGCCAGTGATGAAAGCGACCAAAAGTACTGATTGCATCTGCAACATACTGCGTGCGCCTATAGTCCCGAGGTATTCCAACTATCATCACCCAGCCCCGATGAAAACCTTGAGTAACTCTGTAGTTAATACCCTCATCATGCGGCACAAACCGAACAAATCTATCATTGCCTAGATCAAACGGTGGATGATCCACAAGAGCTTGCCTAGCAACTGGGCTACGGAACCGAAAAATACCGACTCCTTGAATCCAAGGCTGGGCATCAAGAACAGCTCGGCCGAGAGTGTTGACAACAAAATCACTAACCATGTTTCTGTAGATGGGGATTTCTTCAGGTAGGGGAGCTGGCTCGATGGTGTCAATAACGTAGTCTTCATATTGCCGATCAGGCGCCACAGCCGGAGAGAAGAAGGTGCACGGAAGGCGCAGCAGAACAAAATCGATGATGTCGAAACCCGGCAGGACAAACTCCATGGGGTTCAGGGCGAAGTTAGCCATTGCAGGCTGCGAAGATGCAGCGGATGGCAAAGCTGGATCCGCAGCGGCTGACGGCGGAGGCGGGGTGGGCGGTGGTGGCAAGGTGGTTGGTGGAGGTGTAATGGGCGGTGGCTCTGCGGGCAATGGTGGAAGCGATGGGGTGGCAAGTGTGATGGGACTGGGCAAAGACCCAAGAGGGCGAGCTGGGAGGGAAACCGAGGCGCCGGGCGAGGATACCTCTGCTGATCGGCCCAGAGAATCAGGATTGACTCGTGGGACCCACTTGTAAGTTGGGGAAGGCATCGAGTCAGAGCATCCCTTGGCCCTGTGGCCCAGACGAAAGCATCTACGGCAGCGGACTTGCTTGGTACACGAGCTGGTATGATGTAGCATAGATAAACAATTCTGGCATTTCCAAACATTGAACACAATATCATCAATGAGATCATTAACCCTAGCAGAATCCACAGAAGAGTCCGGCAGTTGAGCGTCCATAACAACCTGAGAATATTTCCCAATCGAGGAAACAGAATTATCCAAGAGAGCCACAGGTGGTTGGGGCGTAGATTGGGCCATAGAGACACCACAGGGAGCCGGAGAGCCATGTTGGGCCAGGGAGACTGCTGCAATGCAACCACTTGACACGATATCGTGTGACACCTGCAACTCTTTGCCTAAGCAGATCGGTGCAATTCCGGATATGACGGCAGTATTCTTGGCAGGGACGTTGATCGTTCCGAAAGAGATGGGTGGCGTCGCCACCGTCCACTGGAGGTTGGTCGCCGGCCGTGATGGCATGATCACTTTCTCACGTGGATTCACGTCGTAACCGGCCTCAGAAATCGTATCAACACAGAGTTTGTCGGATTTTGGGTTCCGGCAGACCCTTGAGGTTCGAACTCTGGGGTGCGTGCGAAGATCTCTCCTCTACCAACCACGTCCCAACGCCTCCCTCAGAATCTAGGCTAGCAAGATGAACAACACAAGGGACGCAAGGTTTATACTAGTTCGGGCCACCGTTGTGGTGTAGTACCCTACTCTAGTTTGTGGTGTGTGGATTGCCTCAGGGGTTGATGATGAACAATACAAAGGAAGAACTGCCTCACGAGGGGAGGAGTTCTTGTGGTGGTGTGTTTGGAGAGGAATTGCTCCATCTCTGTTGGCTATGGGTGAGGACTCGATCCCCTCCCCCCTGCTGTGGTGTCTAGTCCTATATAGAGAGGCCATGGTCCTCTTCCCAAATATTGAGCGGGAAGGGCGCCAACAACGGCCATTTTGAAGGGGAACATCTAGTACACTTATCCTGACTAAAGTTGGTCTTCAACTGCCAAAAGCCCTGACGATGACGTCGTCTTGGGCTCCATGGTGACCTCCATCCTGCCGCTCAGCCGGTCTTGGTCTTGTTGCACCGAAATGGCAACCTTTGCCTGATGCCTCGGTACTCTGTGCCTGCGCTTGCCCCTTTGCACCAAAGAGGAATCAAGGACACTGCCCAGGCTGGCGCCCGCCTGGCGCCCGACTGGTCTCGATCGTCATGGCTTGCATCATGAGCACCTCGCGAGGTACCCTGCCTTGATCTCTCCGCCTCCTCGCGAGCCTGCCTGGTGAGGCCGCCTCTGTGGAAGCTTCCTGTCGTCCGCCCCGCGAGGCTTGGCCCCTCGCGAGGGTCTTGACCTTGAGTTGATGAAGACGGGCCACACTGGGCCGCTGCCCGAGCCACGCCGCAGGCCGCAGGCAAGCAAGTCTGGGGACCCCCGTTCACAGAACGCCGACAGTAGCCCCCAAGCCCAGGCGCGCCCGGACTTGGCTTGGTAGAGAAGCAAAGGGGCAAGTGCGAAGCGCCACGCGCCCCAACAGCCTGCGGCCTTGGGCGCCGCGTGGCGGTCGATTGGACGTGGGCGTCCCCGCTTCCCCACTACGCCTCGGCAACTGCTCGACATGACAAGTCCCTGCATGCAAAATGAGTCATGATTACCTGCGATCGTGGAGGCCGACGATTGAGTTCCTCTGGCTATAAGTACGGAACGGCGTGAGCCCTTCTAGCCCATCTCTCCTTGCTTCGCCTCTTTTCCTTCGCTCCTCCTCCATTGGCTCGTCGCGCCCCATGGCGCCCACGAAGAGGTCTTTGGCCGCGGAGAAAGGGAAGGCCCGCCGGGAGGGGCCTGACTCTCCTCCGGCGAAGCGTGGCCGAGGTCGTCCCCGCAAGCATCCTACGTCTGGCGCAGCGGCTCCCAGCGGTCGCGGCTGCGATCTCCCTCGCAATAATGCATGCCTGGTGGGTGAGGGAAGGCGTGTTGGGGCCGCGCGGCCTCCCAGGCCGCGCTTCCACTCGGCAGAGGTGCTGCTAGAGTTCGTCGTGTGGTCAGTGGACCCGACCGGCAGCTGGCTCCAGCTTCCTTGCTTTTTTGCAGGTGAACTCCCGGCCGGCGCTCCCGGCGGCCTCTGGCTTCAAGCGAACAGTTGCTGCAGCAGGGCCTCCTGGGCTTCACTGGAGATCTCCGTTGCCGGTAACGTGGCCCTGACCCGCGGCTAGCAAATATTTGCCTGCGCGCATGGCCTGAGCCGGCGGTGTGCCCTGCATTTCAAGTTTGATGGCGACGCCACCCTCTACGTGAGGGTGTTCGGTGAAGACGGCCGCCGCGTCGGGTGTTGTCCCGAAGATGATTACGGCGGCCGGGAGCCCAGCCTCAACGATGGTCGATGTGGAGATGAAGGCGGGCGCATGGCCGGCGGCGCCCGCAGCTCGCCAAGCCTCGGGCAGCTCCCCTTTGGACGACAGCTCCTCTAGCGGTGGCCGCGACCAGCCTCCGCGCCGTCGCGCTCACCTTGAGGGAGGTAGTGGGTCAGCTCGCCGTCGTGCCTTCACTACTAGGAAAAGGGCTATAGATGATATGGACACTAATGGCGCACCAGAAATGTGATGCGCCACTGCTATATAGCAATGGCGCACCATATATGGGTGCGCCATTAGTGACCATATTACTAATGGCGCACCTAGTGTGTGGTGCGCCATTAGTAGTTTTATCCTGGCCCCACACCCCTCCCCAGACTTAGCAGTGGCGCACCAGGGAAAAGTGCGCCATTACTAGTTTTAACTAGTAATGGCGCACCAGTAAGAGATGCGCCATTGCTATCTATACGTATGGTGCACCCCCTATCGGTGCGCCATTGCTATCACCCCTTATCCCCTCCCTCTAGTCACGTCCTCTCCCCTCCCCTTCCTCCTGACACAGCCACCCGCCTCTCCTCCGGCTCTGACCCAACGCCGCCGCCGATCTTCTCTTCCGCATCACCTCTCCGGCGGCCTCCTGTCCCCATCCACGCCAAGGCCGGCGACCTCCCTATCCTCTCCTGCATGCGCCTGGTCGGGCCGAGACCCTAGCCCGATGCCATGGCGACCATGGCAGCAGGAGGAGCCCGGTCATGGCGGCCTCCTCTCCCTGCAGCGCCGCGACACCTCACCTTCTCTTCTCTTCTCTCCTCTTCTCTCCCAGTAGAGGAGAGGAGGGGAGGGGAGGGAAGGCCTTCTCCGGCGAGCTTCCAGGGAGGTGAGGAGCGCCCACATCCAGATCCACGGCGCATCGTCCCGTCGTCGACCTGAGCTGCGACCATCCATGCAGGGCTGACAGAAGCCAGGACGGAGATGCCAGAAACCCTAGCCTAGCCTAGCCATGGAGGTACGACGCCTCAACCTCCGGCGATAGACGACAGCTGCAGGCCATCTCCGGCGATGGATCTCCGACCCCGACCATGGTGCGTGCGGCTGCAGGCCATCTTCTTCATCTCCCCTCCCCTCCCCTCATTGGTTCGTTTTATGTGCAGGGCAGGCTGCTCGGACGAGCTGCTGCTGCTGCTGCAGTGCCTGACGCATGGTTGCTCCCTCCTCCTCGCCTCTGCGGTGGACATGGTGGGCACATCTTATCTAGCTTGCCAATTTGATTGATTGCAATTCTTCTTTCTGGTGGTGTTGATTGACATTGTGCAGTTCAGTTCAGTTTCAATCTGAATGCACCTCTCGGTCTCTTCCTCCTCTCTTGTGCTTTTGCATCTCCATGCCCAGATTCGGGCTTAATTAATTACATTGCCTGCTGTTTATGGACAGATTGTTAGGTTAGATTGCTCACTATATCCATCTCATCATGTCTCCTGAATGAATAAATGAATGAATGAGCACTTTAATTGATGCTTGCTGGTTGGATGGATGGATGTCGTACATGCCATGCTTTTGGGTTAATTTGTCCGTCAAATTGATCCATTGGCCCGCTTGGTTCAATTTATCTGATGCCACAAGTGGCGTCATTTTTATTCTGTATGGACTGCCATTATAATGTACGTACATGCCACTGAACATTCAGTCTTTACTTGTGTGTAAGACCGGACTTTCTTCCGTTGTCAACGCAACTCGACGCAAGCCAGTGCCTTGGTCGCTTGCTCCGGTGTGGTGCAGCCGAGCTGGGCCAACGACCATGCCGTGTACGAGGGCAAACTCCCCTCCGACAAGACGGCTCCTAGCTCGGGTAAGCAGCAGCACCCCCATGGTCGTTTTAGTTTTCAGAGAGCCCTTTTTGTGTGTCGGTGATGATGCCTTCATTCTCTTGTCCATTGAGGATCCTCAACAGGCAAGAACAAGTTCCACCGCTTGATCTGAAACTCGTCCCAACTGGGCAAGGGATTCTCTCACTACCTTCTAATTAAGTGAGTAGTCAACATCTTGGGGCCCTTTACTCGCTTTCTTTCTACTTCAAGCAAGGAGATGATTTATATGCATCTAAACAAGTAGTTGTCGCTGCATTGCTATAACAATCAATGTACATGCATAGCTCTAAGCTCTAGCCTAGTGCGCTAATCGCCTGCTTTGTCAACATGCTGAATATATGAACCCGTAAAATTTTAGAACTTCTCTGTAAAAAATTGGTTGCTAGCTCTATCTCAGCCCCTTCTCATTTGTTTGTTTGATTTGGATGGAGTAGGAGTCATCCATGGACAACATCGACGATGAGGTCTTGGTCTTGTATGATGCGTGTGTGGACAGTGTTGGTCTATTCATACGCTAGGGTGTGGCCTGATGAGGTCTTGTTCTAGTATGATGCGTGTGTGGACCGGTGTTGGTCACTTACTAGCTATGGTTCTTTTCTGCTGGACGGTGTTATTTCAATTTGTACCCCATCTAAGCCGCTCACTGTTTTCGTTACCTAATTGCTACTCGGATGCGTAAAAATGTGTAAGCTTTATATGCCAAAAGGTTATGCGTTTACTCATGAAGCATTTCTTGCAAATGGAAAATTTTGGTGTCCATGATTAGTGACAATCCTCAAGTAGGATGAATCTTTAGTTTTGATGTGTCTCAGATTTACTTTTGTTAAGTTGTGATGATATAGTGCTTAATCTGAGCATGTTCCACGTAATGCAATGGACTGTTCCAAGGGCTGGGCGCTGCTGCAAGGCCCATCTTTATCTTTGCTCTTGTGCATGATGGATGGTCAAGGACTAGTTAAGCAGGTCATTTTGCGACCAAATGAATGGTCTTCCAGTTTGGTATCTCTAAATGATGATTACATATTAGCACGTTCTTCAGTTTGGGATATACATTTATGTGTAATGGTGAATTATGTCTTGGAAGGCATGTTACTTATTTCTTGTTGATTCATTAGACATCGCATGACAATCTCTAAGAAGGTTGTCGATTTACTGATCAATCATTTCTTGCACGATTTTGTTGTCGATGATTAGTGTTGAACCTCATATGTCCTCTGCAATTCATTTCCATTATAATCTTACTCATACAATATTCACACCATGTAATTCTGGAAAAGACAGTATTGACATGTTATAAAAAAATGACAGTATTGACATGTTATAAATAGTTTGTTTGTATTTCTGTTTATTTTGTTACATTTTGCAGGGATAAAGTGAAGAAAAAGAAGAAAAGATTACTAGAAGATTAGTTTTAGGATTTTCTTTTATTTCCTTGCAATTTTCCTTTTATTGGATACTTGTAAAGACATTGTAATATTCTTACTATAATAAAAAATATGATTCTATTTCATTTTTTTTAATTATTTTCCTTATAGGTTGTTTTCTGTAAATTTGGATTTTTTTTTGTTTTCCAAATACATTACTAGTGGCGCATTTAAGCCCTTATTAGTGGCACACCTTCCTTTATTACTAGTGGCGCACCTATAAGGTTATTAGTCGCGCACCTGGAGGGAATACCAGTGGAGCACCGAATGGTATACTAATGGCGCACCACATGGTGCGCCATTAGTATCTAGTATACTAATGGCGCACCTGTGGTGCGCCATTAGTAAAAAATACTAGTGGCGTGGTACTAGTGGCGCACCATAGTGCGCCATTAGTAGGCAAAACTGGTGAGCCACTAGTAGGCCTTTTCCTAGTAGTGCTTAGTGAAGCATGAGGAGGGGTCTGACTGAGCTCCGGAGGTAGTAGAGTCGGCTCCAAGCAAGTCGTGTCTATTTTGTCCTTCTCCCTTCCCTGCGCAAAGAGAGAGTAGTGTAGGGCCCCGCAGTCTTCGATTCTCGAGGCTGGGGCCTCGTTGCGCGCTTCGTTGCCTGCAAGAATTAGCCAGGAGAGGTAACTTCCAGTCTCGGTCGCGAGTGCAACCGACTTAGGTGCTGTGCTCATGTCGCGATGCCCGTGGGGCATGGACCGGGAGGAGCGCTCCCGCGGTGGACTTGGATAGGAAAGCCTCCCAAGACTGGGCCAGGAAACACTCGCGAGGGCACTCGCCTAGTGCCCTCGTGAGACTTGCGAGAGAGAAAATGAGTCAAGTAGGCGACAAAGACAAGGAGTCATAGGTCGGGGACGGCAACGACACTAAAAGCAACTCTCAATAAAACTGCAAATGGGGATGAACAAGCCAACTGCAGAAAGCAAATGAAAAAGCCGCGTCCGGCACCTAATCTAGTCTTCGGCATCTTCTCACCAGCGCGGAGCTAAGTGCTGTGCACTGGGCGTGGGCGGGAACCCCCGAGGCCCCGGGGCGGCACTCCAGAGGCTTCGGGGTGTGTACAGCCCCCCTCATTATTATGTGAGAGTGTCACGGGCGGCGAGCTTCACAGGCATTGGCCTTCTTCACAGGCACCGGGCCTTTCCTTTAAGCGACAAGCTTCACATGCATTGGCCTTCTTCACAGGCTTCAGGCCTTTCCCACAGGCGCTGGGCCTCGCTTCACGGGTAGAATCTCCGGAGGTGCTGAATGTTCCATGCGTTCGGGATGGGCACCCCCTCCTGGGTCTCCAAGCACGCGGAGCCGGGCCTGGAAACATGAACAATCTTGAACGGGCCCTCCCACATAGGAGAGAGCTTGTGCAGCCCTTCCCTGGAGAGCACCCGCCTGAGTACGAGGTCCCCTACCTCGAGAGTCCTGGGCGGATGTTGCGGCAGTGGTACCGTTGCAGCACCTGCTAGTATCTTGCCGGCCGTAACGCGGCCTCCCGACGGCGTTCCTCCCCCAACACGAGATCCGTCCCCCGCGTGGCGTCCTGCAGCGCTTCGTCGAACCCCAGGACCCAGGCGGAGCGACGCTTGACCTCATGAGGGAGGATCGCTTCCGCTCCGTAGACGAGGAAGAATGGGGTTTCGCCTGTTGACTTGGTTGCGGTCGTGCGGATGGACCACGGCACAGACTGGAGCTCGTCGTACCAGCCCCTACCGCAGGCCTCCAGCTTCTTCTTGAAGGTCCTGGTCTTGAGGCCCTTCAGGACCTCCGCGTTGGCTCGTTCAGCCTAGTTGTTGCTCCGAGGTTGCGCCACTGAAGCGTAGCATATCTGCGTTCCAAGATTAGCACAGTACATTTTGAAGAGATTGCTGGTGAATTGCAAACCGTTGTCGGTGATGATGCGGTTAGGTACTCCGAATCGTATCATGAGGCCCTTGATGAACATGACTGCGGAGCCTGCTGGGATGGTGCGGACAGCTTCCACCTCAGCCCATTTGGTGAACTTGTCGATGTCAACGTAGAGGTAGCGATAGCCCCCTGGCGCCCGAGGAAACGGGCCCAGGAAGTCTAGCCCCCAGACAGCGAACGGCCATGAGAGGGGTATGGTCTGCAGGCCCTGTGCCGGCTGATGGATCTTCTTGGCGTGGAATTGGCATGCTTCACAAGCCTTTACCAGCTCGACGGCGTCGTTGAGCGTCGTGGGCCAGTAGAACCCGCTATGGAACGCCTTGCCAACGAGAGTTCGTGACGATGAGTGGTGCCCACAGTCTCCGCCGTGTATGTCTGTCAGCAGCTCTTTCCCCTGTTCCCTGGAAATGCAACATAGGAACACGTCGTTCGGTCGCTTCCGATAAAGCTCTCCATCTTGAATGCAGTATGCGGTGGCCTGCCGCGCCACGAGCTCTGCGTCTTCCTCCTTGTCTGGCAGGGTCCCTTGCGCCAAGTAGCTCTTGAGTTCCACGGTCCAGCACCCCTCCTGAGGCTCCAGCGCTAGGAGCAAGCGTGCTCCCGAGGTCGGACCATAGGCCGGAGCTCCCGAGGCAGGTGGATGAGGGAGCTCCGCCCGAGGTTGTGCTGCGTCCGACGGTGGTCGCACCGCCGAGGGTTTAAAGAGCCTTTCCTCGAAGACTCTAGGCTCCTGAGGCAGCCGCTTGGATGCCCTTTTTGGTACATCAAAACACATAAACTCATAATACCGATCGTCACCGAACGTTAAGCGTGCGGACCCTACGGGTTCGAGAACTATGTAGACATGAGCGAGACTCATCTCCGGTCAATAACCAATAGCTGAACCTGGATGCTCATATTGGTTCCTACATATTCTACGAAGATCTTTATCGGTCAAACTGCATAACAACATATGTTGTTCCCTTTGTCATCGGTATGTTACTTGCCCGAGACTCGATCGTCGGTATCTCAATACCTAGTTCAATCTCGTTACCGGAAAGTTTCTTTACTCGTTTCGTAATGCATCATCCCACAACTAACTCATTAGTCACATTGCTTGCAAGGCTTATAGTGATGTGCATTACCGAGAGGGCCCAAAGATACCTCTCCAACAATTGGAGTGACAAATCCTAATCACGATCTATGCCAACTCAACAAGTACACACCTATAGAGCACCTTTATAATCACCCAGTTACGTTGTGACGTTTGGTAGCACACAAAGTGTTCCTCCGGTATTCGGGAATTGCATAATCTCATAGTCATAGGAACATGTATAACTCATGAAGAAAGCAATAGTAATATACTGAACGATCAAATGCAAAGCTAACAGAATGGGTCAAGTCAATCACATCATTCTCTAATGATGTGATCCCGTTAATCAAATGACAACTCATGTCAATGGCTGGGAAACTTAACCATCTTTGATTCAACAAGCTAGTCAAGTAGAGGCATACTAGTGACACTCTGTTTGTCTATGTATTCACACATGTACTAAGTTTCCGGTTAATACAATTCTAGCATGAATAATAAACATTTATCATGATATAAGGAAATATAAATAACAACTTTATTATTACCTCTAGGGCATATTTCCTTCAGTCTCCCACTTGCACTAGAGTCAATAATCTAGATTACACAGTAATGATTCTAACACCCATGGAGTCTTGGTGCTGATCATGTTTTTGTCGTGAGAGAGGCTTAGTCAACGGGTCTGCAACATTCAGATCCGTATGTATCTTGCAAATCTCTATGTCTCCCTCCTTGACTTGATCGCGGATGGAATTGAAGCGTCTCTTGATGTGCTTGGTTCTCTTGTGAAATCTGGATTCCTTTGCCAAGGCAATTGCACCAGTATTGTCACAAAAGATTTTCATTGGACCCGATGCACTAGATATGACACCTAGATCGGATATGAACTCCTACATCCAAACTCCTTCATTTGCTGCTTCCGAAGCAGCTATGTACTCCACTTCACATGTAGATCCCGCCACGCGCTTTGCTTAGAACTGCAAGAACTGAGAGCTCCACCGTTCAATATAAATACGTATCCGGTTTGTGACTTAGAGTCATCTGGATCAGTGTCAAAGCTTGCATCGACTTAACCATTTACGATGAACTCTTTGTCACCTCCATAAACGAGAAACATATCCTTTGTCCTTTTCAGGTATTTCAGGATGTTCTTGACCGCTGTCCAGTGATCCACTCCTGGTTTACTTTGGTACCTCCCTGCTAAACTTATAGCAAGGCACACATCAGGTCTGGTACACAGCATTGCATACATGACAGAGCCTATGGCTCAAGCATAGGGAACCCCTTTCATTTTCTCTCTATCTTTTGTAGTGGTCAGACATTGAGTCTGACTCAACCTCACACCTTGTAACACAAGCAAGAACCCTTTATTTGCTTGATCCATTTTCAACTTATTCAAAACTTTTTCAAGGTATGTGCTCTGTGAAAGTCCAATTAAGCATCTTGATCTATCTCTATAGATCTTAATGCCCAATATATAAGCAGCTTCACCAAGGTCTTTCATTGAAAAACTCTTATTCAAGTATCCTTTTATGCTATCCAGAAATTCTATATCATTTCCAATCAACAATATGTCATCCACATATAATACTAGAAATGCTACAGAGCTCCCTCTCACTTTCTTGTAAAAGCAGGCTTCTCCAAAAGTCTGTATAAAACCATATGCTTTGATCACACTATCAAAACGTTTATTCCAACTCCAAGATGCTTGCACCAGTCCATAAATGGATCGCTGGAGCTTGCACACTTTGTTAGCACCCTTTGGATCGATAAAACCTTCAGGTTGCATCATATACAACTCTTCTTCTAGAAATACATTCAGGAATGCAGTCTTTATATCCATTTGCCAAATTTCATAATCATAAAATGCAGCAATTGCTAACATGATTCGGACGGACTTAAGCATCGCTACGGGTGAGAAAGTCTCATTGTAGTAAACTCCTTGAACTTGTCGAAAACCTTCTGCAACAAGTCGAGCTTTGTAGACAGTAACATTACCGTCAGCGTCAGTCTTATTCTTGAAGATCCATTTATTCTCGATGGCTTGCCGATCATCGGGCAAGTCAACCAAAGTCCACACTTTGTTCTCATACATGGATCCCATCTTAGATTTCATGGCCTCAAGCCATTTCGCGAAATATGGGCTCATCATCGCTTCCTCATAGTTCGTAGGTTCATCATGGTCAAGCAACATGACCTCCAGAACAGGATTACCGTACCACTCTGGTGCGGATCTTACTTTGGTTGACCTACGAGGTTCAGTAGTAACTTGATCTGAAGTTACATGATCATCATTATTAGCTTCCTCACTAATTGGTGTAGGAGTCAGAGGAACAGATTTCTGTGATGAACTACTTTCCAATAAGGGAGCAGGTACAGTTACCTTATAAATTTGTACTTTCCTCCCACTCACTTCTTTCGAGAGAAACTCCTTCTCTAGAAAGGATCCATTCTTAGAAACGAATGTCTTGCCTTCGGATCTGTGATAGAAGGTGTACCCAACAGTCTCCTTTGGGTATCCTATGAAGACACATTTCTCCGATTAGAGGTCGAACTTATCAGGTTGAAGATTTTTCACATAAGAATCGCAGCCCCAAACTTTAAGAAACGAAAACTTTAGTTTCTTGCCAAACCATAGTTCATAAGGTGTTGTCTCAGCGGATTTAGATGGTGCCCTATTTAACATGAATGCAGCCCTCTCTAAAGCATAACCCCCAAAGGAAAACGGTAAATCAGTAAGAGACATCATAGATCGCATCATATCTAGTAAAGTACGATTACGACGTTCGGACACACCATTACGCTGTATAGTTCCAGGTGGCGTGAGTTGCGAAACAA
Source organism: Aegilops bicornis (assembly GCA_021605145.1). Taxonomy (NCBI): domain Eukaryota; kingdom Viridiplantae; phylum Streptophyta; class Magnoliopsida; order Poales; family Poaceae; genus Aegilops; species Aegilops bicornis. The sequence continues at coordinate 464,538,966 of CM038673.1, read as the reverse complement.
TTCCGCATTGTTTCAAATGAAGACCAAACTCGTAACTCAAATATTGTCCTCCACGATCAGATCATAGAAACTTTATTTTCTTGTTACGATGATTTCCACTTCACTCTGAAATTTTTTGAACTTTTCAAATGTTTCAGGCTTATGCTTCATCAAGTAGATATACCCATATCTGATTAAATCATCTGTGAAGGTGAGAAAATAACGATACCCGCCGCGAGCCTCAACATTCATTGGACCACATACATCAGTATGTATGATTTCCAACAAATCTGTTGCTTCTTTGCATTGTTAGGAGAACGGAGTTTTAGTCATCTTGCCCATGAGGCATGGTTCGCAAGTACCAAGTGATTCCTAATCAAGTGATTCCCAAAGTCCATCAGAATGGAGTTTCTTCATGCGCTTTACACCAATATGACCCAAACGGCAGTGCCACAAATAAGTTGCACTATCATTATCAACTCTACATCTTTTGGCTTCAATATTATGAATATGTGTATCACTACTATTGATATTCAATAAAAATAGACCACTCTTCAAGGGTGCATGACCATAAAAGATATTACTCATATAAATATAACAACCATTATTCCCGGATTTAAATGAATAACTGTCTCGCATCAAACAAGATCTAAATATAATGTTCATGCTTAACGCTGGCACCAAATAACAATTATTCAGGTCTGAAACTAATCCCGAAGGTAGATATAGAGGTAGCATGCCGACCACGATCACATCGACTTTGGAACCATTTCCCACGCGCATCGTCACCTCGTCCTTAGCCAATCTTCGCTTAATCTGTAGTCCCTGTTTCAAGTTGCAAATATTAGCAAAAGAACCAGTATCAAATACCCAGGTGCTACTGCGAGCATTAGTAAGGTACACATCAATAACATGTATATCACTTGTACCTTTGTTCACCTTGCCATCCTTCTTATCCACCAAATACTTGGGGCAGTTCCACTTACAGTGACCAGTCCCTTTGCAGTAGAAGCACTTAGTCTCAGGCTTAGGTCCAGACTTGGGCTTCTTCACTTGAGCAGCAACTTGCTTGCCGTTCTTCTTGATGTTCCCCTTCTTCCCTTTACCCTTTTTCTTGAAACTGGTGGTCTTGTTGACCATCAACACTTGATGCTCCTTCTTAATTTCTACCTCCGCAGCCTTTAGCATTGCGAAGAGCTCGGGAATTGTCTTATCCATCCCTTGCATATTATAGTTTATCACAAAGCTCTTGTAGCTTGGTGGCAGTGATTGAAGAATTCTGTCAGTGACACTATCATCAAGAAGATTAACTCCCAGTTGAATCAAGTGATTATTATACCCAGAAATTTTGAGTATATGTTCACTGACAGAACTGTTCTCCCCCATCTTGCAGCTATAGTACTTATTGGAGACTTCATATCTCTCAATCCGGGCATTTGCTTGAAATATTAACTTCAACTCCTGGAACATCTCATATGCTCCATGACGTTCAAAACATCGTTGAAGTCCCGGTTCTAAGCCGTAAAGCATGGCACATTGAACTATCGAGTAGTCGTCATCTTTGCTCTGCTAGACGTTCATAACATCTGGCGTTGCTCCTGCAGCGGGTTTGGCACCTAGCGGTGCTTCCAGGACATAATTCTTCTGTGCAGTAATGAGGATAATCCACAAGTTACGGACCCAGTCCGTGTAGTTGCTACCATCATCTTTCAACTTAGCTTTCTCTAGGAACGCATTAAAATTCAACGGAACAATAGCACGGGCCATCTATCTACAACAACATAGACATGCAAAATACTATCGTGTACTAAGTTCATAATAAATTAAAGTTCAATTAATCATATTACTAAAGAACTCCCACTTAGATACACATCCCTCTAATCATCTAAGTGATCACGTGATCCATATCAACTAAACCATGTCCGATCATCACGTGAGATGGAGTAGTTTTCAATGGTGAACAACACTATGTTGATCATATCTACTATATGATTCACGCTCGACCTTTCGGTGTCAGTGTTCCGAGGCCATATCTGCATATGCTAGGCTCGTCAAGTTTAACTCGAGTATTCTGCGTGTGCAAAACTGGCTTGCACCGTTGTATGTGAACGTAGAGCTTATCACACCCGATCATCACGTGGTGTCTCGGCACGACGAACTTTCGCAACGGTGCATACTCAGGGAGAACACTTATACCTTGAAATTTAGTGAGAGATCATCTTACAATGCTACAGTCGATCTAAGCAAAATAAGATGCATAAAAGATAAACATCACATGCAATCAATATAAGTGATATGATATGGCCATCATCATCTTGTGCCTTTGATCTCCATCTCCAAAGCACCGTCATGATCACCATTGTCACCGGCGCGACACCTTGGTCTCCATCATAGCATCGTTATCGCCTCGCCAACTATTGCTTCTATGACTATCGCTACCGCTTGGTGATAAAATAAAGCAATTACATGGCGATTGTATTTCATACAATAAAGCGACATCCATATGGCTCCTGCCAGTTGCCGATAACTTTGTTACAAAACATGATCATCTCATACAATAAAATTTAGCATCATGTCTTGACGATATCACATCACAGCATGCCCTGCAAAAACAAGTTAGACGTCCTCTACTTTGTTGTTGCAAGTTTTACGTGGCTGCTATGGGCTGAGCAAGAACCGTTCTTACTTACGCATCAAAACCACAATGATATTTCGTCAAGTATGTGTTGTTTTAACCTTCACAAGGACCGGGCGTATACACTCGATTCAACTAAAGTTGAGAAACCGACACCCGCCACCAATTAATGCGAAGCACGTCGGTAGAACCAGTCTCGTGTAAGCGTACGCATAATGTCGGACCGGGCCGCTTCATCCAACAATACCGCCGAATCAAAGTATGACATGCTGGTAAGAAGTATGACTAGTATCACCGACAACTCACTTGTGTTCTACCCGTGCATATAACATCTACGCATAATACCGATCGCCACCGAACGTTAAGCGTGCGGACCCTACGGGTTCGAGAACTATGTAGACATGACCGAGATTCATCTCCGGTCAATACCAATAGCGGAAACTGGATGCTCATATAGGTTCCTACATATTCTACGAAGATCTTTATCGGTCAAACCGCATAACAACATATGTTGTTCCCTTTGTCATTGGTATGTTACTTGCCCGAGATTCGATCATCGGTATCTCAATACCTAGTTCAATCTCGTTACTGGAAAGTCTCTTTACTCGTTCCGTAATGCATCATCCTGCAACTAACTCATTAGTCACATTGCTTCCAAGGCTTATAGTGATGTGCATTACCGAGATGGCCCAGAGATACCTCTCCAACAATCGGAGTGACAAATCCTAATCTCGATCTATGCCAACTCGACAAGTACCATCGGAGACACCTGTAGAGCACCTTTATAATCACCCAGTTACGTTGTGATGTTTGGTAGCACACAAAGTGTTCCTCCGGTATTCAGGAGTTGCATAATCTCATAGTCATAGGAACATGTATAAGTCATGAAGAAAGCAATAGCAATATACTAAATGATCAAATGCTAAGCTAACGGAATGGGTCAAGTCAATCACATCATTCTCTAATGATGTGATCCCGTTAATCAAATGACAACTCATGTCAATGGCTAGGAAACTTAGCCATCTTTTATTCAACGAGCTAGTCAAGTAGAGGCATACTAGTGACACTCTGTTTGTCTATGTATTCACACATGTACTAAGTTTCCAGTTAATACAATTCTAGCATGAATAATAAACATTTATCATGATATAAGGAAATATAAATAACAACTTTATTATTGCCTCTAGGGCATATTCCTTCAGCTTTTATGCCGGAGAATTGTTGTTCCTGCTCGTCGGATGCCACCGAAAGAGTGGAGATAATGGTGGAGGGAGGAGCTTGGCCGGCGTCCTGCTCTTGAACAGACGTGTGTGGCTGGAGTGGTTTTCTCGCATTCCACGCGGGTTGAAATGTAGGTTTTTGAATGCGGCGAGGAGCCGGGTATAGCTGGGAGTGCAGTGGGCGACTCCCTCGACCGGGTGCCACTTCAATTGGTGGACGCAGTGAGAGGTCGCGTCCACCCTGACCCCCTTGGTCGTCGACCTTGACCGTGTACGTCCGGCTTTTAGGACAACATTATACTTGGACCTTGACAGTGTACACCTTGTGTCCAGATCTGAGATGCCACGTGTACCAGATGAATGACTCCAAGTTCGACCACCGTGATGCTAGGTGTGAGCCGAGGAACACTGTTGGAGAGACACCCTCATAATTTTCCTACAATGGTCGTTTGATTCATATGATAGAATGCTATAGGATTTTTTTTCCTATGAAATCATGTGTTAATTGGCAATCTAGCATCCACTCCAACTTTTTTTCACCTTGTTTTTCCTATGTCAAACAATCTGGTTTTTTTAGGGGAACACTTTGTTAATGCTATGGGATTCAAGTGGACAAGCCACTCCAATCCTTTATTTTTCCTATTCATGTGTTTTAAGTTCCTACAAAGAGTACTTTCTCTAAATGATGTGCCGCTGCAAGAGCCGCCTATATTAATTAACCATGCTCTAAAAAGGTGGACCATCTTTGGCTATAGTATACTGTACTAGGTTAGTAGGTGACCTTGCACTTGGCTCTTTGCCTCTTCCGGAAGTTGAACAAGAATGATGGTACTACATTAGTACTTCTGGCAATCTGACACCAAATGAACTGTTGCACGTCCACCACTTGTAAGAAAAAGTTTCTCCTCGTGCTACGAGCCACCGCGAACGCATGGGCAAGGGAGAAGGCGTAGTAAGCAAGCTTCTCATCGTTCTGCGGTTGACGGGACACATCAAAGTTATTTAGTACTCTCTCCAAAAAGGGTCGACCATGCCCATGGCTACCATCCCATGCTCCGTCATTGAGTACATGCACTACTCATGTGCAACCGAGGAGAGAAAATATTGCGTAGTACGTGCCGTGCACGACTCACTTACCCATTGCGTATCTCCATTTTCTTGCATTACACATGCACCTTGATGCTAGATGTCCCGCATATTGGCGAAAGGATGAAGAACGGTCATGTCAAGAAGGAACATGAATAAATCTTGCTTGCTACACAAACGTACGTGGCAGGACATGGTGTCCAATCACCATTTAGTTACTAATTTTGTGTTACCAAAGAAAACACATGGTTCATTTGTAAATTAATGTAGTCAAAACCAGCATGGAGGTAATCAGTCACATTGAACATTCTTTTCTACCGGCAAAAAAAAGAACATTTTGTTCTGATATATTTGCAAAAAGATATATTCATAATCTCACATGTTATTGTTGACTACCCAAATGTTAATTTGTTAGTATTTAGAGCATGCACAGTGCTTGATAAGACAGTTTTATCTTAACCGTGTCATGTAATCTGCAGGAGACATCAAAATATGTTGCAGTGTGTTATTTTTAGTCTTATCTTTGATAACATGATAAATATTTGGTGAGAGATATTGTTGCTAATAGATCATCTATTAATCCACCTCATCATTTATCCTAAATGGCAGTCCAATGATAATACCATTATAAACACGTAAAATCGGTTACCATTATTTTCGTAAGTTGGTTGTAATGTTTCGTGGGACACCTAGTTATAGTATTTCCAGCAACCTGTATCACTTCTCGCTCCTCGTCCTTATAGCCTGCCGATTCTACCTTATATACACTTACTCTTTGAACAAAGGCCTCCCTAAGCACGCATTAATTTCCTGGGCATGTTGGCAACTCCGTTGCTTGCTTGCTGGCTCATCTTGCAATTGACGTTGACACATTGCAACACTCCTACAAGGCCCAGAGGTTAATTTGAGAACAAGTACCTTGAGGTTAACTTGACAGATATACCTTATAGGTTGACAGAAGTCATATCACTTTTTTTGGAAAGATGTCATGGAGTAATACGATAGACCTTCTTTCAAGCCAATTGTCGGGGGAAACTAACCCACCGACGAACACCTATGGGACCGAAGCCCCTTTTCGGTTCGGCAGGGGGCGGAGGTTGCACAAAGAGCAGATCGAGACGAACACACGAGCAGTTTACCCAGCTTCGGAGCTCTCCGGAGAGATAAAACTCCTACTGCTGCTTGTCTGAGTTGTATTGAGTTCTTGCTCGGGAGCGATGAATGCTACAGTGCACTCTATCAGCTAACGAGACCGAGCGTGAGTGTTTCGAAGTGTTCGAACCCCCCTCTACGTTGTGTATGGGCCTCCTTTTATATGCTCAAGGGGTCACCGACAGGTGTCAACTTAGGCAAGGGTAAAAACGAGAAAAGACTAGTGGTTGGTACAGCTACTTGTACAGTGTATCATACCTAACCCTGACGGCAGGGGACAAAGGCATTAAATGCCCGTCTACGTCGCCCCAAACAGTGCATAAAGCGACCGTCAAGGGTGCCACCATCTGCCACGATGGCTAACTTGTCAGCACCGCTTATCACCGCGCACCGCTGGCTGCACAGCTTCTCGTCACGCGCGCCTGGAAGGGCCCCAGGGCGACACGTCGTTGGATGTGCTGGAGCGCAGGTATGGAGTGATCGATTGCCGCGGCAAGCGCCTTGCCGCGGTTGCTGTCTTGTCGCGCCCGAAAGCTTGTCGCTCACCGGGCCTTGCCGGGACGCGTGGCGCGTCGCGGCAAGTTCTTCGGAATGCCTTGGTTGGCCTTCCCGGCAAGCTCCTCTTGCCGGGGTCTTGAATACTTTGTTCTTGAATGGCTCCAAAGGAACCATGGAGGATCTTGGCGGTCACCCGGCAAGCCTTGCCGCGGGGAGCTGCAACTGCCCGTGCACGAGTTCGGGATACTAGGGTACCCCTACTCTAGTACACCAACAGGAGCCCCCGGGCCTGGGCCATACACGGTGCCGAGTGCTGTTGGGCCAGGCCCAAAACAGGGCACGGGCACACGCGGCCTGGGTCACGCCGTAACTTACTCCGCACCCACCGCGCTCTCCCTGAACGGCACGCGTTGATCGCGGCATCGTGGGAGAGATCGTGGGCTGCTTCTTTATTCGGAAAAGCGGAACGTCCGCCCCCTCCCTCTTTATAAGCAGAGGAAACAGGGGCAGTTTGCCCACCTCGCCGGTTATTGCTCTGATCTTGAAAACCTCCGCTGCTCCCCCCTTCTTCCCGAAGTCGAAAGAGAGCAGCGCTCCGGCCCTCGACGCCACCGTCACCACCAACGCCGCCGATCTCCCTCACCGCCTCCGCCATGGCTCCGAAGGCCGCGAAGATCGTGAAGTCTGCCGAGGCGCAGCGGCTTGCGGCGCTGCGCAAGGAGCGGGCCACTTTTCCCCCTCAGCTCGCCGCGAAGGAGCTGAGGGAAAACTTCTATCTCTTCTGGTCGACGGAGATACGGGCGCATCCGCGCACCAAGGTACTCCCCGCCACCGCTGCAGAACTGGCCCCGGGTGGGTACCCTTTCTTCGCTTTGTTCTTCTATTGCAGGCTCTGCCCGCCCTTCTCCGAGTTTTTCTGCGATATCATGAACATATACGACCTCCGCCTCCTTGACTTCACCCCCAATGCCGTTCTCACCATGGCGGTTTTCGCACACCTCTGTGAAAACTTCGTCGGAGTCCATCCTAGCGTAGCCCTCTTCCGCCATTTCTTTATGCCTCGAGTCGAGAGAGGAGAGGTCCTTTCCGGCGGAATCGCCTGGATCTCGAGGACCGGCAAGAAGGAGGCGTATCTGGAAGGAGAGCTCCGCAACAAATGGGATGAGTGGAGAGCTGATTGGTGTTGGATCGTCGAGGAGGAGCCGTAGCCGTTCACCGCCCTGCGCCAAGCCCCAGTGGTTCGCGGCAATGACTGGAGCAGTGTGGCCCCGGAGGATGATAGGCTAAAGATCGCCATCACCAGGATCCTGCGTCTCAGACTTGCCGGGCTCACCGTGGGTGCTGTCGGAGCAGATTTTCTTCGCCGCCGCATCGCTCCCTTGCAGGAGAGGAGGAGACCTGCCTGGGAGTTCCAGAACGCGGCGGACATCATGAGGCTGCGCCCGGGCCTCAACTTCAATTTCACCGTCCTCGAGCTGAACGTGATGCTTCAGGAACTATTCAAGTGGGATCCTCAGCATCCGGAGGCGTTCAAGCTACCGAGGGGTGTTGTCCCGCTATGCAACAACTCTGCACTCGACCGCATCCACGCCATGATGCCATTGTGCGACTCGCACGGCATCGTCCCCACTTGGCAGGAGCCTGCAGAAGCTGTCGTGCGGGATTTCTTCGACAATCTGGTTGAAGTGCTGGTTCGCGCCAACGAACAGGATGGCCTCACTCGTGACACCACTGAGGAGGAGCTGCAGCGCATCGCCACCAGGGTGGAAGAGGCGGCGGCAGCTGCTGCCGCAGGCGAGTTCGGCTTCACCGAGGAGGAGGCGGAGGCAGCAGAGGCGGCAAGCCTTGCCGAGCGTGCAGAACTTGGCGTTGACGAAGAGCCTGCCGGCGAGGAAGAGCCTGCCGGGGAGGAAACCGAGTCGAGCGAGCCCGCCGAGGGCACGGGCGATACGGCGAGGACCGAGCCCTCCATCTCCGCACCTTCAAGCAGCACGTCGCAAGCTGAGCCTCCAGCTCCGCCAAGAAGACGTTTCCGCAGGGCCGGGGCCTTGGCGGTGGTGGGCAGACCGCAGCCGCGCCCGCGCGGCAGCTCCACTGCGGCAAGCCTTGCAGCAGGGAGCACCTCACGCAGCTACTGCAGCCGGCCGAGCGGGCCTTCTCGGACCACCGCTTACGCCTCCGTAAGCGCCCAAGGGACCCTACTCCTCCGCCTCGCCGCCGAGGGTGGGCGGAACCGACCTCTCCGCGCTCAGCTCCGACGAGGAGGAAGAAGAGTAAGAATCTTGGCTAAGTTTAAATTTCTTCAATTCTTGCTGCTGTGTCTTGTCTCTGACTTGCTTGATTCTGAATCCATTGCTTTGCAGGACTCTGGCCCAGAGAGCGGCAAAGAGAGCCAGGGCCCCGGTGATTGTCATCGAGGAAGATCCTACCGCAACGGCAGGGGGCACACCCGAGACCATCTTGCCGGACCCGGCAACCACTCTCCAGCGCAGCCCCCAGCGTAAGTGTTCGATTCACTTCCTGCTGTTGAGCGCACTTGGGTGCTTCTTATTTGCTGACATTTGACTTGTTGATTTGTGTAGGAGCAGAGCAGCCACACCAGGAGGGCTCGAGAGCCGCTCCCGATATGCCATCAGCTTCAACTACTCTGCCAAGGGTGTATTCCCCAGCAAGGGAGACGTCTCCGGCAAGGGATCGCTCCCCGGCAAGGTCGACTGTCGATCCCAGCACAGGTACTCCTTCTGCTTGAAGACTTCCCTTGGCTTCTTCTTTTTGAATATTTGCTTGACTCTTCTCCCTTCTTCCGGTCGTCAGGTCCATCTGCTGCTGAGCCGATGGAGACGGAGGTCGCCGGAGAGGGAGCCGGTGATGAAGAACCCGCCGGCGGAGAGGCCGCCAAGGCTGATGCTGCCGGAGCTGGCGAGGGGTCCGGCGATCGTACTGACGGTCCCGAGGCCGCAGGAGCGCCAGGTGCTGCATCGACCGCCGATCCCTCCGCCGCTGCCAGCCGTCAGCTCGGAGAGCCCGGCCAGCGCCTACGAAGGTCGGCGGCGGCATCTTCATCAAGCGCCCCTAGGCGCCGAGCCTGTGGCGCCGGTCGAAGGAGAGTCGTTTGACGAGGAGCTGCTCGCCTCTGCCGGGCTGACGCTGGTTGACGCGCCGAGCAGCAGCAGTGGCGAACCTGAGGAGGAGCAGCTGCTGCGGAAGCTGCTGGCACTCTACCGCGCCCGACAAGCCAAGCTAGCCTCCCGGGAAGCGCTTGTCGCGAAGGCGGGCGAGGATATCGAGAAGCGCGCGGAGGAGCTCCGGGGCTTCCACCATGAAGCTCTCCGGTCTTTGGCGGAGGAGCAGGAGCAGCTTGTCGACGAGCGGAAGGCCTTCCTCCTCGAGAAGGCTGAGGTTGAAGAGCAGCAGAGACGTGCCGCCGAAAGGCTTGCTGCGCAGGAAGGCGAGCTGGTGCAGCGAAAGGTCAACCTCGACAGCCACGAGGAAGAGCTTGCTGCGTGCGAGCAGTCTTTTGGCGGGACTCTCCAGGAGGCGAAGAACGCTGCTGCAGCTGCTGAAGCCGCCAAGATGGAGCTGGCGGTGAAGGTGGCGCAACTGGAAGCAAATCTCAAGGCGAGCGTTGAGGAGCTCGCCACATTCAAGCGAGAGCGCGAGAAGGACGCCTTCACTGTGGGCGAGCTGCAGGGCCGTCTCGCCGAGAGGAGCAAGGAACTGAACGCCGCCAAGGACTCCAACGCGAATCTCGAGATGAAACTGGCCACCTTGAACAAGACGCTGGACGGCGCCAGGAAGCAGGTGGCAGCCTTGGAGAAGAGGGTCAAGGACGACGAGGCACTGCTGGCGAGTGCTGCCGTTACCCAGAATGCCTTCAGGGATAACGTGGAGCACTGGACCGAAGGTCTTGTGGACATCGCCGCAGCCATTGACATGGAGCTGGCGCAGCTAGGGATGGAAGACCTCGGGTACTCCTCCGACGAGCATCTCCAACCCAGCGCCAAGCTGAGCTTATTCTTCAAGGGCGTGGTGACGGCTCTCCAGCGACTCCGGGAGAAGATCCCAAAGCAGCTGGCCGACGAGTCGCGCCAAATCTGCGCGGGGGCTCTTCAGAAGGTGCTGATGAAGGTGGCCTTCCGCAACCCGGGCCTCAACCTCACCAACGTCCTCCGATCCTTGCCGCCGGACGCTGACCTGGAAGCACTCAAGACCCTTGTCGCACCCATTGTGGACAGGGTGAGCGGGATCAAGAGGGTCGAGGGCGGCCGTGTCGACTAGGCCGCTCAGTTTTTTCTTCTTTTCCTTGTCGCTGTTATTCATGTCACGAGGACAATTCATTAGAGCTGCGACAAGTTATTTTGTAATAAGACTCTATTTTTGATAGAGGTTGCTATGTTATTTCCTCTGCTTGATTCCTTCCTTTGTATGTTTCTGCCCTACGCTTTTAGGGAACTTGTCGGAGCATACACCTTTACCTCATGAAATACCGAAAAGTGAACGTTAGCAGCCTGCTGGCAGTGTTGCTTCCGACAAGAAACCTTGTCGCGACTAGCTACGAGTTGGTTCCTCCGCGCACAGGTTTTCCATACAAAGTACGGTCGCTCGAGGAGAATAACTTAAAAAATTTTAAAACTGATTGCTCAAACTTTGGCAACTTAGCTTTTCTATCGTTTGCTTCCCGGTAAGGCGAAACTTCCTCGAGCAAAGGCGAGACTTCCTCGAGCGACGCTTGGTCCACACCATTATCTTCTCCTTTCCCCCCGGCAAACTTGTGTGCGAGGGAACCTTCCTTTCTTTGAGAAAAAAGAAAGAAGAGAAAATAAAGATATGGAGCCTCACGGCTCGTTATTGCTTACCGGAGATTGGTGCTGCACAAAGTGTCAGATAATACATGCAAAATATGGTAAAAAGCATGAAATCGACAACATGTGCGGAGCACACAAGCTTTATTTATGCATGGGGTCTGCGCCCGGCTTTGTACAAAGGATTACATGCAACATCGGCAAGACTTGTACAAAAGGTGGTTGCCGGAACGGGTTCCGGCAACCGTGCCTTACGGGTAAAACTTACGAAGATGCTCGATGTTCCAGGAGTTGCTCACCGGAAATCCATCTTCGGTCTCAAGGCGGACAGCGCCGGGCCTAGTGACTCGTTTCACCCGGGAAGGGCCTTCCCACTTCGGCGTCAACTTGTTTGAATTCTTGGAGGACTGAACGCGCCGAAGAACAAGGTCGCCTTCCTCGAGACTTCTGGCATTAACTTTGCGGCTATGGTAGCGACACAAAGCTTGCTGGTATCGAGCAGCTCGACAAAGAAATGAAGACGATCTTCCTCAAGGAGCAGCGCGTCATCTTGTCGCAGCTGCTCTTGCTCAAGCTCATCATAAGCGAGCACTCGAGGCGATCCGTATACGAGTTCCGTGGGGAGAACTGCTTCCGCTCAATAGACTAGAGCGAAAGGTGTCTGGCCAGTGGCTCGATTTGGCGTCGTTCTGATCGACCAAAGAACCACCGGCAGCTCCTCGATCCAGTTCTTTCCGCACTTGTGCAGCCTGTCAAAAGTTCTGGTCTTGAGTCCGCGCAGCACTTCAGCATTTGCCCTCTCCACTTGACCGTTGCTTCTCGGATGAGCAACAGAAGCGAAGCAGACCTTGGCGCCAAGATCTTGGACGTACTGCATGAAGGTGCGGCTCGTAAATTGAGTGCCGTTGTCGGTGATGATCCTGTTAGGGATCCCGGCGGCAAACAATCGACTGAAAGAACTTGACTGACCGTGTCTGTCACCTTCCTCATCGCTTCCACTTCCGGCCACTTTGTGAACTTGTCGATTGCGACGTACAAGTACTCAAAGCCCCGATTGCTCGGGAAGGGGCCGAGGATGTCGAGCCCTCGCATCAAAATGGCTGTGATAAAGGGATCGCCCGGAGAGCTTGAGCTGGTTGGTGTATCTGCTTGGAATGGAACCGCACGCTTCACACTTTGGGTTACTTGTGCAGTTGCATCCCGGAGGCTGTCGGCCAAAAGAAACCTTGCCGTAACGCTTTGCGGCAAGTGCTCTTGCGCCAATGTGGTGACCACATATGCCTCCATGTATCTCTCGCCAACAGCTTTTGTCCATCTTCCGGTGAATACACTTCAATTTCACACCGTTGAGTCTTCTTACATGCAGTGGTCGACAAACTGGTACATACTTGACTGCCGGGCTACTCTTTCCGCTTCTTCTTGCTCTTCGGGAAGTTCTCCTGTCTGAAGGAAATGGACAATCTGCTGCGCCCATGCTGGAGCTTGCGACTCGACAACAAGGACTAAAGGCATATCTACTGCTGCGGGAACATCCGCTTCCACGGCGAGAACCTGGGGTTCAGCCGGAGCTTGACATTCCCCGAAAAGCTTGCCGGAGCAAAACTTGTCGGGAGCGTTTGCTTCAACGGAACAAACCGTAAGGCTTGTCGGAGCAGACTGCTCCTCAGCATTCTTGGCATTGATCTTGGGGACCTTCTTGGCGGCGGCTTCGGGGAGCTCTGCCGGAAAGTAGTCGCCCAAAATCAACTTTCTCTTCTTGCTCTGTCCAGTTGATGGTGTTACGGATGGTTGAGTCAGTTTGAGCACAAAGGTTCCTGGTTCCACAGGTAACTTAAGTGCGGCGCACTTCGACAGGCCGTCGGCGATGTCGTTCTGAGCTCTCGGAACATGTTCCATCTGCAGGCCGTCAAAGTGCTCTTCTAGCTTCCTTACTTCATCGACGTAGGCTTCCATCAACGGACTCTGATAACTCTTGTTCACTTGACGGACGACAAGCTGTGAGTCACCCCTGACAATGAGCTTCTTGATCCCAAGGTCTGCCGCGATCCTGAGACCGGCAAGCAAACCTTCATACTCTGTAGTATTGTTTGTTGCTTGCTCCTTGGGAAAGTGCATCTGGACCACGTACTTGAGGTGTTCTCTGGTGGGTGCGACAAGGAGTACGCCCGCACCGGCGCCTTGCAGCGAAAAGGCACCGTCAAAGTACATCAGCCACTCTTTGCTCGCTTCCTTGACGGGGATGCTCGTCTCTGGAATTTCTTCATCTGGTGTTGACGTCCATTCTGCTATGAACTCCGCCAACGCTCTGCTTTGGATAGTTGAAGTGCTCTCAAACTTAAGGCCAAAGCTTGATAGTTCTAGCGCCCACTCGACAATCCTGCATGTTGCTTCTGGATTTTGCAGAATCCTCTTCAGCGGAAAACGAGTGACGACTGTGATCTCATGTGCTTGGAAGTAATGGCGCATCTTTCTCGAGGCCATGAGAAGGCCGAAAAGCAATTTCTGCACACCAGAGTACCTTGACCTAGCCCCCTGCAGGAGGGAACTGACAAAGTAAACTGGGCGCTGCACCATCCTTTTCTGCACCTTGCCTCGCTCCTGCGCAGATCTATCTTTGTTGGGACCAGAGCTTGTCGGTGAAGTTCTTTGCTCGTCGCTAGATGCATCTGCTGTGGTTGCTAGCTCATCATCCGCCTCCCTCTCCGCTACTAACGCAGCACTAACCACTTGATTGGTTGCCGCTAGATATAGCAGCAACTTCTCTTGTGGCTTAGGTGCGACAAGTGTTGGAGTGGAGGACAGGTATCTCTTCAGGTCTTGCAGCGCAGCCTCCGCTTCCGGAGTCCATTTCATTGGACCTGCCTTTTTCAAAACTTTGAAAAATGGCAGGGTTAGCTCAGCAGACCTAGAGATAAACCTGCTGAGAGCAGCTACATAACCGGCAAGCCTTCGGACATCCTTGACGCGCTTTGGTGCTTCAATCTGCTCAATGGCCTTGATCTTGTCGGGATTGGCTTCAATTCCCCGCTGAGACACGAAGAACCCGAGAAGCTTGCCGGAAGGGACTCCAGACACACACTTCTCGGGGTTAAGCTTGAGGTTCATCTTGCACAGGTTTGCAAAGGTTTCGTCTAAATCTTGGATCAGAGTAGCTTTGTCCTTGCTCTTGACCACTATGTCATCCATGTAGGCTTCTACATTTCTGTGCATTTGCGGCTCAAAAGCGTCATGGACTGCTCTTGCAAAAGTTGAACCGGCATTCTTCAACCGAAAGGCATCCGTATGAAACAGTACGTGCCACATGGTGTGATGAATGCGGTCTTCTCTTCATCCTCTTTTGCCATGAAGATCTGATGATATCCTGAGTATGCGTCAAGAAATGAAAGCAAGTCACATCCGGCCGTGGAGTCAACAATCTGGTCGATGCGCGGCAAGGGAAATGGGTCTTTGGGACAAGCTTTATTAACATCTCAGAAGTCGATACAGAGTCTCCATTTCCGCTTGCTTTGGCGACGACTACAGGATTGGCCAACCACGTAGGATGGAGCACTCCTCTGACGAGGCCTGCTGCTTCCAACTTCTTGATTTCTTCTGCGATGAATTCTTGGCGCTCCACCGCTTGCTTCCTGACTCTCTGCTTGACGGGTCGCGCTTGAGGACTGACGGCAAGATGGTGCTCGATCACTTTCTTGGGAACACCGGGGATGTCAGACGGTTGCCATGCAAACACGTCGACGTTCGCCCGCAGGAAAGCAATGAGCGCGCTTTCCTACTTAGGGTCGAGAGCGGCACTGATGGTGAAGGTACCACCAGTGCCGTCCTCCTTGGCGGACACCTTCTTGGTCTCTGGTGGAGCTGCCATCGTCTTCTTACACTTGTCGGTGGAGCTCGATGGTGTGTCCTCGACGGTAGCGCAGCACTCCGAAGAGGTGCGCTTGCCGGAGTGGGCATCAGAGCTCTTGCCGGACTTGGTCTTCTTCTTCTGATTTGCTATCTGCTGCGGCTGCTGCTTCCCGGTAGATCTTGTCGGCGCAGATAAGAGCATCCTTCTTGTCGCCAGGGACAGAAATGACGCTTATCGGGCCTGGCATCTTCAGCACTTTATATGCATAGTGAGAGGCTGCCATGAACTTGGCGAGTGCTGGACGGCCGAGTATCCCATTGTAAGGCAATGGAAAGTCAGCAACGTCAAAAGTCACCCTCTCAGTCCTGAAGTTCATCTCGCTGCCGAATGTTACCGGCAACGTGATCTTTCCCTTCGGCTTGCTCCTTCCCGGATTGATTCCTTGGAATGTGCCGGTCTCTTGGAGCTCGCTGTCAGGGATCTGGAGTTTCTGGAGTACCGCGGAGGAGATCAGATTCAAGCCGGCCCCGCCGTCAACTAACATCTTAGTGACCTTGAGGTTGCGGATAGTTGGTGAGACCAACATCGGCAAGCACCCGACCGCAGTTACGCGATCAGGGTGGTCCTCAATGTCAAAGATGATAGGCGTGCCGGACCATTTCAGAGGCCTGCGTGACTTGATGGGTGGTTCTGCTGCATTGACTTCCCGAGCCCACTATTTGGGCTGGCGGTGTGAAGTATGCAGAGAAGCACCGCCGTCAATGCACAGGACCTCTGTGGCTTTCTGGAACTCCTGCTCGTCGGCCTCGTCGTCGTCCATGTCTTCATCGTCGTCGTCGTCTTCATCTTTGTCGCGGCCGCGGGAAGGTCTATCTCCTTGCCGCTGTTTGGCCTTGCCGCGACGTCCTCCTCGGCCGTGGCGCTTCTTGTCGGCTCCTCCAGCACCTTCCTGGGCCTTCTCCTTGTCGCGTCGCTCGTACTCAGCCTTCTGCTGCTCGACAAGCTGCTCGACTTTCTTGCAGCTCTGGAGATCATGGCCCTTGGTGCGGTGGATTTTGCAGTACTGCTTGCCGGAGCTGTCCTGCTTGTCGGCGACCGCCACAGCCTCCTTGTCGGAGCTTCCAGCTTTGGCTTTACTGCTGGACTGCTCAACGACTAGGACTTGCTTGCCCTTCTTTTTTCTGCTGTTCCGCCGTCGTTTTTTCTTTGCCGGGGCAGTTTCCTCGCTATCAGATCCTCCTGCTCCTGTATTCTCTCCGGGGAGTTTCCTCCCTTCCTCAGCACGTGCACACTTGTCGGCCAGGGCGTATAGCTCACTGACGTCTCTGATCTTGCACATCGCCATCTCCTCCCGCATCCTACGGTTTCGCACGTTCTGATGGAACGCACTGATCACCGCAGCAGGGTGGATGTCTGGGATGGTGCGCTGTACACGACTGAACCTCTGAATATATTTGCGCAGGGACTCTCCTTCCTTCTGGGCGAGCAGATGAAGGTCGCTCTCCTGGCCATGCGGCTTGTGGCCGCCTGTGAAGGCACCAACAAACTGATGGCACAGGTCAGCCCAGGAAGATATGGAGTTGTCCGGCAAGTGCATGAGCCAGGATCTGACATTGGGCTTGAGCACCAGCGGGAAGTAGTTGGCTAGGATCTTGTCGTCTCGCCCCCCGGCAGCTTGCACCGCGATGGTGTAGATGCTGAGGAACTCCGACGGATGTGTCTGGCCGTCGTACTTCTCCGGTACATCTGGTTTGAAGTTCTTGGTGCTGGGCCACTGGACCTGCCGCAGCTCGAGGGTGAACGCAGGGCAACCTACCGCGTACGGCAAGTCGCCTGGTTCCCCTGGCGCATGCATATCGACATAGGGCCCAGCGCGCTGGTCTGATTGACGCCGCGCTTCTCTTCGGCGCTCGATGCGAGTTCGAGCGTCTTCTTGCTATCGTTCTTGGAGAACTTGGCGCTGATCACGACGAGCTCGTGGATCTGACGACGCAGTGGAGTCGCTGTAGAGGTTGATCCGGCGAGTCGGCGATCTTGGCCTTCGGGGTGGAGAGTGCATATTGGTTGCACCTCCACCGGTTTCGTCGCCACCGGCTTGTGCTTGGCAGTCCTGCCGCGACAGCGATGTACTCGGCTGCTGTGGAGTGTCGCCGTTGGCAAAGCCGATGAGACTCTGAATGGTAGCCCTCCACTCGTCGATCTTGTCTGACGTTGGAGGGCAATCCAGGAGCAGTTGGGCTCACGCCAAAGCTTCTGCTCGAGTGGTGGGCGGCAATGGCGAATGGTGCGAGGAGCGGGATATGCTCGGACTTCTATCTGTGTTAGAAGGAGCAGTCCCCCGTCCGGGCGACCGTGCCTCGCTCGTGCCTGCATGCTGGCGTGCATGCTGGTCTTGAACGCTGTGTGATCCACCAGCTCGATCTTGGCCCAACGAGCGTATGGCACTGTTAATGCCATGACGCTGTCGGTCCCGCGCCTCCTGAGATGGACGCGGTGAATGTCTGGACGCCGAGGTCTGCGCAGCCTTGTCCTTGGACCTGGCTGCACCGTGGGCTCCCTCGCTGACGTCCAGCCTTCCGCCGGTGTCTACCCCACCACCCGTTTGCTCCGGGGGCGGTGGGATCGACGCGGACGGATCCGCTGCCGATGAAGCCTTCTTCTTCGGCGGCATGTTGATGAAGATGACGAAGATCTAGCTCGTGTGAACGTCGGATCAGGTTCACACAAACTCGACGCTCCCCTACCTGGCGCGCCAAAGATGTCGGGGGAAACTAACCCACCCACGAACACCTATGGGACCGAAGCCCCTTTTCGGTTCGGCAGGGGGTGGAGGTTGCACAAAGAGCAGATCGAGACGAAGACACGAGCAGTTTACCCAGCTTCGGAGCTCTCTGGAGAGATAAAACTCCTACTGCTGCTTGTCTGAGTTGTATTGAGTTCTTGCTCGGGAGCGATGAATGCTACAGTGCACTCTATCAGCTAACGAGACCGAGCGTGAGTGTTTCGAAGTGTTCGAACCCCCCTCTACGTTGTGCATGGGCCTCCTTTTATATGCTCAAGGGGTCACCGACAGGTGTCAACGTAGGCAAGGGTAAAAACGAGAAAAGACTAGTGGTTGGTACAGCTACTTGTACAGTGTATCATACCTAACCCTGACGGCAGGGGACAAAGGCATTAAATGCCCGTCTACGTCGCCCCAAACAGTGCATAAAGCGACCGTCAGGGGTGCCACCGTCTGCCACGATGGCTTACTTGTCAGCACTGCTTATCACCGCGCACCGCTGGCTGCACAGCTTCTCGCCACGCGCGCCTGGAAGGGCCCCAGGGCGACACGTCGTTGGATGTGCTGGAGCGCAGGTACGGAGTGATCGATTGCCGCGGCAAGCGCCTTTGCCATGTTGCTGTCTTGTCGCGCCCGGAAGCTTGTCGCTCACCGGGCCTTGCCGGGACGCGTGGCGCGTCGCGGCAAGTTCTTCGGAATGCCTTGGTTGGCCTTCCCGGCAAGCTCCTCTTGCCGGGGTCTTGGTCTGCCTTCCCGGCAAGCTCCTCTTGCCGGGGTCTTGAATACTTTGTTCTTGAATGGCTCCAAAGGAACCATGGAGGATCTTGGCGGTCACCCGGCAAGCCTTGCCGCGGGGAGCTGCAACTGCCCGTGCACGAGTTCGGGATACTAGGGTACCCCTACTCTAGTACACCGACACCAATTAACATGTGTTCAAAAAACAAAAAATGTCAAAAAGTAATGCAATAGACCTTTGATTAAGATGTGTTCAAAAAACAAGTACTCCTGCAAGACCCGGAGGTTAATTTCAGAACAAGTACCTTGAAGTTAATTTGACAGAAATGCCTTATAGGTTGACGGAAGTCATATCACTTTTTTTGGAAAGATGTCATGAAGTAACATGATAGACCTTATTTCAAGCCAATTAACATGTGTTCAAAAAACAAAAATTATCAAAAAGTAACACGATAGACCTTTGATTAACATGTGTTCGAAAAACAAAAAAATGTCAAAAATTACAAAACAAAGACCTCGAGGTTCAACCAATAGAACGGAGCACTATATACATTTAAGCCAATTAAACATCTATAGTAACCCATCCCATTACTTTTAGCATCGAGTCCACTTCCCATTAGGTCACCCATCTGATGACTACTCCAGCCTCAGCACAGTGAACTTGGGAGTTCTATCGAATGAGCAATCGGTAGGGAAGCTGGTCCTTGCCGATATAGGAAGCCTCTTCGCATCTTTTATTGCGTACCTGGATAACCGTGTGTTGCCGCCCAATGGCCAGTGCCACGTCCCCCGCGAATGAAGAAGCTTCCCTCCCTCATCTAGCTGGTTCACGTATTTTCCCCTGTTTTTTGCAGCCAGCCCACCTATAGAACCACCTCACGCCGGCTAATTCCTCTCCAAACAACTAGGGAGGCGGTTGAACCAAACAAGTCTAACTTGTTTCTAGTGGGTACATTGACGTGGCATTGAAAGGGTGTGATAGGTGACTCTGGCAAAATAATCGACTACCACGTTAGCATACATGAGCATGGGGCCCACTTGTCAGTGTGCTGGACGGAGAGGAAGGCACGCAAGACAAAATGAATCACGGAAGGGTGTGAATCGGTTGCCTCACATGTGATGACCACTGGAGCAATCCACTCACATTGTACTACGTTAAAAAATTCGTGCAAACACGGCCGGTTATACTGTGAGTAGGTGCCTGTGCGCTTGGCTCTTCGCCTCTTTCGGAAGTCGAACGATGATGATGGTACTACTACAGTATAGATACTTCTGGCAATCTAACACCGAATGAACCGTTGCACGTCTAGCGCACTATCGTAAAGCAAAAGCTTCTCCTCGTCCTGCGAGCCACCGCGCGCGCGTGAGAGCGTGGTTAACAATACAGCCAACAATCGGCTATAAGGAGTTGCCATGTCATCTATAGCCAACCTTGTAGCCGGCATGTACAATAGTAAGTTTATATGTGTACTACTTTATTAATAGTTGGCCCATCTTACAACCTCATAAAGCGTCTTGGGTCTCGTGCTAGAGCCGGCCACCTTACAACCAAGAGCCCGCTTCTCTTCTCTCTCCTCCAACTAAGCAAAGATATAATAGTCTAGTCCTTATAGCCTACTTATGTCACCTTATTGTACTTGCTCTGAGCGAGGGAGAGGTCATACTAGTAGTAAGCAAAGCTTCTCCTCGTTTGTGAGTTGACGAGACACATCAAAAGTAGTGTATTACTCTCCAAAAAGGGCTGACCATGTCCATGGCTGCTACTTCTTGAGCTTGCATTGGTTTTTCCCTTGAAGAGAAAAGGGTGATGCAGCAAAGTAGAGATAAGTGTTTCCCTTAGTTAAGAACCAAGGTATCAACCCAGTAGGAGAAGAACGCACAAATCACCAATACCTGCACAATCAAACACATGCACCCAACGCGATAAGAGGTTGTCAATCCCTTCACGGTCACTTGCAAAAGTGAGATCTCATAGAGATAGATAAATAAAGCTAAACAAAAGATAAAATATTTTTGGGTTTTTTGGTTTATAAATCTGAAAATAAAAGATTGCAAAATAGTAGATCGGAAACTAATATGATGCAAAATAGACCCGGGGGGCATAGGTTTCACTAGAGGCTTCTCTCATGATAGCAAATAATATAGTGGGTGAACAAATTACTGTCGAGCAATTGATAGAAAAGCACAAAGTTATGATGATATCCAAGGCAATGATTATGTAATATAGGCATCACGTCCGTGTCAAGTAGATCGACTCCTGCCTGCATCTACTACTATTACTCCACACATCGACCGACTCCTGCCTACAACTAGAGTATTTAGTTCATAAAGGACAGAGTAACGCTTTAAGTAAGATGGTATGATGTAGAGGAATAAACTCAAGCAATATGATGTAAACCCCATCTTTTTATCCTCGATGGCAACAATACAATACATGCCTCGCTACCCCTACGTTGTCACTAGGCGAGGACACTGCAAGATTGAACCCAAAGCTAAGCTCTTCTACCATTGCAAGAAAAACCAATCTAGTTGGCCAAACCAAACCGATAGTTCGAAGTGAATTACAAAGATATCAAATCATGCATATAAGAATTCAGAGAAGATTCAAATAATATTTGTAGATAAGCTGATCATAAATCCACAATTCATTGGATCTCGACAAACACACCGCAAAAGAAGATTACATCGGATAGATCTCCAAGAACATCGAGGAGAACATGGTATTGATAATCAAAGAGAGAGAAGAAGCCATCTAACTACTATCTATGGCCTGTAGGTCTGAGTAAACTACTCACGCTTCATGGGAAGAGCAATAGAGTTGATGTATATGCCCTCCGTGACCGAATCCCCCTCCGACAGGATGCCGAAAAAGGCCCCTAGATGGGATCTCACGGGAACAGAAGTTTTTTTTACTATATACTGCAAGGCAACAGCCTCACAGTCCTTTACTAAAACTCAAGGCAAAACAAGTTACACTTTACAAATCAGGGGGGTGGGGGGTTACAGGGGAAGGAATACTTACAAAAGCCTAAGGAAGGGAAGCTATCCAAGATAGGAAGCTATCTTTATATTTACATTTAATCCTATGAGATATCAAAGAGATATCATGTACAAAGTTTCTTCTCCAAGCTCTGAAGCTGGGTGTCTCATTTCTAAAGATCTTGCCATACCTCTGAGTCAAAATATTACAAGTGGCAGTGAAAACCACTTCAGAAAAAATGGGAAGCCAAATTCCTTTAGGGCAAAAGATGGCATCATGTATGTGGTCTGATTAGGCTGGGAAATCCAAGAAATACCAAGATAATTCCAAACACGTTGGCTGAAGTTGCAAGTGAAGAATAGATGCACACGATCCTCATGACTGGCCATATGACACAGAACACACGTGTCATCCTGCACATTCCAATGCCTGCATTGCATCATGTCTCTGGTATTTAATCTATCCATTAGAAGGAGCCATCCAAGCGCTTTGATCTTGAGGGTACATGAGCATTTCCAAATCCACTTAAGAATGGGGTCAACTACCAAATGATGAAAATTAAGCTCATAAAAGAGCCTTGATTGAAAATCTCCAGACTTTGAAGGCCGTGTCCAAATGTCCTTACCCTCAGGGTCTAGATTTATGGGAGCCAGTAAATATCGGAGATGTTGCAGTTCATCATATGCTTCCACAGACAAGGGTAGGTGTAAATTATCCATCTCAGTTGTCAAAGTAAAAAAATCATTAACCGTGATCAGGTCATCAATGACAAATGAGTGGAGACGTGGGAATCTTTCCTTCAACGAGACGGATCTGCTGTCAATTATCCAGCGGTCTAACCAGAAAACCACTGTGTCACCTGCATGCACCTGAGGAGTAGCAAGTTTACAAAGTTTATCCTATAGGCAGAGAACATCACGCCACCGGAAAGATCCACAGGATTGGGTTGCTTGTGGGGCCGAGGATCCATAGTATGTGTCCCGGATTAGGGTGACCCAGGGTATGTCCAATTTGTTGAAGAACTTGAATAGGTGTTTCATTAGCAATGCTTCATTTTGAAAACCAATATGAGTGACCCCGAGACCACCATTTTTATTGGGCCTGCAAACTAAATCCCAAGCGGCCAAGGACTGGCGTGGGGCGTCAGAATTGCCTCGCCAAAGACACTGTCTCATGATCCGCTCAATCTGCTTAAGGATGCCTTGGGGCAAAGACAAGGAGCACAAAAAATATATTGGCATGGAAGCAAGGACAGATTGCAGGAGCTGAAGTCTACTACCTTGGTTTAACAAGCATGAGGATGCCGATAATTGCCTCTCAATGGGGTCAACAAGGGGAAAAAGATCATACGTAGTTGGCCTCGAAGTGCCCATCGCGAGTCCAAGATAAGTAAACGGCATGGAGCCAACTTCACAACCAAGCAAGCCAGCAACTCGTAAGCCCTCGGTATCAGTCATGTTCGTAGGTATCAAAGAGGATTTGCTGAAGTTAACCTTCAAACCCGTGGATAGAGCAATCTTGTCAAGCATCTCTTTGAAGGCCAAGATCTGGTCATCCACCGCTGGCAGGACAATGAGTGTGTCGTCAACGTATTGCACAATCGGATAATCATTGGAACTCGTTGGGATGGGCATTGTTAGGATGTTTGTAGTGCACATCTCGTTCACCACAGATTGGAGAAGGTCAACAGCGATTACAAAGAGCAGTGGAGATAGTGGGTCACCTTGTCGAACTCCAGTACGGCACATAAAATGTTGACCCAGTACACCATTAAGTAAAACCAAAGAAGATCCAGAGGATAACAGCCCATTAACCCAGCCAGTCCAGCGACCATAAAACCCCTTACATAGTAACATCCTGAGGATAGCCTCATGTTCAATTGTGTCGAAAGCCTTGGTGAAGTCTAGCTTGAGCAAGATGATGGACCGCTTGGAAGCTTTACATTGGTGTATATATTCGAAACAGCAAGCCAGGCAATCTTGGATTGATCGGTAACGAATGAAACCGTACTGGTTCTTGTGTATGCACTGGAGGATCACTTTTTGCAGGCGATTGGCTAAGAGCTTCGTTAGAAATTTCAAACATGTGTTGGTCAAAGATATTGGCCGAAAATCACCACCACCTCAGGGCTAAGCTTCTTTGGGATGAGTGTAATTAAGGAGGTGTTTAGGCAGTCCAGATCACAATTACCATCATAAAAATCCTTGACTAATTGCATAAAATCATATTTCAAAATGGACCAGCATTTCTTTAAAAAGAGGCCAGTGAAGCCATCAGGGCCAGGGGCACGATCAATGGGCATATGTTTGATTACCTCCTCCACCTCAGCATCAGTGAAAGGCCTAGATAGATCTCCTAGCCCATCAACTTTGTGGATTAGAGAATCCAAATTGAAGCCCATTTGGATGCCCTTGGCACGGCCCATCCGCTATTTAAAATCAGCCCAGAACATTCCCGCCAATTGTTGATGATCAGAGATCACACCACCAGCTGCATTTCTTATCGAAGTAATTGTGTTCTTTCTATAACTCTCAGTGGCCATGGCGTGGAAAATTTTGGTATTCGCTTCACCAATCTTGATAGACCTGATCGTGCAACGTTGCTTCCAATAAATGAGTTGCATGAGAAGAATTTCCACGAGATGAAGCTTAACAATTCTCCGGAAATATATCTCGGGCCAGCTCAAAGGCCTGAGTTCCTCCAGTTCATCAAGATATAAAGTCACCGTGTTACAATCCGCAATGAGAGCCTTAACCTTGGACAGATTTAAATGCCACTTTTTGAGGGCATAGCGTAAAGCTTTAAACTTGGCCGAGATCGTGGAACCAATATTAGCTTTCCTTGTTTTCCTGTTCCAAACTTCAAAAACACAGTCAATAAAGCCAGGAAGGTTCACCCAATAGTTTTCGAAGCAAAACACCTTTGCCTTGGGTATGCTAGTAGCAATAGTTACAACACATGGCACGTGATCCGTGGTGGTACGTGCAAGAGGCATTACCAGGGTATTGGGGTGATCGGTGGTCCAAGCAACCGACGTAAAAAACCAATCAATTTGCTCGAGCAACGAGTTAGTTTGCATATTAGACCAAGTATATTGACGACCCTTGATTGGTAACTCGATAAGACCAAGGTGACCAATTATTTCATTAAACAGAAAGATGTCATTTACATTGCCACCAGGAAGATTACGATTATCAAGTGACCTCATAAAATTAAAATCGCCAAGAAGCAGCCATTTATCATCAGCGTTAATGTTCAGGGTATATAGCCATTGCACAAAATCATCCCTGGCCTGTCCCTGACACGGCCCATAGACTGAAACTAAGGTCCATATTTCAGACGTGCTTGGAACAGAATTCCACAATAACACCATAAGGATTTGCCTCAATAAGCTGTCCATCAAATAACGAGGAGTTCCAAATGACTACTATACCAGTAGAGGCACCCATAGACGGCACATAAGCAAAATTATCAAAGCGACGAGGATAAAACTTTCTAAGAAAATGTTTATCAATGTGCATGCATTTAGTTTCCTGAAGGCAAATAACAGAGCACCCACTTTCATTGATTTTCTGCTTAACAGCAAGCTGACGCGCTTCAGAATTAAGACCCCACACGTTCCAACAAAGCACTTTCCGATCCCTAAGACAGTTCTGATTGATTACAAACCAAAAGAACAAGCAGCAAAAGTAGATCACGTAGTGACCTACACCCCCGAGGAACAGAAAACAGAGCCACAAAGTTCAACATAGCAAAGCATAAATAAAGATAAATGGCGGTTTGGAAGGTACGCCATGGACCCGAAAGCTAGAGACGATCACTGATCATCAGAACTCCCACTGCTGCTTGAAATCGCCGGATCGGCTGCAAGATTCTCCGTGGTGATCTTCTTAGGGGCAATGCGCAGGCGAGCTCCAATACGCTGCAAATCACCAATAGAGCTGAGTGGTGGAATCTCAGGTCCGTCAGAGGACTGGGTAGAAGATTTTGTCTTGCGCTTCTTTGTGGCATGTGGCATCTTGGTCGAATTGGTAGTCTTATTTTTTTCTGCAACTTATGATATCCATCCTTCGGAGCAGAGAGTCGAGCACTACAATGGACTTCAGAAACAACCAGAGGCGTCTTTACCTTGCGCTCCCGCTTCCTAATCACCTTGGGAGCAGCCGTAAACTGAAAAGATTTAGTTATCGGTTCAGAAATCTCATCAAAGCATAGAGGTCGGGCAACAGGCCATTTCACCGGGGAGAAGCGGCGAACTGAGAAGGTGCAAGCCTAAGACACCGGTTTCAGAGAAAATTGCAGTTCAGGTTCCATAAAACTGATCTCCCAGGATCGGTTGGAAAGCAAGATTGGTCCCATTGCTAGCAGGAAGACAGACTTTGGTATCTCAGAAACCCACATAAATGACATCATTCTCTCAAAGTTGCGTTGCCATTGCATAACAGGGAGAAGAACAGGGCGAAAGACAGTCGAAACCTGTCCAATATGAAGTGGAGGTTGCACTGGGGCCGCTGGGGGTTGATAGATCACCACATCAGCCACTGGATCATCATCATTAATAGAAACATCAAAAACTTGCAGAATGACCGATTCTTGCGACTGATTGGCATCAACTTGGTTTTCCTCAACAAGCTCTTGCTGCTCAACATCCTGATCATTGTGTGGAACATCCTCATGAGGATGATCATGTGTCGAGGGTGGCACATCATTCCAACCAATCTCAGGAAACTCAGGCATAACCCAATTATGGTAATCAAATTGCAGGTGCCCAGGAACAGGATGAGGATTGCCATTGAAAGGCATAGGTCCTCATCAGCTGGCAAAACATCAGCAAAGTCTGCGGAGGAGATATAGATTGGAGCAGTCCAAGAAATCCGTGCTCCACCAAAGTCTGCATACTCACGATACACTACATCACGCGACACTAAAGTTGGCGCCAGGAAAGAAACATACGCCAGGGTGCGAACTAGCAGTGGATCATCTTGGTGCCAGTGATGAAAGCGACCAAAAGTACTGACTGCATCTGCAATATACTGCGTGCGCCTATAGTCCAGAGGTATTCCAACTATCATCACCCAGCCCCAACGAAAACTTTGAGTAACTCTGTAGTTAACACCCTCATCATGCGGCACAAACCGAACAAATGTATCATTGCCTAGATCAAACGGTGGATGATCCACAAGAGCTTGCCTAGAACCTCGGCTATGGAACCGAAAAATACCGACTCCTTAATCCAAGGCTGGGCATCAAGAACAGCTCGGCCGAGGGTGTTGACAACAAAATCACTAACCATGTTTCTGTTGATGGGGATTTCTTCAGGTAGGGGAGCTGGCTCGACGGTGGCAATGGTGTAGTCTTCATGTTGCCGATCAGGCGCCATAGCCGGAGAGAAGAAGGTGTGCGGAAGGCGCAGCGGCCCACCGTCGATGATGTCGAAACCCGGCGGGGCGAACTCCATGGGGTTCAGGGCAAAGTTAGCCATTGCAGGCTGCGAAGATGCAGCGGATGGCGAAGCTGGATCCGCAGCGGCTGACGGCGGAGGCGGGGTGGGCGGTGGTGGAAAGGTGGGTGGTGGAGGCGTAATGGGCGGTGGCTCTGCGGGCAATGGTGGAAGCGATGGGGTGGCAAGCGTGATGGGATTGGGAAAAGACCCAAGAGGGTGAGCTGGGAGGGAAACCGAGGCGCCGGGCGAGGATATCTCTGTTGATCGGCCCAGAGAATCAGGATTGACTCGCAGGACCCACTTGTAAGTCGGGGAAGGCATCGAGTCGGAGCATCCCTTGGCCCTGTGGCCCAGACGAAAGCATCTACAGTAGCGGACTTGCTTGGTACATGAGCTGGTATGATGTAGCATAGATAAACAATTCTGGCATTTCCAAACATTGAACACAATATCATCAATGAGATCATTAACCCTAGCAGAATCCACAGAAGAGTCCGGCAGTTGAGCGTCCATAACAACCTGAGAATATTTCCCAATCGAGGAAACAGAATTATCCAAGAGAGCCACAGGTGGTTGGGGCGTAGATTGGGCCACAGAGACACCACAGGGAGCCGGAGAGCCATGTTGGGCCGGGGAGACTGCTGCAACGCAACCACTTGACACGATATCGTGTGAGACCTGCAACTCTTTGCCTAAGCAGATCGGTGTAGTTCCGGATATGACGGCAGTATTCTTGGCAGGGACGTTGATCGTTTCGAAAGAGATGGGTGGCGTCTCCACCGTCCACTGGAGGTTGGTCGCCGGCGGTGATGGCATGATCACTTTCTCACGTGGATTCACGTCGTAACCGGCCTTAGAAATCGTATCAACACAGAGTTGTGTAGCTGGATATCTATAACCCTTACAAGCTGGATACTGCTGAAACGTGGCAAAGGAAAGTTTCTTCCCCATAGATGAACCCGATCTAAGAGATGATTTTGACGGTGGCCTATGCATAGCAATCATACCCATAGTAGCATGCTTTTTGGAGGGACTAACAAGAATCCACTCAGCGTCACATTCCTTTTTCCAGATCTCAAACTCACATTTCCAATTAGGACCACCATTCCCCCAAAGATGAAAAAACATTTGAAATGTGGGCATGCAAACGATCTCAACTGAAGGATGTAGAGACCAACTTGCTTGCAGGAGACAATAAATGAAAATACCTTGTCATTGATGAGTTGGACCAACAAATCAATGGCCGATCCCCCAATTGCTGATTCCAAGGCAGCCGACGCTGAATCTTCATTAAGATGGAAATCATGTCTGCTAAAAGACACAACCATAATGAAATGGCCCGTGTCATTCGTGCGATGGACAGATCTCCCACAAGAAATGAAAACCTTATCCGCAAAGATGGAGCCCACCGAGAAGTCCAAATCCAACGTTGATCCACCAGAAGGACCCATATGAGATGGGTATAGACGTGTAGATCAAAAGACGCCGTAGTAGATGAGCGGGGAAGATCCACAATTCACTGGCTAGAAGTGTAGATCGCCGAAAAACCTAGGCCGTGGGAGGGGAGGGTGGTTGGGTGGGAGGAGAGCCATCCCTAGCCATATGGGAACAGAAGGTTGCAGCGGTGGAAAAGTGTTTTCGTGGATGCTTCTAGTGGTTTAGGAATATATGTGAATATATAGGAGGCAGAACTAGGTCAGGGGGTCACTGAGGGGCCCACAAGGTGGGGGGCGTGCCCTCCCCCCTTGTCGCTGCCTCGTGGCTCTTCTGACTTGAACTCTAAGTCTCCGGGGTGTCTTCTAGTCCAAGAAAAATCATCGCGAAAGTTTAATTCCATTTGGACTCCGTTAGGTATTCCTTTTCTGCGAAACTCAAAAACAAGGAAAAATCAGAAACTGACACCGGGCTCTAGGTTAATAAGTCAGTCCCAAAAATAATATAAAATAGCATATTAATGCATATAAAACATCCAAAACAGATAATATAATAGCATGGAACAATAAAAAATTATAGATACATTGGAGACGTATCAAGCATCCCCAAGCTTAATTCCTGCTCGTCCTTGAGTAGGTAAATGATAAAAACATAATTTTTGATGCAGAATGCTACCTAACATATTTATCCATGTAATTTTCTTTATTGTGGCATGAATGTTCAGATCCATAAGATTCAAAACAAAAGTTTAATATTGACATAAAAAGCTAATACTTCAAGCATAGTAACAAAGCAATTATGTCTTCTCAAAATAACATGGCCAAAGAAAGCTATCCCTACAAAATCATATAGTCTGGCTATACTCCATCTTCATCACACAAAATATTGAAATCATGCACAACCCCGATGACAAGCCAAGCAATTGTTTCATACTTTTGGTGTTCTCAAGCTTTTCAACTTTCACGCAATACATGAGCATGAGCCATGGACATAGCACTATAGGTGGAATAGAATATGGTGGTTGTGGAGAAGACAAAAAGAAGGAGATAGTCTCACATCAACTACGCATATCAACGGGCTATGGAGATGCCCGTCAATAGATATCAATGTGAGTGAGTAGGGATTGTCATGCAATGGATGCAGTAGAGCTATAAGTTTATGAAAGCTCAAAAAGAAACTAAGTGGGTGTGCATCCAACTTGCTTGCTCATGAAGACCTAGGGCAAATTGAGGAAGCCCATCATTGGAATATACAAGCCAAGTTCTATATTGAAAAATTCCCACTAGTATATGAAAGTGACAACATAGGAGACTCTCTATCATGAAGATCATGGTGCTACTTTGGAGCACAAGTGTGGAAAAAGGATAGTAACATTGCCCCTTCTCTCTTTTCTCTCTTTTTTTATGTGGGCTTCTTTGGCCTGTTTCATTTTTTAAGTACGGAGAGTCATCCCGACTTGTGGGGGAATCATAGCTTCCATCATCCTTTCCTCACATGAGACAATGCTCTAATAATGATGATCATCACACTTTTATTTACTTACAACTCAAGAATTACAACTCGATACTTAGAAAAAAAATACGTCTCTATATGAATGCCTCCGGTAGTGTACAGGGATATGAAATGAATCAAGAGCGACATGTATAAAAACATTATGATGCTGGCTTTGCCACAAATACGATGTCAACTACATGATCATGCAAAACAATATGACAATGATGAAAGGTGTCATAATAAACGGAATGCTGGAAAGTTGCATGGCAAGATATCTCGGAATGGCTATGGAAATGCCATAATAGGTAGGTATGGTGGCTATTTTGAGGAAGGTATATGGTGGGTGTATGGTACCGGCGAAAGTCATGCGGTACTAGAGAGGCTAGCAATGGTGGAAGTGTGAGAGTGCGTATAATCCATGGACTCAACATTAGTCATAAAGAACTCACATACTTATTGCAAAAAACTATTAGTCATTGAAACAAAGTACTACGCGCATGCTCCTAGGGGGATAGATTGGTAGGAAAAGACCATCGCTCGTCCCCGACTGCCACTCATAAGGAAGACAATCAATAAATAAATCATGCTCCGACTTCATCACATAACGGTTCACCATACGTTCATGCTACAGGAATCACAAACTTTAACACAAGTATTTGTACAATCCACAACTACTCACTAGCATGAATCTAATATCACCATCCTCATATCTCAAAACAATCATAAGGAATCAAACTTCTCATAGTTTTCAATGCACTTTATATGAAAGTTTTTATTATATCCCTCTTGGATGTCTATCATATTAGGACTAAATTCATAACCAAAGCAAATTACCATGCTGTTTAAAAAGACTCTCAAAATAATATAAGTTAAGCATGAGAGTTCAACAATTTCTATAAAGTAAAACCACCGCCATGCTCTAAAACGATATAAGTGAAGCACTAGAGCAAAATTGCCTAGCTCAAAAGATATAAGTGAAGCATATAGAGTATTCTAATAAATCACGATTCATGTGTGTCCCTCTCAAAAGGTGTGTACAGCAAGGATGATTGTGGCAAACTAAAAATCAAAGACTCATATCATACAAGACGCTCCAAGCGAAACACATATCATGTGGTGAATGGAAGTATAGCCTCAAGTGAAGTTACCGATAGACGAAGACGTAAGAGGGGATGCCTTCCGGGGCATCCCCAAGCTTAGGCTCTTGGTTGTCCTTCAATATTACCTTGGGGTGCCTTGGGCATCCCCAAGATTAGGCTCTTGCCACTCTTTATTCAATAGTCCATCAAATCCTTACCCAAAACTTGAAAACTTCACAACACAAAACTCAACAGAAAATCTCATGAGATCCGTTAGTATAAGAAAATAAATCACCACTTATGGTACTGTTGTGAACTCATTATTTATTTCAATTGGTGTAATATCTACTCTATTCCAACTTATCCATGGTTTATACTGATACATCCATTTTGCATCATGTTTACCTACTGTTATTTATAATGTTTTTATGCATAATAATGCTTTTTGGAGTAATTCTAATGCCTTCTCTCTCATAATATGCAAGGTTCACACAAAGAGGGAGAATTCCAGCAGCTGGAAATATGGACCTCGAAAAGCTACGTTAGGCCACCTATCCTACACAACTCCAAATAAGCTGAAACTTCACGAGGAATAAATAAGAAATACTGGAGCAAATAACTACTGGATGGGGGCCACCTGGTGAGCACAAGACATCAGGGCGAGCCTGGCCCCCGGGCACGCCCTCGTGGGTTGTGCTCAGCCTAGCCCACCTCCGGTGCCCCTCTTCTAGTATATAACTCATTTTGACCTAGAAAAAATAAGGAGAGGACTTTCGGGACGGAGCGCCGCTGTCTCGCGGCGAGACTTGGGCAGGAGCACTTTTGCCCTCCGGCTGAGCGATTCCGCCGGGGGAACTTCCCTCTCGGAGGGGGAAATCATCGTCATCATCATCACCAACAACTCTCCCATCTTGGGGAGGGAAATCTCCATCAACATCTTCAACAGCACCATCTCCTCTCAAACCCTAGTTCATCTTTTGTGTTCAATCTTTGTACCGGAACTATAGATTGGTGCTGGTGGGTGACTAGTAGTGTTGATTACATCTTGTAGTTGATTACTATATGGTTTATTTCGTGGAAGATTATATGTTTAGATCCAATATGCTATTTAATACTCCTCTGATCTTGAGCATGATTATCATTTGTGAGTAGTTACTTTTGTTCTTGAGGTCACGGGAGAAATCTTGTTGCAAGTATTCATGTGAACTTGATTTGTGTTCGATATTTTGATAGTATGTATGTTGTGATTCCCTTAGTGGTGTCATGTGAACGTGGACTACATGACACTTCACCATATTTGGGCCTAAGGGAATGCATTGTGGAATAGCAATTAGGTGATGGGTTGTGAGAGTGACAGAAGCTTAAACCCTAGTGTATGCGCTATTCCGTAAGGGGCCGATTGGATCCAAAAGTTTAATGCTATGGTTAGAATTTATTCTTAATACTTTTCTCGTAGTTGCGGATTCTTGCGAGGGGGTTAATAATAAGTAGGAGGTTTGTTCAAGTAATAACAGCACCTAAGCACCGGCCCACCCACATATCAAATTATCAAAGTAGCGAACACGAATCGAATCAACATGATGAAAGTGACTAGATGAAATTCCCGTGTACCCTCAAGAACGCTTTGCTTATTATAAGAGACCATTTTGGCCTGTCCTTTACCTCAAAAGGATTGGGCTACCTTGCTGCACTTTTGTTACTATTATCGTTACTTGCTCGTTACAAATTATCTTGCTATCAAACTACTCTGTTACTTACAATTTCAGCGCTTGCAGACATTACCTTGCTCACCAAAAAAATCCTATGCATCTAGTTCATCGTGATCGGAATTATATATATAATTTTTGGCCTCGTGAAGGAGAAAGTATCGCTCTAGCTTGGGGAGGCTTAAGTCAATGTTATATTCATGCCCCAATCATGAGCTCTCAAGAGAAATCATTATTCAGAATTTTTATGCTCGGCTTTCTCATAATGATCGATCCATGCTTGATACTTCTTGTGCTGGTTCTTTTATGAAGAAGACTATTGAATTCTGGTGGGATCTTTTAGGAAGAATAACGCAACTCTGAAGATTGGGAATTCAACGAAGTTAAAGAGTCAGGTATTAATATTAAATTTGATTGTGTTAAATCTTTTATGAATACCAATACTTTTCAAAAGTTTAGCACTAAATATGGACTTGACTCTGAGATAGTAGCCTCCTTTTGTGAATATTTTGCTACTCATGTTGACCTCCCTAAGGAGAAGTGTCTTAATATCACCCACCTATTAAAGAAGAAGTTAAAGAACCGATAATAGCTAAAGACGAAACTATTATTTATAATGTTGATCCAGTTGTTCCTACTTCTTATATTCAGAAACCACCTTTCCCTTTTAGGATGAAGGAACATGCTAAAGTTTCAACTATGGTCAACAAAAGTTATATTACAACACATAAACCAGCTGAACAAATAAAGGTAGAACATATTATTAGTACCCAAAGTGTACTCCAAGATGATATAAAACTTATGTGCACAAATAAAAAATGCAGCTTATGATAAAAAATGTGTAGATGATAATATACCTTACCTGAATAAGTGAGGAGCCAAACACCAACTTGTGATCATTAAATGGATCACAAATTACACCCAAGGTCTCCAGTTTGGGCGCAGAGATGACAGTTATTTGCGAAGGTTTATAACAATAATGAAGGACCAATCTTTGAAGTGAAGGGGCATCTTCGATGATGAGCTGATGTCCTTCAAAACAAATTCCAATGCTTTTAAGGTAAGGCAACTTTATTTGGAGACAACTGATAGGGATTTCTATTCCCAAAACAATCAGCAAGCGCTCCAGGACAGGGCAACTGGAGTGGATGATGTTGTGTAATGAGGCCTACGATAGATAAACCACCACAAGCAAAAAAAAATAGCAGTGGGAGTCAAAGCATTTGTACCAGATTGTCTGGTAGATGGCACCTGGCTAAGGTGGTGGTGTGGAGAGAGGAGGAAAACCACGAGATAGACAATGGTGGCGTGGGGACAAATTCTTGGTGTTCGGTTCGTGGTATGAAATTTCCGTGGTAATGGTAGAACTCAAACTGCTGGAGTTTTTCAAATTCAGGGGATGTCAGCCAAGCGTCCACCATGCAGGGTACGGACAGCAGGTAGCGTGTTAGGATGTAGAGGTGTTGAACGGGTCCCTGGTGGGAGGAGATGATGGCTCTGAGGAGATCAAATTCAGGAAGGACAGATATCTGATGACAGTTGAGATTGAGGGGCGCGGTGCGCCATAGAGGGCACTACCAAGTTGAGAGGACTTGTGTGCGGCAGTAATCCTTGGTGGGGAGAAGCGAGATGATCTCCCCAAGGATGTCATCCGGGAGATCGCTGATGCGGTCCACCGGAGATTCTACGGGTTCCTCAGATCCGAGTGGGGGAGAGGGGGGCTCGCCGCTTCTCCCCGCGCTGCCGGGTGCGGGATCTCCAACCGACATCGCTGCTAGCGGGAGCCTCATCTTCTTGGTGCTAGGGCCAGCCGACTCCGTTTTCCTTGCGGGCATCGCGTCGAGCTCATGGGTTTGAGTAGTAGCCAGAGATGAGCCTAGTGGCAGTGCAAGTGGGGAAGAAGGAGGGCTGGGGTTTTCTGTAGGAGTGGAAGAAGAGGAGGAAGTGTTTTCTGTACGAGTGAGGAAGATGGGGAGCGGGGGAATTGGGGGGCGACGGAAGCGAGATAGTCCAGCGAGTTGCAGTATAAGTGGAAGTGAGGAGGAAGGAGGGTATTTCTGGGATCGCCCCCTCTTCAAGAAATATGGGCTTTTCCTCGCAAAAAACAAAAATAAATGGGCTTTAAGGTGGATAGGCTTTGTATCGGCCCAGTCGGTTGCCCGTGTTTCATACTGAACGACCTTAAAACTAGAGGCAGCCCATTAGAGACACTCTCCAGCTCTCCAGCTTATTACCCATTCGAAAGAAAAAAATAGATGCCTCCAGCTTAATTATGGCTCCTCATCGGTAACATTTTTCAACTTGAAAAAAAGTTATAGCTCCTTTTCGGGCCGGCTTGGCATCCACCAAATTAGAGGATGGTCTATCGCATGCGAGACACTCACACCTGGTCGTATACGAGAAAAATGAGGGGTCAAATAACATGCCCACAATATACATAGATTGTAAAGGTTGACACGCTAACATTCACTCTAAACTAAGCTTCACAAGATACGGTATGCATACTAGCTAACATTCACAAGCACTTCAGTTCAGCATGTTTACGCATCTAAATGATTCACAAGACTATAACCAAGACAAAGCTGTGAGAAGGTGTAGAAATAAAGAAAAAATGATAGATGCTTATCTGAGCAAACAGAGGAGGCAATAGAGATCACTCAACATCAGACCATTTTGTGCAGTTCCACTAAAATCATCTTCATTGTCCTGAATGTGAATAGATAGGAAAGCGTTATACTTATACGGTGTCGCAAAGCAGTAGCAGATATCGGTAGCCCGGCACGACAAAACACGATCATCTTGACAAAGGGGATACTGACCTGCGTGAGAAAGATTATGCATAATTTTACAAGTGGTTAGTTGATTTCCACCTTGGGATCTTGTCACATCCCTAATCCTGGTCTGACCTATGCCAACATCCATGTGTGCATCATGTTTAAATTCAAATGAAATTTGAATTGAGGAATTTTCAAAGCCTCAGAAAACCCCTAAAAATAACCAACATTTAAATCTCATCAAATGAGTCCAAGAAAATGTTCCTATTATTCTGTAAAAATATTGGCATGAGGTAAAATTCAAACCAATATTTTTGGAGTCACATAAATATTTATTCTAGCCATTTGAATTAATCCAATAACTATTTGCTTTGGAGTTATATTTAATTTATATTAAATATGACTCCAATAATTCTGGAAGTTTGTGAGTGGCTTTGTATATATTTTAGCAAGCCATATAATAACCTACAGAATTTATTAAAATGATTTAGTTGCTAAACTAAATCAAAACAGAGGAAGAAAAATAGAAAGAAACAAATAAAAGAGAGAGAGAAACTTACAGCCACGGACCACACAGCAGCCCACAGCGGCCCGACTGACCTTGTCTTGGCCCATGCCAGCCAGTTGCTTCGTCCTCGCCAGGGAGGCACAGAGGTGACGCCGGCGAGCCCGAGCTTGCCACGGCGCCACCTGCTTGCCGCCCACGCCCTGGACACCTGGGCAGGCTCCCCGTCGCGCCCCCGACCCCCTGGACACGTCCACTCTCCCCCTACATCTCTCCCTCGTTCCCCTCCGCCATGGCCGAACGCCACCGTCGCCGTCCCACCGCTGTAGCCGTAGCCACCACCGACTCTGCGTCACCCGACCGTGTCCACGAGCTCCGCCACCCTCCCATCCGTCGAGAAGCCCGAGCCCCGGGCGCTCGCGAGCCCTGCTTCGTCTTCTTCGAGATCATCTTCACCGAGCACACGAGATCCTTCGCCATCACCGTCGCAGTAGGCCGTCCCCGACCTCGCCGTCAGCTCCGTTGCAACCGCCGTGAGCCTAGCTACCTCCCCATCCTCCCCGTTCCCTCTCTCGAGCCTCGTAGCGACTGCACGTAGCTCACCCGCACGCGCCGCCGTGGAGCTCGTCGCCGACGATGCTCCGGCCACCCACTGGCCACACCACCATGTCCAACGCACTCACCGCACTCGCAGGAACCCGTAGCACCACTCCGCGCGCCTCGCCGTGCCCCGTAGCTTCGGGTTCGTCTTCACCCGACTCCGGCGACCGCCAAGGTCGTCGTCGGTGACGTTCCCGGCCACCCCGAGCCCAACCACCGCCACCAAACGCTGCAGTTTGCTCCCACCTACCCGTAGATGGTCTCCGCCGACCATTTGGTCGCCGGAGAGTGAATTTGCACTTCCTCCGCCGCGTCTGGCCTCACCGGCGGCTAAACGCTGGCGAGTTGACCCGTTGACCTTGACTGGGTGGGCCCAGGTTGACTCCCCTGAGTCTATGACAAGTGGGGGCCCCTCCGCTAATTAACTCAGATTAGAACTAACTAAATTTAGTTAGTTTAATTAACTGCTGACATGCGGGACCCACAGGTCAGTTTGACCTGGACGTCCCTTTTGACCACTGACGTCACAGTGACGAATCTTGTTTAATAACTAATTACTGGAATTTTTCTTATACAGGAAATTCCAGAAAATAACCAAAATTTCTAAAAAAATCATAGTAAATCAACCGTAGCTCCAAATCAAACAATTTATATATGAAAAATGATCAGAAAAATCCAATCTATCCATCTGTACCACTTTCATGCATGTTAGAACAACTTATGGCTTCTGTTTAGGCCAAATCATACAAATGGCATTTGAATAATCACATATGGAGTTTGAATTTGAATCTTGTATTCAAACCAACTTCATTTAATCTGTTGCTAGTTGCATTAGCTCAAATCACAACATATTGCCATGACATTATCATGCATCATATTTGTTGCATTGCATTGATTGTGTCCCTCTTTGTTTGTCGGTAGTTGTCCCCTCTCGATAGACGTGGTTTCGACGATGAGATCGATGACACCGATGAAGAGCTATAATATCTTCAGAAGTGCCATGCAAGCAAAACCCCCTTGTTCATTCCGATACAATCCCACTCTCTCACTCCTGCTCTCTTTTACTGCATTAGGACAACAACGAATCATCTGTTACTTGCTGCGGTAGCTGAACCCCTTATCCTCTGCATGACCTGTCATTGCCACAGTAAATAGATGAAACCCACTAGCATGAGTAGGAGTTGTTTGAGCCCTGATGTGCCTAGTCATTCATGCTTGTTTGTCGTGCCTGCTATTGCTTAGAGTTGTGTCAGGTCTGATTCATCGGCGATGAATCGGAGGTGTGTGAACATGTCCTACTGTTGAGAGCTAAGTGTGTGAACACGATTTGGTAAAGGTAGCGGTGAGAGGCCATGTAGGATTACATGGTGGGTTGTCTCATTGCAGCCATCCTTAGGAACTGAGTTCTGTGTTTGTGATCCATGAAACAGTTACTACCACGCATTGGGCCCGAAACCAATGGACCCTCTCGACTTATTAACTGCCCTTGCCCTCTATCCAGGAGTTGCAACTAGTTTCTGGTGTTTGCAGGATATATGTTGGAGGCCGTGCGTAGCGCTGACCCTAGGGGTGGGCTATGATGCAGTAGATACACCGTGGCCCGGTGTACTGAGCGCCCGTTTGGTATCTCGGGAACCCTGCACACATCGTTTGGGGCTGTGAGCGAAACTCCGGCCGGATCTCCTCGCGGATGGAACCCGAATAGGCGATAAACCTGGACTAGAGACTTGTGTGGTTAGTCAGGTCGTGGCCGACACCCACGTTGGGCTTCCGCTTGAAGGTTGCCGAGTAAATGTCGTGTAAACGGCGGTAAGTGGTGAGAGCGTTTGTGAAGAAGTACACCCCTGCAGGTTTAGCATGATCTATTCAAATAGCCGTGTCCACGGTAAAGGACTACTGGGTTGCCTGTACAGTTCATAGACAAGTGAAAGTGGATACTCTAAAATGCGCAAGATAAGCGTGAGTGCTATGGATGGCGTTCTCGTAGGGAGACGGGAGCGGATCCATAGTGGTGTATTGATATGGTGAATATGTGGACTCGTGTGCGCCACCTCAAAAGAGTTACTTGCAGTCGTAGTTCAGGATAGCCACCGAGTCAAAGCTGGCTTGCTGCAGTCAAACTCCATCACCCCCCTTTGTTGATACCGATGCATATATAGTTAGTTCTGATGTAAGTCTTGCTGGGTACATTTGTACTCACGTTTGCTTAACTTATGTTTTGCAGAGAGACTTCAGTCTCGCTAATAGTCCCGCGTGGACTTCGACGTTTAGCTTGATACCTCAGCTACGATCTTGTGCCCTCGGCAGGATCTGGTAGATAGTCAGGCTTCTTAGCCGTTTTCATTTGTAGATGTCTATATTCAGACATGTTAAGCTTCCGCTTCTGCTCTGATTTGTATGCTCTAAATGTTGGGTCATGAGACCCATGTTTGTAATATCTCGCTCCTCGGAGCCTAATGAATAAATACTTGAGTCGTAGAGTTATGTTGTGATGCCATGTTGTATTTACACATATCGAGCATATTGTGTGTATGTTTGAAATGCTTGGTATGTGTGGGATCCGACAATCTAGTTGTTTATCCTTGGCAGCCTCTCTTATGGGGAAATGTAGTCTAGTGCTACTTTGAGCCATAGTAGTCCGCTACAGCCCGGTTCACCGGAATCCTGCTAGCCCAACACTACTGCTAAGGACGCTTGACTGGCCGGCATGTGTTTCACTTCTCGTGGTTCTGTCCTTCGGGAAATGTCACGCGGTGACATCCGAGTCCTGTTAGCCCAAAGGTTACAGCCCGGATTCACACGCTGGCCGAATCGACATGCTCAAAGTTGATTCATGTATGCCTGTTCCCATGGGTTAGTGCCGCTTTGGGTTCACGACTAGCCATGTCGGCCCGGGTTCTCTGTCATATGGATGCTAGCGACACTATCACATACATGAGCCAAAAGGCGCAAACGGTCCCGGCCATGGTAAGGCGACACCTGTGGGAATACTGCGTGAGGCCGCAAAGTGATATGAGGTGTTACCGGCTAGGTCGATGTGACTTGGAATCGGGTCCCGACAGCTTTGGTATCGAGCTCGATCATCAGAGGATTACCAAGCTAAACGGGTTGAAGTTGTGTCTAGAAATGCTTTAGTTATGTAAGGGAATTGATTGTGGAAGGGAACGTAAGGCTCTTTTTACTCCTTATACCTCATGGCCTGACAGTGCGAGTCATCCTCTTCTCTTCTACGGGGATTAAGAACTAGGCCTTCTCATCTATCTATCAGGATGACGTGTTACTAATCCATAGACTTATAGAATTGATAGTTTCAAATCTCAGTTCAGTTTCTACTACTTTTGTGTGTTCATAGTTGGTCTCGGAACCTTGATATTGTGCTTCTGAGTGGTTATGCCACCATTTTTGCAAGATGTCTCAAATCATTTTGAGCATTTACAGCCGTTATGATGTCCGAGTCATCCCAGATTTCTAAATAGTCTGATGCATTTGCAAATTCCTTCTCTCCGTTTCTAATGTTCATTTGGGCCAGATTAATCACACAAATTAGTGTGTTGAGGTACTCTCGGCATATATGTTGGAGCTATTATTATGAACCTAGGTGTTTTAGG
Organism: Aegilops bicornis; assembly: GCA_021605145.1. Lineage (NCBI taxonomy): Eukaryota > Viridiplantae > Streptophyta > Magnoliopsida > Poales > Poaceae > Aegilops > Aegilops bicornis. Next base: position 464,498,610 of record CM038673.1, on the reverse strand, counting down.
GAGTCACCTAGTAATCTAGCCATGATTTGTGTCCCACTGTGATGATTCTGGCCATTATTCCCGAAAGCATTCTGTGATGCCATTTAGTAGTAGGTATTCAATTCATGGGTCTCTGAACCAGAGATTCACCCTACATACCTCCTGTTGATAGTGTTCGTTAGTTCCTTTAGGATATTAGTAGCTTTGCGATAGTCGTCGAGGTCCGTGGTATTTCCTTCTTCCAAATACTATGAACCGCTTATGGCAGAAGTTCCTCGCTGAACCGAAGGATCACAATCAGAGTACTCTTGAGGAGTTCTCCATTCATAATTGTGAAACTGCCAGTTCTCCCCTTTCGGCATGGGTTATCCGGAAGAAATGTTGAGCTTCGCTCGACATACTAATCTATGCATCCACAACTCAGAAAGATATATGTTCCTTTGAATTGTCCCTCTTTAGTTGTTTTCTGACCTCCATCTATCAATTGATAATCAAGAGTATGCGTGCATCCGTTCATCGATGCCTATTATTCTTGTGTCCGTCAAGCCATTCTATTCTGGAATGACTAGGAGAAACAAACTCAAGACCTCATCCATATCCGTGATTGGGTCAAAGTAGTTGTATTCACCGGTGAAAATGCCAATCCAGCTTTTGATTCTGTTCCACCCCGAAGTATTACCGCCTTATGTCAAGAATGTCATGGGAATTGCACACCATCTTATGAATTCTTGATACAGTGATACTTCTCGCCATCGTAGTTCATTCCTGGGTCCCGTGTTGTCGTAACCGGAATGCCGATGTTTAACCGTGATGTGTGAAATTGTTACTCCTAGCAACCTCGTTGCTTGGTAGTTAATGGACAATAATTTCATTCTTAGCGTGTTGGTTATTGAATCATCATCCTAAGATTGATCGTGCTACCTAGTCCATATTTTCTGGTGCACTCTTCGATCAAAGAGTTAGGATTGTGTCAATCCCTTTCTTATTTGATCACATCGTCTTGCTCTGAAAAGCAAGATTGATCTCGAGCTTAGTAACATATCGGTGGTTCGTGATTTTCCAAATATCTTCTCGGAAGTATTACGGGTTGTTCCACGATCGTTATATTGAGTTCGTGATCAAGTTGGTTTCTTATAGACCACCCTTCTCCAAGAATCATGTTGGATACCCCGAGCTAGTTGGTTAAGCTAAACAACAACTTGGAGAGTTGGAAGATAAAAGCTTGTCCGACTTAGTTCATTTTAAGGGATATCCTTGTGTGTGTGTGTGTTGAAGAAAGATGATACCTTCACCAATTGGTCCTCATGATCAGTTGTTGGATCTGTTGTCTTGCCAAAACATTGACTTGAGTATGGGCTATCATCAAGTCAAATCAGAACCAACGATGTTCATAATGTTGTCTTACTCATGGTTGATCCCTCGAGCATACACCATTACATCATTTGGTCTGACCAATGCTATCATCGTGTTCACATGATGGTGGAAGTCCAGTGATATGGGAATTCCGATGAGTTGTTGTTGAGCCCATCAGCAGCATTTTGTCTCATCCATGATTCATGTTGAACATCAAGTTAATGTTGGAAACTTTTGTAAGCAATGCCTTCGTGTTCCGTTCATGAAGCTTATGCTTGGATAGAAGGAGTGACTTCCTCGAATTCATGTGCATTTCGTGCAAGATGCCGCCGTGAGTTCGAGAAAGATTGCTTTTGCTTTCTCCGGAATCATCCCAAGTCAGTCATGCATGTGTGCAGTATTCCATGGTTTGATAGGCTCGCTACCTACACTCCATGTGTAATCCCTAGCACACCAAGCCACTGATTGATTTGTTCAAGGAAAAGAAGTTCTTAAGTGCTAATCCTTAAGGACCCAAAGGTGCGTGCGCAGAACTTCGCTCTCCGCAATGATGGTTCCCAATCGGAACTCGGTAGTGTTGCGTTGTAAGCCTACTATGTGGTCATTCTTGTCTTGGACAACATGCTCACATGTATGTAGCAGAACCAGCTCATGTTTTGGAGCTTGCTATCGTAGTTCATATCCCGAGAACCTCGCGACGTCATCTCGTCGATTTGTGTTGCAAACTTTCATTTTCTTTCTAGACTTGATAAGTCTCGAATGTCCTGCTACCAACCAGATCTGAATCTCAGGCAGATATGACGGTTGGACCATTCCCAGCATTTGCATTTGTTCCCAGCTTGCACCGCCATTGTGCCAATTTTCCATGGGCTGCCCTCCTCAGTAGTCGTTGTCCAAGATCATCTTCAAAAGTGGACTTACCATGGGTCCATCCATTTCCGGTGATAAGCAAAAATCATCCATTGCGTTGTCTTCAACAAGGTAGTCCACATCATCCATCCTAGTCCGAGTATCCCATTCCTTCGAACTCTTTCAACGATCAATTGTAAATTGCCTTAAGCTGGTATGAAGAGTGTCAATGATCTATGGATCAAAAGTAATTCTTTTTGCCACTTAAGGGAGCAGTTCAACGAGTCACCTTCTCCAAGGTGCCCGTTCACGGGATCATGGCAATTATTTCCTTGCCACCTTGACACCACCCACCATCTTTCTAAGCGTGGAATTGTTGCCCACCAAATCAAACCCTGTCGTTTGTTCTTCCATACCTCTCGATGTGTTTTGTGTCTCAACTCGAGATGTTTCAACATCTCATTCCACGAGTTGATATTGTATAGCTCAATCTTTGAGAAGATCAATCCTAGTAGAGTTTCTTTCCGTCATCATTGCGTGGGTGAAGATCTTGAAAGCGAGGATGTCAAGATCAACATATGCAACGAATCAACAACCTCGAGGAGACAGTTGGATCATGAAGTTGTGATGCTTAGTGTCCCCTTTGTCTTCTTACCTCACGTCTTGAATCTCGGGGCGAGATTCTTGTTTAGTGGGGGTGAGTTGTCACATCCCTAATCCTGGTATGACCTATGCCAACTTCCATGTGTGCATCATGTTTAAATTCAAATGAAATTTGAATTGAGGAATTTCCAAAGCCTCGTAAAACCCTAAAAATAACCAACATTTAAATCTCATCAAATGAGTCCAAGAAAATGTTCTGTTATTACGTAAAAATCTTGGCATGAGGTAAAATTCAAACCAATATTTTTGGAGTCACATAAATATTTATTCTAGCCATTTGAATTAATCCAATAACTATTTGCTTTGGAGTTATATTTAATTTATATTAAATATGACTCCAATAATTCTGGAAGTTTGTGAGTGGCTTTGTATATATTTTAGCAAGCCATATAATAACCTACAGAATTTATTAAAATGATTTAGTTGCTAAACTAAATCAAAACAGAGGAAGAAAAATAGAAAACAGAAACAAATAAAAGAGAGAGAGAAACTTACCCCGTCAAGCAGCACTGGCAGCCCACTGCCGCCCAAGACTGCGGTCGCCCATGCTGTGCAAATGCTTCTCGCCAGCAGGCACAGAGGTGACGCCGGCGAGCCTGAGCTTGCCACGGCGCCACCTGCTTGCCGCCCGCACCCTAGACACCTGGGCAGGCTCCCCGTCGCGCCCCGACCCCCTGGACACGTCCACTCTCCCCCTGCCTCTCTCCCTCGTTCCCCTCCGCCATGGCCGAACGCCACCGTCGCCGTCCCACCGCCGTAGCCGTAGCCACCGCCGACTCTCGTCACCCAACCGTGTCCACGAGCTCCGCCACCCTCCCATCCGTCGAGAAGCCCGAGCCCCGAGCACTCGCGAGCCCCGCTTCGTCTTCTTCGAGATCATCTTCGCCGAGCACCGCCGGAGATCCCCTTCGCCATCACCGTCGCAGCAGGCCGTCCCCGACCTCGCCATCAGCTCCGTTGCAACCGCCGTGAGCCTAGCTACCTCCCCATCCTCCCCGTTCCCTCTCTCGAGCCTCGTAGCGACTGCACGTAGCTCACCCAAGACGCTGCCGCGGAGCTCGTCGCCGACGATGCTCCGGCCACCCACTGGCCACACCACCATGTCCAACGCACTCACCGCACTCGCAGGAACCCGTAGCACCACTCCGCGCGCCTCGCCGTGCCTCGTAGCTTCGGGTTCGTCTTCACCCGACTCTGGCGACCGCCAAGGTCGTCGCCGGCGACGTTCCCGGCCACCCCGAGCCCAACCACCGCCACCAAACACTGCGGTTTGCTCCCAGCTACCTGTAGATGGTCTCCGCCGACCATTTGGTCGCCGGAGCGCGAATTTGCACTTCCTCCGCCGCGTCTGGCCTCACCGGCGGCTAAACGCTGGCGAGTTGACCCGTTGACCTTGACTGGGTGGGCCCAGGTTGACTCCCCTGAGTCCATGACAAGTGGGGCCCCGTCCGCTAATTAACTCAAATTAGAACTAACTAAATTTAGTTAGTTTAATTAACTGCTGACATGCGGGACCCACATGTCAGTTTGACCTGGACGTCCCTTTTGACCACTGACGTCACAGTGACGCAATGCTGACGCAATAACTAATTACTGGAATTTTTCTTATACAGGAAATTCCAGAAAATAACCAAAATTTCTAAAAATCATAGTAAATCAACCGTATCTCCAAATCAAACAATTTATATATGAAAAATGATCAGAAAAATCCAATCTATCCATCTGTACCGCTTTCATGCATGTTAGAACAACTTATGGCTGCTGTTTAGGCCAAATCATACAAATGGCATTTGAATAATCACATATGGAGTTTGAATTTGAATCTTGTATTCAAACCAACTTCATTTAATCTGTTGCTAGTTGCATTAGCTCAAATCACAGCATATTGCCATGACATTATCATGCATCATATTTGTTGCATTGCATTGATTGTGTCCCTCTTTGTTTGCGGTAGTTGTCCCTCTCGATAGACGTGGTTTCGACGATGAGATCGATGACACCGATGAACAGCTATAATATCTTCAGAAGTGCCAGGCAAGCAAAACCCCCTTGTTCATTCCGATACAATCCCACTCTCTCACTCCTGCTCTATTTTACTGCATTAGGACAACAACGAATCATTTGTTACTTGCTGCGGTAGCTGAACCCCTTATCCTCTGCATGACCTGTCATTGCCACAGTAAATAGATGAAACCCACTAGCTTGAGTAGGAGTTGTTTGAGCCCTGATGTGCCTAGTCATTCATGCTTGTTTGTCGTGCCTGCTATTGCTTAGAGTTGTGTCAGTCCGATTCATCGGGGATGAATCGGAGGTGTGTGAACATGTCCTACTGTTGAGAGCTAAGTGTGTGAACACGATTTGGTAAAGGTAGCGGTGAGAGGCCATGTAGGAGTACATGGTTGGTTGTCTCATTGCAGCCATCCTTAGGAACTGAGTTCTGTGTTTGTGATCCATGAAACAGTTACTACCACGCATTGGGCCCGAAACCAATGGACCCTCTCGACTTATTAATTGCCCTTGCCCTCTATCCAGGAGTTGCAACTAGTTTCTGGTGTTTGTAGGATATGTGTTGGAGGCCGTGCGTAGCGCTGACCGTGCGTGGGCTATGATGCGGTAGTTAGTTCTGATGTAAGTCTTGATGGGTACATTTGTACTCACGTTTGCTTAACTTATGTTTTGTCGAGAGACTTCAGTCTCGCTAATAGTCCCGCGTGGACTTCGACGTTTAGCTTGATACCTCAGCTACGATCTTGTGCCCTCGGCAGGATCTGGTAGATAGTCAGGCTTCTCAGCCTTTTTCATTTGTAGATGTCTGTACTCAGACATGTTAAGCTTCCGCTTCTGCTTTGATTTGTATGCTCTAATGTTGGGTCATGAGGCCCATGTTTGTAATATCTCGCTCCTCGGAGCCTAATGAATAAATACTTGAGTCGTAGAGTTATGTTGTGATGCCATGTTGTATTTACACATATCGAGCATATTGTGTGTATGTTTGAAATGCTTGGTATGTGTGGGATCCGACAATCTAGTTGTTTATCCATGGCAGCCTCTCTTATGGGGAAATGTAGTCTAGTGCTACCTTGAGCCATAGTAGTCCGCTACAGCCCGGTTCACCGGAGTCCTGCTAGCCCAGCACTACTGCTCAGGACGCTTGACTGGCCGGCATGTGTTTCACTTCGTTCCTGTGTCTGTCCCTTCGGGGAAATGTCACGCGGTGACATCCGGAGTCCTGTTAGCCCAGTGCTACAGCCCGGATTCACGCTGCTGACCGACATGCTCGAAATTGATTCATGTATGCCTGTTCCCATGGGTTAGTGCCGCTTTGGGTTCACGACTAGCCATGTCGGCCCGGGTTCTCTGTCATATGGATGCTAGCGACACTATCAAATACATGAGCCAAAAGGCGCAAACGGTCCCGGGCCATGGTAAGGCGACACCCGTGGGAATACCGTGCGTGAGGCCGCAAAGTGATATGAGGTGTTACCGGCTAGGTCGATGTGACTTGGAATCGGGGTCCTGACAGATCTCCTATGATGGCACGGAGGAAATTCTATACAACCGATGAGCGCAATTCCTTCCGTGTGGCTTTACAAAATTTGTCCGGCTAACCCCAATATCTTTTTTGTGCAGTTCCACTAAAATAATGCACCGCTGTTTGCACGACCCCTACTCACCGGCCAGGCCATCAATGACTTGGTCTCTTTTATCTTGCGTTGACGGAGCGGCTGCAGTGCTTGTTTGCTCCTCTACACATGACAGGCTTGTTCCACACTGCAAATAGCAAGTCAACGTACGAATAAGCTTATTTCATCTTGCGTTGGTCATTCTACCTAGTTAAGAACGTAGGAATACCTGGAGCACCTTGAGGTCAGCTGACACCATGTTCCACTAAAATTGAGGTTTGTGCTTCCGTTTGCACAAATAGACACCATATGGAGATAGACAACCCTGTTTGCACAAATATGTAACAAGGTTATTTAAGCAGTATCATTTTTTTGCAGCGGCATATAATTAACAGCAGCATCTCATATGTTATCCACGGCATTACAGTGACAGTATGAAAAAGTGCCATTATCTAAGAAGTGCCATCACATCAAATCAACACTGGCTCTAGATTAACGTGGGCTTACATTAACATGCATAACAATTGCATTATGACTATGTGACGACAGATTGGGAGTAGCACTTGATCAGTACATATGTGCACGGTTAACAGGAATGATCATTCTAACGAAGGGTGATACGGAAAGGAGAAACACATCATCGTGTCAACCATTGTGCAGTTCAACAGAGATGCAGCTATGTTATCGGTGTCATAGTTTAGTGTAATGGCCCAATACTTCTCCCGGGGGTTCCCATAACCCCCCGACACTCCGATAAATATCTGGTGACCCCAGGAACTCATCTGGTGTCCGAATATAGTCGTCCAATATATCAATCTTTATGTATCGACCATTTCGAGACTCCTCGTCATGTCCGTGATCACATCCGGGACTCCAAACTATCTTCAATACATCAAAACACATAAACTCATAATACCGATCATCACCGAACGTTAAGCCTGCGGACCCTACGTGTTCGAGAACTATGTAGACATGACCGAGACTCATCTCCGGTCAATAACCAATAGCGGAACCTGGATGCTCATATTGGTTCCTACATATTCTACGAAGATCTTTATCGGTCAAACCGCATAACAACATACGTTGTTCCCTTTGTCATCGGTATGTTACTTGCCCGAGATTCGATCGTCAGTATCTCAATACCTAGTTCAATCTCGTTACTGGAAAGTCTCTTTACTCGTTCCGTAATGCATCATCCCGCAACTAACTCATTAGTCACATTGCTTGCAAGGCTTATAGTGATGTGCATTACCGAGAGGGCCCAGAGATACCTCTCCAACAATCGGAGTGACAAATCCTAATCACGATCTGTGCCAACTCAACAAGTACCATCGGAGACACCTATAGAGCACCTTTATAATCACCCAGTTACGTTCTTACGTTTTGGTAGCAGACAAAGTGTTCCTCTGGTATTAGGGAGTTGCACAGTCTCGTAGTCATAGGAACATGTATAAGTCATGAAGAAAGCAATAGCAATATACTGAACGATCAAATGCAAAGCTAACGGAATGGGTCAAGTCAATCACATCATTCTCTAATGATGTGATCCCGTTAATCAAATGACAACTCATGTCAATGGCTAGGAAACTTAACCGTCTTTGATTCAACAAGCTAGTCAAGTAGAGGCATACTAGTGGCACTTTGTTTGTCTATGTATTCACACATGTACTAAGTTTCCGGTTAATAAAATTCTAGCATGAATAATAAACATTTATCATGATATAAGGAAATATAAATAACAACTTTATTATTGACTCTAGGGCATATTTCCTTCAGTCTCCCACTTGCACTAGAGCCAATAATCTAGATTATCTGAATGATTCTAACACCCATGGAGTCTTGGTGCTGGTCATGTTTTGCTCGTGAGAGAGGCTTAGTCAACGGGTTACGCAACATTCAGATCCGTATGTATCTTCCAAATCTCTATGTCTCCCTCCTTGACTTGATCGCGGATGGAATTGAAGCCTCTCTTGATGTGCTTGGTTCTCTAGTGAAATCTGGATTCCTTTGCCAAGGCAATTGCACCAGTATTGTCACAAAAGATTTTCATTGGACCCGATGCACTAGGTATGACACCTAGATCGGATACGAACTCCTTCATCCAAACTCCTTCATTTGCTGCTTCCGAAGCAGCTATGTACTCCAGTTCACATGTAGATCCCGCCACGACGCTTTGCTTAGAACTTCACCAACTGAGAGCTCCACTGTTCAATATAAATACGTATCCGGTTTGTGACTTAGAGTCATCCCGATCAGTGTCAAAGCTTGCATCGATTTAACCATTTACGATGAAATCTTTGTCACCTCCATAAACGAGAAACATATCCTTTGTCCTTTTCAGGTATTTTAGGATGTTCTTGACCGCTGTCCAGTGATCCACTCCTGGATTACTTTGGTACCTCCCTGCTAAACTGATAGCAAGGCACACATCAGGTCTGGTACACAACATTGCATACATGATAGAGCCTATGGCTGAAGCATAGGGAACACCTTTCATTTTCTCTCTATCTTTTGCAGTGGTCGGGCATTGAGTCTGACTCAACTTCACTCCTTGTAACACAGGCAAGAACCCTTTATTTGCTTGATACATTTTGAACTTCTTCAAAACTTTTTCAAGGTATGTGCTCTGTGAAATTCCAATTAAGCATCTTGATCTATCTCTATAGATCTTAATGCCCAATATATAAGCAGCTTCACCGAGGTCTTTCATTGAAAAACTCTTATTCAAGTATCCTTTTATGCTATCCAGAAATTCTATATCATTTCCAATCAACAATATATCATCCACATATAATACTAGAAATGCTACAGAGCTCCCACTCACTTTCTTGTAAATGCAGGCTTCTCCAAAAGTCTGTATAAATCCATATGCTTTGATCACACTATCAAAAAGTTTATTCCAACTCCGAGATGCTTGCACCAGTCCATAAATGGATCGCTGGAGCTTGCACACTCTGTTAGCACCCTTTGGATCGATAAAACCTTCAGGCTGCATCATATACAACTCTTCTTCCAGAAATACATTCAGGAATGCAGTCTTTACATACATTTGCCAAATTTCATAATCATAAAATGCAGCAATTGCTAACATGATTCGGACGGACTTAAGCATCACTACGGGTGAGAAAGCCTCATCGTAGTCAACTCCTTGAACTTGTCGAAAACCTTTCGCAACAAGTCGAGCTTTGTAGACAGTAACATTACCATCAGCGTCTCTTCTTCTTGAAGATCCATTTATTCTCGATGGCTTGCCGATCATCGGGCAAGTTAACCAAAGTCCACACTTTGTTCTCATACATGGATCCCATCTCAGATTTCATGGCCTCAAACCATTTCATGAAATCTGGGCTCATCATCGCTTCCTCATAGTTCGTAGGTTCATCATGGTCAAGCAACATGACCTCCAGAACAGGATTACCATACCACTCTGGTGCGGATCTTACTTTGGTTGACCTACGAGGTTCGGTAGTAACTTGATCTGAAGTTACATGATCATCATTATTAGCTTACTCACTAATTGGTGTAGGAGTCACAGGAACAGATTTCTGTGATGAACTACTTTCCAATAAGGGAGCAGGTATAGTTACCTTATCAAGTTCTACTTTCCTCCCACTCACTTCTTTCAAGAGAAACTCCTTATCTAGAAAGGATCCATTCTTAGCAACGAATGTCTTGCCTTCGGATCTGTGATAGAAGGTATACCCAACAGTCTCCTTTGGGTATCCTATGAAGACACATTTCTCCGATTAGAGTTCGAGCTTATCAGGTTGAAGCTTTTTCACATAAGAATCGCCGCCCCAAACTTTAAGAAACGACAACTTAAGTTTCTTGCCAAACCATAGTTCATAAGGTGTCGTCTCAGCGGATTTAGATGGTGCCCTATTTAACGTGAATGCAGCCGTCTCTAAAGCATAACCCCCAAACGATAGCGGTAAATCAGTAAGAGACATCATAGATCGCACCATATCCAGTAAAGTACGATTACGATGTTCGGACACACCATTACGCTGTGTAGTTCCAGGTGGCATGAGTTGTGAAACTATTCCGCATTGTTCCAAATGAAGACCAAACTCGTAACTCAAATATTCTCCTCCACCATCATATCATAGAAACTTTATTTTCTTGTTATGATGATTTTCCACTTCACTCTGAAATTCTTTGAACTTTTCAAATGTTTCAGACTTATGCTTTCTCAAGTAGATATACCCATATCTGCTCAAATCATCTGTGAAGGTGAGAAAATACTTGATACCGCCATTGAGCCTCAACATTCATTGGACCACATACATCGGTATGTATGATTTCCAACAAATCTGTTGCTTTCATTGCATTGTTCCGAGAACGGAGTTTTAGTCATCTTGCCCATGAGGCATGGTTCACAAGTACCAAGTGATTCATAATCAAGTGATTCCAAAAGTCCATCAGAATGGAGTTTCTTCATGCGCTTTACACCAATATGACCCAAACGGCAGTGCCACAAATAAGTTGCACTATCATTATCAACTCTCCATCTTTTGGCTTCAATATTATGAATATGTGTATCACTACTATCGAGATTCAATAAAAATAGACCACTCTTCAAGGGTGCATGACCATAAAAGATATTACTCATATAAATATAACAACCATTATTCTCGAATTTAAATGAATAACCTCTTGCATCAAACAAGATCTAGATATAATGTTCATGCTTAACGCTGGCACCAAATAACAATTATTCAGGTCTAAAACTAATCCCGAAGGTAGATGTAGATGTAGCATGCCGACCGCGATCACATCAACTTTGGAACCATTTCCCACGCGCATCGTCACCTCGTCCTTAGCCAATCTTCGCTTAATCTGTAGTCCCTATTTCGAGTTGCAAATATTAGCAAAAGAACCAGTATCAAATACCCAGTAGCTACTGCGAACATTAGTAAGGTACACATCAATAACATGTATATCACTTATACCTTTGTTCACCTTGCCATCCTTCTTATCCACCAAATACTTGGGGCAGTTCCGCTTCCAGTGACCAGTCCCTTTGCAGTAGAAGCACTTAGTCTCAGGCTTAGGTCCAGACTTGGGATTCTTCACTTGAGCAGAAACTTGCTTGCCGTTCTTCTTGAAGTTCCCCTTCTTCCCTTTACCCTTTTTCTTGAAACAGGTTGTCTTGTTGACCATCAACACTTGATGCTCCTTCTTGATTTCTACCTCCGCAGCCTTTAGCATTGTGAAGAGCTCGGGAATTGTCTTATCCATCCCTTGCATATTATAGTTCATCACAAAGCTCTTGTAGCTTGGTGGCAGTGATTGAAGAATTCTGTCAATGACACTATCATCAAGAAGATTAACTCCGGTTGAAGCAAGTGATTATTATACCCGGACATTTTGAGTATATGTTCCTTGTAATCGTTTCTCCTCCATCTTGCAGCTATAGAACTTATTGTAGACTTCATATCTCTCAATCCGGGCATTTGCTTGAAATATTAACTTCAACTCCTGGAACATCTCATATGCTCCATGACGTTCAAAACGTCATTGAAGTCCCGGTTCTAAGCCGTAAAGCATGGCACATTGAACAATCGAGTAGTCATCAGCTTTGCTCTGCCAGACGTTCATAACATCTGGCGTTGCTCCTGCAGCGGGTTTGGCACCTAGCGGTGCTTCCAGGAGGTAATTCTTCTGTGCAGTAATGTGGATAATCCTCAAGTTACGGACCCAGTCCGTGTAGTTGCTACCATCATCTTTCAACTTAGCTTTCTCTAGGAACGCATTAAAATTCAAAGGAACAATAGCACGGGCCATCTATCTACAACAACATAGACATGCAAAATACTATCAGGTACTAAGTTCATAATAAATTAAAGTTCAATTAATCATATTACTAAAGAACTCCCACTTAGATACACATCCCTCTAATCATCTAAGTGATCACGTGATCCATATCAACTAAACCATGTCCGATCATCACGTGAGATGGAGTAGTTTTCAATGGTGAACATCACTATGTTGATCATATCTACTATATGATTCACGCTCGACCTTTTGGTCTCAGTGTTCCAGGCCATATCTACATATGCTAGGCTCGTCAAGTTTAACCTGAGTATTCTGCGTGTGCAAAACTGGCTTGCACCCGTTGTATGTGAACATAGAGCTTAACACACCCGATCAACACGTGGTGTCTCGGCACGAGAAACTTTCGCAACGATGCATACTCAGGGAGAACACTTATACCTTGAAATTTAGTGAGAGATCATCTTATAATGCTACTGTCAATCTAAGCAAAATAAGACGCATAAAAGATAAACATCACATGCAATCAATATAAGTGATATGATAAGGCCATCATCATCTTGTGCCTTTGATCTCCATCTCCAAAGCACCGTCATGATCACCATTGTCACCGGCACAACACCTTGGTCTCCATTGTAGCATCATTGTCGTCTCGCCAACTATTGCTTCTACGACTATCGCTACTGCTTAGTGATAACGTAAAGCAATTACATGGCGATTGCATTTCATACAATAAAGCGACAACCATATGGCTCCTACCAGTTGCCGATAACTTCGTTACAAAACATGATCATCTCATACAATAAAATTTAGCATCATGTCTTGATGATATCACATCACAGCATGCCCTGCAAAAACAAGTTAGACGTCCTCTACTTTGTTGTTGCAAGTTTTACGTGGCTACTAAGGGCTGAGCAAGAACTGTTCTTACCTACGCATCAAAACCACAATGATATTTCGTCAAGTATGTGTTGTTTTAACTTTCACAAGGACCGGGCTTAGCCACACTCGATTCAATTAAAGTTGAAGAAACTGACACCCGCCAGCCACCTGTGTGCGAAGCACGTCGGTAGAACCAGTCTCGCGTAAGCGTACGCATAATGTCAGTCCGGGCCGCTTCATCCAGCAATACCGCGGAATCAAAGTATGACATGCTGGTAAGAAGGATGACTAGTATAGCCGACAACTCACTTGTATTCTACCTGGGCATATAACATCTACGCAGAAACCAGGCTCTGATACCACTGTTAGGGAACGTAGTAATTTCAAAAAAAATCCTACGCACACGCAAGATCATGGTGATGCGTAGCAACAAGAGGGGAGAGTGTTGTCCATGTACCCTCGTAGACCGAAAGCAGAAGCGTTATGACAACGCGGTTGATGTAGTTGTACGTCTTCACGATCGACCGATCTTAGTACCAAACGTATGGCACATCCACGATCTACACATGTTCAGCTCGGTGAAGTCCCACGAACACACGATCTAGTAGAGCGTCGAGGGAGAGTTTTGTCAGCACGATGGCGTGATGACGGTGATGATGAAGTTACCGGTGCAGGGCTTCGCGTAAGCACTACGACGATATGACCGAGGTGGATTATGGTGGAGGGGGGCACCGCACACGGCTTGGAACAATCAACTTGTGTGTCTTAGGGTGCCCCTGCCCCCGTATATAAAGGAGCAAGGGGGAGGCCGGCCGGCCCTTGGTCCGCCCAAGGAGAGGAGGAATCCTCCTCCTAGTAGGAGTAGGATTCATCCTTTCCTATTCCTACTAGGAAGAAGGAAGGGGGAAGGAAAGAGAGGGAGAGGAGAGGGAAGAGAGGCGCGCCCCTCCCTAGTCCAGTCGGACTCCTTGGGGCGCCACCTCCTGGGCTGCTGCCCTCTCTCTCCCCTAAGGCCTACTAAGGCCCAATACTTCCCCCGGGGGTTCCGATAACCCCCCGGCACTCCGATAAACATCCGGTGACCCCCAGAACTCATCCGGTGTCCGAATATAGTCGTCCAATATATCAATATCTATGTCTCGACCATTTCGAGATGCCTCGTCATGTCCGTGATCACATCCGGGACTCCGAGCTATCTTCGGTACATCAGATTACATAAACTCATAATACTGATCACCGCTGAACGTTAAGCGTGCGGACCCTACGGGTTCGAGAACTATGTAGACATGACCAAGATTCATCTCCGGTCAATACCAATAGCGGAACCTGGATGCTCATATAGGTTCCTACATATTCTACGATGATCTTTCTCGGTCAAACCGCATAACAACATATGTTGTTCCCTTTGTCATCGGTATGTTACTTGCGCGAGATTCGATCGTCGGTATCTCAATAACTAGTTCAATATCGTTACCGGAAAGTCTCTTTACTCGTTTCGTAATGCATCATCCCGCAAACTCATTAGTCACATTGCTTGCAAGGCTTATAGTGATGTGCATTACCGAGATGGCCCAGAGATACCTCTCCAACAATCGGAGTGACAAATCCTAATCTCGATCTATGCCAACTCGACAAGTACCATTGGAGACACCTGTAGAGCACCTTTATAATCACCCAGTTACGTTGTGACGTTTGTTAGCACAGAAAGTGTTCCTCCGGTATTCAGGAGTTGCATAATCTCATAGTCATAGGAACATGTATAAGTCATGAAGAAAGCAATAGCAATATACTAAACGATCAAATGCGAACCTAACGGAATGGGTCAAGTCAATCACATCATTCTCTAATGATGTGATCCCGTTAATCAAATGACAACTCATTTCAATGGCTAGGAAACTTAACCATCTTTGATTCAACGAGCTAGTCAAGTAGAGGCATACTAGTGACACTCTGTTTGTCTATGTATTCACACATGTACTAAGTTTCCGGTTAATACAATTCTAGCATGAATAATAAACATTTATCTTGATATAAGGAAATATAAATAACAACTTTATTATTTCCTCTAGGGCATATTTCCTTCAGCTTTTATGCCAGAGAACTGTTGTTCCTGCTCGTCGGATGCCACCGAAAGAGTGGAGATAATGGTGGAGGGAGGAGCTTGGCCGGCGTCCTGCTCTTGAACAGACGTGTGTGGATGGAGTGTGTTTCTCGCATTCCACGCGGGTTTAAATGTAGATTTTTGAATGCGGCGAGGAGCCGGGTACAGCTGGGAGTGCAGTGGGCGGCGCCCTCGACCGGGTGCCGCTTCAAATGGTGGACGCAGTGAGAGGTCGCGTCCACCCTGACCCCCTTGGCCATCGACCTTGACTGTGTACGTCCGGCTTTGAGGACAACATTATCCTTGGACCTTGACAGTGTACACCTTGTGTCCAGATCTGAGATGCCACGTGTACCAGATGAATGACTCCAAGTTCGACCACCTTGATGCTAGGTGCGAGCCGAGGAACACTGTTGGAGAGACACCCTCATAATTTTCCTACATTGGTCGATTGATTCATATGATAGAATGCTATAGGATTTTTTTCCTATGAAATCATGTGTTAATTGGCAATATAGCATCCACTCCAACTTTTTTTCACTTTGTTTTTCCTGTGTCAAACACTCTGGTTTATTTAGGGGAACATTGTGTTAATGCTATGGGATTCAAGTGGACATGCCACTCCAATCCTTTATTTTTCCAATTCATGTGTTTTAAGTTCCTACGAAGAGTACTTTCTCTAAATGATGTGCCGCTACAAGAGCCGCCTATATTAATTAACCATGCTCTAAAAAGGTGGACCATCTTTGGCTATAGTATACTGTACTAGGTTAGTAGGTGACCTTGCGCTTGGCTCATCGCCTCTTCCGGAAGTCGAACAATAATGATGGTACTACAGTAGTACTTCTGGCAATCTGACACCAAATGAACTATTGCACGTCCATTGCTTGTAATAAAAAGTTTCTCCTCGTGCTACGAGCCACCGCGCACGCATGGGCAAGGGAGAAGGCATAGTAAGCAAGCTTCTCATCATTCTGCGAGTTGACGGGACACATCAAAGTTATTTAGTACTCTCTCCAAAAAGGGCCGACCATGCCCATGGCTACCATCCCGTGCTCAAAATCCTTTGAGTACATGCACTACTCATGTGCCACCGAGGAGAGAAAATATTGCGTAGTACGTGCCATCGAAGTGCACGACTCACTTACCCATTGCTTATCTCCATTTTCTTGCATTACACATGCACCTTGATGCTAGATGTCCCGCGTGTTGGCGAAAGGATGAAGAGCGCTCATGTCAAGAAGGAACATGAATAAATCTTCCTTGCTACACGTACGTACATGGCAGGACATGGTGTCCAATCACCATTTAGTTACTAATTTTGTGTTACCAAAGAAAACACATGGTTCATTTGTAAATTAATGTAGTCAAAACCAGCATGGAGGTAATCAGTCACATTGAACATTCTTTTCTACCGGCAAAAAAAAGAACATTTTGTTCTGATATATTTGCAAAAAGATATATTCATAATCTCACATGTTATTTTTGACTACCCAAATGTTAATTTATTACTATTTAGAGCATGCACAGTGCTTGATAGGACAGTTTTATCTTAAGCCTGTCATGTAATCTGCAGGAGACATCAAAATATGTTGTAGTGGGTTATTTTTAGTCTTATCTTTGATAACATGATAAATATTTGGTGAGAGATATTGTTGCTAATAGATCATCTATTAATCCACCTCATCATTTATCCTAAATGGCAGTCCAATGATAATACCATTATAAACACGTAAAACCGGTTACCATTATTTTCATAAGTTGGTTGTAATGTTACCTCCGTGGGACACCTAGTTATAGTATTTCCAGCAGCCTGTATCACTTCTCGCTCCTCGTCCTTATAGCATGTCGATTGTACCTTATATACACTTACTCTTTGAGCAAAGGCCTCCCTAAGCACGCATTAATTTCCTGGGCATGTTGGCAACTCCGCTGCTAGCTTGCTGGCTCATCTTGCAATTGACGTTGACACATTGCAACACTCCTACAAGGCCCAGAGGTTAATTTGAGAACAAGTACCTTGAGGTTAATTTGACAGATATACCTTAGAGGTTGACAGAAGTCATATCACTTTTTTTGGAAAGATGTCATGAAGTAATACGATAGACCTTCTTTCAAGCCAATTAACATGTGTTCAAAAAACAAAAAATATCAAAAAGTAATGCAATAGACCTTTGATTAACATGTGTTCAAAAAACAAGTACTCCTGCAAGACCCAGAGGTTAATTTCAGAACAAGTACCTTGAGGTTAATTTGACAGACATGTCTTATAGGTTGACGAAAGTCATATCACATTTTTTGGAAAGATGTCATGAAGTAACATGATAGACCTTCTTTCAAGCCAATCAACATGTGTTCAAAAAATATATCAAAAAGTAACACGATAGACCTTCGATTAACGTGTGTTCAAAAAACAAAAAATGTCAAAAATTAAAAAACAAAGACCTCGAGGTTCAACCAATAGGACGGAGCACTATATATATTTAAGCCAATTAAACGTCTATAGTAGCCCATACCATTAGTTTTAACATCGAGTCCACTTCCCATTCGGTCACCCATCTGATGACTACTCCAGCCTCAGCATAGTTAACTTGGGAGTTCTATCGAATGAGCAATCGGTAGCGAAGCTGGTCCTTGCCGATATAGGAAGCCTCTTCGCATCTTTTATTGCGTACCTGGATAACCATGTGTTGCCGCCCAATGGCCAGTGCCATGTCCCCCGCGAATGAAGAAGCTTCCCTCCCTCATCTGGCTGGTTCACGTATTTTCCCCTATTTTTTGCAGCTTACCCACCTATAGAACCGCCTCGCGCCAGCTAATTCCTCTCCAAACAACTAGGGAGGCGGTTGAACCAAACAAGTCTAACTTGTTTCTAGTGGGTACATTGACTTGGCATTGAAAGGGTGTGATAGCTGACTCTGGCAAAATAATTGACTACCACGTTAGCATACATGAGCATGGGGCCCACTTGTCAGTGTGCTAGATGGAGAGGAAGGAACGCAAGACAAAATGGATCACGGAAGGGTGTGAATCAATTGCCTCACATGTGATGACCACTGGAGCAATCCACTCACATTGTACTACGTTAAAAAATTCGTGCAAACACGACCGGTTATACTATGAGTAGGTGCCTGTGCGCTTGGCTCTTCGCCTCTTTCGGAAGTCGAACAATGATGATGGTACTACTACAGTATAGATACTTCTGGCAATCTAACACTGAATGAACTGTTGCACGTCCAGCGCACTATCGTAAAGCAAAAGCTTCTCCTCGTCCTGCGAGCCACTGCGCGCGCGTGGTTAATAATACAGCCAACAATCGGCTACAAGGAGTTGACATGTCATCTATAGCTAACCTTGTAGCCGGCATGTACAATAGTAAGTTTATATGTGTACTAATTTATTAGTAGTTGGCCCATCTTACAACCTTACAAAGCATCTTGGGTCTCGTGCTAGAGCCGGCCACCTTACAACCAAGAGCCCGCTTCTCTTCTCTCTCCTCCAACTAAGCAAAGATATAATAGTCTAGTCCTTATAGCCTACTTATGTCACCTTATTTTACTTGCTCTGAGCGAGGGAGAGGTCTTACTAGTAGTAAGCAAAGCTTCTCCTCGTTTGCGAGTTGACGAGACACATCAAAAGTAGTGTATTACTCTCCAAAAAGGGCTGACCATGTCCATGGCTGCTACTTCTTGAGCTTGCATTGGTTTTTCCCTTGAAGAGAAAAGGGTGATGCAGCAAAGTAGAGATAAGTGTTTCCCTTAGTTAAGAACCAAGGTATCAATCCAGTAGGAGAAGAACGCACAAATCACCAATACCTGCACAATGAAACACTTGCACCCAACACGATAAAGGGGTTGTCAATCCCTTCACTGTCACTTGCAAAAGTGAGATCTCATAGAGATAGATAAATAAAGCTAAACAAAAGATAAAATATTTTTGGGTTTTTTGGTTTATAAATCTGAAAATAAAAGATTGCAAAATAGTAGATCGGAAACTAATATGATGCAAAATAGACCCGGGGGGCATAGTTTCACTAGAGGCTTCTCTCATGATAGCAAATAATACAGTGGGTGAACAAATTACTGTCGAGCAATTGATAGAAAAGCGCAAAGTTATGACGATATCCAAGGTAATGATTATGTAATATAGGCATCACGTTCGTGTCAAGTAGACCGACTCCTGCCTGCATCTACTACTATTACTCCACACATCGACCGACTCCTGCCTACATCTAGAGTATTAAGTTCATAAAGGACAGAGTAACGCTTTAAGTAAGATGGTATGATGTAGAGGAATAAACTCAAGCAATATGATGTAAACCCCATCTTTTTATCCTGCAACAATACAATACAATACGTGCCTCGCTACCCCTACTTTGTCACTAGGCGAGGACACTGCAAGATTGAACCCAAAGCTAAGCACTTCTACTATTGCAAGAAAAACCAATCTAGTTGGCCAAACCAAACCGATAGTTCGAAGTGAATTACAAAGATATCAAATCATGCATATAAGAACTCAGAGAAGATTCAAATAATATTCATAGATAAGCTGATCATAAATCCACAATTCATTGGATCTCGACAAACACACCACAAAAGAAGATTACATCAGATAGATCTCCAAGAACATCGAGGAGAACATGGTATTGAGAATCTAAGAGAGAGAAGAAGCCATCTAACTACTATCTATGGACCTGTAGGTCTGAGTAAACTACTCACGCTTCATCGGAAGGGCAATAGAGTTGATGTATATGCCCTCCGTGACCGAATCCCCCTCAGGCAGGATGCCGAAAAAGGCCCCTAGATGGGATCTCACGGGAACAGAAGGTTTGTTTTACTATATACTGCAAGGCAATAGCCTCACAGTCCTTTATTAAAACTCAAGGCAAAACAAGTTACACTTTACAAATCAGGGGGTGGGGGGTTAGAGGGGAAGGAGTACTTACAAAAGCCTAAGGAAGGGAAGCTATCCAAGATAGGAAGCTATCTTTATATTTACATTTAATCCTATGAGCTATCAAAGAGATATCATGTACAAAGTTTCATCTCCAAGCTCTGAAGCTGGGTGTCTCATTTCTAAAGATCTTGCCATTCCTCTGAGTCCAAATATTCCAAGTGGCAGTGAAAACCACTTTAGAAAAAAATGGCAAGCCAAATTCCTTTCGGGCAAAAGATGCCATCATTTATGTGGTCTGATTAGGGTGGGAAATCCAAGAAATACCAAGATAATTCCAAACACGTTGGCTGAAGTTGCAAGTGAAGAAGAGATGGACATGATCCCCATGACTGGCCATATGACATAGAACACATGTGTCATCCTGCACATTCCGATGTCTGCGTTGCATCATGTCTCTGGTATTTAATCTGTCCATTAGAAGGAGCCATCCAAGAACTTTGATCTTGAGGGTACATGAGCATTTCCAAATCCACTTAAGAATGGGGTCAACTACCAAATGATAAAAATTAAGCTCATAAAAGAGCCATGATTGAAAATCTCCAGACTTTGAAGGCCATGTCCAAATGTCCTTACCCTCAGGGTCCAGATTTATGGGAGCCAGTAAATATTGGAGCTGTTGTAGTTCATCATATGCTTCCACAGACAAGGGCAGGTGTAAATTATCCGTCTCAGTTGTCATAGTAAAAAAATCTATAACCGTGATCAGGTCATCAATGACAAATGAGTGGAGACGTGGGAATCTTTCCTTCAACGAGGCGGATCTGCTGTCAATTTTCCAGCGGTCTAACCAGAAAACCACCATGTCACCTGCATGGACCTGATGAGTAGCAAGTTTACAAAATTTATCATATAGGCAGAGAACATCACGCCACCGGAAAGATCCACATGATTGGGTTGCTTGTGGAGCCGAGGATCCATAGTATGTGTCCCAGATTAGGGTGACCCAGGGTATGTCCAATTTGTTGAAGAACTTGAATAGGTGTTTCATTAGCAATGCTTCATTTTGAAAACCAGTATGAGTGACCCCGAGACCACCATATTTATTGGGCCTGCAAACTAAATCCCAAGCGGCCAAGGACTGGCGCGTGGCGTCAGAATTGCCTCGCCAAAGACACTATCTCATGATCCGCTCAATCTGCTTAAGGATGACTTGGGGCAAAGACAAGGAGCACAAAAAATATATTGGCATGGAAGCAAGGACAGATTGCAGGAGCTGAAGTCTACTACCTTGGTTTAACAAGCATGAGGATGCCGATAATTGCCTCTCAATGCGGTCAACAAGGGGCAAAAGATCATATGTAGTTGGCCTCGAAGTGCCCATCGCGAGTCCAAGATAAGTAAATGGCATGGAGCCAACTTCACAACCAAGCAAGCCAGCAACTCGTAATCCCTCGTTATCAGTCATGTTCATAGGTATCAAAGAGGATTTGCTGAAGTTAACCTTCAAACCCGTGGACAGAGCAAACTTGTCAAGCATCTCTTTGAAGGCCAAGATCTGGTCATCCACCGCTGGCAGGACAATGAGTGTGTCGTCAGCATATTCCACAATCGGGTAATCATTGGAACTCGTTGGGATGGGCATTGTTAGGATGTTTCTAGTGCACATCTCGTTCACCACAGATTGGAGAAGGTCAACAGCGATTACAAAGAGCAATGGAGATAGTGGGTCACCTTGCCGAACTCCAGTACAACACATAAAATGTTGACCCGGTACACCATTAAGTAAAACCGAAGAAGATCCAGAGGATAACAGCCCATTAACCCAGCCAGTCCAGCGACCATAAAAACCCTTACATTGTAACATCCTGAGGATAGCCTCATGTTCAATTGTGTCGAAAGCCTTGGTGAAGTCTAGCTTGAGCAAGGTGATGGGCCGCTTGGAAGCTTTACATTGGTGTATATATTCGAAACACCAAGCCAGGCAATCTTGGATTGATCGGTAACGAACGAAACCGTACTGGTTATTGTGTATGCACTGGAGGATCACTTTTTGCAGGCGATTGGCTAAGAGCTTCATTAGAAATTTCAAACACGTGTGGGTCAAAGATATTGGCCGAAAATCACCACCACCTCAGGGCTAAGCATCTTTGGGATGAGTGTAATTAAGGAGGTGTTTAGGCACTCCAGATCACAATTACCATCATAAAAATCCTTGACTAATTGCATAAAATCATATTTCAAAATGGATCAACATTTCTTTAAAAAGAGGCCAGTGAAGCCATCAGGGCCAGGGGCACGATCAATGGGCATATGTTTGATTACCTCCTCCACCTCAGCATCAGTGAAAGGCCTAGATAGATCTTCTAGCCCATCAACTTTGTGGATTAGAGAATCCAAATCGAAGCCCATTTGGATGCCCTTGGCACTACCCATCCGCTGTTTAAAATCAGCCCAGAACATTCCCGCCAATTGTTGATGATCAGAGATCACACCACCAGCTGCATTTCTTATCGAAGTAATTGTGTTCTTTCTGTACCTCTCGGTGGCCATGGCGTGGAAAAATTTGGTATTCTCTTCACCAATCTTGATAGACCTGATCGTGCAACGTTGCTTCCAATAAATGAATTGCATGAGAAGAATTTCCACGAGATGAAGCTTAACAATTCTCCGGAAATTTATCTCGGGCCAGCTCAAAGGCCTGAGTTCCTCCAGTTCATCAAGATATGAAATCACGGTGTTACAATCCGCAATGAGAGCCTTAACCTTGGACAGATTTAAATGCCACTTTTTGAGGGCATAGCGTAAAGCTTTAAACTTGGCGGAGATCGTGGAAGCAATATTAGCTTTCCTCGTTTGCCTGTTCCAAACTTCAAAAACACAGTCAATAAAGCCAGAAGGTTCACCCAATAGTTTTTGAAGCAAAACACCTTTGCCTTGGGTATGCTGGTAGCAATGGTTACAACACATGGCACATGATCCGAGGTGGTACGTGCAAGAGGCATTACCAGGGTATTGGGGTGATCGGTGGTCCAAGCAACTGACATAAAAAACCAATCAATTTGCTCGAGCAACGGGTTAGTTTGCATATTAGACCAAGTATATTGACGACCCTTGATTGGTAACTCGATAAGACCAAGGTGACCAATTATTTCATTAAACAGAAACATGTCATTAACATTGCCACCAGGAAGATTACGGTTATCAAGTGACCTCATAAAATTAAAATCGCCAAGAAGCAGCCATTTATCATCAGCGTTAATGTTCAGGTTATATAGCCATTGCACAAAATCATCCCTGGCCTATCCCTGACACGGCCCATAGACTGAAACTAAGGTCCATATTTTAGACGTGCTTGGAACAGAATTCCACAATAACACCATAAGGATTTGCCTCAATAAGCCGTCCATCAAAGAACGAGGAGTTCCAAATGACTACTATACCAGTAGAGCCACCCATAGACGGCACATAAGCAAAATTATCAAAGCGACGAGGATAAAACTTTCTAAGAAAACATTGATCAATGTGCATGCATTTAGTTTCCTGAAGGCAAATAAAAGAGCACCCACTTTCATCGATTTTCTGCTTAACAGCAAGCTGACGCGCTTCAGAATTAAGACCCCGCACGTTCCAACAAAGCATTTTCCAATCCCTAAAACAATTCTGATTCATTACAAACCAAAAGAACAAGCAGCAAAAGTAGATCACGTAGTGATCTACACCCTCGAGGAACAGAAAATAGAGCCACAAAGTTCAACATAGCAAAGCATAAATAAAGACAAATGGCGGTTTGGAAGGTACGCCATGGACCCGAAAGCTAGAGACGATCACTGATCATCAGGACTCCCACTGCAGCTTGAAATCGACGGATCAGCTGCAAGATTCTACGAGGTGATCTTCTCAGGGGCAATGCGCAGGCGAGCTCCAATACGCTGCAGATCACCAATAGAGCTGAGTGGTGGAATCTCAGGGCCGTCAGAGGCCTGGGTAGAAGATCTGGTCTTGCGCTTCTTTGTGGCATGTGGCAGCTTGATCGAATTGGTAGTCTTATTCTGCAACTTATGATATCCATCCTTCGGAGCAGAGAGTCGAGCACTACGACGGACTTCAGAAACAACCAGAGGCGTCTTCACCTTGCACTCCCGCTTCCTAATCACCTTGGGAGCAGCCGTAAACTGAAAAGATTCAGTTATTGGTTCAGAAATCTCATCAAAGCATAGAGCTCGGGCAACATGCCATTTCACCAGGGAGAAGCGGCGAACTGAGAAGGTGCAAGCGTAAGACACCGGTTTCAGAGGAAATTGCAGTTCAGGTTCCATAAAACTGATCTCCTAGGATTGGTTGGAGAGCAAGATAGGTCCCATTGCTGGCAGGAAGACAGACTTTGGTATCTCAGAAACCCACATAAATGGCATCATTCTCTCAAAGTTGCGCTACCATTGCATAACAGGGGGAAGAATAGGGCCAAAGACAGTCGAAACCTGTCCAATATGAAGTGGAGGTTGCACTGGGGCCGCTGGGGGTTGATAGATCACCACATCAGCCACTAGATCATCATCATTAACAGAAACATCAGAAACTTGCAGAATGACCGATTCTTGCGACTGATTGGCATCAACTTGGTTTTCCTCAACAAGCTCTTGCTGCTCAACATCCTGATCATTGTGTGGAACATCATCATGAGGCTAATCATGTGTCGGGGGTGGCACATCATTCCAACCAATCTCAGGAAACTCAGGCATAACCCAATTATTGTTATCAAATTGCAGGTGCCCAGGAAGAGGATGAGGATTGCCATTGAAAGTCTTAGGTCCTCATCAGCTGGCAAAACATCAGCAAAGTCTACGGAGAAGATATAGGTTGGAGCAGTCCAAGAAATCTGTGCTCCACCAAAGTCTGCATACTCACGATACACTACATCACGCGGCACTAAAGTTCGCGCCAGGAAAGAAACATACGCCAGGGTGCGAACTAGCAGTGGATCATCCTTGTGCCAGTGATGAAAGCGACCAAAAGTACTGATTGCATCTGCAATATACTGCGTGCGCCTATAGTCCATAGGTATTCTAATTATCATCACCCAGCCTCGACGAAAACCTTGAGTAACTCTGTAGTTAATACCCTCATCATGCGGCACAAACTGAACAAATCTATCATTGCCTAGATCAAACGGTGGATGATCCACAAGAGCTTTCCTAGCAACTGGGCTACGGAACCGAAAAATACCGACTCCTTGAATCCAAGGCTGGGCATCAAGAACAGCTCGGCCGATAGTGTTGACAACAAAATCACTAACCATGTTTCTGTAGATGGGGATTTCTTCAGGTAGGGGAGCTGGCTCGACGGTGGCAATGGCATAGTCTTCTTGTTGCCGATCAGGCGCCATAGCCGGAGAGAAGAAGGTGCGCAGAAGGCGCAGCGGCCCACCGTCGATGATGTCGAAACCCGGTGGGGCGAACTCCATGGGGTTCAGGGCGAAGTTAGCCATTGCAGGCTGCGAAGATGCAGCGGATGGCGAAGCTGGATCCGCAGCGGCTGACGGCGGAGGTGGGGTGGGCGGTGGTGGCAAGGTGGGTGGTGGAGGCGTAATGGGCGGTGGATCTACGGGCAATGGTGGAAGCGATGGGGTAGCAAGCATGATGGGACTGGGCAAAGACCCAAGAGGGCGAGCTGGGAGGGAAACCGAGGCGCCGGGCGATGATATCTCTGCTTATCGCCCAGAGAATCAAGATTGACTCGCGGGACCCACTTGTAAGTCGGGGAAGGCATCGAGTCGGAGCATCCCTTGGCCCTGTGGCCCAGACGAAAGCATCTACGGCAGCGGACTTGCTTGGTACACGAGCTGGTATGATGTAGCATAGTTAAATAATTCTGGCATTTCCAAACATTGAACACAATATCATCAATGAGATCATTAACCCTAGCAGAATCCACAGAAGAGTCCGGTAGTTAAGCGTTCATAAAAACCTGAAAGTATTTCCCAATCGAGGAAACAGAATTATCCAAGAGAGCCACAGGTGGTTGGGACGTAGATTGGGCCACAGAGACACCACAGGGAGCCAGGGAGCCATGTTGGGCCGGGGAGACTGCTGCAACACAACCACTTGACACGATATCGTGTGACACCTGCAACTCTTTGCCTAAGCAGATCGGTGCAGTTCCGGATATGACGACAGTATTTTTGGCAGGGACGTTGATCTTTCCGAAGGAGATGGGTGGCGTCGCCACCGTCCACTGGAGGTTGGTCCCCGGCGGTGATGGCATGATCACTTTCTCACGTGGATTCACGTCGTAACCGGCCTTAGAAATCGTATCAACACAGTAGCAATCATACCCATAGTAGCACGCTTTTTGGAGGGACTAACAAGAATCCACTCAGTGTCACATTCCTTTTTCCAGATCTCAAACTCACGTTTCCAATTAGGACCACCATTCCCCCAAAGATGAAAAAACATTTGAAATGTGGGCATGCAAACGATCTCAACTGAAGGATGTAGAGGCCAACTTGCTTGCAGGAGACAATAAATGAAAATACCTTGTCATTGATGATTTGGACCGACAAATCAATGGTCGATCCCCCAATTGCTGATTCCAAGGCAGCCGACGCTGAAGCTTTATTAAGATGGAAATCATGTCTGCTAAAAGACACAACCATAATGAAATGGCCCGTGTCATCCGTGCGATGGACAGATCTTCCACAAGAAATGAAAACCTTATCCACAAAGATGGAGCCGAGAAGTCCAAATCCAACGTTGATCCACCAGAAGGACCCATATGAGATGGGTATAGACGTGTAGATCAAAAGACACCGGAGTTGTCGCGGAATTGTCACGGTAGATGTCCTTAGTGTCAGGACTTAGTCGTGAGGCTAACGCATCTATGTGGTAGCTTGAGAGGGGTTGAGTGGGACGAGAGATGCAGGGCGGATCAACACGCATGACAAGGGTTTAGACAGCTTCGGGCCCCGGGAAACATCATCCGGAATAGCCCTACATGCTGTTTGTGGCTAGGTCTCATTATGCTCATGAGGGAGTCGCCGCATAAGCCGGCTCCCCCTTTGTGTCTAGCCCTAGATATTGTTTCTTGTTGCTTGCCCCTCTTTGGGGAGCCATGCCCCTCCTTATATAAGTTAGAGGGGTGGGTTACATGTGGAGTCCAAATAGGATTAGGACTAGCCTACCTTCTACTACCAACCGGATATAAGTCCGGGTCTTGATTCTTTTATAAGAGAATATTCCTTGTGCTTTCCTCATAAACCGGCCCACCATTAACATGAGCCGGCCTTCTGGGCCTTGGGCCTTGTCATCCATCTGACCACCGGGTTACTATGAGCCGCTAATGCCGCGGATTACCCATGAATTGCCAAGCTCGGTGGGTCATACTTACAGTGGTTTACACCATGGGTATATCCTCGACATTAGCCCCCAGTTTAATTTGGATTTTATCCATGTTAAACTGATCTGCAACATAAACACAAGAAAAATTTTGATAGGTTGTACTCTGGGTTAAATATTCTTGTAAGCCGGCACCTGATCATCCTTAAGTCCTTGACATTTCTTCCTTGATATGTATCCATGATCTCATAGCAAATCTCCTTAGCAGATATGTCCCAATTTTACCAATGCAAAAGATCTAGATACTTCCTTTGAGAAATCCGGGTCAACAGGCCAGCTTCAGAGTCAATTTGCTGACATTGATCTCTTGTTGAGAAATATTATAAGAAATAATCCATTTGAGTCGGTTTCCAAAGCTCCGGCTTAATAAACATATTGGACTCAAGATTCATCTGGTGATCCGCCGGTTTAAAGATGTAGAGGCTGGCTGCCAAAATTGCCGGCTTGTAAATATTGGTAGCACAGGGTCATAACTGTTTCCGATGCCGGGTCATAATTATTGGTGACACCGGATCATGATTGTTACAAACACCGGATCAATATGACCTACTCAAAACTGACAATTTGAAGATTTTTCCCCCTTACATGTATATCACCTGTAGCCCCCAAGTGCCGGGTTGTCATGCTTGCAGCAACCTGGGACTTGTAATTGCCTTATGCTCATAAAACTTCAACCAGTGTAACCCCCAAGGGCCGGGTCATTATGCAATAATGAGCAGGGACTTTGTAAATATTATCATGTAAACTGGAGCAGCAACGTGTAGCCCCCAAGGGTTGGCTCAGTAAGATATTACTGAGCTAGGACTTTGTATATAATTCATTGATAATAACATCATATGATGTAATCTCCACCATGGGGCTTGAACCCACGTCCACAAGGTTAAGAGTTTTGTGCTTTACCAACTGAGCAATGGATCCTTCAATATAATGGATTAAGACTTGTGTACCTTGCACTGTTGACAGGAGCAATTGGTAGCCCCCAAGGGCCGGCTCATTACGATGTGATGAGTCGGGTCTTCAATGATGTGAACAAAAATGCAGTGACATGGGACTTGTATATTCGATGTAATCTTGATTTGAACAATGTAGCCCCCAAGTGCCGGGTCGTAAGCCTGCAGCGACTCGGGACTATTCCTTCCATTGTAAAATAAATCATATCCATTGATAAAAATAAAAGCAGTTGCGCTAAAGCGACTTTGAAAACCTCAATCATAACACTAGTTATTGATAATCACAATAGAAATCCAGCCATGTTGGCTATTCAAGATTTGAATAATATAATCCGGTATGAAAACCTCAATCATTCAATATCATCATGAAGATCCAGCCAGTTTTGGCTATTAAAAATTTGAATACCTCATCGGTTGATAAGTAAATCTGGAGTTTAAATGCCCGGCGGCTCTTGGCCGATGACGATTTAATACGCCTTCATTATAAGCCGGAATTTTTATAACCCGGCGGCTTATAGCCTTTGAGAAAAATCCAGAACGGATAATCATCTTGAAGCATCAAGTTTGGTAATGAGCTTGAACTTAATCATTTATATGTCATATTCCTGCAAATCCTGCAAAGAGTTTAAACAACATATGCCCTGTCGACTTAACGTCAAAAGCCAGGGTGGGTAACCACCCAAATGTAGTCCTATCCTGCACATAAGTAGATCACAAGATCCCTATGATCCTTTGAATGATACCGCCGGCTTATGTGACCCGGATAGTGAAGTTGATAACTCAACTCCGTAAGAGCCGGCACATATGATATTTGTGACAATTCAAATACTTGCGATTGTATAAAAACAAATAAAAAATTTTAGGCTTCTGATTCGAATACGATCAGTAAACCGTTCCAAAGGGGTTAAGCTAAGATTCGAATACGATCATATAGCCCCGTATGCGTTGGCGATGCCGATCAAGTGGGTATCGACAGCTATGTTCTCTTTGGTTCGAATCGACCTATGTTTGAACAGAAGCCCCCAAATGACCTTAAAAGTTGTTTAACGACGCTGATTCGAATACGACCCACGTCGATTCCCAAAGGGGTTGAGCTATGATTCGGATACGATCAAGAAGCCCCCAAGTAGGTTCAGCAGTTTGCTAATCAAAAGGGTATCGATAGCTATGTTCTCTTTGGTTCGAATACGACCTATGTTTGAACAGGAAGCCCCCAAGTGACCATATAAATTTTGGCATTGCTCCGATCAAGAGGATACTGATAGCTACGCCCGATGAGCTGGAAGCCCCTAAGTGACCATAATAAAATAAGCCGTAAGGCAGGATACCCATGTTTTGAACCATGCATCATGGCAGCAAGTTCCCTTTGGTAACCATTAATTTGTTCGAGATCTCGAACTTGCGAGAGATTAATTCTTTTGAATCGGAAATTCTTAAACCGGATATTGAGATCCTCAAAGCTTTGTAAGGGACAAATTTACCTTGATCCGGATGTTGAACCGGTTTTGAGAGCTGGAAAGCTTTGCGGGAGAAAGATGTCTCTTGAGCTGTATTTTAAACCGGAATCTTCATTTTGAACCGGAAATTTTTCTGACGGCCTTTAAGTATTTGCCAATAAAACAGTAGCCTCTACGGTTGGGTTATCTTCCCTTCAATGACCCGGAGTTCTTGAATTCATTGAAACCGGCTAATTTTGTCAAGCCATACCATTCTAGCCCCCGAGTCTCAAGATGACTCGAAGTGTTGGCTTGAGATTCTCCATATTTGACCATAGCAGAAGGTGTATATCATTGGCGTTGATAGCGCGATGTGAATCCACAGAAGGTTGAGGTGACTGCGGCGGTTATAAATGATCCCGTATGAACTGTGGTCAAGAATCTTCGGCCAATGGTTCCTTCCAACTGGCTGTTTGAAGTTAACCAAACCGTAGTGCGGTGACTTGTGCGCCTGCCCATTGAGCCATCTAGTGCAGACGGCGGCTAATAATACATGATAATTTGCCTCCAATTTGTTGGAAGAAAACCGGGCTTCCCAAGTAGTGACTTCCTCATACTCAATAAACAACTCATTCGCATGTGTGTCGCCCGATGTGTTGATGTAGACCAGGCCACGAAACGGACGGTAAAGATGATCGCAACATCTCGAGGCGGCATGCATGCATAAACCGCCGTGGCATTGTAAGTCGGTGCGGACGGGCAAGTTGTCCTCCTGGTTGTAAGCCGGCGTGGTCGCGAGAGACGGCCACGACGTTGTAAGCCGGTGCGGGAGTCCGTTGAGTAACGACGATCACCTATGCCCAAAGATGTTGGCATGCCTCCATCTCCGCGGTATAATATAAATAATTGCCTTAGAGGGATGTCACCGGATTCGCCCGGACAACAGATGAGTCGATCGTGGTATTGTAAGCCAGTGCGGATGAGAGAGTCAGCCGCGGTATTGTAAGCCGGCGCGGTCGAGAGAGTCGAGTGCGGCCGCAACATTTGTGAGCCGGTGCGGACGGGTGAGCCGGCAGCGGCGTTTGTAATCCGGTGCGGACGAGAGAGTCGGCAACGGCGTTGTAAGCGACTCAGCTGCGGGCGTGGACGATGAGTCAGTCGTGTGTGTTGATGTAGCGGGGGCAACAAACCCGGGCGGTTTTGACGGCGGGTTGACAGGCCGGCCGAAACACTCGCGGGAAGAGCCAGATGAGATCCCGCGGCGGCGAATCCGAATCGCGGCTCTATTTGCCTCCAGGTCGTAGAACCCCTTTTCCTTTTCTTCATTAGACTGCATACCGACGACCGGTTTGATGAGGCCGGGGCGGCGATTCATTAGACGGAGTTTAACCCGGAGCAGAGGGGGCGGGCCAATGGCGACTTGGCGTGCTGGTGATGGCGGCTCAGCGGTGCAAGGGGTTGCCGGCGATTTGACGAAGGCGAGGCAAAGTCGCGCGGGGACAAACTCGGCGGCCGCTTAATCCCGTTGATGAAGAAGGGTGCGACGGCTGATCTGTTCGCGTGGCGCGGCGGTTCATGGCCAAGACAAGGGGAGCGTCGCTCCGAGGCCATAACAAGGTGCAGCGGCTCGCGGGCCAGCCATGGCGGGTTAACGACGGCGGGTCAAGGCCCCAACGGCGGCCCAGCGGCGGCGATTCGTGGTGGCAGGGCCGGCTCAACTCGACGGCGACTCAATACGGCGGTTTGAGCGGATGGCGGCTCAGCTCCGCTACTGAAGGGAGCTATGGCGCAGTAGGAGAAGCGCCGGCGAGTCGACGGTAATGACCGGCCCGTCGGTGATAGAAGGCTGTAGCGGCTCGGAACGGGCGAGTAGTTCAAGGGCGCAGGCGCAGTCAATGGACCAGTCCGGGTCGCGGACGGGCAAGGCTAGGCGGGTCAAAACAGGCCTTGGTAGTGAAGGAGCAACGCCATGGAGGGGCACAACAGCAACAACTTGGCGGAGCAAGAACGGCGGCTCGGGAGACTGGCGCAACGGCCGGCGGCTGTACGGCAGCAACTCGGCAGCGGATTCACATGGGACGGCTCAAGATGACCAGCAAAGATCTTAGTTTGAAGCCCAGGAGGCTCTGAACGGGAGTCAACGGTGACTTGCACGCTGCAGACGACTCGGCAACGGAGCAGAATCCGGGTCGTTGATGGGTTGGCGTCCGCTCCTAACTTTTTTTTATTCCATTGATCCCAAATTGCAAACAGTACATGACGACTATGCCGGGGTCCCTCGGTTCCTTAATCAATTCGGTTTTGCTGCTGATTAGATCAGAACAACAACTTCTTTTTCCTTCAGTAGATACGCGTGGTATGAACCTTGGCAACTTGACAGTCGGACAAACAGTTATAGATCAAAACCTAACGTGTCGATGAACAGATTGCTGCAAAAAAAAGAACGCCGTCCTCGGTGACTTGTGATTCAACCGCCCGCTTTAGAACTTCTCGTTCGCGAGGGCCGACTCAAACTTGTTTAAGCTTGATCAATGAACTTGGAGTTGACGTAAATTCTGACCGGTCTCTTTTTCACCAAAGAATTATGAACTTCTCGATCCCTTAGGAAAAATCCCTCCAAGAACTCAACACCACCGTGCGCAGGCCCCACGGTGGGCGCCAACTATCGTTTACCAGCGGGTATTAGCCGACGATGATTGTGGGGATTAGGACGCGTGGAGATCGTCGAGGTGGGTTAGCACACGAGACAAGATTTTAGACAGCCTCGGGCCCCGGGAAACAACATCCGGAATAGCCCTACATGCTGTTTGTGGTTAGGTCTCATTATGCTCATGAGGGAGTCGCCGCATAAGCCGGCTCCCCCTTTGTGTCTAGCCCTAGATATTGTTTCTTGTTGCTTGCCCCTCTTTGGGGAGCCCTGCCCCTCCTTATATAAGTTAGAGGGGTGGGTTACATGTGGAGTCCAAATAGGATTAGGACTAGCCTACCTTCTACTACCAACCGGATATAAGTCCGGGTCTTGACTCTTTTATAAGAGAATATTCCTTGTGCTTTCCTCATAAATCGGCCCACCATTAACATGAGCCGGCCTTCTGGGCCTTGGGCCTTGTCATCCATCTGACCCGCCCACCGAGTTACTATGAGCCGCTAATGCCGGGCGGATTACCCATGAATCGCCAAGCTCCGGGCGGGTCATACTTCTGGCGGTTTACACCGCGGGGTATATCCCCGACAGGAGTAGATGAGCGGGGAAGATCCACAATTCACTGGCTAGAAGTGTAGATCGCCGGAAAACCTGGGCCGTGGGAGGGGAGGGTGGGTGGGAGGGTGGGTGAGTGGGAGGAGAGCCTTCCCTAGCCATACGGGAACAGAAGGTTGCGGCGGTGGAAAAGTGTTTTCGTGGGTGCTTCTAGTGGTTTGGGAATATATGTGAATATATAGGAGCAGAACTAGGTCAGGGGGTCACCGAGGGGCCCACAAGGTAGGGGGCGCGCCCTCCCCCCTTATCGCCGCCTCGTAGCTCTTCTGACTTGAACTCTATGTCTCTGGGGTGTCTTCTGGTCCAAGAAAAATCATCGTGAAAGTTTTATTCCATTTGGACTCCGTTAGTTATTCCTTTTCTACGAAACTCAAAAACAAGGAAAAAACAAAAACCGACACCGGGATCTAGGTTAATAAGTTAGTCCCAAAAATAATATAAAATAGCATATTAATGCATATAAAACATCCAAAACAGATAATATAGTAGCATGGAACAATCAAAAATCATAGAGACGTTGGAGACGTAGCAAGCATCCCCAAGCTTAATTCCTACTCGTCCTTGAGTAGGTAAATGATAAAAACATAATTTTTGATGCAGAATGCTACCTAAAATATTTATCCATGTAATTTTCTTTATTGTGGCATGAATGTTCAGAACCATAAGATTCAAAACAAATGTTTAATATTGACATAAAAAGCTAATACTTCAAGCATACTAACAAAGCAATTATGTCTTCTCAAAATAACATGGCCAAAGAAAGCTATCCCTACAAAATCATATAGTCTAGCTATACTCCATCTTCATCACAAAAAATATTGAAATCATGCACAACCCCGATGACAAGCCAAGCAATTGTTTCATACTTTTGGTGTTCTCAAGCTTTTTCAACTTTCACGCAATACATGAGCATGATCCATGGACATAGCACTATAGGTGGAATAGAATATGGTGGTTGTGGAGAAGACAAAAAGAAGGAGATAGTCTCACATCAACTACGCATATCAACGGGCTATGGAGATGCCCATCAATAGATATCAATGTGAGTGAGTAGGGATTGTCATGCAACGGATGCACTAGAGCTATAAGTTTATGAAAGCTCAAAAAGAAACTAAGTGGGTGTGCATCCAACTTGCTTGCTCATGAAGACCTAGGGCAAATTGAGGAAGCCCATCATTGGAATATACAAGCCAAGTTCTATATTGAAAAATTCCCACTAGTATATGAAAGTGACAACATAGGAGACTCTCTATCATGAAGATCATGGTGCTACTTTGAAGCACAAGTGTGGAAAAAGGATATTAACATTGCCCCTTCTCTCTTTTCTCTCTTTTTTTATGTGGGCTTCTTTGGCCTCTTTTATTTTTTAAGTCCGGAGTCATCCCGACTTGTGGGGGAATCATAGGTTCCATCATCCTTTCCTCACATGGGACAATGCTCTAATAATGATGATCATCACACTTTTATTTACTTACAACTCAAGAATTACAACTCGATACTTAGAAAAAAAATACGACTCTATATGAATGCCTCCGGTAGTGTACCGGGATATGCAATGAATCAAGAGCGACATGTTTAAAAAAATTATGATGCTGGCTTTGCCACAAATATGATGTCAAATACATGATCATGCAAAGCAATATGACAATGATGAAAGGTGTTATAATAAACGGAATGCTAGAAAGTTGCATGGCAATATATCTCGGAATGGCTATGGAAATGCCATAATAGGTAGGTATGGTGACTATTTTGAGGAAGGTATATGGTGGGTGTATGGTACCGGCGAAAGTCGTGCAGTACTAGAGAGGCTAGCAATGGTGGAAGTGTGAGAGTGCGTATAATCCACGGACTCAACATTAGTCATAAAGAACTCACATACTTACTGCAAAAAACTATTAGTCATTGAAACAAAGTACTACGCGCATGCTCCTAGGGGAATAGATTGGTACGAAAAGACCATCGCTCGTCCCCGACTGCCACTCATAAGGAAGACAATCAATAAATAAATCATGCTCTGACTTCATCACATAACGGTTCACCATACGTTCATGCTACAGGAATCACAAACTTTAACACAAGTATTTGTACAATCCACAACTACTCACTAGCATGACTCTAATATCACCATCCTCATATCTCAAAACAATCATAAGGAATCAAACTTTTCACATTTTCAATGCACTTTATTTGAAAGTTTTTATTATATCCCTCTTGGATGTCTATCATATTAGGACTAAATTCATAACCAAAGCAAATTACCATGCTGTTTAAAAAATACTCTCAAAATAATATAAGTTAAGCATGAGAATTCAACAATTTCTATAAAATAAAACCACCGCCATGCTCTAAAAAGATATAAGTGAAGCAGTAGAGCAAAATTGCCTAGCTCAAAAGATATAAGTGAAGCACATAGAGTATTCTAATAAATCACGATTCATGTGTGTCCCTCTCAAAAGGTGTGTACAGCAAGGATGATTGTGGCAAACTAAAAATCAAAGACTCATATCATACAAGACGCTCCAAGCGAAACACATATCATGTGGTGAATGGAAATATAGCCTCAAGTGAAGTTACCGATAGACGAAGACGTAAGAGGGGATGCCTTCCAGGGCATCCCCGAGCTTAGGCTCTTGGTTGTCCTTCAATATTACCTTGGGGTGCCTTGGGCATCCCCAAGCTTAGGCTATTGCCACTCTTTATTCAATAGTCCATCAAATCCTTACCCAAAACTTGGAAACTTCACAACACAAAACTCAATAGAAAATCTCATGAGATCCGTTAGTATAAGAAAATAAATCACCACTTATGATACTGTTGTGAACTCATTCTTTATTTCAATTGGTGTAATAACTACCCTATTCCAACTTGTCCATGGTTTATACTGATACGTCCATTTTGCATCATGTTTACCTACTGTTATTTATAATGTTTTTATGCATAATAATGCTTTTTGGAGTAATTCTAATGCCTTTTCTCTCATAATATGCAAGGTTCACACAAAGAGGGAGAATTCCAGCAGCTGGAAATATGGACCTGGAAAACCTACGCCAGGCCACCTATTCTGCACAACTCCAAATAAGCTGAAACTTCACGAGAAATAAATAAGAAATACTGGAACAAATAACTACTGGATGGGGGCCACCTGGTGAGCACAAGACATCAGGGCGAGCCTGGCCCCACGGGCGCGCCCTCATGGGTTGTGCTCAGCCTAGCCCACCTCTGGTGCCCCTCTTCTGGTATATAAGTCATTTTGACCTAGAAAAAAAGGAGAGGACTTTCGGGACGGAGCACCGCTGTCTCGCGGCGGGACTTGGGCAGGAGCACTTTTGCCCTTCGGCTGAGCGATTCCGCTGGGGGAACTTCCCTCTCAGAGGAGGAAATCATCGTCATCATCATCACCAACAACTCTCCCATCTTGGGGAGGGAAATATCCATCAACATCTTCAACAGCACCATCTCCTCTCAAACCCTAGTTCATCTCTTGTGTTCAATCTTTGTACCGGAACTATAGATTGGTGCTTGTGGGTGACTAGTAGTGTTGATTACATCTTGTAGTTGATTACTATATGGTTTATTTCGTGGAAGATTATATGGTTAGATCCAATATGCTATTTAATACTCCTCTGATCTTGAGCATGATTATCATTTGTGAGTAGTTACTTTTGTTCTTGAGGTCACGGGAGAAATCTTGTTGCAAGTATTCATGTGAACTTGATATGTGTTTGATATTTTGATAGTATGTATATTGTGATTCCCTTAGTGGTGTCATGTGAATGTCGACTACATGACACTTCACCATAATTGTGCCTAAGGGAATGCATTGTGGAGTAGTAATTGGATGATGGGTTGTGAGAGTGACAGAAGCTTAAACCCTAGTGTATGCGCTATTCCGTAAGGGGCCAACTGGATCCAAAAGTTTAATGCTATGGTTAGCATTTATTCTTAATACTTTTCTCGTAGTAGCGGATGCTTGCGAGGGGGTTAATCATAAGTAGGAGGTTTGTTCAAGTAATAACAACACCTAAGCACCGGCCCACCCACATATCAAATTATCAAAGTAGCGAACACGAATCGAATCAACATGATGGAAGTGACTAGATGAAATTCCCGTGTACCCTCAAGAACGCTTTGCTTATTATAAGAGACCATTTTGGCCTGTCCTTTACCTCAAAAGGGATTGGGCTACCTTGCTGCACTTTTGTTACTATTATCGTTACTTGCTCGTTACAAATTATCTTGCTATCAAACTACACTGTTACTTACAACTTCAGCGCTTGCAGACATTACCTTGCTCAAAACCACTTTTCATTTCCTTCTGCTCCTTGTTGGGTTCGACACTCTTACTTATCGAAATGGATACAATTGATCCCATATACTTGTGGGTCATCAAGGCTCTTTTCTGGCGCCTTTCCCGGGGAGTGAAGCGCTCTTGGTAAGTGGAAATTGGTAAGGAAAAATTATTACTACGTGCTGAAATTTATTGTCACTTGTTACTATGGAGAACAATCCTTTGAGGGGTTTGTTCGGGGTATCTTCACCTCGACCGGAACCACAATTAGTCACCTCTCAACCTGCAGCACCTACTGAAAATATTGAATATGAAATTCCTTCGGGTATGATAGAACAACTGCTAGCTAATTCTTATGCAGGAGATGGAACCGAACATCCTGATATGCACTTGATATATGCGGATGAAATTTGTGGATTGTTTAAGCTTGTAGGTTTACCTGGAGATGAAACTAAGAAGAAGGTTTTCCCTTTAACTTTTAAGGGAAAAGCATTGGCATGGTATAGGCTATGCGATGATATTGGATCTTGGAATTGGAATCGATTGAAATTGGAGTTTCACCAAAAAAATATCCTATGCATCTTGTTCATCGTGATCGGAATTATATATATAATTTTTGGCCTCGTGAAGGAGAAAGTATCGCTCTAGCTTGGGGGAGGCTTAAGTCAATGTTATATTCATGCCCCAATCATGAGCTCTCAAGAGAAATCATTATTCATAATTTTTATGCTCGGCTTTCTCATAATGATCAATCCATGCTTGATACTTCTTGTGTTGGTTCATTTATGAAGAAGACTATTGAATTCCGGTGGGATATTTTAGGAAGAATTAAACACAACTCTGAAGATTGGGAATTCAACGAAGGTAAAGAGTCAGGTATTAATCTTAAGTTTGATTGTGTTAAATCTTTTACGAATACCAATACTTTTCAAAAGTTTAGCACTAAATATGGACTTGACTCTGAGATAGTAGCCTCCTTTTGTGAATCTTTTGCTACTCATGTTGACCTCCCTAAGGAGAAGTGTCTTAAATATCACCCACCTATTAAAGAAGAAGTTAAAGAACCGATAATAGCTAAAGATGAAACTATTATTTAAAATGTTGATCCAGTTGTTCCTACTTCTTATATTAAGAAACCACCTTTCCCTGTTAGGATGAAGGAACATGCTAAAGTTTCAACTGTGGTCAACAAAAGTTATATTAGAACACCTAAACCAGCTGAATAAATAAAGGTAGAACCTAATGTTGCATTGGTTAAGGATCTCCTAGAAGAAAATATAGATGGGCATGTTATTTACTTATGTGATGAAGCTGCTAGAATTGCCAAACTCGATAAAAAGGATAAACATAGACCCGTTGTTGGCATGTCCGTTGTCTCAGTTAAAATAGGAGATCACTGTTATCATGGTATATGTGACATAGGATCTTCAACATAACCAGGTTCCTAATCACAAATCTCATCTCCTCGCAATTTACATTATTTGCCATTTGCCTCTTGTTTTCCTCTCCACCACTTCACAAAAATTTTCCGTTTTATTCGCCTCTATTTTTCCGTTCGCTGTTTCTTGCCAGATCTGTTTTTTAGTGCAATCTTGTTGTGTGGTCATCATGGCTCAAGAGAACACCAAATTATGTGATTTCTCAAATACCAACAACAATGATTTTATTGGCACTCTGCTTGCTTCTCCCGCCACTAGTGCGGAGACTTGTGATATTAATACTGCTTTGCTGAATCTTGTTATGAAAGACCAATTTTTCGGTACTCCTAATGAGGATGCCGTGTCCCATGTTAATACCTTCATGGAATTATGCGATACGCAAAAGAAAAAAGATGTGGATAATGATGTGGTCAAGATGAAATTATTTCCGTTCTCTTTGCGTGATTTTGCAAAATTTTGGTTCTCTTCTTTGCCTCGCAATAGTATCGATTCTTGGAACAAGTGCAAAGATGCTTTTATCACTAAGTATTTTTCTCCTACAAAAAATATTTCCCTTAGAACCCAGATCATGAACTTCAAGCAACTTGAACATGAGCATGTTGTACAATCTTGGGAAAGGATGAAAATGATGCTAAGGAATTGCCCAACTCATGGGTTAAATCTTTGGATGATCATACAAAACTTTTATGCGGGGTTGAATTTTGTTTCTCGTAATCTTTTAGATTCCACCGCGGGTGGAACTTTTATTGAAATTACTTTGGGTGAAGCCACCAATTTCCTTGATAATATCATGGCAAATTATTCACAATGGCATACCGAAAGAACTCCTACGTACTAGTAAAAAGGTTAATTCGGTTGAAGAAATTTCTTCTTTGAGTGAAAAAGTTGATGCTCTTATGAAATTGGTTGCTAGTAAAAATTCTCCTATTGATTTTAATGATATGCCTTTCTCTACTTTGATTGAGCAAAATAGTGATGCCATTGATGTAAATTTTATCTCTAGAAATAATTTCAACAACAATGCTTATAGAGATAATTTTAATCCTAGGCCTTTTCCTAGTAATGCCTCTAATAATTATGGTAATTCCTATGGAAATCAATCTTACAATAATAATAGGAAGTTTTGAACACTTCTATAGAAGAAAAGTTGAATAAGATTGATTATTTGTCTAGAAGTGTTGATACAATTGCTCATGATGTGGAAATTCTCAAGATGAAATTTTTGTGTCTAAAGTAGATGAATCAATTAAAGCTCTTTATGTTTCTATGGATGAAAGTAAGAAAAGAACTGCTATGCTTAGAGCTAAAAGAGAATTTTTAGAGAAAGCTTTTTCTAGTAATTATTCTTGCAAAAGTGATGAAGATCTTAAAATGATTGGTGTTTCTTCTATTGATTCCTTGTTTAGTAAAGTTAAGAATGATGAAAAAGGGACTGGAGAAGAGTCAACTTTAGGTAGAAGGCATCCCAATATTTCGGAGGGTAAAAATCTTGTTGAGAAAATTGATGAAAGTGGGTTTGGAGAGGTCAAAACTTTAACTAGTGATGTGCCCACTCTTTTGGATTACAAAGACGTTAATCATGATAGTTGCTCTTTGATTGATTGTATTTCTTTGTTGCAATCCATGATCAATTCACCCCATGCTTATGAACAAAACAAAGCTTTTACTAAACATATTGTTGATGCTATGATGAAAGCTTTGGAAGAAAAATTGGAATTAGAAGTTTCAATTCCTAGAAAAGTGCATGATGAATGGGAACCTACTATCAAAGTCAAGATTAAAAATTATGAGTGTATTGATTTGTGTGACTTGGGTGCTAGTATTTCCGAAATCTTTATGTGACGTGCTTGGTCTTACTAATCTTGAAGAATGTTCTTTAAATTTGCACTTGGCGGATTCTACTATTGAAAAGTCTATGGGAAGAATTAATGACGTTCTTATTCTTGCGAATAGAAATTATGTGCCCATAGATTTTATTGTTCTTGATATTGATTGCAATCCATCTTGTCCAATTATTCTTGGTAGACCGTTTTTACGCACTATCCGTGCCATGATTGACATGAAAGAAGGCAATATTAAGTTCCAATTTCCTTTGAGGAAAGGTATGGAACACTTTCCTAGAACAAAAATCAGGCCACCTTATGAATCAATCATGAGGGCATCTTATGGATCTCAAACCAAAGATGACAAAACTTAGATCCTTGCTTTATGCCTAGCTAAGGGCGTAAAACTATAACGCTTGTTGGGAGGCAACCCAATGAATAAAATTTATTTTTGCTTTTTGCTTTCTGTTCTTGTGTGTTAACACAATTATGATACTGTTATGGTTGTGTTTTTTGTGTTTTAATTAGTGTTTGTGCCAAGTAGAACCAATAGGATCTTCTTGGGTGATAGTTGTTTGATCTTGCTGAAAAAGACAGAAACTTTGTGCTCACGAAAATAATTGTTAAAATTCACTAGAACGTGATAAAATGCTAATTATTTTTGCATAAGATCAATATACAAATTATTGGAGTTCCATAAGTATTCGAACCAATCAGATTGCTACAGACTGTTCTGTATTGACAGATTCTGTTTTCTTTGTGTTGTGTGCTTATTTTGATGGATCTATGGTTTTCTTTGTTGAGTTTTTGCCATAAAAAATTGGAATACATTAGATATAATACAAAAACAAAATATGAATTGGTTTGACACAGCACTTATAGTAATGATTTATTTTTCTTACACTAACGGATCTCACGAAAGTTTTGTTGAGTTCTGTGTGATTAAAGTTTTCAAGTTTTGGGTTATCTTACGATGGATGAAGGAAGGATGTAAGAGCCTAAGCTTGGGGATGCCCCTGCTTCCCAAGCTATTTCGCAAGAATGAGCAACCAACTAACCTTGGGGATGCCCCCGAGTGGCATCCCCGCTTTCTTCCAACAACTATCGGTATTTTACTCGAGTCTATATTTTTATTCGTCACATGATATGTGTTTTTCTTGGAGCGTCTTGTATGATATGAGTCTTTGCTTGTTTTTTTTTTGTTTTAAGTCATCAATCCTTGCTAGACACACTTATTCGAGAGAGCCAAAATTATGTCATGACTTTTTAGAATTGCTCTCTATGCTTCACTTAAATTTTTTATGAGCTATCGACTTGCTCTAGTGTTTCACTTATATCTTTTTGAGCACGGTGTGCTTAGCATTTTTGAAGAAATGCTTTCTGGCTTCACTTAGATTTATTTGAGAGTCAGTTAAATTTTGAAGAAATTCTCTCTTGCTTCATTTAAATTATTTTGAGAGAAAGAAAGAAAATTTGTTATGCTCATGATCTTCACTTATATTTGTTTGAGCTTATGAAAAGCAACACATAAAAATTAGTCCCAAAGTGATAGATATCCAAGAAGGATAAAGAAAAAGAAAATTTCATGAAGATCATTGGACAAAATAAACTTGATTCTTAGTAATAGTTTTGAGATATGATTGTCGGTGTACAAAAGTAGGGGTCCTTTTGGTACCCCTTTACTTGTGCGCGAGCAGTTGCAGCCGCACCTACGACCACGCTTGGCGGGGCAGAGGAGGCAAAGACGCAAGACTACCAGAGCAGCGCTCAAGACCAGAAGCATGAAGAGCAGAAGGGCAAGGTGGACTCCCCCGGCAAGGCCCTTCCCGGGACGGCCTCCACAGCCCCGACAAGAACCTTGCCGGGGCAACTTGCGCAACGCCAACGAGGCCGCCGCCCTTGAGCCTGAGAGTTGCAACACCATCGACGCATTGGAACCAAGGCTCAGGAGGCGCCTCCATGGTGGCATGCAAATCTTTGTGAAGGCCAAGAGCATACAAGACTAGATGAGGACCAGAAGACGAAGACCTCCGGCAAGATCCTTGCCGGAGACGCCCACAAGACCCCCGGCAAGACCCTTGCCAGGGACGACTGTGATACATCTCCGTCGTATCTACTTTTCGAAACACTTTTGCCCTTGTTTTGGACTCTAACTTGTATGATTTGAATGGAACTAACCCGGACTAACGATGTTTTCAGCAGAATTGCCATGATGTTGTTTTATGTGCAGAAAACAAAAGTTCTCGGAATGACCATAAACCCCACGAGATGTCTTATAAAAAATAAAAAAAATCCTTGCCAAAGATGAAGACCAGGGGGCCCACACCCTGTCCATGAGGGTGGGGGACGCCTCCCCCCTGGGCGCGCCCCCCTACCTCGTGGGCCCCCTGGACACCTTCCGACGCCAACTCCAACTCTATATATTGGTTTTCGGGAAGAAAAAAATCAGAGAGAAGAAATTATCGCGTTTTACGATACGGAGCCGCCGCCAAGCCCTAAAACCTCTAGGGAGGGCTGATCTGGAGTCCATTCGGGGCTCCGGAGAGGGGGATTCGTCGCCGTCGTCATCATCAATCATCCTCCATCACCAATTTCATGATGCTCACCGCCGTGCGTGAGTAATTCCATCGTAGGCTTGCTGGACGGTGATGGGCTGGATGAGATTTATCATGTAATCGAGTTAGTTTTGTTAGGGTTTGATCCCTAGTATCCACTATGTTCGAGATTGATGTTGATATGACTTTGCTATGCTTAATGCTTGTCACTAGGGCCCGAGTGCCATGATTTCAGATCTGAACCTATTATGTTTTCATGAATATATGTGAGTTCTTGATCCTATCTTGCAAGTCTATAGTCACCTACTATGTGTTATGATGCGGCAACTCAAGTGACAATAATCGGGACCACTCCGGTGATGACCATAGTTTGAGGAGTTCATGTATTCACTATGTGCTAATGCTTTGTTCCGGTTCTCTATTAAAAGGAGGCCTTAATATCCCTTAGTTTCCATTAGGACCCGTCTGCCACAGGAGGGTAGGACAAAAGATGTCATGCAAGTTCTTTTCCATAAGCACGTATGACTATGTTCGGAATACATGCCTACATTACATTGATGAATTGGAGCTAGTTCTGTGTCACCCTATGTTATGACTGTTACATGATGAACCGCATCCGGCCTAATTATCCATCATTGATCCGGTGCCTATGAGCTTTCCATATACTGGTCTTCGCTTATTTACTTTTCCATTGCTACTGTTACAATCATTACAAAATACCAAAAATATTTACTATTGCTTGCCTTTGCTCTTTTGTTACCGTTACCATCACTATCATATTACTTTGCTACTAAA
Source organism: Aegilops bicornis (assembly GCA_021605145.1). Classification (NCBI taxonomy): domain Eukaryota; kingdom Viridiplantae; phylum Streptophyta; class Magnoliopsida; order Poales; family Poaceae; genus Aegilops; species Aegilops bicornis. The sequence goes on along the minus strand of CM038673.1, from coordinate 464,454,553 downwards.
CACTTTGCTTCAGATACTAAGTTTCAGGTGTGGCTGAATTGACAACTCAGCTGGTAATACTTGAGAATATTCTTTGGCTCCCCTTGTGTCGAATCAATAAATTTGGGTTGAATACTCTACCCTCGAAAACTGTTGCGATCCCCTATACTTGTGGGCTATCAAGACCTTTTTACTGGCGCCGTTGTCGGGAGCATATCTCTATTCTTTGAGTCACTTGGGATTTATATCTGCTGGACACTATGAAGAACTTGAAAGACGCTAAGACAACAATTTATCCCTCAACTACGAGGGGAGGTAAGGAACTGCCATCTAGCTCTGCACTTGATTCACCTTCTGTTATGAGTAAGCTAGCGACACCTAAGCAGCCTGCTTCTACTATTTGTTCCGATATGTCGCATGTTATTGATGATGCCACTTCTGCTATGCATGATACTTATGATGAAAATGCTTCTATGCCTGATACTACTATGCCCCTTAGTGAATTTCTTAATGAAAAAATCGCTAGGGCTAGAGAGAAAGAAATTATTGAATCTGAATACGATGATGATAGTGATGATGAAAATATGCCTGCTATTCCTGAGGGTTATGTTTTTGATATGGAATCTTCTGCTACTATCTTTGCCTGCCAAGATAGATTTGAACTTAAGAGGCTATTAGTTAAATGGGGTAAAGAATCTCTTAGAGACAGAATGAAACATGACCCTGCTTTTGCTACTTCACCTATTTGTGTTCCCGATAAGGATTATTATGAATTCTCTGTTGATCCTGATATAATTTGGTTGAATCTGATCCTTTTTATGGCTATGAATCTGAAATTGTTGTGGCACATCTTACTAAGTTAAATGATATAGCCGCCCTGTTTACTAATGATGAGAGAACGCGCTACCTTTATATACTCAAAATATTTCTGTTCTCATTAAAGGGTAATGCTAAGGTATGGTTTAATTCTCTTGATCCTGGTTGTGTGCGTAGTCCCCAGGATATGATTTGTTACTTCTCTGCTAAATATTTCCCTGCTCATAAGAAACAAGCTGCTTTGAGGGAAATATACAACTTCATGCAAATTAAAGAAGAGAGTCTCCCACAAGCTTGGCGGAGGCTTCTCAAGTTACTTAATGCTTTGCTCGATCATCCTCTTAAGAAACCTGAAATACTTGATATCTTTTATAATGGACTAACCGATGCTTCCAGAGATTACCTAGATAGTTGTGCTGGTTCTCTTTTAGGGGAAAAGAACACCGGATGAAGCTGAAATTCTATTGAATAATATGTTGACAAATGAAAATAATTGGGCACCTCCACAGGCCCACTGCTCCAATTCTTGAGCCTATTCCTAAACCAGCTCCGAAGAAGAGAGGTGTTCTATTTCTCGATCTGAAGATATGCAAGAGGCAAAGAAATCTATGAAAGAAAAAGGTATTAAAGCTGAAGATGTTAAGAATTTACCTCCTATTGAAGAAATACATGGTCTTAATCTACACTTTGTTGAAGAAACTTATGATATTGATCCATTACTTATTGAAGAACCTCCGATCCCGATAACCCGACACGGTAGTAAAGGTAAATTCTCTATACAGATATGATAAAGCTGAAGTCCCTCCTACTAAAATTGCTAGTCGATTGCTTGGATGAGTCTCGATAACTTTATGTATAAGCAAGATGACTTTAATGCTTATTTTGGTAGACAATTAAAACAAGATGCTTATATGATTAAACGCTTGGGTGATTATATGGCTAATATTAGAGGTGAACTTAAACTTGTTAGCAAACATGCTTCTATGGTTACCACTCAAGTAGAACAAGTACTTAAAGCTCAAACAGAAGTGCTTGTTGAAATGAATAGTAAGAAAAATGATTATGCTGTTAGAGTGGCTACTAGAACTGGTAGAATGACTCAGGAACCTTTGTATCCTGAAGGCCACCCTAAAAGAATTGAGCAAGATTCTCAGAGAAATAATATTGATGTTCCTAGTTCCTCTAAAAGGAAGAAAAAGAAAAATGATAGGACTTTGCAAACTTCTAGTGAACCTATTGATGAACCACCTGAGAATCCAAATGATATCTCTATGTCTGATGCTGAAACACAATATGTCCATGAACATGAACCTAGTGGAAATGTTAATGATGATGTTCATGATGATGCTCAACCTAGTAATGATAATGATGTAGAAGTTGAACCTGCTGTTGATCTTGATAACCCATAATCAAAGAATCAACGTTATGATAAGAGAGACTTTTTTGCTAGGAAACATGGCAAAGAAAGAGAACCATGGGTTCAGAAACCCATGCCTTTTCCTCCGAAACCATCCAAGAAAAAGGATGACGAGGATTTTGAGAGCTTTGCTGAAATGATTAGACCCATCTTTTTGCGTATCACGATTGGTGATATGCTCAAAATGAATCCTTATGCTAAATATATGAAAGATATTGTTACAAATAAAAGAAAGATACCGGAAGCTGAAATTTCCACCATGCTTGCTAATTATACTTTTAAGGGTGGAATACCAAAGAAACTTGGAGATCCAGGAGTACCTACTATACCATGCTCCATTAAGAGAAATTATGTTAAAACTGCTTTATGTGATCTTGGAGCCAGTGTTAGTGGTATGCCGCTCTCCTTATATCGTAGACTTGACTTGAATAAGTTGACACCTACTGAAATATCTTTGCAAATGGCTGATAAATCAACTGCTATACACGTGGGTATTTGTGAGGATGTGCCTGTTGTGGTTGCAAACGTTACTATTTTAACGGACTTTGTTATTCTTGATATCCCCGAGGACGATAGTATGTCTATTATTCTTGGAAGACCTTTTTTGAACACTGCAGTGGCTGTTATTGATTGCAACAAAGGCAATGTCACTTTTATAGCATCAATTCTATTGGAAAAGTTCCATCGATTATTTTTGGAGGTTTTGAATTTCCTCTCCCTACTGTCAAGAAGAAATATGATATTCTTATTATAGGGGATGTAAATATCCCCATTGAGGTAACTTAGCGTTATTCGAAATTTCTCCGGTTCAATGTTATTCGGAATGAGTTTGTTAACAAGACTTGATCAACCTTGTTAGTGGATTCCTTTTGATGATCATGAGATGGATGAAACTAGAAGCACAACCTTCTGTACCCTCTTTATATTTTCTGTTATTTAGTAGAAATAAAGTAAAATAGTATTTTTCCATCCGTCTCCTGATTTATCCGTGCAATATAAAAATACCCCGAAAATAAAAGTCCTCAGAATGCCATGCCAATTTAATATGATTTTTTCGGGAATATTTGAGGATTTAATATGCAAAAATTACTGCGGGGGAGCTGCCACCTGGCCACGAGGGTGGAGGGCGTGCCCCCCTACCTCGTGGGCCCACGGTGGCCCTCCTCCACTTATCCCTGCACCCATCTTCTTCCTTTGCCTCACACAAACCTGAAAAACCAACTCAAGCATGAGTTCCAGCCACTTATGCTGCGATTTTTGATCTCTTTGCTCAAAGCACCTATCGCAAAACTGCTTGGGGAGATTGTTCCTTGGTATGTGACTCCTCCATTGGTCCAATTAGTTTTTGTTCTAGTGCTTTATTCTTTGCAAATTTGTGCTGCATAGGTGACCATGTTCTTGAGTTTGCATGTCAAATTTATATGGTTCCAAGTAGTTCTAATGCTTGATATAGGCTCTAGGCACTTGTAGGAGTAGTTGCTATCAGTTTTATTGAAGTTGGTTCACTTTTGTTTGAAGTTACTAAAAATTTCAGAAATTTTTCAGAGAAAACAATATGTTTAGGAGGATGTTCCAAGGTGGTTCTTCAAGGAAGCAAGGTCCCAGGCTTGCAATGCGTGATGCTGACGAGGAACCACCAAGAGACGCTCTTGTGAGGCCCTGTGAATGGCCTTTGGAAAATTTTATGGATCAAGCGGGAATCAAAGAAGAATTTAACGCATATTTGCGTAACGCAGGTCTTGTGGACTTTGAGGCAGACAAATGCCCACAGTATCATGATCTCACTAGTTCATTTGTGAGGAGGTTTGAGTTTTCATCTTCGCGTAATTCTCCTTCAATCATGTTTGACCTTTATGACAAATCTTATACCATGGACTTAGAGGATTTCACTTTTGCTTGCAAACTTCCATCTTGGGGTAGTGTCGGGGATCCCCTAAATCTGAATTTAGAGACTTTCGTGCTAGTATAACTGTGGGGGAATCTAGAGTTATAACACAAGCCACTATAGGGAGCATTCACTTTTCTGCTATACATTATTTTGCTCTCTTCATAGGTAGATGCATAAATGCTAAGGATGAAGCATGTCACATGTGTGCCTCTGATCTCAGCATTCTCAGAAGTGCTGTTTTAGGAGACCAATCTTATCATATGGGAGCCATTGTAGCTCGTAGGTTGCATCATAATAGACATAACGGAGATTTCTTTGGAGGAATTTTTGCAACCCGCTTAGCTAATTTTCTTGAGATAGACATTCGTGAGGGTGATATGGAGTTACCCCTACTTATTTAGATTTTAATTCTATGGTTTCCCGCCAGTTTGTTGAGAGGACTGAACCACCTCTCCAGTATCGACTAATCTTTAACAAACAGCATGTTGTCCATATTACTCTTCCTGCTCTTGCCTTCTTTGATTCTCAGACAAAAGGAAGATATGTTATTACCAGAGAGGAGGCAGCTGAGTACGAGAGAAGAGCAGAGCCGCCACGCTGCATCTCAGGAAGCGATAGCCGCTGCGTCACAGTACGACCCCAGCTACACCTACGGATATCCGCCAGGCCATCCCTGGCAATGAACCAACTTAGGCCAAAAGCCGGGAGTACGTATTTCTCACCGACATTACATTTATGTTCACACACACTCATTGCTAGATGTCGGTGCTCATACTCTTTCACTGTAACATCCATGCTAGTTTATTTTGTTTTTCTTGCTTTCTTCTTGTGTGTCTGTTAAACCTTAAGAAAAACAAAAAAAAATTAGTAGTAGTTTATTTCTTTGCTGTAGTAACTAAAAAGAAAACTCAAAAATATTTCCCATTCTTCTTTTGCTTGTTGGGAGCTTTCCCGTGTAAATAGTTTTTATTTCTTTTCTTTTCTTTGGGGGTCAGTAGGAGAAGACCATGATTAAATTGTTGAAGTGGCTCTTATATGCATCATTGCTGACTTAACCAAGAGCCCATATTGCCTTGTCTTCTCTGTTTATTGAATGCTCGCATATTCCAGCTTAGTCCAATGCACGTGCACTCTTATTATTATTCACACCGTTCGGTCGTGCAAGTGAAAGGCAATTATGATGATATATGATGGACTGACTAAGATGAGAAAAGCTGGTATGAACTTCGACCTCTTTTGTTTTTGTAAATATGATGAGTTCATCGTTCTTGATTCAGCTTATTATGAATAAACATGTTTTGCAATGACAATTAGAGATCATAGTTGCTCGTGCCATGCTTTATTAGCTATGAGTTATAATGGTTTACATTGCGTGCCAACATGCTATTAAAATGGTTGTGATGTGGTATGATGGGGTGGTATCCTCCTTTGAATGATTTAAGTGACTTGACTTGGCACATGTTCACGCATGTAGTTGAAACAAATCAACATAGCCTTCACGATATTTATGTTCATGGTGGATTATATCCTACTCATGCTTGTATTCAATGTTTATTAATTTTAATGCATGTTCATGACTGTTGTCGCTCTCTAGTTGGTCGCTTCTCAGTCTTTTGCTAGCCTTCACTTGTACTAAGTGGGAATACTGCTTGTGCATCCAATCCCTTAAACCCCAAAGTTATTCCATATGAGTCCACCATACCTTCCTATATGCGGTATCTACCTGCCGTTCCAAGTAAATTTGTATGTGCCAAACTCTAAACCTTCAAATAAACATTGTGTTTTGCATGCTCGAATAGCTCATATATCAACTAGGGCTGCCCTTATCTTCCGTGTTAGGCGGGTTATTCTCAAGGGGAGTGGACTCCGCTCCTCACTCACGAGAAAATGGCTGGTCACCGGGATGCCCAGTCCCATGCTTTGTGCAGACTAAATCAAAATAATTGCAAACAAAACTCCCCCTGGGACCCGTTGAATGTTGGAGGCACTCGTTGTTTCGAGCGAGCCATGGATTGATGCTTGTGGAGGAGGGGAGTATAAACTTTACCATTCTGTTTGGGAACCGCCTATAATTTGTTTAGCATGGAAGATATCGTCATCTCTTAGTTGTTATGTTGACAATGAAAGTATGCCCCTCAAAATATAATTTATCTCTATTTCAAAACCGAGCTCTGGCACCTCTACAAATCCCTCGCTTCCCTCTGCGAAGGGCCTATCTATTTACTTTTATGTTGAGTCATCACCCTCTTATTAAAAGCACTAGCTGGAGAGCACAGCTGTCATTTGCATTCATTCGTTAATTTATATCGGGTATGACTATGATTGGATCTCTTTTACCATGAATTACAATGTCTAGTCAGTCCTTGATCTTTAAAGGTGCTCTGCATTTATGTTTTGCGGTCTCAGAAAGGGCTAGCGAGATACCATCTTGTTATATCATATTATGATTATTTTGAGAAAGTGTTGTCATCCGAGATTTATTATTATAGCTTGCTAGCTGATTATGTTATTGATATGAGTAAACATGAGACCTAGGAGCTATTGCAAATGTGGTTAGTTATGATCTTTGCTGAAAACTTGAATACTGGCTTGACATAGTTACAACAACAAGAGCAAACAGAGTTTGTAAAAGTTTTTCTTTTTCTCTTTCAATTCGTCAACTGAATTGCTTGAGGACAAGCAAGGGTTTAAGCTTGGGGGAGTTGATACGTCTTCGTCAGATCTACTTTTCCAAACACTTTTGCCCTTGTTTTGGACTCTAACTTGTATGATTTGAATGGAACTAACCCGGATCGACGCTGTTTTTAGCAGAATTGCCATGATGTTGTTTTATGTGCAGAAAACAAAAGTTCTCGGAATGACCTGAAACTCCACGGGATGTCTTATAAAAAATAAAAAAAATCCTCGCCAAAGATGAAGACCAGGGGGCCCACACCCTGTCCACGAGGGTGGGGGGGGGGCGCGCCTCCCTACCTCGTGGGCCCCCTGGACACCTTCCGACGCCAACTCCAACTCCATATATTGGCTTTCGGGAAGAAACAAATTTGAGAGAATAAATCATCGCGTTTTACGATACGGAGCCGCCGCCAAGCCCTAAAACCTCTCGGGAGGGCTGATCTGGAGTCCGTTCGGGGCTCCGGAGAGGGGGATTCGTCGCCGTCGTCATCATCAATCATCCTCCATCACCAATTTCATGATGCTCACCGCCGTGCGTGAGTAATTCCATCGTAGGCTTGCTAGAGCGGTGATGGGTTGGATGAGATTTATCATGTAATCGAGTTAGTTTTGTTAGGGTTTGATCCCTAGTATCCACTATGTTCTGAGATTGATGTTGTTATGACTTTGCTATGCTTAATGCTTGTCACTAGGGCTCGAGTGCCATGATTTCAGAGCTGAACCTATTATGTTTTCATGAATATATGTGAGTTCTTGATCGTATCTTGCAAGTCTATAGTCACCTACTATGTGTTATGATCCGGCAACCCCGAAGTGACAATAATCGGGACCACTCCCGGTGATGACCATAGTTTGAGGAGTTCATGTATTCACTATGTGCTAATGCTTTGTTCCGGTTCTCTATTAAAAGGAGGCCTTAATATCCCTTAGTTTCCATTAGGACCCGCTGCCACGGGAGGGTAGGACAAAAGATGTCATGCAAGTTCTTTTCCATAAGCACGTATGACTATGTTCGGAATACATGCCTACATTACATTGATGAATTGGAGCTAGTTACGTGTCACCCTATGTTATGGTATTACATGATGAACCACATCCGGCATAATTATCCATCATTTATCCGGTGCGTACGAGCTTTCCATATACTGGTCTTCGCTTATTTACTTTTCCGTTGCTACTGTTACAATCATTACAAAATACCAAAAATATTTACTATTGCTTGCACTGCTCTTTTGTTACCGTTACCATCACTATCATATTACTTTGCTACCAAACACTTTGCTGCATATACTAAGTTTCTAGGTGTGGTTTAATTGACAACTCAGCTGCTAATACTTGAGAATATTCTTTGGCTCCCCTTGTGTCGAATCAATAAATTTGGGTTGAATACTCTACCCTCAAAAACTGTTGCAATCCCCTATACTTGTGGGTTATCACCCGACAAGACCCTTTCCGGGGGCCCGGCAAGGCTCTTGCCGAGGACATCTACGAGGCTGTAGCCGGGCCCATGCCAAGGCTCCCCCGCCATTCCCACACAGCTGCCAGCCCGCCAACTAGGCAGGCACCTGCGTGGCGGCGCGCAGCTTCGAGGCCAACTTAGTAAACACCTGTGTGGTGGCATGCAGATCTTCGTGAAGACTCTGCCACCGCACCAACTCAGTAGCCAGCCAGCCAGCGTGGCACTACACGCCTCGTCGGCCTGGACGCGTGTCGAAGCAAGGCGAGGCGGCGACAGGTGGGACGAGCTTCTTTGCCGTCCCTGATAAAGCAAGAAGGGCACGTCGGCAGTGCATTAAATGCGTTTTGTCCTCCGGTGCCAGGGATAAACTCGACTACTGTACAACTTTCCATCTCCTGTGTGCCACTGTGGCAGCCCCTTTGACTATAAAAGGAGGCCTGCGGCGTACTGAGAGAGGATTCGAACTTTTTGGACCCTGCATGCTTTGTAGCAAGTCCAAGAACACCAGATAAACATACACCAGCAGGAGTAGGGTATTACACATCGCTTACGGCCCGAACCTGGATAAACTCCCCCGCGTTGATCTTCTAATCCTGCTCTTCCCACAGCTCCGCGCCCTGTCAACCGTAGAAGGGATTCTTTGTGATCCCATAGGTGTCGTTTCCCCGACATCTTTGGCGCGCCAAGTAGGGGGCGCGAGCTGTGAGAAATCTGGTTTTGATGCCGACTGATGTCTACTACACAACCTTCTTCTTGTAGACGTTGTTGGGCCTGCAAGTGCATAGGTTTGTAGGACAGTAGCAAATTTCCCTCAAGTGGATGACCTAAGGTTTATCAATCCGTGGGAGGCGTAGGATGAAGATGGTCTCTCTCAAACAACCCTGCAACCAAATAACAAAAAGTCTCTTGTGTCCCCAACACACCCAATACAATGGTAAATTGTATAGGTGCACTAGTTCGGCGAAGAGATGGTAATACAAGTGCAATATGGGTGGTAGATAAAGGTTTTTGTAATCTGAAAATATAAAAACAGCAAGGTAACTAATGATAAAAGTGAGCGTAAACGGCATTGCAATGATAGGAAACAAGGCCTAGGGTTCATACTTTCACTAGTGCAAGTTCTCTCAACAATAATAACATAGATAGATCATATAACAAGCCCTCAACATGCAACAAAGAGTCACTCCAAAGCCACTAATAGCGGAGAACAAACGTAGAGATTATGGTAGGGTACGAAACCACCTCAAAGTTATTCTTTCCAATCAATCCGTTGGGCTATTCCTATAAGTGTCACAAACAGCCCTAGAGTTTGTACTAGAATAACACCTTAAGACACAAATCAACCAAAACCCTAATGTCACCTAGATACTCCATTGTCACCTCAGCATGATTATACGATATGCATCACACAATCTCAGATTCATCCAACCAACACAAAGTACTTCAAAGAGTGCCCCAATGTTTCTACCGGAGAGTCAAGAACGTGTGCCAACCCCTATGCATAGGTTCATGGGCGGAACCCGCAAGTTGGTCACCAAAACATACATCAAGTGGCACGTGAAATCCCATTGTCACCACAGATAAACACGGCAAGACATACATCAAGTGTTCTCAAAGTAAAGACTCAATCCGATAAGATAACTTCAAAGGGGAAACTCAATTCATCACAAGAGAGTAGAGGGGGAGAAACATCATAAGATCCAACTACAATAGCAAAGCTCGGGATACATCAAGATCGTGCCTTAGAGGGAACACGAGAGAGAGAGATCAAACACATAGCTACTGGTACATACCCCCAGCCCCGAGGGTGAACTACTCCCTCCTCGTCATGAAGAGCGCCGGGATGATGAAGATGGCCACCGGTGATGGGTTCCCCCCTCCGTGAGGTGTCTTGGAACGGACTCCCGAGAGGTTTTTGGTGGCTCCAGAGGCTTGCGGCGGCGGAACTCCCAATCTATCTTCTGTTCTGGAAGTTTTACGATACGTAGGTATATATGGGTGCAAGGGGTACGTCGGTGGAGCTTCGGGGGCCCCACGAGGCAGGAGGGCGCACCCCCCACCCTCGTGGCCAGCTCCCGTATCTTCTAACGTAGAGTCCAAGTCTATCCGGTGGATTTCCTTCCAAAAGTAACTTCTCCAGTTGATTTCATTCCGATTTGACTCCGTCTGATATTCCTTTTCCTCGAAACACTGAAATAGGCATAAAACAACAAATCTGGGCTGGGCCTCCGGTTAATAGGTTAGTCCCAAAAGTAATATAAAAGTGGATAATAAAGCCCAATATTGCCCAAAACAGTAGATAATATAGCATGGAGAAATCAAAAATTATAGATACGTTGGAGACGTATCACCGACACATCGACTTCTTCATGGAGATGGCTCGAGAGGAGAAGGCGACGTCGATCAGCCGCCCTCTGGTGTCGTCCGCAGCCGTGATAGTTGTCTGCGTGGCCACGAAAAGCTAAGTCACGCAAAATTTTGGGTAATTTCATTTATATAAGTTTGTCTTCCTCGAAAGATCTTGTTCCTTGTATGGGAAACCTGCATGCAATGGGACCCTTCCGCTATTGGCAACGCCCTTGCTCTGTTTCGAGCCTGCTCAACAGTTCAAGCGGCCACGCTGAGAATGGCAAGGTGGCCACCCGCTATTAGCAGCGCCCTTGTTCTGTTTTGAGTCCGCTCGATAGTTCATCCGACCGCGCTGGGAGCGGCAAGGTGGTTTGCCCGGCAGCAAGCGCCCCCCAGCAGGCTGCTAAGGATCCGTCCTCAAATCACCATGGCTTGGGTTTACGTGCCGTCGGCCTTATCCAACCAAGCGTAGGGTGCAAACATACAAAGAAAGATCTAATAGGAAGATAGCATGCTTGATCTTAAAGTACTTCAAAGTTATATTACATCAAGTAATTGCTACGGTTCTAACTTCAGATAAAATTTTCTTGGTCTTGAACTCACAGCAGCAACGAGAAATGGGGTGCCTAGTCCCGGCGCTGGCCCTCCACCCTCTGGACTCCGTCGATGCAGTCGATGATGGGCTTGATACACTCCTTGAGCGCCGCGAGGTCCGCCTCCTCCAGCAAGCTCTCCAACGTATCGGCGAAGTTGACGGTGGGGTTCCAGAACGCTAACATGGTGAGCACCTTGGTCAGAGCACCCCGGCAGAGCCTCCGGGCCTCGTTGGCCAGATAAGTTGCCTGGTTGGAGCGGAGCTGATCCAGGGCGTCGAGGATGCGCTCGAAGAACAAGGTCATCCTGGCGTTGGGGCTTATGTTCCTGTCCTTGGAGAGCCTGACGTCCGGCATGCCCATGATGGCTAGCTGGGCGGTGAGCCTCCCTGCGACGTCGACGAGGCGGCTGATCCAAAGGTTCACGCCCTTCGCGTACTCCTCGTACTCGGCGGCGCCGTCCCTCCACAGTCGTTTATCCTTCTCCAGGTCCTTGTTCAGGGTCTCCTCGCGAGCCCTGGTTTTCGAAAGCTTCCCCTCCAAGCCCTCCAGCTTTAGCATCAGGTCATTGATGGAGTCGTTGGCCTTAGAGAGTAGCTCGGACTTGCCGAGGACTGCGGCCTGTGCATCCGCCAAAGCACCATTGGCCATGTTCTTCTCCTCCGTCAGCTCCAAGACCTTTTTATTCAGCCCATCCCGCTCCACCTCCAGCTCCTTCACCTTGTCGGTGTTGTCCAGGGCCAGAGCATGGAGTGCATCCTTGTGCTTCTGCTCCAGCTCCTGGGTCCGCTGCGCGACGAGCTTCTCAACCTCCTCGTCCTTGTAGTGGAGCGTGGCGGTGAGCGCTTCCTCGCACGCGGCCAACTCTTCCTCTTGGGAGTTCAGCGAAGCCTGCTGCAGCCTCGTCCTTGGCGGCTTGTTCCTTCGCCACCTCCTGGGCCTTCTCGACGTCAGCCTGCTTCAGGATGAGCTCCCGTTTGCGCTTGGCCAGCTCGTCCTGGGCAACCTTCAGTCCTTCCTGAGCCTCGCGGAACCAGGCCTGCGTCTGAGCGACGTGCTCCTCAAGATCCGCCGCCGCCTTGTCCACGTACGCGAACCTGGATTTCGCCTTGTCCAGGCGGGCACGGTGGAGCGCCTCGAGTTTCTGAAAGTTGGCGCCCATGGCCCAGAGAAGTTGCTCCTCTTGGGAACCTTCATCGCCGTGTTTTGGTTCGTCGACAACCTAGAGCCCGGCAGTGGCGAGCACCTCGTTGTTGAACACCTCCCCCTCGGCCGGTGCCCTCGTGCCCGCCGTCCCTGGGAGGTGGACGAACAGGTTGTCACCCACCTTCACGTACCTACCGGGGCGGGGGCCGGAGGGGAGGAAGGTTGGTCGTTGGCCACCTCCTCCTCGGCGGCAGCCCTATCGGCCTCCCCAGCAGTGGCCTCACCGGCCCCTTCGGCAGTATCCTTGTCGACCTCCCCGGCAGCAGCCTTGCCGGCCTCCCCGGCAGGCCCCTTGCACTACAAAAAAGACACATCCGTGACATTTTGGGCCGAACGAAAAAAATCTATCATACTTATGACAGTTCTATGATGATAATTGTGACAAAACACGGTATCATCATAGATGTGGTGGGGTCCTACTTCTATGACAAAAAATCATGACAGAAAATGGGCTTTTTGTCCTGGGCGGGCCAGAGACGTAGCTGCATGACATTCTTTGGGCCGTCCATGACTGAAAAAACCGTGGTAGAAGCGAGGGCGAGGAAAATATCGGGGTGTTCCCGGTTATGGTGGGTGGTCGGGGCCGAGCGATGCGTGTTTCTCTGGTACACGCACGCGCGTGGGTGCGAGGCATTGGGATCTAACTGAACCCGAGTGAGGCGTTGGGCTCTAACTAAACCCGAGCGATTGCACGCTGCAGTTACGCTACATCGAACCCGAACGATCGATCGATGGCTGTTAACTGAACCCGATCGAGCGATTCCGTCGCTATTGCTGCTAACTGAAGCCGATCGATGCTGCCTCTGGATGAACAGTGAGCGTTGCTGGGGGGGTTTGGATGAATAGTTCCCGATGGGGGTGGATGAACAGGACCCCGTGGTGTTGCCTCTGGATGAACAGGACCCCGATCGATCGAGCCGGTTGGGGCTGGATGAACAGGACCCCGTGGAGGGCAGGATGAACAGGACCACCCCGTGGAGGGCAGGATGAACAATAGACGGTGGAGGGCTGGATGAACAGTAGCCCATGGAGGGGTGGTTGAACAGGAGCCCGTGGAGAGGGCTGGTTGAACAGTAGCCGGTGGAGTAGCGCGCGGTGGAGGCTGGATAAACAGGAGCCCGTGGATGAACATGTTGGGGAACGTTGCATAAAATAAAAAATTCCTACGTTCACCAAGATCCATCTATGAGTTCATCTAGCAACGAGTGATTGGAGTGCATCTACATACCTTTGTAGATCGCGAGCGGAAGCGTTCAAGAGAACGGGGTTGAGGGAGTCGTACTCGTCGTGATCCAAATCACCGATGACCAAGTGCCGAACGGACAGCACCTCCGCGTTCAACACACGTACGGAGCGGATGACATCTCCTGCACCTTGATCCAGCAAGGAGGAGGGAGAGGTTGATGAAGATCCAGCAGCACGACGGGCGTGGTGGTGGATGCAAGCAGGTTCCGCAGAGCCACGAGCTTCTGCGAGAGGAGGAGTAGCAGGGAGGGAGGCGCCAGGTGTTGGGTGCGGCTGCCCTCCCACCCCCCCTCTTTATATAGGGAGCCCAAGGGGGGGCGCCGGCCCTAGGAGATGGGATCTCCTAGGGGGGCGGCGGCCAAGGGGAGGCTTGCCCCCCAAGGCAAGTGGGGCGCCCCCTCCCCTAGGGTTCCCAACCCTAGGCGCATGAGGGGGCCTAGAAGCGCACCAGCCCACCAGGCTGGTTCCTCCCACTTCAGCCCACGGGCCCTCCGGGATAGGTGGCCCCACCGGTGGACCCCGGGACCCTTCCGTGGTCCCGGTACAATACCGTGACCTGAAACTCTCCCGATGGTCAAAACAGCACTTCCTATATATAATTCTTTACCTCCGGACCATTCCGGAACTCCTCGTGACGTCCGGGATCTCATCCGGACTCAACAACTTTCGGTTTGCTGCATACTCATATTGATACAACCCTAAGCGCCACCGAACCTTAAGTGTGTAGACCCTACGGGTTCGGGAGACATGTAGACATGACCGAGACGGCTCTCCGTCAATAACCAACAGCGGATCTGGATACCCATGTTGGCTCCCACATGCTCCTCGATGATCTCATCGGATGAACCATGATGTCGAGGATTTAAGCAACCCCGTATACAATTCCCTTTGTCAATAGGTATGTTACTTGCCCGAGATTCGATCGTCGGTATCCCAATACCTCGTTCAATCTCGTTATCGGCAAGTCACTTTACTCGTACCGTAATGCATGATCCCGTGACCAGACACTTGGTCACTTTGAGCTCATTATGATGATGCAATACCGAGTGGGCCCAGTGATACCTCTCCGTCAGGCAGAGTGACAAATCCCAGTTTCGATCCGTGTCAACCCAACAGACACTTTCGGAGATACCTGTAGTGCACCTTTATAGTCACCCAGTTACGTTGTGACGTTTGGTACACCCAAAGCACTCCTACAGTATCCGGGAGATACAAGATCTCATGGTCTAAGGAAAAGATACTTGACATTGGAAAAAGCTCTAGCAAACGAACTACACGATCTTGTGCTATTCTTAGGATTGGGTCTTGTCCATCACATCATTCTCCTAATGATGTGATCCCGTTATCAATGACATCCAATGTCCATAGTCAGGAAACCATGACTATCTATTTATCAACGAGCTAGTCAACTAGAGGCTCACTAGGGACATATTGTGGTCTATGTATTCACACGTGTATTACGATTTCCGGATAATACAATTATAGAATGAATAAAAGACAATTATCATGAACAAGGAAATATAATAATAATAATCCTTTTGTTATTGCCTCTAGGGCATATTTCCAACAGTCTCCCACTTGCACTAGAGTCAATAATCTAGTTACATTGTGATGAATCGAACACCCATAGAGTTCTGGTGTTGATCATGTTTTGCTTTCATGGAAGAGGTTTAGTCAACGGATCTGCGACATTCAGATCCGTATGCACTTTGCAAATTTCTATGTCTCGATCTTGAACATTTTCACGAATGGAGTTGAAGCGACGCTTGATGTGCCTGGTCTTCTTGTGAAACCTGGGCTCCTTTGCAAGTGCAATAGCTCCAGTGTTGTCATAGAAGAGTTTGTTCGGCCCCGACGCATTGGGTATGACTCCTAGGTCGGTGATGAACTCCTTCACCCAAATTGCTTCATGTGCTGCCTCCGAGGCTGCCATGTACTCCACTTCACATGTAGATCCCGCCACGACGCTTCCGCTTGCAGCTGCACCAGCCATCGCTCCACCATTCAACATATACACGTATCCGGTTTGTGACTTAGAGTCATCCAGATGCGTGTCGAAGCTAAGCGCCGACGTAACCCTTACGATGAGCTCTTCATCACCTCCATAAACGAGAAACATGTCCTTAGTCCCTTTCAGTACTTCAGGATATTCTTGACCGCTGTCCAGTGTTCCTTGCAGGTATTTCTTTGGTTCATTCCCTCCAAACTTAAGGCAAGGTTTACATCAGTTCTGGTACATAGCATGGCATACATAATAGACCCTATGGCTGAGGCATAGGGTATGACACTCATCTCTTCTATATCTTCTGCCGTGGTGGGACATTGAGCCGAGCTCAATTTCACACCTTATGTCTGTGCAAGAACCCTTTCTTGGACTGATCCATTTTGAACTTCTTCAATATCTTATCAAGGTATGTGCTTTGTGAAAGACCTGTGAGGCGTCTCGATCTATCTCTATAGATCTTGATGCCTAATATATAAGCAGCTTCTCCAAGGTCCTTCATTGAAAAACTCTTATTAAAGTAGGCCTTAATGTTGTCCAAAAGTTCTATATCATTTCCCATCAAAAGTATGTCATCTACATATAATATGAGAAATGCTACAGAGCTCCCACTCACTTTCTTGTAAACGCGGGCTTCTCCATAAGTCTGCATAAACCCAAACGCTTTGATCATCTCATCAAAGTGAATGTTCCAACTCCGAGATGCTTGCACCCGCCCATAAATGGATCGCTGGAGCTTGCATACCTTGTTAGCATTCTTAGGGTCGACAAAACCTTCCGGCTGCATCATAGACAGTTCTTCCTTAAGATAGCCGTTAAGGAATGTCGTTTTGACGTCCATTTGCCATATCTCATAATCATAGTATGCGGCAATTGCTAACATGATTCGGACAGACTTTAGCTTCGCTACGGGAGAGAAGGTCTCATCGTAGTCAACCCCTTGAACTTGCCGATAACCCTTAGCGACAAGTCGAGCTTTATAGATGATAACATTACCATCCGCGTCCGTCTTCTTCTTAAAGATCCATTTGTTTTCTATCGCTCACCGATCATCGGGCAAGTCTGTCAAAGTCCATACTTTGTTTTCATACATGGATCCTATCTCGGATTGCATGGCTTCAAGCCATTTGTTGGAATCTGGGCCCGCCATCGCTTCTTCATAGTTCAAGGTTCACCGTTGTCTAACAACATGATTTCCGGTGACAGGGTTGCCATACCACTGGGTGTGGAACGTGTCCTTGTGGACCTACGAAGTTCAAGAACAACTTGATCCAAGTACCTTGATCATCATCATTAATTTCCTCTCCGCCGGTGTAGGCACCACAGAACATTTTCCTGAGCTGCACTACTTTCCGGTTCAAGAGGTAGTACTTCATCGAGTTCTACTTTCCTCCCACTTACTCCTTTCGAGAGAAACTCTTTTTCTAGAAAGGATCCATTCTTGGCAACAAAGATCTTGCCTTCGGATCTAAGGTAGAAGGTATACCCAATGGTTTCCTTAGGGTATCCTATGAAGACGCATTTTTCCGACTTGGGTTCGAGCTTTTCAGGTTGAAGTTTCTTGACATAAGCATCGCATCCCCAAACTTTTAGAAACGACAGACTTAGGTTTCTTCCCAAACCATAATTCATATGGTGTCGTCTCAACGGATTTAGACGGTGCCCTATTTAAAGTGAATGTAGCTGTCTCTAGAGTGTATCCCCAAAATGATAGCGGTAAATCAAGTAAGAGACATCATAGATCGCACCATATCCAATAGAGTGCGACACGACGTTCGGACACACCGTTACTAATCGAGGTGTTCCAGGCGGCGTGAGTTGTGAAATGATTCCACATTTCCTTAAGTGTGTACCAAATTCGTGACTTAAATATTCTCCTCCATGATCTGATCGTAAGAACTTTATTTTTCGGTCACGTTGATTCTCTACCTCATTCTGAAATTCCTTGAACTTTTCAAAGGTCTCAGACTTGTGCTTCATCAAGTAGACATACCCATATCTACTTAAGTCGTCTGTGAGAGTGAGAACATAACGATATCCTCCGCGAGCCTCAATGCTCATTGGACCGCACACATCGGTATGTATGATTTCCAATAAGTTGGTTGCTCGCTCCATTGTTCCGGAGAACGGAGTCTTGGTCATTTTGCCCATGAGGCATGGTTCGCATGTGTCAAATGATTCATAATCGAGAGACTCTAAAAGTCCATCGGCATGGAGCTTCTTCATGCGCTTGACACCAATGTGACCAAGGCGGCGATTACCACAAGTATGTGGGACTATCGTTATCAACTTTACATCTTTTGGTATTCACACTATGAATATGTGTAACATCACGCTCGAGATTCATTAAGAATAAACCATTGACCATCGGAGCATGACCATAAAACATATCTCTCATATAAATAGAACAACCATTATTCTTGGATTTAAATGAGTAGCCATCTCGTATTAAACGAGATCCTGATACAATGTTCATGCTCAAACTTGGCACTAAATAACAATTATTGAGGTTTAAACTAATCCCGTAGGTAAATGTAGAGGTAGCGTGCCGACGGCGATCACATCGACCTTGGAACCATTCCCGACGCACATCGTCACCTCGTCCTTCGCCAGTCTCCGCTTATTCCGCACCTCCTGCTGTGAGTTACAAATATGAGCAACGGCACCGGTATCAAATACCCTAGAGCTACTACGAGTACTGGTAAGGTACACATCAATTACATATATATCAAATATACCTTTAGTGTTGCCGGCCTTCTTGTCTGCTAAGTATTTGGGGCAGTTCCGCTTCCAGTGACCCTTCCCTTTGCAATAAAAAACACTCGATCTCGTGCTTGGGTCCATTGCACGACTTCTTCCTCGGCAACTGGTTTACTGTAGCGCGGCAACATCCTTGCCGTCCTTCTTGAAGTTCTTCTTACCCTTGCCCTTCTTGAACTTAGTGGTTTTATTAACCATCAACACTTGATGCTCCTTCTTGATTTCTACCTCACGACTTCAAAGATTGAAAATACTTCAGGAATAGTTTTCACCATCCCCTGCATATTGTACTTCATCACAAAGCTCTTGTAGCTTGGTGGGAGCGACTGAAGGATTCTGTCAATGACCGCCTCGCCCGGGAGGTTGATGTCCAGCAGGGATAGGCGGTTGTGCAACCCAGACATTTTGAGTATGTGCTCACTGACAGAACTATTTTCCTCCATCTTACAACTATAGAACTTGTCGGAGACTTCATATCTCTCGACCCGGGCATGAGCTTGGAAAACCAGTTTCAGCTCCTCGAACATCTCATATGCTCCGTGTTGCTCAAAACGCTTTTGGAGCCCCGGTTCTAAGTTGTAAAGCATGCCGCCCGAACGAGGGAGTAATCATCGGCATGAGACTGCCAAGCGTTCATAATGTCTTGGTTCTTCGATGGGTGCATCACCTAGCGGTGCTTCTAGGACATATTGTTTCTTGGCAGCTATGAGGATGATCCTCGGGTTAGGACCCAGTCCAATAGTTGCTGCCATCATCTTTCAGCTTGGTTTTCTCTAGAAACGCGTTGAAGTTCATGGTGACATGAGCGCTGGCCATTTGATCTACAAGACATTTTGCAAAGATTTTAGACTAAAGTTCATGATAATTAAGTTCATCTAATCAAATTATTTAATGAACTCCCACTCAGATTTGACATCCTCTAGTCATCTAAGTGTTACATGATCCGACTCGACTAGGCCGTGGTCCGATCATCACGTGAGACGGACTAGTCATCATCGGTGAACATCTCCATGTTGATCGTATCTTCCATACGACTCATGTTCGACCTTTCGGTCTCTTGTGTTCCGAGGCCATGTCCGTACATGCTAGGCTCGTCAAGTTAACCTAAGTGTTTTGCATGTGTAAAACTGTCTTACACCCGTTGTATGTGAACCTAAGAATCTATCACACCCGATCATCACGTGGTGCTTTGAAACAACGAACTTTAGCAACGGTGCACAGTTAGGGAGAACACTTTCTTGAAATTATTATAAGGGATCATCTTATTTACTACCGTCGTTCTAAGTAAACAAGATGCATAAACATAATAAACATCACATGCAATTATATAGTAGTGACATGATATGGCCAATATCATATAGCTCCTTTGATCTCCATCTTCGGGCTCCATGATCATCTTGTCACCGGCATGACACCATGATCTCCATCATCATGATCTCCATCATCGTGTCTCCATGAAGTTGTTTCGCCAACTATTACTTCTACTACTATGGCTAACACGCTTAGCAATAAAGTAAAGTAATTTACATGGCGTTCTCAATGACATGCAGGTCATACAAAAAATAAAGACAACTCCTATGGCTCCTGCCGGTTGTCATACTCATCGACATGCAAGTCGTGGATTCCTATTACAAGAACATGATCTCATACATCACATATATATCATTCATCATTCATCACAACTTTGGCCATATCACATCACAAAACACTTGCTGCAAAAACAAGTTAGACGTCCTCTAATTGTTGTTGCAAGTTTTACGTGGCTGCAAGAGGGTTCTAGCAAGAACGTTTTCTTACCTACGTGAAAGCCACAACGTGATTTGTCAACTTCTATTTACCCTTCATAAGGACCATTTTCATCGAATCCGCTCCAACTAAAGTGGGAGAGACAGACACCCGCTAGCCACCTTATGCAACTAGTGCATGTCAGTCGGTGGAACCTGTCTCACATAAGCGTACCTGTAAGGTCGGTCCGGGCCGCTTCATCCCACAATACTGCTGAAGCAAAATAATACTAGTAGCGGCAAGAGAGTTGACAACATCTACGCCCACAACAAATTGTGTTCTACTCGTGCAATAGAGAACTACGCATAGACCTAGCTCATGATGCCACTGTTGGGGAACGTTGCATAAAATAAAAAAATTCCTACGTTCACCAAGATCCATCTATGAGTTCATCTAGCAACGAGTGATTGGAGTGCATCTACATACCTTTGTAGATCGCGAGCGGAAGCGTTCAAGTGAACGGGGTTGAGGGAGTCGTACTCCTCGTGATCCAAATCACCGATGACCAAGTGCCGAACGGACAGCACCTCCGCGTTCAACACACGTGACGGAGCGGATGACGCCTCCGCACCTTGATCCAGCAAGGAGGAGGGAGAGGTTGATGAAGATCCAGTAGCACGACGGCGTGGTGGTGGATGCAGCAGGGTTCCGGCAGAGCTTCGCCGAGCTTCTGCGAGAGGAGGAGGAGTAGCAGGGAGGGGAGGGAGGCGCCAGGTGTTGGGTGCGGCTGCCCTCCCACCCCCTCCCCCCTCTTTATATAGGGAGCCTAGGGGGGCGCCGGCCCTAGGAGATGGGATCTCCGGGGCGGCCAAGGAGGCTTGCCCCCAAGGCAAGTGGGCGCCTCCCCTAGGGTTCCCAACCCTAGGCGCATGAGGGGGCCCAGGCGCACCAGCCCACCAGGGCTGGTTCCTCCCACTTCAGCCCACGGGCCCTCCGGGATAGGTGGCCCCACCGGTGCACCAGGACCCTTCCGGTGGTCCCGGTACAATACCGGCGACCCCTGAAACTCTCCCGATGGCCGAAACAGCACTTCCTATATATAATTCTTTACCTCCGGACCATTCCGGAACTCCTCGTGACGTCCGGGATCTCATTCGGGACTCCGAACAACTTTCGGTTTGCTGCATACTCATATTGATACAACCCTAGCGTCACCGAACCTTAAGTGTGTAGACCCTACGGGTTCGGGAGACATGCAGACATGACCGAGACGACTCTCCGGTCAATAACCAACAGCGGGATCTGGATACCCATGTTGGCTCCCACATGCTCCTCGATGATCTCAACGGATGAACCACGATGTCGAGGATTTAAGCAACCCCGTATACAATTCCCTTTGTCAATAGGTATGTTACTTGCCCGAGATTCGATCGTCGGTATCCCGATACCTCGTTCAATCTTGTTACCGGCAAGTCACTTTACTCGTACCGTAATGCATGATCCCGTGACCAGACACTTGGTCACTTTGAGCTCATTATGATGATGCACTACCGAGTGGGCCAGTGATACCTCTCCGTCATGCGGAGTGACAAATCCGATCTCGATCCGTTTCAACCCAACCGACACTTTCGGAGATACCTGTAGTGCACCTTTATAGTCACCCGATTACGTTGTGGACGTTTGGTACACCCAAAGCACTCCTACGGTATCCGGGAGTTACACGATCTCATGGTCTAAGGAAAAGATACTTGACATTGGAAAAAGCTCTAGCAAACGAACTACACGATCTTGTGCTATGCTTAGGATTGGGTCTTGTCCATCACATCATTCTCCTAATGATGTGATCCCGTTATCAATGACATCCAATGTCCATAGTCAGGAAACCTTGACTATCTATTGATCAGAGAGCTAGTCAACTAGAGGCTCACTAGGGACATATTGTGGTCTATGTATTCACACGTGTATTACGATTTCTGGATAATACAATTATAGCATGAATAAAAGACAATTATCATGAACAAGGGAATATAATAATAATCCTTTTATTATTGCCTCTAGGGCATATTTCCAACAGAACAGTCACAGCCTCGCAGGTGGAGGCTGGAGGAGGTCGATGGTGGATGAATAGTAGCTCGTGGAGGCTGGAGGGGTCGACGGTGGAGATGAACAGTATCCCATGGAGTCCCTTTTTGCGGTATGCCACACCCCTCCCGATGAACAGGACCCCCGTTTCGACAGTAGCGCTCCAACGCAAGTCCGTTTCCTCCGGTTTGCGGTACGCCACACCCCTCCCGATCAACAGGACCCCCGTTTTGACCGTAGGAGGTCCGTTTCCTCCGTTTTGCGGTACGCCAGACCCCTCCCGATGAACAGGATCCCGTTTCAAACATGGTCGGTCGAACACAAGGCCGTTTCCTCCGTTCTGCGGTACGCCATGCCTTGTTTCCATCGGCTGTTCCGTCCAGGCCCTCCCGATGAACACGACGACGCATTCCGTTCCGGCCCAGCTATTGGCTCCCCATGAACACGACGATGCCGCTGTTTCTCCGTTCCGGCCCAGCCATGTACACGAGCCTCGGCCGTGACGCTGCAGTAGGGCGTCGAGACCTCGCCAGTATGTACGACGCGGGTCAGATTTACTTTCTTGCACCGCCGCCGTATGTACGCAGTACATGCTACGCGGCGCGCCTCTACTACGACACGCGCGTGCCTCTACATCGACCAAGATATGTGCGTATCGTTCGCGACCAGAATGACAACGCCACGTACACCCGACTAGGTGGGTCCCGACCGCCGTGCACTTCCTTGCGTGCGAAGATGTAGCTGGTGGGTCCCAGCAATGTGGGGCGAATCGTTTTGCCCGGACGCACTTCCTTGCGCGCGAAGATGTAGCTGGTGGGTCTCGGCGGTCGGGGGAAACATTTTTGTGAAATACGGTGGCCCGTCTGGTGGGTCCCCGCTGTCAGGTGGAGGAATAATTATTTTGCGCGTAATAAGGAGGCACTTCCTTGCTGCGGCCGTGGACCCAAATTGCCACCACTCCGCATCTGATACTCTTCCGATGGAAGTCGTTCCTTGACCACGTTGACCACGCTGCGCCGAGAGCACCAGGGCGATGGACGATGGCGAGGCCTAAGAAGGGGACGACGCGGAGCCGGGGAAGATGCGGTAGTGGCAGCCCGCGCGGAGAAGAGTACGAGGGTTCACTGGTTCGGCTGCGGTGTGAGGCTGCCGTCGCCGCAGGGCCTGGCCAGCGGTGGGAATAGTAGGGGGCGGTGAGGCCTCCACGACAGCACAGCCGACCACGGGAGGCAGGAGCATGCGGCACGACCGGCGCTGCTTTGGGCGGCTGGAGCAAGAAGACCAGAGGTTGAAGAAGCACTACGGCCGTTGGATGGACATCGTACGGTCACTGGAGCTATAATCATGGATATTGACTAAGTTGACAAAGCCCTCCGTCCCCGTCAACCTCGTAGGCCCACAAGTCAGCCTCCCACTATACTGGGTCCCAGCTAGCAGGGGGAGTATTCATTTTTTGTGCGTAATAAGGAGGCACTTCCTTGCGTGCGAAGATATAGCTGGTGGGTCCGAGCTGTCAGCGGCGATAACATTTTTTCGCGAAATACAGAGTCCCTTTTGGTGGGTCCCAGATGTCGGGTGGAGGAATCATTATTTTGCGCGTAATAAGGAGGCATTTCCTTGCGCGCGGTCGTGACCCAGCTGTCAGCCTCTCCACGTACAGTCCACTTCAGATGCATGTCGGTCGTTGACCACGTTAACCAGACCGTGCCGAGAGCACCAGGGCGGTGGACGACGGCGAGGCCTAGGAAGGGAACGACACGGAGCTAGGGAAGACTCGGCAGTTGTTTCCCACGCGGAGGGGAGTACCACTGTACGAGGGTTTACTGGTTCGTCTGCCGTTGCCGGAGAATAACAGCAGGTGTGGGTGAGTAGAGGGATGGCTAGGCCAACGATGGGAGTACGGTGGGGCGGTGAGGCCTGTGAGGCAGCACAGCCGGCCGCGGGGAGGAAAGAGCAGGCAGTCCCGCCGGCGCTTGTTTGAGCGGCTGGAGCAGGAAGAGCAGAGATTGAAGAAGCACGACGGTTGTTGGATGGACATCCAGTAGACACTGCTTGTGCGTCAACCTTTTTTT
Source organism: Aegilops bicornis (assembly GCA_021605145.1). Classification (NCBI taxonomy): domain Eukaryota; kingdom Viridiplantae; phylum Streptophyta; class Magnoliopsida; order Poales; family Poaceae; genus Aegilops; species Aegilops bicornis. Next base: position 464,430,284 of record CM038673.1, on the reverse strand, counting down.
TAGGAAAGCCTCAAATCTGTGGAAAACATCATACAACCCATCTGCCATTATTTCTAATGATTTACAGCCCATATGCTAATTCTTAAGGTCTTTTTTGGAGCCCATATTATTTTTGTTAGCATTACAGACCATATTGTGGCCACGGTTAAAAAATTATACAAAATTTTGCATATTTTGGTGCGGTCCTAACTGTTTTTCATCCCGAAATTTTGAGTCACGTTCAAACCGATTTTAAAAATAAATATGTATCAATATAAAATCCAACAAATTGTCCACGCATAAAAATCAATGCAATTTAAAATCTCGAAATGAAAAAAAAAGAAATTTGAAACTAATTGCCGGTTTGATGTGTTTTAAAAATGTACAACGCATTTCTCATTACTGATAGGCCATTTTCTCGGCCAGCCGAATGAAAGCTCTCCTCGTCTTGAAAGATTTGCAGCCCAACAGGCCTGACAAAGCGACTTACATGGATAATCACAAAAAAACTGGGCTATGGCCGTGGACCCATCTGTTGTCACGACCGGATTTTCCGGATATCATTTTCCCAAAAATGGTCCTTGTGCTCACCAGCCCCAGGATTACTGTTAGCTGGCGAGACACCATCTTGATATAGAAAATCCAAGCAAAATACATAATATGTAGTACAAGACCATTCCGGCCTATGAGTACAACAATTGATTTCTAGTGGCTGATGGTGGAAGCGGTTTGGGGTTCATCTGCGTCTATGGGACTCCATTTCCCACAGGAACAGCTGACCAGGATAACTCCTATCTTCGCGAGGCTGCTATCATCACTGCGCAGGTTCCGGGGCTGTCCTCGCAACGCTCCTCTCCATGCAAGAAATCTGGCCAAGACAATAGCCAGGGACAAGCCAGTGAGTACTTTTGAATGTACTCACAAACATTATGAACACAAGTATAATGTAACAAATGATAATCATGCTCTGAAGTAGTCTATGCTCACAACGTCAGTCACAAAATAATAATCCATGATGCACGCAAGCAGGGTTATTTATATACAACATGAATATGCCATAATGGAGTAGAAATAACATGTACCGATCGGGTGTCTGAAGCGACACCTCGAAAGGATAATAATTTAAAGTATGCCTCAGTCGGGCGTCTGAGCGACGCCACATAAAGGGCTTATAAGTAGCTCAAAAACAAACATGCCACAGTCGGGTGTCTGAGTGACACCACATAAAGGGCTTATAAATAATAGAAATAACAAGCATGCCACAGTCGGGCATCTGTGCGACACCACATAAAGGGCTTATAAATAACAGAACTAACAAGCATGCCACAGTCGGGTGTCTATGCGACACCATATAAAGGGCTTATAAATAATAGAAATAACAAGCATGCCACAGTCGGGCCTTTGAGCGACACCACATAAAGGGCTTATAAGAAAATAATCTCAGTGAATATCCAGGAGGTAGAACCGTCACAGGGATACTCAATAGTTCAAATAATATAAAGGGTTGGTCCATAATAATAATAATCATAATCATCATAAGTCACGAGTCATGAGCCATGTTCTGGTTTAGCAGTTTCCCCTCTGAAGACCGACACTTGACCCATCCCAAACTGTAGTCCTTAACCATGGACACGGCTATTCGAATAAATATAACCTCTGCAGAGGGTGTACTCTTTACCCATGAGTAACGGATTCCTTTAGTCTATCGGGACTAATTCCATTTACGGTCTTTTTATTGAAAACACACCTGACCTGCGCACACCAGCTTAACCTACTGGTGTCTGGAATCACCCACTATACCTGTCAAGCAAAACTCTAAGTGGGGAGGCTACAACCTCGATTAGCATGGGATCAAATTTATACCGCGCGCTACTAAGGGGTGCCCCCCTCTCGGTCCCAACCGGAAACACCCATGCCCCCGGACCAGGTGGCCTGCCTACCGGATGCATCCGGTATCTTCCACCATGGCCTCTCTGTACAGTGTGTGCCAAGAAAGAGGTTGACAATTTACTGAACTGTACCCTACCTGCGGCAGGGACAAGTGGTAGTACGAAACAAGTATGGGGGTTACTGGAACAAGACTCGATCTATGGTCGACTCAGGAGGTTTAAGTATTCCCTGCATGATTAGCATAACAAATGTATTTTCAACCAACAGACCGAATCACCACTCATCATACCCCGTCATGCCATACCGGACACAACCGTCTCGATGAGGAACTAGGGACAAGCTCGTGTCTACCCAAGACAGAGGCTTTCCCGGCTTCCTTCCAGTATGCATGAAAAGCATACGAGGGTAATTAATATCTCAACGTATCAAATTTCAGTAGCACGGAATCATCAATATGCACTTATGAGTGTGTTCATATCATCACATAAAATAACAAAAACTCCGAGACAAGGAGTGTTGTAACCGTATCAAACAACACACGATAATATTATGCCAGGGTTCAGAATGCTTGCCTTCAAGTTGTGGAGAGGCAGGGTGCATTCCAAAACTTTTGAAAGTTTTCTTCTCTCTCCAACAAATCCTATTTTTGAATATATTTAGATTAATACATAGTTTTAAAGCAGTACAAAAAAGTTGTTTGGAAATTTTTCAAATAAACATGAAAATAAACTGGACAAAATTCGCGAAAGGAAAGAATCAACTCATTTGGAGTTATATTTAAAAAGTTATAGCCAGCCAAAGTTTAGTCAAATTTCTGAGGTCAAAATAAAACAGAAAAAGAAAACATTTCGAAATAAAAAAAACACGTCAAAGACATACTCCGGGTTTACGCCTCCACTTACGCTAGCGTGGACCGGCGCTGGGTCACTAACAGTGGGTCCAGGGGGCCATCGGTCGTTTGACCGTCGCCCCGCCTCCTTCCTCCTCCGCCGAGCAGGCGGGGCTCCGGCGATCGACGCCGGCGATTGGCGGCTCCTCGCGGGCTCCGGAGGGCAGGGATGGATCCGCCAGTCCAGGGCGGTCCTCCCGGTGGTCGAGGGGGTGGCGGGGATGGAGGGAGTCGCCGGCGGCGAGCTTCGCGGCGGACGGCGGCTTCGGGAGAGTTGGGGCTTTGCACTACTGTGGTTCCCGAGCGAGTTTGAGGTGTTGGGTGGCTCTGCGAGATCAGGGGAAGGGAATGGTGGCACTGGATGGACGGGAGGAGCTCTACTCGCGATGAACTGGACCGGAGGGTGGCGGCGGCCGAACTGGCCGGAGACGGGGAAGGAGGCTTCCTGCCGTCGCTTGCTGGCCGTGGGGCACACTAGTGGGATGGTATGAGGTCGCATGAGGGTCGGACGGGCTCGGGGGTTCCTTTTATAGGCGGTCGGGGTCGGTTTCGCAGCGGCCGTGGATAGGCTCGACGGCGAACCGTCGTTCTGTAGTTGCAGGGCGATGTGGCGATGGCTGGCGGGGTTTGGCAGGGCGAGGGGATAAGCTCGAGCTGTTCAGGGCGAGCTGGCACGTGGCTGTGGCTCGGGCGGCGCCGTCCATGGCAGGGGCCACTGTGGCCGGCCGCTAGTGGCCACGGCCGACCTGACGGCGGCGCTGTGGAGCTCCAGGGGCTGTTCTGCGGTGAGGGAGGGGGCGGGCGTGTTGGCTGCGAGTGGGGAAGGGCCAGAACGAGCGCGGGGCGACGGTAGTGGGACGCGGCGACTCGGTGCGCGCGCGTGCAAACGGCGCCTGGCGCGCGCCAACAAGACGACGCGAGGTGTTCGGCAAAATGCCAATGCTGGCCAGGAGGCTTGGGTGGGTCTGGGGATTAACTGGTCTAGGTTAGAGTCATCTGGGAGCTTAGTGGACATGCTAGTTAGGCCACTAGGGCAACTTCATAATGCAAGTCCATAAGCATGCCAAAACTGGCCATGCTCCTAACCTATTCGATGAAATTCCAAGTGCCTCTAGGCATCTTTTGGGGTGGCCAAAAACTCCAGACCAGTGTCTCTTTAGAAGTTAAAGAGGGTGGCAAGGTTAGTTTGTCAAAAACAAAAACTTGTTAGTGCAAGTTTTTGAGAAAACCAATTTTGGACAGAAACTATAGGCTATCATTTCATGGACCAAAAATATTCCAATGGGTCCACTCTCCTGGACTTAAGGGTTTTGTAGGGTGGCCTATAAGCAGGAAAAAGAATCATGGGAAAAAGGGCAAGTTAAAATATGGTTGTAGTAGAAAATGCCAAACTGGACCAGAGAGCAAAAGAGGATGATTTGCTCAAATTTTTCAAAGAACATTAGTGGGTTTTTGCACAAAGTTGAATCATATACTCCTACTGACATCCCCTAATTTTGGTGGAAGTTTTAGAGAAATATTTAAATAGGTTGTAGTGCAAATGTGCAAACTGGACCAGGTTTCAAAACTTGGGGAAAAGTTCAAAATCTCCAAATGACTAAAGGATATTTTTGCACAAAAGTGATCTAGGGACATCACATGACATCCCCAAATTTTGGTGGGATTTTTAAATAAGTATTGGAAAGGGTTCTAGTGCAAATGGGACCCTAAAACCTATGAAAATCATTTTTAAGGAAATAAAGCTTAGGGAGAAATAATCATATAAATAATTCCACTGACAAAGGAAATGTTTCGAGAGAGAGTATACAAGTCCAACAATATTTTTAAAAAAAAATTACTAGGGGTGAAAACTCCACAACTCAGAGGAAAAGAGTGGTGCTGAATCAAAGAAAAAGATCCAGAAAATAAAAATTTAATTTACCAAGGCAAAATTTTAATCAATAATTCATGGTTAAATATTTGGGGTGTTACAACACTACCCCCATTAAGAAAAAACCTCGTCCTCGAGATTTGTTAAGGGTTTTTTTGAAAATATTACTCTATTAGCTGAAACCAAATAGTTTACTCATAGCACAAACTTTGTGTCGTCGGGGTTGGTTTTTGGCAGCTACGCCCGGAGTTAAAAATGCAATCGTACACCAACATACTTATGCACGGCTACTATTTAAAATAGGGGCACACAAGCAACAGCATTTAATTTATGGCGATATAGGATCACACAGTTACAGGGCATGGACATACTAAGACTCGGTACTACTCAAGTGACTTTTTAGTCTACCTCGTTCATATCTAAGTGGGTGTGCCTTGTGGACATCGAGGCTTCTCCACGGGTTTCACCGTCGGGATTAGCTGGAGGGGGTTGAGGGGCTGCCGGATCGGGGTAGCGATGATGACCATCGCGGGGGTTGTTGGCCACAATCCTGCTGGAGCGTGTTCCCAAAAGGCGACGAAGCACTTCTGGGGACACCAAAGTATTTTGGTTGATGGCTGGGGCAGACCTCAAGGACTCGATCGGTTGTCCGAACAGCATGACTGGGTTGTCGGCGTTGGGCTCATCTTCTCCTCTTGCCGGGGCTCGGCGAATCAGTTCTCCACGAGCTGCGATCAGATCAAGGGTGATTTGATTAAACAATCCCTCTAGTGCACTTACATAGCGCACTAGATGCAACAATGCAGGATCCGTCTCATGATCTTCGTTGGCAACCTGGGGTGGCCTCCCATACCCGTCACGGCTAGGGTAGTAGTAGAACGAGCGACAGTTAACTCTAGGCGACAAGTGCCGGAGTTGAACTACAGCCTCTCGAGCAGCTAATTGGATGGCTTGTGGCTCAAAGGAAGTTGTCCTTCCAGTGAACCTGTAGGGGCGTTCTGGCGATAGACCCCTACCATAGACGTGTACTATGGCCTAGAATTGACGGCTCTCACCGCTCATGGGCCATTGATACACAACAAACTCTGGGGGATCTTCTAATGCAAAGGCACGGCGGGTGAGGTTTGCTAGCACGGTCACAAAACCTCCAAGGTTGGTTGATGTGGTCTCATTGTGCACGACGGGGCCAGACATTATAGCTCGGTTCGGGGAAGAGGCTGTGTTGTGCTGTGTTGAGGCTAGCGTGCCCTTTTTATAGAAAAAGGGGACGGAGTCTTCCTTTGCACGCTTGCGGATGAGACAATTTAGGTGTTGGCCACTGGCGCGTGATCGACAGGCTAGGCTGATAGGTTGGGCACCGATTGCCAAAAGGTGTTGGGTCACTGTGCGGCTATCTTGCACGAGAAGCTTGGCCGGGGTTAGGTTAAGGTCTGGTGGGTTGGTTAACCTAGGTTTTTCAACCTGGCTAAGATAGTGTTAGCCAATGGTCAGCCTGGCTCTGATACCAAGTTTGTCAGGATCGGATTTTCGGGATATCATTTTCCCAAAAATGGTCCTTGTGCTCACCAGCCCCAGGATTACTGTTAGCTGGCGAGACACCATCTTGATACAGAAACTCCAAGCAAAATACATAATATGTAGTACAACAATTGATTTCTAGTGGCTGGTGGCGGAAGCGGTTTGGGGTTCATCTGCGTCTATGGGACTCCATTTCCCATAGGAACAGCTGACCAGGATAACTCCTATCTTTGCGAGGCTGCTATCATCACTGCGTAGGTTCCGGGGCTGTCCTCGCAATGCTCCTCTCCATGCAAGAAATCTGGCCAAGACAATAGCCAGGGACAAGCCAGTGAGTACTTTTGAATGTACTCGCAAACATTATGAACACAGGTATAATGTAACAAATGATAATCATGCTCTGAAATAGTCTATGCTCACAACGTCAGTCACGAAATAACAATCCGTGATGCACGCAAAGAAGGGTTACTTAAATACAACATGAATATGCCATAATTGAGTAGAAATAACATGTACCGATCGGGTGTCTGAAGTGACACCTCGAAAGGATAATAATTTAAAGCATGCCTCAGTCGGGCGTCTGAGCGACACCACATAAAGGGCTTATAAGTAGCTTAAAAACAAACATGCCACAGTCGGGCGTCTGAGCGAAACCACATAAAGGGCTTATAAATAATAGAAATAACAAGCATGCCACAGTCGGGCGTCTGTGCGACACCACATAAAGGGCTTATAAATAATAGAACTAACAAGCATGCCACAGTCGGGCGTCTGTGCGACACCACATAAAGGGATTATAAATAATAGAAATAACAAGCATGCCACAGTCGGGCGTTTGAGCGACACCACATAAAGGGCTTATAAGAAAATAATCACAGTGAATATCCAGGAGGTAGAACCGTCCCAGGGATACTCAATAGTTGAAATAATATAAAGGGTTGGTCCATAATAATAATAATCATAATCATCATAAGTCACGAGTCATGAGCCATGTTCTGGTTTAGCAGTTTCCCCTCCGAAGACCGACACTAAGACCGACACTTGACCCATCCCAGACTGTAGTCCTTAACCATGGACATGGCTATTCCAATAGATATAACCTCTGCAGAGGGTGTACTCTTTACCCATGAGTAACGGATTCCTTTAGTCCATCGGGACTAATTCCATTTACGGTCTTTCGATTGAAAACACACCTGACCTGCACACACCAGCTTAACCTACCGGTGTCTGGAATCACCCACGACACCTGTCAAGGAAAACTCTAAGTGGGGAGGCTACAACCTCGATTAGCATGGGATCAAATTTATACCGCGCGCTACTAAGGGGTGCCCCCCTCTCGGTCCCAACCGGAAACACCCATGCCCCCGGACCAGGTGGCCTGCCTACCGGATGCATCCGGTATCTTCCACCATGGCCTCTCTGTATGGTGTGTGCCAAGAAAGAGGTTGACAATTTACTGAACTGTACCCTACCCGTGGCAGGGACAAGTGGTAGTATGAAACAAGTATGGGGGTTACTGGAACAAGACTCGATCTATGGTCGACTCAAGAGGTTTAAGTATTCCCTGCATGATTAGCATAACAAATGTATTTTCAACCAACAGACCGAATCACCACTCATCATACCCCGTCATGCCATACTGGACACAACCGTCTCGACGAGGAACTAGGGACAAGCTCGTGTCTACCCAAGACAGAGGCTTTCCCGGCTTCCTTCCGATATGCATGAAAAGCATACGAGGGTAATTACTATCTCAACGTATCAAATTTCAGTAGCATGGAATCATCAATATGCACTTATGAGTGTGTTCATATCATCACATAAAATAACGAAAACTCCGAGACAAGGAGTGTTGTAACCGTATCAAACAACACACGATAATATTATGCTGTGGTTCAGAATGCTTGCCTTCAAGTTGTGGAGAGGCAGGGTGCATTCCAAAACTTTTGAAAGTTTTCTTCTCTCTCCAACAAATCCTATTTTTGAAAATATTCAGATTAATACATAGTTTTAAAGCAGTACAAAAAAGTTGTTTGGAAATTTTTCAAATAAACATGAAAATAAACTAGACAAAATTTGAGAAAGGAAAGAATCAACTCATTGGAGTTATATTTAAAAAGTTATAGCCAATCAAAGTTTAGTCAAATTTACCAAGGCAAAATTTTAATCAATAATTCATGGTTAAATTTTTGGGGTGTTACAGCTGTCAGCCTCTCCACGTACAGTACTCTTACGATGGAAGTCGGTCGTTGACCACATTGACCACGCCGCGCCGAGAGCACCAAGACTGTGGACGACGACGAGGACTAGGAAGGGGAAGACGCGGAGCCGGGAAAGACGCGACAGTGGGTGCCCACGCGGAGAGGAGTACGAGGGTTCACCGTTCGGCTGCGGTGTGAGGGCCGTCATTGCAGGCCTGGCTAGCGGTGGGAGTAGTAAAGGCGATGAGGCCTCAACGGCACAGCCGCCATTGGAGGCGAGCAAAGCGGTCTCGCGGCCGCTGGTTTGGGCGGTGGTGCAAGAAGAGCAGCGATTGAAGAAGCGATGAGGACCGTTCGATTCAAATCCAACGATTCTTCTGCTAGAATCGTTTGTTGACTAAGTTGACAAACCTCGCAGACGTCTGGCGTCAACTTAGTAGGCCCACGTGTCAGCCTCCCAACCGGTGCGCCCGGATGTCGATGGGAGGAATCATTTTTGGCGTAATAAGGAGGCGATTGATTGCGTGCGGCTAGGCCAGCGGAGGGAGTAGGGTGGGCGGGGAAGCTGCAGCGGCATCACAATGGGCCACAAGAGGAGGGAGCAGGGCAGTCCCTTGAAGCTAGTTTAGGCGGTTTGGAGCGGGAAGATCAGAGATTGAAGAAGCACGTCGGCCGTTGGATGGACATCCAACAGTCACTGCTGCTAGAATCATGTGTTGACTGACAAAGCCTTGCGTAAACAAGTCAGCCTCGAAATTTGTGGTGTGTACAGCCCATTTGCTATTATTTTTATAATTTTTACTCATTTTCTAATTCATATGGAATTTATTGCAGCCCGTTTTCCATTTTTAGAATTGCTGCCCATTTTCTGGTCAGTACCAGGGTTAAAAAATTAACTAAATATGTGGGAAATTTGAAAATTCGCAATTTTTTGCTGGGGAACAAAATATTCTTAATCCAAAAATTAGTAGCCATACTAAAACAAATTTAAAAATAAATTAGTACTATGTCATGTTAAATGCAATGAAATACATATAAGATATCAGTGAAGAACAAAAACAAAAAAAGAAACTAATATCCCATTTGCCATAATTTTTTTGGAATTCTCAACCCCTTTTGATATTACTTTTAACAGACACTCACCATACTCTTTGGCCAGGCCGGAATGCATCCCTCCTCGTCTTGAAAGATTTGCAGCCCAGTAAGTCCGAGAAAACAAATAGGCCTAGTGTGGGTATTCTTCAAAATGAAATACTGGGCTACCTATTTTCCCAAAGAAAAAACTTTTGGGTTGGTCATGTTGTTAGACGGGCCACAGAGACCGCACAACCCAGTTTATAGCCTGCTCCTCCGAATTACTACTAAAAGAAGTTGTGCAATTTTGTTGTTAATTGACTATACGTTAAAAATGATGTGGGTCCCAGATATCAGCAGGGTGGATTAGAGTAAAAAACGATGGGTTCATCTGAGTAGTAAAAGAGGCGCTTGCTTGTGTTCGGAAGCGGACCTGGTGGGTCCGTACTATCATACTCACAACTACAGTCCTCTCCCGATCACTATGTTGACAGGGACAGTTTTGAAAAAAACTATGTTGGCAGGGCCGGCGGCGGCGCCGCGGCGAGCGCACCAAGGCGGAGGATAAAGTGTTGTCGCCAATGTGCTAGGCTGGGTTGGACATTCTTATTGAAAAACAAAATTGGATCGGATCTATTTAGACGTTGACTACGATTTGCATGGGTCCGCTGGTTGCAGGAAGAAAATGCTGGGAGAAAGAAGACCGTTCGCTATCTTTGCCGAAGAATAATATTGACTGAATTTAAAGAACTGGTGCATGAGCATTTAGCTTTATTTATTTATTTACTTATTTATGTTTAGGGGACCATGAGCATGTACCTAGGCCGGATTCATGTGAGAGCCTCCCTTCCAGTTAATTATGGGCTTCTCTATTGGGCCTTCATCGATTGGGCTGCATGTTATCAACAAGTGGAAAATATGTTCCGCATTTAAAAATAGTATGCGCTACGTACGGTACGGGGCACTAAAGGATCGAACCGTGCAACGACTTCCAAAACATTGTGTTTGTCATTCTAACAACACATTTATTCAACCAACAGAAGACATATACTACTGATTGTACATTGAAAACAGCAGCATCAACAACCAGGGCTGGGGTGCAATGAAGCGATAAGCGAGCCGTAAGAGTGAAGACGCAGCACTCTCTTCCAAAACAAACAACAGCCATCATTACAAAAGGGCTACCAAAAAGAACAAGTGTAAGAATCAAACTAAATAAAGATACAACAACACCAAGTGTACGCATCTAACTAAGCGGCTCGGTTAGGCGTTACTATTTATTAAGCTGTGGAGATTGGTCGACGGCTTGAACCAGATGGGTGCTCGACAGGGAAACTCCACCGGCGGTCAAGTCTGATACTTGCGACCCTCTCTCCTACTTTGGGATGAAGTGCGTGGCGGCACATATCAGGGTATGGTGCATGCAGAGACGCATGGTACGCTGTGTACACACAGTTTTGCCTGATGAACGAAACCGTGCTGCCATCATGATCCTTGCCGTCGGTTATCTCCTGGTTAATCGGATAATTCAGTCCGACAAACAGAGAGCGTGTACCAAGGCTACTTACCAACCTCCAGTCAAAAATTCCTGAAGGCCCAGAGAAGCTGGGATCCTGCTCAAAGACCTTGCAGTGACTGTTGTATTCTGCGAAACAACACGTCCGGTACGTGTGAACGATCATCAATCATTCGTCATCGTCTGATCGAGCCAGGAACCACCTGCAACTGCCATGCCGCTTTTGTTTGAAAGGTTCTGGGATTAGGAAGGGTAGGGACACCAAGCGGCCTACAACATCATATGAAGTTGGAGTCAAATAACCCTCAAAAAAAGTTGGAGTCAAATAAAAAAGGGCTCTTGATGTAGTCAATCTTAAGAACAGCATGTTATGAGCATGAATATTTTTTCAGTAAATGTTGTGATAATATAAGCAAGCCATCATGATATCATAGGAAAGTAACATACTGTCAGTAACAACCGTTTGTAGTGATGACCGGAGTAGGCCAGCAATACGTCCAGCCATAGAAGGAGTCGTCGGTAAATGAAGCCCTTGTGTTCAATGGCATCAGAGAACCATGGAGGATGTATGATCCTGCGATGGACGTGCAGATTTATCCACTTACCGTAGTGACCTGTCAGATAGGCGAGACCGCGGTTGAAGAACGCAATTAGCCTGAAGTATTTATAATTCGCAGATCTTGTGGGCACTTGGCAGATTACAACCTTGAGCAAATCAAACTTGGTATCATGTTGGATATTGTAAGATTCCGAGTATTCTAGGCCGCGGTGCCAAAGCAGTGCAATGTTAATCGAAGGAAGGGGGATCAATCGCCGGGTGTAGACCTCCACGAGCATCCAGCTGCCGCGACCGTCGACGAGCACCATCCAAGACGTGTCATGCCGACCCAGTACATACCGTTAATGTAGTTGATGGTGACGGGGATCGGATCACAGTCAAGGGGGTTGATGCTTGCCACCCTACGATCGTTATGCTGTGTGACACGCCATTTCTGAAGATCAGGCGGCATCAGCAAGCAAGGAGCTGGCTTAAAAAGCTCCGGCCTGAGGGCTTTGAGTAAACGGTACAGCCCAGCGAGCACGCTTGTGGCGGCATGGTATCGAGATTGTCCACACGCCAAACAATGAGCTTGATTACCTCTGTGGGGAGCGAATTCCAGCCACTCTTTCGGGACGCTGCTTGGTTCTCGCCATTGTTAGTGCTTGGGTTTTGGACGAGGGGAGGCGCCTTAGCAGGGATGGAAGATTGGACGAGGGGGAGGCGCCTTAGCGGGGATGGAAGAGCGGACAAAGATGGAGAAGCGAATATGTGCTGCGGGAAGTGGACAGGTGATGATGACTATAGCACGCCGCTTGACTTATGAGACACATACCAGCAGTGTAGGGTCATATCGAAGTCTGACAACTTGCTTGAGTGATCACAGTACTGGTACTCCCTACAGTACCTGCTACTATGCCATAACTTGCTTGACTTATGACTACGAACCGCCATCAGTGCTAACTCCAATCCTGCAAGTCATGGATTTGTTTCTTTTTAACTTTCTGTAATCAGAAGCTGTAGCCGCAAGTCATGTACACTTTGTCTTGACATCGAACCCACATAGTACTTAGAATACAAGATTAAGGATGCAATTAACTTTCTATAGAGGGAGAATCATACACGCAATTAACTCAAATGGATTGGACGTGACTCTATTATTCTCCAACGGCAACCGGCAAATTTCCTCCCTTGGGCCGGAGTAGGTTTCTCGGTTTGCATGCGGGTTTAACGGAGGGGTTTGATGGAGGGGAGGAGGCGTGTTCAGCCGGGCATGCAGTGGACGGCGCAGTACTATTCGATTTGACAACTACAACTAGTATATTATAAAAAACAAAGAAGAGTAGTAAAGATAGAGATAAGAATCGAGACTAGGGAGGAGCACCATCTACTGCTTCGTGGGCTACTCCTGCGCTCCATTCGGCGGCCGCAACGTCCCCTACAGCCACTCCCTCCTGCTCTCCATTCAGCGGGCGCTGTTGAAATTTGGGGAGCGCATTCTCGCTACTAGCAGCGATGACTTCACCGACGATGACTTCTTCCCCGACCTCGGCAACCTCTTCCTCAACGACATGGGCGACAACCTCAACGCCAATGGTGGTACTCCCGTTGCACCGTATGTGTTTCTGTCCTTCCTGTTCGAAATTGTGGTAGAATTCATGTTTCTAGCCTGTGTCCTAGATTCGATCTGTTCATCTACTATGCTAGTCCGCATGATTAGTTTAATCTCTATTATAGCCGTCATGATTTATTTCGTAGTAAATCTCGTAGTAACTTGCTCATATATTCAACTGGCGGAACGTCCCCTACAGCCACTCCCGTTTCATGGACGGCCTGGTCGATGCCTCCAAGGAGCCCTTCGTCTACTACTATGAGTGCCCGGTGCCGTTTTGAGGCTCGCCGGTGCATCACCTGACGCAGGCATGCGGTGATCACTACTGGCCCTTGGCAAAGAACATCAAGTACGAGACGTGCTACCCGTTCACCATGCCGGAGTCGCTGGAGGATCAGCGCCGCCTGCTAGTCTCGGAGGAGGACGGCAGCGTCTTCCTCTTGATCGTGGCCATCGGCGAGGTCTGTGCATGACACCGCCACATCTCTGTAGTGTGCGTTAGGGGCGACGCCGCTGGCACTGACACTGACACGAGGCTGGTGTACGGGTGCGTGCTCACTATTACTACCCCTCGGAGGTACGTGGCGGCGACACTGGCTACGCCAAGCTGACTTGGACTCTGCCGAGCTGGGACCTTCCCGCCAATGTGGACATGGAAGACGCATGGTATTATTTGACCCCCAACAATGTGCACGGGGACTCCAAGGAGGTTCACCTCGACATCTGCATTATCAAGTTAAATTTTGATCATTAGTCTTCGCTCAATGTAATCCGCTGGCTAAGCATGTGGAGACTTCCATGCATGATCTTGCTCTATTGGAGTATTGCGCATGAGTAAAAGTGTATCCATTTATGGTTTAGTCTAGAATCTTCCATGTATGAAGTTTTACTACAGTACTGGTGAAAGACTTATGATGAACCATTTCTTACATATCCTCTACCCCCTTCCAAGTCATCCTGATTTAATCCCTCCGTCTAGGTGTATAAGGGCATGGTTAATACTTAAATAGTATAGCCAACTGTTGACTATAAGAAAGTGCTAGGTCATCTGTAGCCAACATGTATAACAATGGATACTCAAAAACTAATTCTTGAAGATCATTTCATGCAAAGCACAATAAGAGTTATTTCTTCACAAGTTTTGGATGCTGGTTGAATAGTTGAACGCTTTTGTTTGCAAAAGATACTTTTTTATCTATTTCACCAGGATGTTTGTAAGCTCTAGTGATGAAATAATATCCGAACAAACCTATAAATTGCCGTTACACATGAGATGACTCCCACATCATTTGTCAAAATAAACAACTCCCGATCAATGCATTTCACTCTTCCATGCAGCATACGGGCACCTTACTATAGATTAGTACGACCAAAAATTGAACTAACATTATATATAGTATGATAAATGATGATGCATGTCACCTAAAATTATAGGAGTATCATTGAAAACTATGTTCAAATACGAATCCAACGATATTGTTTTTGTTGACATGCACTAACAGTTTGACAGTTAAATCTTCAGTCAAATTCAATGGAGGATAAACCACGACCGATCTAGTCGTACTAGTGTAGAGGGGCGGCGCTGCACGGGAGTCTCACCCCGCTCGTGGCGCCGCAGTAAAGCCTTCATATCACAAAACCCAACCACTCCCAGTAATAAGTGGCCTAGTAAAATAAACGGACAAGCAACCATCACATCCCTCCGTCTTTTTTGCATTTCATCTCTCTGCATTTACTTTCTCTGGTTCATCTCGCACACTCGATCCCTAGCTACTACTCCTAGTATCCCTAGCTACTACTCCTACGGCCAGTTCTTTTGGCGGCTTCCCCAGCTTTTCCCATAAGACTAGTCGGAGTGGAGAGTAACATTAAGGCGCCTCACTCATTTATTTGGGCTTCTAAACTACTAGTAGTAGTACCTCCGTCCTGGGTTATTACTCACCGTTGTAATTTGTGCTAAATTTTGACCAAAGATTTAACTGATAAAATGTTAGTGCATGTGACATGCACTAACATTTCATTAGTTAAATTTATGATCAAAATTTGACACATATTACAATGGGGACCAATAAACCAGGACGGAGGTAGTAGTTATGGGATTACTAATCTAGAAGCCTAAAAGAACTGGCCCCTGGTACTCCTACTAGTAGTAGTACTCAAGTTGGAATTCCAATTGCACGGCACAACTTGTTAGGCAAAAAATTGATCTGAGGTGTAAGAAGCAGTTTGGGAATTTGCATGCCTTTCCGACCAGTGAGATACTCCGTACAAAGTACGACAGAGAAATAACCACAGAGAAGGAAGCTAAAAGTAAACAATCAAACGAGCATTTTTGCATTTGTTTTGCATTGAATCGTTTCACAAGCTTGACTAGTGTTGTTTTTCTACTTTTACAAAAACCGCATCGTAATGTTAAAACGTGCATTTGCACGTACATAAGTAATAGTAGTACTCCCTCCATCTAGGTGTATAAGTCTTCCCTCCTTCTTGGTCACAGTGCACAACCAAGGATGACTTATTGACCTGGACGGAGGGAGTAGCACAGTCTGCAAGCATATATAGAGAGAGACTTAATTAAGGACGCTAATAATTCCTGAACGTTCGGGATTTGTCATTTGCGTCCCAAAACTAATGAGATCGCCTTAAGACACAAAAATTATACTCCTACTAAAAGCCACAGCGCTCGCAGGAGCGCTTGTGGCGCGCCACGAGTGCCCTGGTGCGCGGCCGTTTCCCAGCGTGCCGACACAACGCCTCTTCCTTAGCCTCGCAACTCGTGAGGTGCTGATTGGCGGCTTGCCGGCGGGCGAGCGCGATCGCACCGGTGTGGTGATCCGGCGCCAACAGGTACTCCTCGCTGTAAGCGTGCACCCGGTCCATGTAACGCCAAGCGTAGATGAGCCGCTCGGGCCTGACTGCACTCAGGGCGTCAGCACGGGCGTCCTCCGCCACCCTCACGGCCTCGCACGAGCCTTCTGCCAAAGAGCCAATTGTCTGACTCTCTCGGATGCGACATAGGCCTCCCAGGCAGCTTGTTCCGCGGTGCGCTTCTCTTCCTCGGCCTTCTTCTCCACCTCTATTTTGGCACGCTCTGCTGGAGGCAAAGCCTCCCACAAGGCGACATCCATTTCTTTCCAAATCTCCTCAAGGCTGGGGGGGCTCGGCGCTGCGGCGTTCTCCTTGTAGCGGGGAGCCGACGCATCCTCTGATGCGCATGCTGGCGAGATTGGGAACGCCGACGCGTCCACCTCGACGCGTCACGGCGAGGAGAGGAACGCCGCCGCGTCCTCCTCGACTAGTGGCGGCGAGGAACGGAACGGCGACGCGTCCACCTCGATGTGTCGCGGCGAGGAGCGGAACGCCGACGCGTCCTCCTCGACTAGTGGCGGCGAGGAATGGAACGAAGACACATGACCGTCTGCGCGGTGCAGCGATGGGCGCCTAGGGCTTGGGAGGAGCGATGCCATGGTGGTCGACGTGAGAGGGAGGGGGAGGAGATAGCGATGAACGTGAACGTGAGGGGGAGGAGATAGCGATGTCGTGGGAGGCGTAGTATTTATAGCGAGCAATGGCACACCTACATAAGATATGGACTGAGCTGCACTGACTTAACTGCAGGTCCATTTGTGTCACTGACATGTGGGCCAGACCCCTGTTGGGCCCATATGCTAGTGACCCAATGCACCTACAGTTAAGTAACAACTACATGGGCATATTTGTTGGAGTATATTACGGGGGAGGGAAGGGGAGGAAATATTGCTGGTCACAACGGATTGGACGAGCGCGGGGGGAGGAGAGTCATGCATGCAGATTTTTCCACACGGGGTGGAGTGGTGGGACCGCCGGAGGGAGAAGCAGAGTCTGGCAGGCATATTGTTTCCACACATGGAGAGGAAAAGATTTGGAGACGAACGGGCTTCCTGCAGGTATGGGGAACGGTGCATAATAAGTCTCATCTTGCATGTCGGGCTAGGTATAGTCTCAAGTCATTAAAAACATACACGCCCCACACATGTTCATATTTCAAGGTGCACTAAATTATTGCATGCGATGATTAAGGCTGTCCATAATGGTGGTATCTTAGCTGGTATCATGCACACGCGAATAGCAAACATGCTGATGTGGCAAAGAATTAAAGAAGAGAGGGGGGTTAGAGTAACTAGTATTCATGCATGCATTGGTAAACACATTTTTTTGTGAAGAACTACAAAAACTGTTCCACCGCCTCTATCTTGCTAAGAGTAGGTGAAATTTTTGAATCGAGCCCTTTAAACTAGAAGGGAGGTGGTAGTACTCTAATAGCTAACCTTGGCCCTGTTTGGATCCATGTGTTAGAGTTAGCTTGGGTTAGTTTGAACTCAACTAACCCAAAAAAAATCTAACCCACCCAAGAGGTGCTTATTTGGGTTACTCCCTCCGTCTAGGTGTGTAGGTCATCTTACGTTGTGCACATGACCAAAGGCGGAGAGGAAAACGAGAAAACTTAATGTCGTTTGGCTAATTAATAGCATTGCATGCAATGCACTAACCACTGCATGTCATGTTTGGTAGTCTCAAGTCATTGAAAGCATGCACGGCCCACATCTCTTATTGGTTGATATGTCACAAAACAAGAAACGAGGAGGGACTTAATGTACGGTGCCTAAGTGTTTTGAGATTATTTGGTTTTCGTAAGGTGACTTACACACCTAGACGGAGGGAGTACTTCTTCTCGGGACACTAAAAACAAATTTTTTTTCTCGCTCTCCCCGCAGCTGATCCCTCCCCACTTCCTCGAAGCTTCTCGTCCTCTCCCTCCCTCCCTCCCTCCCTCTCGCACCGCCCATGAAGGCACCTTGCTGTATCCGCGCTCCATCTAACCCTGTCATCCAAACACCTCTTTCGCTAGAGTTACTTCAGGGTTAGTTCAGGATTAGAATCTTTAACTCATCTAACTCATCTAATAGTAGTTCTTATACTCATTATAATCAATATTGTAGATATTGATATTTTAGTATAAATTTGGTCAAACACTTTGCAAACGGTTGACGGAAGTAAAAGGACCAGAGGGAGTATCATGCATGCGGAGTAGGCAAAAATTGCTCATTTATAGCCGGTCGAAGTCTCAAAGGCGCGACTGCGAGGGAGGCGAAGGTCGTGGGAGGCGCGACGGTTGACAGAATTAAGTGAAGTTACCCACGCGTCGGCTTGGCATGCGAACAGGCAGAAGCTATACCGTCAGGCCTACGATATGGGTCTAGTAGACATGACATCTAGTGGGTCCTGCATAGTTCTCGAGAACTCTTTGGGGGCTTGCAGCCGTTTATCCACCGGGCAAGCCAGCAACCCCACGCCGTTCGCACGCCCTACTCGTCCCCATCTTCTACTAGTAGTACAGTACCTTACAACAGATCGCTCCCAGTCGTCCCGTCCTTTCACATTACGGCAGTTCCACTAATCCTAACCCTCCTCCCAAATCCATGGCGTCCCAAATCTCCATGATCAGCGATGAGTACAACGTTAGAACCATCACCGACGATGAGTTCGACATCATCTACACCTGTTCTTCCTCAATGGTGAAAGAATGCCTTGCTCGCTTTAAACGCATGTTCGAGAACTCAAACGATGAGTGGGTCGCTGGGCTAGATGTTGAGTACACCACAGTCCTGGGAAGCGAGAAGAAACTAAAGGAGGCAGAGAAGAAGCCCGTCATGATCCAGGTTTGCGTGCATGACTTATGCTTGGTCTACCACATATGCCATGTCGACGTTGAGTGCGTGGAATTTAAGAAGTTCCTCAAGGGCGGCCGAGTAAAATTCGCTACTGTATACTTTAGGAACGACAAGGAAATCCTGGGTCGGATAGGCCTCGTTGTAGGCCAGCCCTTCAATCTCCAGAAGGCAAGCCTGGTGTCCTCCTCTTAGCCTTCAATGCTGACCCTGGCAGCAGCCATGATTGATCGTTCATACGCTAAACTGAAGAAACCTCATGACGAGTTTCATCATGCATGGGAGTCGAAGACATTAGATGAAGATCACATTCTGTACGTAGCAATGGATGCCTACCTTTGTTTAAATATCTAAAAGGGTTGGATGAAGAAGTGGAGCCCAGTGTCCGGTTCAAGCAAAGAAGCGGCGGCGAAGAGGAAGAGGAAGAGGGATGAGGACCAACTCGAGGACGTGGACTCGGACTCCGAGTAGGTGGCAGTGCCGTCGCTCATGCTGGTTATACTGCAGTGTCAAGCGGACTAGTTGCTTGAGGCCCCAGTAGAACTATGTTTATGTTCTTTCTCGTTATTTGAATTCTTTAAATGCGTAAGTAGTACTAGTATTATGTCTTACTACTGTTCTTCTTGCAGTTGGTACTCTCGCTTTCGTATCTTCGTGTTCCTACTGTAGTTAATACGTTCATACTAGTAGTATAATTTGGGTCAGTTGATTTGTGAAAGAAGTTCGACGGAGTGAAGGAAGAAGATGGCAGGGTGCCCATGATCTATCTTATGAGTGTTGGGTGTGGAATGCAGTTCGCCGGAAAAAAATGGATCGTGCCCGGGGTTAAACGGATGGCGGGGGTGGGGGGAGCATGGCGGTGGTAGGCGGTTCAGGGGAGGGCGCAACGGCGGCGGCAGGCAGTTAGGCGTGTGGCGGGCTAAGAAGATGAACCGTACATTTATTTCGGAGGTTCAAGAAGCCCTTCTAGCCATCCATGTTGCATCAAACGGCTCACAAGAGTCGACTGACCCAAATTGCTCCTTCAGATTACAGGATCCACGTGGCATTCAAGGTCTCAAAGGTAGATTCCGCGTCCGCACCCTGTTTGCGGACTCAACGCGCGCGCGACCGGCTTCCACCGCGACAGCCACCATGCGTGCCTCCTCCACGCGGGCGGAGACGACAATGACACGCTAGTTCCTCCTCGCCGGCGTGCTAGAGCATGTGCTCGTCCTCCTCTTCGTACAATGCGTGCATAGACGCGGCTCCACCAGCTGCTCGCGTGCTTGGCAGCGCGACGGCATCGCAAGGTCAGACTGCAGACGACGTGAGTGGGCGATCCTTCGGCTTGGCGGAGACACGGCGGTGATGGGCGAGAAATTGTTGGCCGAAGCACGCGGGCGCCGGTATGCGCAACGGCGGCGGCATATTGATGAGTGCGCGTATGGGAGCTTAGTTTAGTTTTATATATGGTTTGTCAAACTTAAAAGAAAATCATACTAGTACACGTAAACATTAGACTTAGGCAGCGCTTTTATTAGTTACCACAGCCACGATACGGAATCTGTCGGCGTTCTGGGAACGGGGGTCCCTAGACTTGCCTGCCTGCGGCCTGCGGCGTGGCTCAAGCGAAGGCCCAGTACAGCCCAACTTCATCAGCTCAAGCTCAAGACCCTCGCGAGGGGCCAAGCCTCGCGGGGCGGACGACAGGAAGCTTCCTCAGGCGCAGCCTTGTCAGACAGGCTCGCGAGGAGGCGGAGAGATCAAGGCAGGGCACCTCGCGAGGAGCCCGTGACGCAAGCCATGACGATCGGGACCAAGCGGGCGCCAGGTGGGCGCCGGCCTACGCAGTGTCCTTGTTTCCCCTTTGGTGCAAAGGGGGCAAGCACAGGCCAAGGCATCAGGCAAAGGTTACTGTTTCAGTGCGACAAGACCAAGACCAGCGGAACGGCGGGAAGAGGTCACCGTGGAGCCCAGGACGGCGTCATCGTCAGAGTCTTTGACAGGCGAGGACCGACTTTAGTCAGGATAAGTGTATTAGATGTTCCCCTTCAAAATGGCCAGTTGTTGGCGCCCTTCCTGCTCATTATTTGGGAAGAGGCCCAGAGACTCCCTCTATAAATAGGACTAGCCACCACAGTGGGAAGGCATCTAGAGATCTGATAGGCATCCAAGAGGCGACTGAGCTCACCCAAGCAGTTCATCGCACCAGCTCAAGAACAGCCCCTCGCGAGGTTGTCCTCCCTTTGTATTGTTCATCTTCAGCCCCTGAGGCAATCCACACACCACAAACTAGAGTAGGGTATTACACCACAATGGTGGCCCGAACTAGTATGAACCTTGCGTCTCTTGTGTTGTTCTTCGTGTAGTCTAGATCATTTGCAAGGCGACGAGACCCGAGCTGGTAGGGCAAAGATCTTCGTGCGCACCCCAGAGTTCGAACCTCAAGGGTCTGCCGGAACCCGAAATCCGACATTTGGCGCGCCAGGTAGGGGTGCGCCGAAGCTCCCCCTTCCGTCGACCCGCTCTCCACCAACGTCGCGCTTCGCCCTCATGGCGGACAGCGCGCCGCCTGCTACGGCAGCCGATGCCAGCGCTGGGGCCAGGGGGCTCCGAGCCATGGCCCCCGCCTTGCGACAGGTGCAGTGGCCGCGCAAGTTCAAGCCAGAGATGCCGCCGCGCTACAATGGCGCGACGGACCCGCTGGTTTTCCTGATGGCGTACGAGGAAGCCGTCCTCAAGGCCGGGGGCAACGACAGGGTGATGGCCAACTGGTTTCCCATGGCCCTCGCCGGCGTTCCACGCATGTGGCTGCTCCACCTACCGACGGCTTCTATGACCTCCTGGGGGGAGCTGCGCGGCCTCTTCCTTGCCCATTACGCCGCGCGAGTGCCCCGGTCGTCGCAGCTCTCCTGGGCGGCTCATAGGCACCACCTTCGAGCTGCCACGTCAAGCCGTTCACCCGCCAGATCGGCACCGCCTCCAAGCACCAAGAAACCCCCACGGGCTGGGTGGCGCCCAAGGCCGATCTGACCTTCAGCTCGGATGATCACCCCTCCAACCCAGCCTGTTCGGGCGCGCTCCCGATGCTATGCACCCCCACCATCTGCCAAGTGGCCATCACTAGGACCCTCGTCGACGGAGGTGCTGGCCTCAGCGTGCTCTCGGTGGAAGCCTTCAGCCTCCTCCACGTGCCGCCAGAGCGGCTTCAGCCCAGCAGGCCCTTCTCGGAGGTGGTTCCACCGGCTCCCTGGGACAGATCCGCCTCCCGGTGACCTTCGGCACCTACGACAACTTCCGCACGGAGCTGATCGACTTCGACATCGCCCCCATCAGTCTCCCGTACAACGCCATCCTCGGCTACCCAGCCCTGGCCCGGTTCATGGCTGCGACTCACCCGGCATACAACCTCATGAAGATTCCTGGGAGCAACGGCATCCTTACCGTGTCCGGAGACACCGGGGATGCGTTGCAGGCGCTCAGGCTTGCTTTCAAGACGGCCGCGGTGGCGCAACCTGCCAGCTCAGATGTCCTCGAGCCCAAGGCGGCTGTGCCAGCTAAAAAGAAGTAGCTATTCAGCCAAGACAAGGCGGAGACCAAGCAGGTACCGGTAGACGAGGATGGGCCCGCCGGCGCTACCTTCACCATAGGCGCCAACCTTGAGCCTGAGCAGGAGGAGGCCCTGGTCTGGTTCCTGCTGGCGAACAATAAGGTGTTTGCATGGGAGCCTAATCAGCTGGCAGGGGTCCCGAGGGATGTAATTGAGCATCATCTCAACGCGTGCCCCAACGTGCGCCCCGTGAAGCAGAAGGCAAGGCGGCAGTCCACTGAAAAGCAGGCCTTCATCGTCCAAGAGACCCGCAAGTTAGAAGCAGCAGGAGTCATTCGCGAGGTCCGCTACCCTGATTGGCTGGCCAACCCTGTTGTCGTGCCAAAAAAGGGAGGAAAGGAACGCATGTGTGTCGACTTCACCAACCTCAACAAAGCCTGCCCACAGGATCCATTCCCGCTCCCTCGCATCGGCCAGATCGTCGACTCTACCGCTGAGTGTGACCTATTGTGCCTCCTGGATGCCTTCTTGGGCTATCATCAGATCAAGATGGCGGTGGAGGACGTGGAGAAAACGGCCTTCCTGACCCCGTGTGGAGTGTACTTCTATACCTGCATGCCGTTTGGGTTGCGCAACGCAGGCGCGACCTTCCAGTGGCTGATGCACATCGCCCTGGGCCGACAGCTCGGGAGGAACACTGAAGCTTACGTCGATGACATTGTGGTAAAGTCTCGGGAGGAGAAAACCCTGATACAGGACTTGGAAGAAACCTTCGCGAGCCTCAGTGAAGTGGACCTGCGGCTCAACCTGGAGAAGTGTGTTTTTGGAGTCCCCTCGGGCAAGCTCCTGGGCTTCCTCGTGTCCCACAGGGGCATCGAGGCCAACCCAGAGAAGGTCAAGGAAGTCGAAGACATGAGCCCGCCGAAGACCCTCCGGGAAATGCAGAAGCTCATCGGGCGTGTAACCGCGTTAGGACGTTTCATCTCCAAGCTGGGGGTGCGAGCACTGCCCTTCTTCTAGCTGATCAAGAAGAAAGGCCCCTTCGAATGGATTGAAGAAGCCGACAAGGCATTCCAAGATCTCAAGAGGTACCTTACCAGCCCTCCGGTGATGGTAGCTCTGCGCCCTCGGGAGCCCTTGGTGCTCTACCTTGCAGCCACCCCTTATTCCGCTAGCGCAGCCCTGGTGGCAGTTAGAAAGGAGCGCCGGACCACGGCCGCATCCACAGTCCCAGCCGAAGCAGAGCAAAGCCAGGAAGGCCTCGTGAATACCACGACCATGGCAGAAAAGGATCAGCCTCATCAGGGGAACGCACCCGGAGTGGAGGAGGCCCCCTCAGGCGACCAAGCACTGAGGGCCACGTCGCCTCAGGAGGTACCTCAACCTCCAGAGGACGCGGGCCGCGCTAGCACCCTCAACCCCGTCGAGCACCCGGTGTACTTCGTCAGCACAGTGCTGCGGGACGCGAGGGCGCGGTACCCAATGCACCAAAAACTCCTCCTCGCACCATTAGTGGCCTCGCGCAAGCTGCGGCACTACTTTCAAGGCCATCCCATCAGGGTTGTCTCAGCCTACCCCCTGGAAAGGGTACTCAGGAGCCCCAATTCAGCTGGGAGGGTCGCCGAATGGAACATCGAACTGCAGGCGTTCCAGCTAGAATTCAGCACGACCAGGGTCATTAAGGGAGCTACGCTCGCAGATTTCGTGGCGGAATGGACAGAGGCACCAGGGCTCGAAATGGGCGAGGACTGGTCGCTCTCCCGGGAAGTGAAGCGGCGGACGGTTGGGTGATGTACTTCGATGGAGCATTCTCACGGCATGGCGCGGGGGTTGGCACAGTGCTCATATCCCCCACTCAGGACAAGCTTTACTATACCGTGCAGCTCTGCTTCCAGCATCGGGAGAAGGTCTCCAACAACATAGCAGAATACGAGGGCCTGATAGCGGGCTTGAAGGCTACCGTTGCCTTGGGGGTAAAACGAATCACCATCAAAGGCGATTCGCAACTCCTCGTCAACTTCTCCAACAAAGTATACGAGCCGAAGGACGAGCACATGGAAGCGTATCTCGTGGAGGTCCGCAGGATGGAGAAACAGTTTTGGGGGTTGGAGTTATAGCACGTGCCCCACGGCACCAACCAAGAGGCTGATGACATCGCCAAGAGGGCATCCAGGCGGCTGTCTCAGGAGCCTGGTGTCTTCGAGGAACGACTCTTCAAACCTTCGGCGGCACCATCGCTGTCAAGCACGGCACAACCTAGGGAGGAGCTCCCTCAGCCGCCCGCCTCGGGAGCCCCGGCCTGTGGCCCGGCCTCAGGGGCACGCTTGCTCCTGGCGCTGGAACCTTAGGAAGGATGCTGGACCGCAGAGTTCAAGGACTACTTGATGCAAGGGACCCTGCCGGAGAAGGAGGAGGACGCGGAGCGTGTGGCGCGACAGGCCACGGCCTACTGCATCCAGGATGGAGAGCTCTACCAGAAGCGACCAAATGACGTGTCCTTACGTTGCATTTCCAGGGAGCAAGGAAGGGAGCTGTTGGCAGACATACACGGTGGAGACTGTGGGCACCACTCATCATCATGAACCCTCGTTGGGAAGGCGTTCCGCAGCGGGTTCTACAGGCCCACAGCGCTCAACGACACCGTCGAGCTGGTGAGGCCTTGTGAAGCCTACCAATTCCACGCCAAGCAGATCCATCAGCCAGCTCAGGGCCTGCAGACCATACCCCTCTCATGGCCGTCCGCGGTTTGGGGGCTGGACATCCTAGGCCCGTTCCCTTGGGCGCCAGGGGGCTATCGTTACCTCTATGTTGCCGTGGACAAGTTCACCAAGTGGGCTGAGGTGGAAGTTGTCCGCACCATCCCAGCGGGCTCCGTAGTCAAGTTCATCAGGGGCCTCGTGAGCCGATTCGGGGTGCCTAACCACATCATCACCGACAATGGTTCGCAATTCACCAGCAATCTCTTCAAAACGTACTGTGCTAACCTTGGAACGCAGGTATGCTATGCTTCGGTAGCACACCCACGAAGCAACGGCCAGGCTGAGCGAGCCAACACGGAAGTCCTGAGGGGCCTCAAAACACGGACCTTCAAGAAGAAGCTGGAGGCCTGCGGCAGGGGCTGGTACGACGAGCTCCAGTCTGTGTTGTGGTCTATCCGCATGATCGCAACCAAGTCGACTGGCGAAACCCCGTTCTTCCTCGTCTACGGAGTTGAGGGCATCCTCCCTCACGAGGTCAGGCGTCGCTCCGCACGGGTCCTGGCGTTCGACGAGACACAGCAGGACGCCATGCAGGGGATGGATCTCGTGTTGGGGGAGGAACGCCGTCGAGAGGCCGCGCTACAAGCAGCAAGGTATCAACAGGCGCTGCGACGATACCACTACCGCAACATCCGCCTCAGAACTCTTGAGGTAGGTGACCTCATGCTCAGGCGGGTCCTCTCCAGGGAGGGGTTGCACAAGCTCTCTCCCATGTGGGAGGGCCCATTCAAGGTTGTTCATGTTTCCAGGCCCGGCTCCGCGCGCTTGGAGACCCAGGAGGGGGTACCCATCCAGAACGCGTGGAACATTCAACATCTCTGAATGTTCTACCCCTGAGCAAGGCCCGGTGCCTGTGAAGAAGGCCAATGCCTGTGAAGCTGCCGCTTTTTGGAAAAGGCCCGGTGCCTGTGAGAAGGCCAATGCCTGTGAAGCTGCCGCTTTTTGGAAAAGGCCCGGTGCCTGTGAAGAAGGCCAATGCCTGTGAAGCTCGCCGCCCGTGACACTCTCACGTAATAATGAGTGGGGCTATACACGCCCCGGAGTCTCCGGAGTGCCGCCCTCGGGCCTCGGGGGCTCCATACGCCTTGATGGCAGCATAGCTCCTATTTGGTGAGAAGACGTCGAAGACTAGATTAGGTGCCGGACGCAGCTTTTTCATTTGCTTTCTGCAGTTGGCTTTTTCGTTCCTATTTGAAGTTTTATTGGAGCTGTTGCCATCCCTAGCTTGTGACTCCTTGTCTTTTTCGCCCACTTGCCTCGTTTTCTCTCGCGCAAGTCTCGCGAGGGAGTTAGCGGGCACCTTCGCGAGTGTTTTCTGCCCCGGTCGTTTGAAGCTTCCCTATCCGAGTCCGCTACGGGAGCACCCCTCCCAGTCCGTGCCCCACGGGCATCGCGACGCAAGCACAGGGCCTGGGTCGTTTGCCCCCACAACCGAGACCGTAAGCTACCCCACCTGACTAATCCTTGCATGACATGAAGCGCACCGCGAGGCCCCGGCATCGGGAGGCAAGGATCGCGACAAGCCTCCCCGAGCTAAGTAGTTCTCGCACACGGGCATGCAGCACGGGAACACAACACAGAAATAGCGGAAACAACATGATAATTAACAGCAACAGTTCGACACGCCCCCGCGGGGCCCTATACTACTTTCTTTTTGCGCAGGGAAGGAAGAAAAACAAAACAGGCATGACTTGCTCGGCACCAACTCGCGGCGAGGGCTCGTACTGCCTCCGGAGCTCAGTCAGATCCCTCCTCTCGCTTCACCGAGGCACGGCGGGCGATCGACCGCTGCCTTCCCAGTAGCGCGTGGCGGGGCTGGTCGCGGCCACCGCTGGAAGAGCAGTTGTCCGAAGGAGAGTCGCCGAAGCTTGGCGAGCCCCGAGCGCCGCCGACCGCGCGCCTGCCGCCATCTTCATCTTGACCAACGCCGGGGCCGGGCACACGACCGCGGTCATTGTCTTCGGGGCAGCACTCAGCACGGCGACCATCTTCCCCGAACACCCTCACGTAGAGGGTAGCATCGCTGTCGAACTTGAAGTGCAGGGTGCACCGCCGGCTTAGGCCACGCACGCGGCAACGCTTGCCACCAGCGGTCGAGGACCGCATTCAGCTGACGGAGACCTCCAGCGAAGCCCAGGAGGCCCTGCTGCAGCAACCGTCCGCCTGAAGCCAGAGGCCGCCGGGAGCGTCGGCCGGAAGTTCACCTACAAAGAAGTGGGGAAGCTGGAGCCAGGTGCCAGTCGGGTCCGCCGACCACACGATGAACTCCGGCAGCACCTCCGCCGAGTGGAAGCGCGGCCTCGGGGGTCGCGCAGCCATGGTGTGCCTCCCATCAGCAACCAGGCGTTCCTCGCCGCGCAGGGGACCGCCTCCACGACCGCAGGAAGCCACTACGGGGGCCGCAGGATGCATGCGAGGGCGGCCCCGGCCACGCTTGGTCGGAGGAGAGTCAGGCCCTTCCTGACGGGCCTTTCCCTTCTCCGCGGCCGAGAACCTCTTCGGCGGCGCCATGGGGATGGCGAGTAGCCGGGATGGAGAGAAAGGAGTAGCAGGAAGGGATGGACTGGAAGGGTCGCGCCATTCCGTACTTATAGCCGGAGAAGGCCAACCACCGGCCTCCACGGTCGCAGGTAATCATGACCCGTTTTTGCATGCAGGGACTTGTCAAGTCATGCGGTGGCCGAGGCGTCGTGGGAAAGCAGGGACGCCCACGTCCAATCAATCGCCACGCGGCGCCCAAGCCGCAGGCTATTGGGGCCCATGGCACTTCGCACTTGCCCCTTCGCTTCTCTGCTAAGCCAAGTCCGGGCGCGCCTTGGGCCCGGGGGCTACTGTCAGTGTTCTGGGAACGGGGGTCCCAAACTTGCCTGCCTGCGGCCTGCGGCATGGCTCAAGTGAATGCCCAGTACATCCCAACTTCATCAGCTCAAGCTCAAGACCCTCGCGAGGGGCCAAGCCTCGCGGGGCGGACGACAGGAAGCTTCCTCAGGCACAGCCTCGTCAGACAGGCTCGCGAGGAGGCGGAGAGATCAAGGCAGGGCACCTCGCGAGGAGCCCGTGACGCAAGCCATGACGATCGGGACCAGGCGGGCGCCGGCCTGTGCAGTGTCCTTGTTTCCCCTTTGGTGCAAAGGGGGCAAGCACAGGCCAAGGCATCAGGCAAAGGTTACCGTTTCGGTGCGACAAGACCAAGACCAGCAGAACGGCAGGAAGGAGGTCACCGT